>CM057151.1:33622325-33799325 GCA_029962745.1 Echinometra lucunter
CTTATAACTTTGCTGATCAGATATTTATATGTACAGTTGTCCTCCTTTTCATGTATTACTTGTGCATTTCTTCATAAGTTTATCGTATTTTTCATGTTTTTTTTTTTTAAAATGTACATTAAAAAGTCACCAAGCGGGGATTTGACCAGTGATGTAAAGGTGTTATTCTTAGATGCTATTTTTCCAATGTATACAAAAATACTATAAGCTCTACTGATTTCTTTTATGCTGCTCTGCTCTCATTCTATGTTAAATTGTGTTGATTCTCGTTTTTAATATGTTTTAATCATGTTTTGAATTCTATAATCCTAATATTTTGATCAATAAAAACTTAATGAAAATAAAAAACAATGAAAAAAGAAAGTCACTATAAGTGCTGTGTAAAGTTTGTTACTTTTACCATGTCCAGCAGACAATGGTGAAAGAGCAGTCTCAAGTTATCGTGATGTTTACTGAATCTTTCTACACTGTTCAAAACCCAATGACAGTCGTAGAATTTTATTTTCGAGTAAGTTTAGTGGTAATTCCATTATTAAAAGGAACATAATAATCATAGTTTTGCAAAATGGATATGTCAATTCGGGTGATGTTCGTTATTCCGAAGGTTCGTTATTCCGAAGGTTCCAATACTCCGAAGGTTCGTTATTCCGAAGGTTCGCAATTCCGAAGGTTCGTTGTTCCGAAGGTTCGTTATTTCGAAAATGAAATAAGGTTCGTTATTCCGAAGGTTCGTTAGTCCGAAAATGAAATAAGGTTCGTTATTCCGAAGGTTCGTGAGTCCGAAAATGAAAAAAGGTTCGTTATTCCGAAGGTTCTCTAATCCGAAAATGAAATAAGGTTCGTTAGTCCGAAAATGAAATAAGGTTCGTTAGTCCGAAAATGAAATTAGGTTCGTTAATCCGAAAATGAAATAAGGTTCGTTAGTCCGAAAATGAAATGAGGTTCGTTATTCCGAAAATGAAATAAGGTTCGTTATTCCGAAAATGAAATAAACTCCGTAAGTAACAAGTACGGTGTTTTGATTAAAAAATAATAGGATATTACGCAATAAAAATATTGGTACAGTCTCAGCGGAGGATGAACATTTGTATATTTTTCGGCAGAGCATATGTTGCATCAAAAAGTGGCGTAGATCAAGAATTTTGATTTTGATTTTATCTGAGCAATTGCCGCCTGAGCGAATGGATTTAGAGTGTTGGGGGCTGTTTGTGGGTCATCCGTAACTTACCTCCAGGCAAGAGGGATTTTTTTTTTTTTTGGGGGGGGGGGGTGACGGGGTGTGGTTTATTCTGTTTTTTTTTGAGGGGGGTCATTATTTATTTCAACAGCTTCTGCTGCTAATAATAATGATAATAACGATAACATTGATGATATTAGTAATAATAACGATGATAAAACAAAAATATGAATATGAATAAGAATGATAATGATGGTAGTAATGGTGATAATACTATTAATCATGGTAAAAATGATAAAAGCAATTATAATTATTGTTTTTATTTCATTATCATTATCATGTGGGATTTGAAGAGGTATTGTATTCCAGTTCATTTCCCCGGAACAGCATTGTGTGCGGGTGTGTGTGTGTTGTGTGTGCCGTGGAGGTGCCGTGGTCGAGTGGTCTAAGGCGCTTGACTGGAGACGCGAAAGTCGGGGGTTCGATTCCCGGCACGGCACTTATGCCCTTGAGCAAGGCATTTCATCTATATTGCTCTTTTATCGTATACATCAAATAAATGAAAATGCTACAGTGCACTTGTTTAAAAAAAAGTGTGTATGTGTATGTAGAGGTGTCGTATGGTTTAAGGCGCTTAACTGTAGACGCGAAGGTCCGGGGTTCGAACCCCGGCACAGCACTTATGCCCTGGAACAAGGCATTTTATCTACATTGCTGTTTTATCGTATTTCAAATAAAGTGATGTGCTGTAGACCAATTTCACGGCCGGTTTATGTATTTGGCCCTCTATCGGCGACGCCATTGCTGCTGTGGGCAAGCGCGCTGACCGCGATTGGCTCTGTGTACAAAATGAATGTAAGATATGAGATATGCCCCGATATTGTTCCATTTACTTTATTCTAGATCAATAAAATAAAGCATGGATACATGGGTAGATGAGGTAAGACAATGGTCATATCTGACGGATGAAGGTATGATGTATTTTTGTAATTTCGATGGTTTTTCAACTTAGTTTTGTCAGTAAAAGTTCGATTGCAGCATAGAAGCCGTAGTAAACGGGAGCCCTAAATCTTACCCTGTTTACAAAGTCAAGTTTTCACTCATTAAATTTTACGCCAAAGTACATAATGATAATATTTCTTGACTTAAAAGTCCCTTCTGTTGATGTTTTTACCCACTGGCGACGAATTCCTTCACATTGCTTACGGAAACCTGTGTAGGGAGTACGGCTTCTCGCACAAACAGGCTTCATGAGTCAAAAGCGAGTGAATTTCGCACTCAGTTAGCTTCCATTTTTTAAACTTTCTCTAATCCTTGTGGCATTTGAGCACCGCACAGCTGCGACCTGAACTTCCCTGATAATTTCTCATTGCAAATATTAAAATAAATCTGCATATACTGGTCAAAATAGACAAAAAATCGAACGAATGTACATAACGCGCTATTGACTTGTGTACTATAAAAGTTGGAGCGCCCACCCCAGTATGTCGAACTGTGTCGAACAGTCTGCTGCCCTCTTGCGTTGTGAAATTGGTCTATATGCATGTCGATACCAACGTGTGCATATTTTGTTACAAAAAACGTGTACTGAGGCGATGGGGTTAGGTTTGTACATAGAACCCCTGAAATCCTTGTTTCGATGCATGCCAATCTCACCCCCCCCCCTTCCCAAGGAAAAAAAAAGTTTGAGCTCATTTCGTTACAATGGTGAGGTACTAGGCAAAGCAATAATATCAATAGTTTTAGATAATTATAGCTATTCCATTCATGATACTGACTCTTTGAGCCTTTGACATTAGCCTAGTCAGAGGGGGACGGGGATGGGGGGGGGGGGGGTACATATACATACAGAAGAGAAAAGTGACATTAATAAAAAGTGAAAGTTATGCTTAACAATGCCCCTCCAGATCCTAATTACTAACAGATGAATAAAAAGTAGTTGTAATCGAAAATAATACTACTACTCTCCATGAGAACCTGATTTACAAGCTTTGCTATTAAAGGTTTCCTCCACATACACAGCGAACATTGTTTATTTTATACTTGCGAAATTAGTGTGTATTCCCCCCCCCCCACTCCAAAAAGTTGACCACGCTAGCCAAGGATGGCTGTGACCCCCCCCCCCCCCCATCAAAAAAAGGGGGATCGACGCCCCTGATTGGGGTGT
Source organism: Echinometra lucunter (assembly GCA_029962745.1). NCBI lineage: Eukaryota > Metazoa > Echinodermata > Echinoidea > Camarodonta > Echinometridae > Echinometra > Echinometra lucunter. Next base: position 33,625,670 of record CM057151.1, read on the forward strand.
TAAACACTCCTTCTATTCTGGTCCAAACAAGCCCCCTCCGGCCCCCGCAGAGCGACATTTTTAAGGTTTACAAGTCGTAAACATCTAATCGAGAATGGATCTTCGAACATGGACAAAACAATGAAAGAAGGCATGAACCCCCCCCCCCCCCCCCCCCCGACATCAGCAGGACGGGCGAAGAGCGGTAAACATAACATCGATTCTTGCATGGATTCAGGATTGAAAATGAACTAGTCCCATAAGCCTATGATCAACCCCTTTGAAAGAATCCTGCGTACGTTTACGCCCCTGGTCACGATAGATCAGCCCCTCCCCCCATAACTATTGAACAGAAAGGGTGATTCTCCCAACGTCCGTCCCGACTTCGCCACAGATTACTCTATTTTCGGACTAACGAACCTTATTTCATTTTCGGATTAACGAACCTTATTTCATTTTCGGACTTACGAACCTTATTTCATTTTCGGAATAACGAACCTTAAATCATTTTCGGATTAACGAACCTTAAATCATTTTCGGACTAACGAACCGTATTTCATTTTCGGACTATCGAACCTTCGGAATAACGAACCTTATTTTATTTTCGGATAAACGAACCTTCGGAATAACGAACATTATTTCTTTTTCGGATTTACGAACCTTAGGAATAACGAACCTTATTTCATTTTCGGATTAACGAACCTTCGGAATAACGAACTTTATTTCATTTTCGGACTAACAAACCTTCGGACTAACGAACCTTCGGAATAACTCCACAAATGTTCGGATTAACGAACCCTTTTTCATTTTCGGACTAACGAACATCTAGGTATACGCAATTTGCGTGTTTCGGAATAACGAACCTTCGGAATAACAAACCTTCGGAATAACGAACCTTCGGAATAACGAGCTGTAACCGTAAATTCGACATTTAACTGACTTCGGTAGACAAGTACTGACTCGATGAAACCAGTTGTTTTAATGGGGGAAATAGATTCCATTTTCCTTTGCATATAGTTTTATTGCATATAGCTTTGTTACCGTATATAATCATGATATGAATGTCATGCCGTTCATTAATCTTTCATTCACTCCCACGTTTTTGTTCATGTTTATGGTTTTGGTTATAGAGGATTGTACGAAAGTTTGCGTGATTCCCGATTTTCAATTCATGTTTGATTAAAGGATTTGACATTGATCAGTTATTATATAACACCTGAATAGATCCCTGTCATTTGATTGGTTGTTTGATATTGATCATTTGTCCCATTGCTATGACGTCATCATTCGTGCAATTGTGGCTCCATTGACCGTGCAATCTTGGATCCATACGATTTGCTCCATTGCACGAACGCCGAGAGCCCGGCACACTACGTACGTAAAACGCTTGCGTTTGCAGTGTGTTCCACGAACAGCGCGCTAGCGTATAGCGCTGTTGATTTATTGCGATTTGATTTATTTTTAGGTGTCATATAAAACAAATAATGAATGTTTTTTGCATTCGTGAAATGGACAGAATATTTCACCTCATGAAATATTCTGTCCATTGCACTCATAAACATTCATTATTTGTATACTAGTGTGGCTGCCTTCGCAAATCTTTATACGAAGGAGTTTCGTCTAACTATAATTGTCTAACTGTTGTTATTCACAAGGCACACCGATGAAATTAATGCTGGAGACAATTGCTAAAATCCAACAAACTTCTATTTTATTCAGCGACCCCCAACAATAGCGTCGACTTCACTTTTAATAACCTCGGTAAACCTTCAGATAACAATCTGTAATGAAAATGAATAAACAACGAGAATAAACTAATATGTTTCATCATGTAGACATGTCAAAACCTTTAACTAAATTAGTAAAATAATGAATATATACAATGGTTTAAATCGGAATTAATTATTTTCTACTATGCATAACAACTACTAGTGCTAACAACAACAGATTTGTTAAAGTATGAATGACGGATGGACAAAGAACAAATAGAAATAAATATAAACATAATATCAACCTACATAATTGTTGTCTTAATAACTCTGTATGCTAATATCAATATAAGGAACAGTTTAATTCCAATAGACTAGAATAACAAGTATTACACATAAGGTGAGATTAAAGTTAGACTGGATTAAGTCTCAGTGTGAACACCCTGCATTCAGTATAAGCAGCGCACTACTAGGTATTCTACACAAAGGATAGATTATAAGTGTGAACAGGGCCACATTCCAACGTGGTCAGTCACTTTTGCTTCTGTGCGAAATCATTAAAGGCATTGGCTAACTTTGTGAGCAGCTGATTTAAAAAATTCTCAAACTAAGATGAAACATGTCTATGAGTACTTGTATTTGTACTCAAAAACCCTGAAATCAACCATAATTTGGAATGAAAAAGTGTAAGTTAGACGCAAACGGCAATTTTATTATCCTTCGTCTCACGAGACACTCACTAAGAGGACCGCTTTGCTTGAATTTGAAAATGCCGTTATGTGCCTCCCGCCGCGTGATACGCCAATACACACAGTACGGTAAGGTGAGTCATACGCGCATGCGCACTCCTTATGTCTATTCTGTGCAACCGACTCTCGTATATTTTTCAAACATTGGTTCACATTTTTGATATTTAAACATACTTCCTGTGGGTATTATACTTTGAAACTTTCAGACTGGTATTTTTACACTATAACCCTTATGTTTATCCCATTTTCAAGTAACAAAACGAGATTTTTTAAAAATCATAACAATGTTAACCAATGCCTTTAACAAAGTGAAACTGTTTTCTACCTTAAGAACTTGGGTTTGATCTAAATTGACATTGGCTATCATTAACAGTAACAGACTAACACAATATTACATAACATTTGATACTGGAATACTGAGATACATGTATATATACAGAGATTTCTTTTCTACTAACAAAGACAGCTAAGAACTCAACTATTCTACACTATGCCTTATATATGCTGCATATGAGTCATCTCTTTGTCTACTCCTAAAGGTGCATAAATATGGTAGCATCTTCAAGACAAATTCGTTTATACCGACAAAACTATACTAAAATCATATTAAAGGACATCCTCAAATTCAACAATATATTAAGAACAGATATATATATATATATATGCTGCAATATTATGTAATTCAGACCTTACTGCATCACTTCGAAAATCAGAATGACCAGAGTTTGCTCTTCCCAGAACACATGGTTGGGGAGAACAAAGAACTTCCTGACTTGTGACTCATCGCAAAATCTTAAAGTAAACTTTTTGGGCTCTAAGATGCTGGTACTCTTAACTAGTCTCATCATAAGACTCATGAGATTTAGCAAAAAATTATCATTTTCTTCACTACATCCCGATGTAGTGACAACTAGAGAGAGAGAGAGGGGGGGGGGGGGAGATTTGATTTCCCAAAAGATCATTTTATAATATAGAGTGAAAACGTAATTTTAAATGTACATCAGTATTCATACATCCACTTCAATACAGTTTCGACATTTGCTAAAATAGTAAAATGAGATGAAAACACCACCTTTGTGACTCACCAGGATTCATTCGGTACTACTATATCCTGCAACAGCACACTTGGTGCAACAATACTGACAAATGGCGCAATAGTTGGAGCATAATGTGAAAGAAACTGTACCGAAGGTTAAGCAACTGGGAGAGTTAGATTAGTTGTACGTGCAAATAAACACAGGTGTCTAGTGTGAGATTTGGAGATTATCAGATTGATAAGAAATTCACTTATTCTCTCCCCCCCCCCCCCAGTACTCGCACTGCACAAACAAATGAGTGTATGGGACCACACAAAAATCTAGCATGAATGTTACCCCGAACTTTTCAGCTTTTTCTTGTCATAATAATTATGAGGGCATTTGAAGAGCAATCCTTTCTAGGGGACATTTTTACTATGATATTCTTTCTAACTGACATGATGGAAAGAATGAGGAAGGTCACAAATCATTTTTCACCTGTCCCAGATGGAACTCTTCTTTGAAGGGTGACTAACTTGAAATTAAAAAAAAACCGCATGTTGACTTCTGTTGATCTGTATATACATCACATATCTTTTGACTTTTTGATGTACATTTGTGTCATATTATTTTATATTGTGTTTATATCATTTTTGTTCTACCTGCTAAGCTCCACCCACCAAAAAAAAAAAAAAAACACCTCCAAAGCAAAATGACATTTCTGACATCAGTCAATCACCAGTCAGCAAGATGAACATGGAAAAGACACTGGCAGGTCCTTCCCATCAACTGACCACCTCAATAGCATTGCATGTGTTTATACATAATGCCGACGCACAGAATTCATTTGTATTTTGAGCAGTTGCTATTTCAGGGCCATGCAACACCATGAAAAGAAGTGTTGTAATGGGCTCATTATTATGAAAACTTGCAATGCTATTGTGAACAGGTGGTCAGTTGATGGGAAGGGATCTTCCAATGTCTTTTGTGCATGTTCATCTTGCTGAATGATGATTGACTGATGTCAGAAAAGTAATATTGCTTTGGAGGTTTTTTCCGTTGGTGGAACTTGGCAGGTAGAACAAAAATAATATAAAAATTAATGATAAAGATATGGCACAGATGAACATTAAAGAGTAAAAAGAAGTGTGATGTACACATTATTATCGATCAATAGAAGTCAACATGCATTTTTAATTTAGTCACCCATTAAAATGAATTATACTGGATGTATTCACTGAGGATATTCTTCCCTGAATGTGCTTGGCGTTTCCTTTAAAGGTGGGAAGGAGTAGAGATTCATCTGGTATCGTCGGCATGGCCATTGCGTTTGGTGTATCAAACACATGCTTTTCTCGTTGCAACTTCAGCGATGAGTTAAGCCTAATGAGCGCGCGGATTGAAAAGTAACATGCAAGAAAGTAGAAAAGAGCTGCACGAAAAGAGAGTGGAAATGCCAGCGGCTACAGTTATGAACCATGCCGGATGGGCCGATTATAGTACGCCTGGGCTAAAAATGACCGCTGCTTTGCATTGGGGTTGTGCTAATGAACTTGCGTAGTTGAGGCAGTATAGGAATGCCCAATCAAGGGATTAGGTCCGAAGCCACATGTGCAGAGGTTGATATGGAACTGTGGGATGGAATTGAATTAATGTGTTTTTGCAGGTCTGAGGACATCGAAAGATGCGTGACTGAGATGAATGGCGGCGTGGCTTCAAGGGCAAGGGAGATTTAGTGGTCACCGGTATCATGTTACTCATCATCATCATCAGCGACATCGTTGACCAGGCACGGTGATAAGACGAGGAGAACCAAACAACCGACATCAACATCAGATTGGAATTAAGCATCAGCAGTACTCGCCTCTTCCAATAATTTAATCATCCGTGGACATCATCATTAATTTGTTAATTTCTGAGGTGTCTGAGGTGTGTGATACAGTTTCCATGGAAACATGTTTTCAATCGCGATGGACGGTGTCGTTATTATGGGATGTTTCTCCCATGCAGGGATAAGGAAAGGAAAAACAGCACCTGCTGGCCAATTGAAGGTGTTTGTGTCAAGATTCTAAGAGGGTGTGATATACACTCTCCGCAGGCTGAGAATCATCGTGTAATGAATTAACCAGCTAGATAGCACAACATCTTCGTCCATGGTATTCGCAGCAACATAGATCAGCACCTTGGTCAATATCTTTAGCAAGCCTATTTCATTTTTTATTTCTCAAGCTCAAGAAATTGTTTAACAACTTCGTCATTATCTGACAATTTTCGACTACTAATGTCAATGAAACCATAGTGATCTTTACTCAACATTTTATGGAAACTGTTTATAGTTTTAAAAGCGTAATATGAAATTGATACTTTGAAAGTTTTTATAATAATCTTGCATGATTATGTTCCGATCATCGTACTTAAAAAAAATCAAAGATGCTGTTAATACGGATTGCATCAAGTACCAAGCAAGACAAATTTGAATTTGAAACTTTGCAATGGACGATGATACAAAGGTAATTCAATCTTTTGAGATTAAATGACATTGCCTTTGTTTTCTGATTCAAAAGACATGTCTAGTTGCCCAACTCCCGGAAATGAAACTGAAAGGCACTCTAGATTTTACTGATTAGATGTATAGCTTCGATGATGACATTCCCTTAACTCGGCTTTACCTGCCCCATGAGATTTTTTTATATGTGGAAACTCACTGACGGTAATTATATATTTGGCAAAGGAATCAGTTCGAGTTAAAATCATCGCTTATTCATAGCACAGACCCGAACTGAGCAGTTCTCAACACAGTGCACCGAAAAATAGAAGCATTCGAGATATGGCTGCGTTTTGGAAATAATCTAGTACTTGGAAAGTTTAGCTAATGGTTTATCGTCGACCTCGTGTTGTGTTTTCGTTGTGTCTCCTTGTCTTGAACTTTTCGTTCTGTTTGGGGGACTTGAGCAGACGACTTTTGAAGTAATCTTATGAGGAAGTTCCTGCGTCCGTTGTTTGAATCACGAGCTCTCGTAATATTAAGTGTTTTTGTCTGCAAGGCGGCCCAAAACTGCACATTAAATGAGACACACAGCGTAATTTAGATTACTGTGATTTTTAATACTGAAGACCAATTCATTGGTCAATCTGCCGAACTTATATTGTCAGAAAAAGAGTTATGAGCCTTGCTGAATTAATATTCCGGAGATGATTGTGATGTGAATGATCTTGAATTAGATATTGAAATGTGCACTGGCAAATAAGTGAACTGATACAAGTCGGTGATACATAATCATGCGAATAGCCTAGTATATTGTCTAACTGAGGAAAACAATCACCGAATTGAGAGCAAATTTGTGTAAAACACTAAAATCATTACGCCATTTACATGTCGACATCGCCTTGGACGTCATAGAACTCGATGAAGACCAGAGGTGTGTGATCAAGACACGGTGACAAGCATGCCAGGAACCACACAGCTACGTAACACGTGTAATTTGGCGATAACAAGTCGCGGATATGAACACCTTTACAAACTTCTGTTTATTGGTGATTCCGGCGTTGGGAAGACTTCACTCATATGGCGGTTTTCTGATAATTCATTCAATAACGCATTCATCCATACAATAGGTGGGTACTTTGCATGTTTTAATAGTTAATGAAATAATAGTTTTATTTCACTTTTTTTAAGAATAATAATTATAGGGACTTATGCATGACAAACAACTATATATTTTGGCATGCTGGGCGCTAATACTATCATATAGTGTAGTTTGTGACACGATTGTCATATGCAAGGTTGTCAAGTTGATGGACATGAGTAAATGTCTACGACGATCAGACCAATTTACAGTAAATGGGGTCAAAATACTATAAACATCCGTTGCACAAGACACTTGAAACGTTACACGATTCCAGCTGAAGGTCTTTGGGGTTTTCTGCTGGGTGTATAATTTTAGAACTGAATTATGTCACAGGGGCCGCGTAAGGCTTTTTTTTTGGAGGTGGGGGGGGGGGGGGAGCGGGGCATCCATGCAGGTGTCGATTTGTGTTCTCGTGGGGGGGGGGGGTGATTGATGCCGAATATTCTCGGCGAGGGAGCTAAGCGACCGAGCGGGGAAAGAGTTAGGGTTTCAAACGTGAATGATCTAATTCTAAGTCTAATCTACCGTCCCTTAGACTGACTACACAAAAATTGTTTTCAAACAATATCGCAGAGGTAGATCCTCATTACTTGTGGAATGTGAAGGGACCTCGATTTTTTTTAATTTAATTTTTTTTTTTTAGTTGACACTTCTTTATAGAGTATGAACCACCCTGTTTCTTATTTTGCGAGCGAGCGAAGCTAGCGAGCCAAAATTTAAAGTTCTTCTTCTTCGCTATAAGTACAGGCCACCGTCTGGTGTATTCTCGTGTAGTGCAGGTGTATGTACAGTGTCTCAGTTAAAAACGTCTTCTAAGAACTATGTGCGGCTAAAAAAAAGGCATCCATGTTTTAACGGAGCTGGATCTTGAGTACCTCCCTCTTGAAGCTTGACAGAGAGGTACAGGAGACGGCAGCCTGGGGTAGTGAATTCCAAAGCCTGGTTGCATCTGGGAAAAAACTTCTTTGGAGTACTTGCGTCCTTGCAAATGGTACTTGAAGTTTCTGGTCGTGGCCTCTTTGCGAAGCAGGTAGTAATGGAGTCAGAGCTGCCTGGGGGTGGAAATCATCGAGTTCTTAATGCAGAACATCATCGCTGCCTTTGCCTGGGCTCTTCTTTCTTGCAGGGATGGCCATTGCAAATGGTGAAGCATTGATGTGACACTGCTTGTTCTGTGATAGTCATTACAGACAAGGCGTGCATATCTTCTCTGGATCATTTCTAACTTCATGATGTTGGCTTGGGTGAAGGGATCCCAGATGATGCTTCCATATTCCATAACTGGTCTAAGCAGGGTGAAGTAGCAGGGCACCTTGACTTTACGTGGACATGATCTGATGTTCCCCTGGAGAAAGGCTCTGGTGGAATTAGCCTTTTTTTGCTACTTGGTCGATGTGGTGATTCCAGCTGAGCTTCTTGTGGAGGTAGACTCCAAGATACTTTGCTGTGTCTGCTTTCTCCAAGGTTTGTCCATGAATAAAGTATGATGTGATGACAGGCTTGCGTTTGTTGGAAACATGCAGAACCTGGTACTTCTTTGGGTTGAACTCTTGTTATTTTGTCATTAAAATACACTCTGGACCTATGAGATTATTTGAATGGTATATTTGGCAACTTTTAGCACCTCGCTGGTCCGATTGTTTACTGTCCATACCAGGCTGTTGTTCTGTAATACGAACGAGGAAAACACAGTTTTGACGATAAGGTAATATTTCGTCATCAAAATGCACTGTAGGTCTATAAGATATCTGAATTACATATTCGGCCAATTCGCTTGCATGCCCAATTCGTTTTCCTTCCCAACCTATCCTGTATCTAAATGTTATACGAGTGAGCGCAGCGAGCGAGGAACAATTTACACTCTTTGATAGGCCTCAAAAATATCATAATATAGACCAAGGCCTATATTCGATCACTACGTTCTTTGGCTCGTCGCTTGTCATCCAAAACCATTTTGTTTCTATGAGCGAGCGTATATAGCGAGCTACCGACAAAAAACTCTTATTTTCTTTAAGACGTAGAATTGCCACCAAGAAAAACCAGATGATGTACATCTTTCCACAGAATTCGAGGATACTTTGAAACATGTCCTAGCTGCAAAGATGTTGTGATATTCGGACATGTTGCTGAGGGAATAAGAGTGCTTGCTGCTCGAAAATATGTATCTAGATTTTATGAGCGAGCGTAGCGAGCGAGCGAGAAAAATGCATTTTTTAAATACTGAGAACAGGTTCCAGTATATTCTTACTCCATTCTCACGATTTTAGTAACATAAATTTTATCGCCATCTTCCTTTCTCATAGCTATTGGTCACAGGCCAAAATCTCCTAAAATTCTTAGGTCTTCTTTTTTTTTTTTTTTTTAGGTCTTCTTGCCGTTCGACTCCTTGGATTATATATTAACATGTTATGCAGTCATGTTATGACTAGAAGAATTGTTTAACAAAGTCAGGATGCAAACGAATTTCCTTTCATAAGAATAGTGATATAACCGACATTGTTTAAGATACTTAAAATGCGAGTAGTGTAACACTGGATAGACAGACAAGATGCATACCAGTTTCCTGTCATAAAGATAGTACTATAACCGGCATTGGTTGAGATATATAAAAAGCGAGCGAGCGCTTCCAGGTTTTTCTTTACTCTTTTCCCAATTTTTCTTTCTCTTACTTTGTTTAGGGGACTAACAGGGGGCATGTTATTATTTGGGGAATGATAATACAGGCCATCCTCCCTAAACAAAATATGGGGGGGGGGGGGGGGTATTGGGGGTGTATCCCCAATCCCTGCCCCTTAACAGAGGTGCCAAGTTTGTGAAGTGGCTGGGAGTGAGACCCTGCGAGGGAGCGAAGCAACAGAGTGGGAGGGGGCAGTCCCCCCCTCCCACGGTAGGGAGATTTTTTTAATTTGGAATATGAAATATGGAATATGAAAAAACTCTACCAAATAGAATATATCTCACTGGTCTGTGCTGTCTCAAACCATTCTACTTCTGAATATGAAGAGCGAGCGAAGCGAGCAAGAAAATTTTGAAATCCTCATTTACAAATGTCTACATTTTTGTGCCTTTCTGGCCCATTTTGCTATTGCTTCACCTTTTTTTTTTTTTTTTTTGCCTGATGATAGTGAGATACTTGGGCTTTATTTTTCAATTTTTTTTTCTTTTCCTATCTTTTTGCACATACACAAACCCACACATACATATAATATTATCTATTTTGCGAGCGAATGAAGCGAACGAGCCAAAATAACCACTTTGTCATCAAAATACAGTTTAGACCTATAATTTTTTGAATGGTATATTAGGTCACCACTCAACCAAATAGGATATATATCTCGCTGGTCCATGCTGCCTGTTTTTTTTTAATACATTGTGTCAAGCAGACATTCATTTTGTTTTGATGTTAAAAAAAAGAGAGAGAAAAAAATGATGTAGGCCTATGTTCACGATATTTCTATTTTAAAAGAAAAAAAAGAGAGATTTTTTGATCTATATCTTGTGTTATATTGGAAATAAAACCTGAACTTGAACTTGAACTTGAACTAAATGATTGAACTTGAACTTGTCTCAAACCATCCTGCTTCTAAATATGAAGAGCGAGCGAAGCGAGCAACAAGATTTTGAAATCTGCACTTACAAAAGTCTACATTTTTTTGCCTTTCTGGCCCATTTCGGTATTGCTTTACCTTTTTTTTTTTGCCTGCTGATAGTGAGATACTTGGGCTTTCTTTTTCTTTTTTTTTCTTTTCCTACCTCTTGATTTTTGTGGGGGGGGGGGTACCTGGGGGCACACCAAATTTATGGGGGGCACGTGCCCCCAGGCCCCCCGTAGCTACGCCCCTGGTTGTATGAGGTACAAGTAACCGTTTTTATTCGAATCCATGTGCATACTTGTAAATATGTTGCATACATATGCTTTAAAGTATTTGCTTTAAAACTCATGATGTCAAGTTTGTATCTATCACATGAAAAGTAGAAAATTGTAGCAAATATTGAATGGATATTGATTTTATAAAACCATCTATGTCTTCAAAAGTTTTTCCATTGTATTTTAGATGAAACTTTAAAGTAATTCTCTCTTATTCTCCGCATGTCTTATTGTGACATCATGACAAAACAAACACATTTTACATTAATTTTATAACCCTACGAGTATATAACATCATCACAAAATGACTTGCATTTTACCTATATTGCGGTCTTTTGTTTTCCTTGCCGCGTCTGGAGGCGTGAGAAAATGGATGCTGGGCGTGTGAGCGTGAGATGAGGCGCTGAGGCGTGAGACTTGGTATACCTATACCTATACCTATAGGTCTGCCTTAAGACCCTTGAGTTTTTATGGTTTTGCGAGCCTATGAAAATTGAGCATTGTACAATATATGACATTTTTACAATCAAAAGTTTTTTTTGCCGAAATTGTATGGGGGTTTCCTCACCCCCCCCCCCCCCCCCGCGCCTCCGCGGTCCCTCTGTCATTCCAACAATCATAATAATTTATAATTAATGTAAGACCCCTCGGCCGGATAAGACCGGTTTCTCAAAATTTGACTTGATGAGTTATTAATAGATTATTTGTGTAGATGTTTTGATCATAAAGTGACTGGCTGTCATGTCATCAGCGCACACTGTCATGGATTCGAACTTCTCAGCACAAAATAATGTTCTTTGACATTTTGCCTATCACCTCACATGGTGTTATAGGGGTAACTGGTATACTGTATAGGAAGGAATTCTTTAAAACTAATACTGTGAGCAGCTTGCCTATAGCTACTGCCCCAAATCTACAGGTGTAGAGATCACTTCATTACAAGTCATTATATTGTTATGACTTCTTTTGGGACTGAAAATCCCCCGGGGGAAATCCAAATTCAAAGTAGCGGAATCTATAAATGTAAATCAAACCTCTATTTACAGTGACTTGAACTTGAAAGTGAAGTGACCCCTCATGCAGTACAGTATATGCCCCCCCCCCCCGGGGGGGGGGGGGGTAATTACTATCGATTATGAAAGAAATCAGCCCGCAATGTGAAAAGCCATTTTAGATTACGAAACTATAACTATTTTTCTACCAGTCAGTGAAGACTCCGCCTGATTTGGTCCATGCAGTAGTCACCAAGAAAATAATACGGATTTTTTAAACGGACGCCATAATTATTGAGGAGGCGCTGTGGCTCAGTGATAGAGCAGTGGCCTCGTAACCAGGAGTACCCGGGTTCGAAACCAAGTTGATGGCTTGTGCATGCCCTTGTAAGGTATTAATCCTCATTACCAAGTCCTTCGGAGGGGACGTAAAGCCGTCGGTCCCCTGGCTGCTTACTAACAAGCATATACACATTCTTTCTTAGCAGTCGGGTAACTTAATAATCAACAACCAACCAAGCAAGTCCTTCCCGTCCAAGTTTGGACAGATGGAAAACTCAAGGCACAATGGACAATCCCACTATCCTCTTGAATGGTTTCAAAAGGAAATCGTTGTTTTGTTTTTATTTACTTTGATTGTTTTTGTAGTGGTGTATCATCATAGTTGATTTTCCTTGATGTAGTCCAATAGTCACAAAGAATCAAGGAGTTTAGTAAAGCACGCGTCATTGGTCACTTAAGCACCTTTTTTTCAATTGGATCACTGGCGTAGCCAGGAATTTTCAACAGGGGGGCATAGGCGAGGGTATGAGATTGGGTATCCCCCCTCCCACGACAGGGAGATTTTTGAAAATTCGTGCATGAAAATGGCATTTTCTGCACACTAAACTTCAGTATAAGGGGTAACTTATAAGTTTCAAGTTTCAAGTTTCAAATTTTATTGATTTTTTAATACATATTGGATTATTCTCATTTTTTAAAATACAAAATTCAACAAAAATTTTACAAAATATAACAGAAAAAACCCCCAAAGTATAACATATATAGCAAAGTATAGCAGGATTTTCACAAAAACATAACAGAATATAACAAAATATAGCAGGATTTTCACAAAAACATAACAGAATATAACAAAATATAACAGAATATGATAGATATATACTAGAATATGACAAAATATATTCGAGTAAAACAACTTTTAAGTATATAACAAAACAAACAAACAAAACAAAACAAAAACCAACCAAATCCCGCATAAGTGGTATCCACTCTCTTTTCTACACACGTACGGACCAAGGTTAGCGCCCCTGACAAAAAAAAAAAAAAAAAAAAAAATCATCGCAGCGAGATCATATATTAAAACACGTTAATTATCATAAATCCAACAGAAAGAAGTGAAAGAAGAACAAATACCATTAGCTCAAGAACCCCTCCCCCTTTTTGTAGGCACCCACTTCCAGTTGATACCATTACAAACAAAGGAAAGGTGAAGAGAGAGGGTAACATACCACATAATAAGTCCCTGACCCAATTTGAAATTACCCATGAGAAATGGCATATGGCGGACCAAGGCGAGAGAGCGAAGCGACCGAGCGGGGGGGGGGGGGGATGTGGGAGTGGGTATCCCCCCTCCCATGGCAGGGAGATTTTTGAGAATTCGTGCATGAAAATGGCATTTTCTGCACGCTAAAATTCAGTATAAGGTGTGACATATATGAGAAATGGCATATGGGGGGTGAGACCAAGGCGAGAGAGCGAAGCAATCGAGCGTGGGGAGGGTGTGGGAGGGGGGTATCCCCCCCTCCCACGGTAGGGAGATTTTTGAAAATTTGTGCATGAAAATGGCATTTTCTGCACACTTAAATTCAGTATAAGGTGTGACGTATATGAGAAGTGGCATATAGAGGGGGGGGGGGGGGGTGCGGGAGTGGGTATCCCCCCTCCCACGGCAGGGAGATTTTTGAAAATTCGTGCAGGAAAATGGTATTTTCTGCACGCTAAAATTCAGTATTAAGGGTAGCTTACATGAAAAATATCATATGGGTGGGGGGCCAATTCGAGGGAGCGAAGAGACCGAGCAGGGGGAGGATGTGGGAGGGGGGATACCCCCCTCACACAAAAGGGAGATTTTTTGAAAATTCGTGTATGAAAATGGCATTTTCTGCACACTAAAATTCTGTATGAGGTGTAACTTATATGAGAAGTGGCATATTTAAATTTTACTCTCATTTCGCAGGGTAGGGGTAGGGTAAGTTATGTGAATTGGACTCGATGAAAGGGTTAAAAATTTTATTTATTTATTTTTTATTTTTGCTCGCCGATCAACGGGGGGGGGGGGGGGGCATGGCCTCCTTGTGCCCCCCTTAGCTACGCCAGTGAATTGGATGTCCTTGGCATCCACAAAACTGATGGAAATATCTTGTTCACCGTAGTTTTAAAAATTTATTAGATTTATGCATACTACTTCAACAAAGATTGTTCCAGATTATGTAAATAAAAAATTCCTTAAAAGATCAACAGATAAGGCACTTATTAAATAGTCCCACAATTTTGTTTGTAATCACTGAATTTTAATTTACAAAATTAATGATCAACATCCTGAATAAAAAATGAAGACTGCTCATCTTTTCTCATTCATGATTTATTTCGTTTTGGAAAAAACATATATTACATTTGCAACAACAACAACATCAAGAATGATGATAACTATGATGATAAATAAACTGTTTCCATCACAACCATAGCACAAATAAAAACTAAATAGTGATTTCCTTTGCAACTACTGGACCAAATTTAACGGGGTCTTCGCTGATTGGTAGAGAAATGGGTATATTTTCATAATATGCAATGAGTTTTCATATTGAAAAATGATTTCCTTCATAATCAACACTAGTCTTATAGGCCCATCGTATTTTTTTTTTTTGAGAGGGGGGGGGGGGCATACTGTATACACAAATGGAAATTGCTACGATCGCTCATAAACTCAATAGTAACAAGATGGTTTCGGGCAGCAAACCACTTATTCCAGCAGCGACGCCCGAATATTTGGGCAGCGAGGTGTCCGACTGTTCTCGAGTTCTTCAGGAAGATGTAAATTATAAAATTCAACGACAATCATAGTGTATTTTGGTGATGAATCTATTTTAAAGAACACAAAGTTTTTGTAGGTCGATCGATTCGCTCGCTTGAAAGTCGGCAAGCGAGGTGCCAAAATTTAACTTGGCAGATATAGGTGATCGAGTTATCATTTAGATATCTTCTGTACTTATTGTATTTTGATGACGCAATAACACTTCTGCCGTGAAAAAGTATACATATTTTTCCTCGCTCGCTTCACTTTCTCTCGATATTTAGCTACAGGATGGTTTTGGAAAGCAAATGAATTCGACAAGCTGCGCAGGATGAACGAATATCATTATAGGCCCGTGTATTTTGATGACGAATTATCACGTCTACCATGAAAAAGACTTAGTATTTTCCTCGCTCGAATAATATCTAGATACAGGATGGTTTCGGAAAGCAAACAAATTCAGTAATAAAGTGATAGTATTATGCATATCATAGTATAGATTTCTAAATATCATACAGGCCTATAGTGTATTTTGATGACGAAATAACATTGCTACCGTCAAAAGAGTGCGTTTTCCTCGCTCTCTTCGTTTTCTCCTAATACTTAGAAACGGGTGTTAATTCCGACAGCAAACAATTGGACCAGTGAGGTAATAAAAAAGTAGTCATAGATTATTTGGCTGCGATATGTCATTTACTTATCTTGTATGCCTGTAGTGCATTTAATGACAAAATAATATTTTTTCTTTTATAACAAGAAAGATTTATTTTTGGCTTGCTCGCTTCGCTTTCTCGCACTGCTTAAAAACAGGGTAGTTCATAATAGCAGAAGCGTCATTTATTCCCAATTAAAAACAAAACAAACAAACAAACAAAAACCGCCTCGCAGTCCCCAAACATTCCATTACAGTAATGAAGATCTATACATCTAAGATATTATTTGCCGTGAAATAATTTCTTGTGGGGGCGGGGTAGACTAGAGGTATAAAGCAAACTGTCGAAAAATTCAGGGTCTCCACCGAAAAATTTGTTGGCATATGTAGATTTTACTCCCCCATTCAAAATATTCTGTAGGGACGCCCCATGGCCGTGGTATTGATCTATACTTAAGACACAATAATGAAAGATAAACAAACAAAAACAAAACATTACACTTAGGTCTGAAACTTTTGAGGGAAAACAACAAACAAGCAAACAACGATCAAAAACAAACAAATAGAAAATAACGTATACTGAATACCTAAAGGGTATTTGAGGTGAGGCTTATGGGCACAAAACTATTCGTATAGTAATTCAGGCCTATTTATTTATTCATTTATTTACATTCATTTATTTATCTATTTGTTCATTTATCTATTTTATTCATGTATTCATTTAATGAATAAATAAATAAAACATGAATAGAAAAATGATATTTATTCATTCATTCAATCATTCATCTTTTTAGTACAGAGTAAGGGCTAGGTTATAGCTTTAGAATTAGGAATTAGCTTCCTTATTGCTTGCTGGGTCAACTTGTGAAACTAGCTCAACTTTCGTAGTGGATTATGGATAATGGATTTGAAGAAATGGCAATTTGCACCTCGTGACCAGTTGCTTACCAGGGGAAAATGTAGCCCTAATTTAGTTAATGATAATGTAAAGGAAAAAAATCAGGATTGCTCCTAGGCACGCAATACTACAGGAGGGCCTATAATTTTACCAAAAGTTATTGCTGGCCAGGGACCATCGTCAGCAGATTTCTGTTGCCCCATCCTGAGGCCAAGCTCTGAATACGTATACGTCACCGGGTATCATCTTACAAGATGTTGTTCCAAAAAGTTGCTAGAAACAACTTATACACAAGAAACAATATAAGTAAATGTACCATGCATACATGGAGTAGGGTCTGCAAATTTCTGATTCTTAATACTTTTAAGTTTTCAAACCGGGTTCGCTGAACGGTATCGCACACACATTGTATCACAAGTATAATGTTTTGAAAACAGACCTTGAACATCTAAAATCATAAAGTAAATTTATCAAACGTTTTACACTCCCCTCCAAAAGTTTGGGAACACCTGCATTCAGTGTGTGTTTTTCTAAACTTGGTAGACCCTATTGAAATTAAGGCTCATAGCACAGCTGTATTTTTGTTTTAAAGTGAAGACTATACACCGGTGTACATTTTCTCATTGATTCAAACAAATTTAAAGCTCTTAATAGACATACAGCTGCCAAAAATGGCAGGCTACCAGTCAGGATGGCATTCTCTCCAAAATGCTAACTTCTTTTATTACGTGTAGTTATTCAGAGCTTTTTACACTTATACCACCTTCATTCATTTTGCCTTTTCACTTTGGCCTAGTCAGAAGTCAGACACAAAAATAAGATAAATCAATACTCAATATTTCACTTGTACAGAAAACTTATTTTTTATTGTAATTCAATAAGAAATAATATACAATAAAAATATTTTTTTTTAATAAACACGATAACAATTAAAAGGCCGTCATTTTTCTTCTTGATCATGGAAACTCATTATTGTGAACAACTTCAGTTTATTCTTTGTTTTTGTGATACTGTAACAAACAAAATAAAATCTTAAGTGAATATAACTTTGCACATGTCTTTGTTTTTCATAGTGTTCCAATTAGACTGCCTTCTCATCAAAGAATCCTCCTTTGACAGCGATAACAGCACGGCACACTCTTGGCATCCTGTTGGCCAAGTTGTTGAGGGAGTCACTGGAAATACCCTGCCATGCCTTCTGTAGAATCTCCCACAGATGAGTCTCACTTGTAGGGCAAATTTCTGGAACCTTTATGTCTAGTTCTTCCCAAAGCAGCTCAATGGGGTTGAGATCTGGGGACTGGGGCAGCCAATCCATGATTTCCAGGACTTGTTTCTCTTCTTTTTTCTTCAAGTAGTCTTTGCATAGTCTTGACGAGTGTTTGCGGTCATTGTCCTGCTGGAAAACAAACCCTTCTCCGATCAGGCGTTTCCCCGAAGGGATGGCTTTCCGCTGTAGGATGGAATGATAGCCATGCTGGTTGAGGATACCCTCTACTCTGTGCAAGCTGCCAACCTTTCCTGCACCAAAGCAACCCCAAACCATGACATTTCCACCACCATGTTTCACATTTGGCGTGATGCACTGTGGAAGCATCTTTTCTCCTTTTCGCCATCTCACATAGGTACGTCTCTTGCTGCCAAACACCTTGAACTTTGACTCGTCTCTATGTGAGATGGCGAAAGGGAGAAAAGATGCTACCACAGTGCATCAAGCCAACTGTGAAACATGGTGGTGAAATTTCATGGTTTGGGGTTGCTTTGGTGCAGGAAAGGTTGGCAGCTTGCACAGAGTAGAGGGTATCCTCAACCAGCATGGCTATCATTCCATCCTACATCCCTTTGGGGAAACGCCTGATCGGAGAAGGGTTTGTTTTCCAGCAGGACAATGACCCCAAGCACTCGTCAAGACTATGCAAAGACTACTTGAAGAAAAAAGAGGAGAAACAAGTCCTGGAAATCATGGATTGGCTGCCCCAGTCCCCAGATCTCAACCCCATTGAGCTGCTTTGGGAAGAACTAGACAGAAAGGTTCCAGAAATTTGCCCAACAAGTGAGACTCATCTGTGGGAGATTCTACAGAAGGCATGGCAGGGTATTTCCAGTGACTCCCTCAACAAGTTGACCAACAGGATGCCAAGAGTGTGCCGTGCTGTTATCGCTGTCAAAGGAGGATTCTTTGATGAGAAGGCAGTCTAATTGGAACACTATGAAAAACAAAGACATGCGCAAAAGTTATATTCAATTCAGATTTTATTTTGTTTGTTACAGTATCACAAAAACAAAGAATAAACTGAAGTTGTTCACAATAATGAGTTTCCATGATCAAGAAGAAAAATGACGCCCTTTTAATTGTTATGGTGTTTATTTTAAAAAATATTATTTACTGTCTATTATTTCTATTGAATTACAATAAACAAGTTTTCTGTACAAGTGAAAT
Organism: Echinometra lucunter; assembly: GCA_029962745.1. Taxonomy (NCBI): domain Eukaryota; kingdom Metazoa; phylum Echinodermata; class Echinoidea; order Camarodonta; family Echinometridae; genus Echinometra; species Echinometra lucunter. Next base: position 33,644,672 of record CM057151.1, read on the forward strand.
ATTGAATATTGTTTTATTTTATTTTTGTGTCTGACTTCTGACTAGGCCAAAGTGAAAAAGGCAAAATGAATGAAGGTGCACTGGTATAAGTGTAAAAAGCTCTGAATAACTACACGTAATAAAAGAAATTAGCACTTTGGAAAGAATGCCATCTTGACTGGTAGCCTGCCATTTTTGGCAGCTGTATGTCTGTTAAGAGCTTTAAATTTGTTTGAATCAATGAGAAAATGTACACTGGTGTATAGACTTCACTTTAAAACAAAAATACAGCTGTGCTATGAGCCTGAATTTCAATAGGGTCTACCAAGTTTAGAAAAACACACACTGAATGCAGGTGTTCCCAAACTTTTGGAGGGGAGTGTATCTAAGACATTATTTACAGTTACTTCAGTGTCAAAACAATCTACGCGGATTACTATTTTAGGCGAATGAATGTATGTTTAGGCATATCATTACATCGTAAAAAGGGTAAAGGAAATGCTTTTAAATGATCATTTCCAAGTTAATTACCACCACAACAAACTCGACATTGCATCGACAGGCGTCGAAACAATCACTATGTGAAGAGTACACGAAATACCCGGAAGTGCCCTATCTTCGATGACGTCATCAGGACCTATGATTATGCAAATCATGCATGCAGCCAGGGTGTTTCCGAGCTTGATGCGTAACGTTACGTGGAGCCACGAAGTGGGACTTATAAAGTTATAGATTTGAAAATGGCGAAAACGTACGATTTTCTCTTCAAATTGCTGCTAATAGGAGACTCAGGAGTGGGGAAGACTTGTGTTTTATTCAGATTTTCAGAAGACGCTTTTAATTCAACATTTATTTCTACGATAGGTGAGTGTCGCAATACCATACTGCCCGTGTCGACTGATCGGAACTTGTCCCTGTGATTGGTGCGTGTGTGGCCGCTGAGCCCGAGGTTGTGCTATTTGCGTGGCTGCACTCTAGCTGCAGTATAGACTACAGCAGCAGATCGTGAGATAAACAGAACATGTAAAGTTAGAATCTACATGTAGCTCAGCCATTGCTGCATGTGTCATTAGCCATGTCTGAGTTTGAATCATTAAACTCGAATTGTGAAATGTGTGCATAGACTATTAAGTGTTATGATAAAACAAGTTAGATTAGCCATTAGGAGAATGAAAGATAGAGTGCAGTGCTAAGTAACAGTTAATTTAAAAAGTAGACCTAGAAAAGTCTAGATGAATGACAGGATTCTCTTCGAGTTTGACTTAATGACATTGATCAGCATGATGAAAATCAAATAATCTGGGTGAATATATTAGTACAACTTTTACAAGAATGTACAGGCAAATACATGTACATTGTAACAAATAGACTGAAACTGATAGAGTCTACCCATTCATACTGCAGCCTAGCTATACTCAGCGCTGTACAAGTGGGCAGAGCCTGCACAGGGCTACATTGGTATGCTGAGCTGTGCAAATTTATGTGACATGCTGCCCTTTATAGTCAAAGATTGAAATCACTAAAATAATCAACAAATTCATATAAAATGTTTGTTTTTTACACCTAGGATAATAAAATATCCTATTTCCATTCCATTCCTCCAGCTGGATGTAAATTATCTTGATCAAGTGAATTTTGAAAAATTTTTCTGATAACTAGTGACACAGCTCTTGCTCCTCTGTCCAAAAAATTCATTGGTAGAACACTCCTATTGTCGGCAATTTGCATGCTACAGCACGTCTGTTGTGCGAGCTTAGCGAGGTTAGTATAACCGAGCACTAGTGTGAGGGGGTATAGCCAAATCTTGTGAACTCAAGACAAAGAGTGTACATTGCGTGTGTGATGAAGCTGAATTCTCTCAGCTTCAAAAGAAACACTTGTGTTCATGATCTTAAAAATAGGAGGCAATAAAAGATTTATCCAGCGTTATGGTTTGACCAAATAATTGAAATGCAAAATTTTGCCAAATTACAAGCTACGATATGTGTCTTGGAACTATTTTGTGTAAAAATCTATGATATCACTTATCTTTAAATAAATATGAGCCTAAAAACTACAGACTACCCCTTTGACTATGCCTTGCCTGATGTGGCAGAATTGTGTTCTTTTGTGAGATGTCAAAATCACGGGAGAAACTCCCCTTGGAAACTTCTTTTGCAGATCATTTGAAATGAAACATATGAAATATAATATTCATATAAGCAAGGATAAATCACTGATTTTAGGAACCTGTAGAAATGATAGAATTATTTTTAAATCTATGTAGCTTTCACTTTGGCCAGCCATAATCTACCAAATTAATGACATGTGATGGCGCTGCATATCAATGAAAAAAGATATGACAGGGTCAGAGGCTTTAGTCTGGATGTTCTTAGTCTGGATGCTGGCGTTGATCTTGGCAAACACGGCTTTGTGAAACATGTACATGTAGCAGACGACTAGCCAACTAGCGGCGGTCTTAGATGAGAAGTTGACTTATGACGGCAGGGCGCAACAAACTCGCTTGCCCGGGGCAAGTGAAAGTCATGGGCGGGCAAGCAAATGTAAAATTCACTTGCCCGATTGGGCAAGTGGTGATTTTTACAATAAAAATATACGACATGAAATTGGCCTACAGAAAGGTGGAAAAATCACAGTTTCCCCCATAATCCCAAACCGGCGGAAACCCTAAAAATTTAAGTAAGATTACCATGATTTATTGATAAGTTTTAATGGTCACTTATTGTCCGAAAACGGTCTGTGGAGGCTGCCACATTGAAAACAAAAACACGCTAATTCACCGCGAGCGAGGTGTCCATTCCATTAGATCCCAAACTGATACTATATTGAACTTGGCCTGAATGATTTCATGCCCACCATAAAATTTAATCAGAAGGGCACTAGCGAACAAGCTCTTGCTTGCAAGTATGAATGTCTATTTTTTAATGATGTCCGTTCGTTTTTCATTCATTTCTTTCTTCAGAAATATCTTGTCCAGACTTGTCATACTTTTGTATAGCTTCCGTTGATTTCTCTTCATGATTACGAGAGTGAGCTCCTTCGCTCATAAGTACAGTTACGCCAGGGCTAAAATAGTGCAATTGCCTCAAGTAGTTTTCACCCACGTCCGCATACAGTGCATATAAATTTGTTTCCCGCCTTGGCTGTTTCATTTGTAATGGCAAGAGTCGATCGGGCCAGAACTGAAAGAACTCCATTTGTAGGTCGTACTTGATGATTAAAAACGACAAACGGAGGTGACTTCTAGACATTTTAGCGTAATAAATTAACATCACCATACATGTACATACCTTCAAACTTTCAAATGTAAAGATAATTCATTGATTTAGCCATAATTACACATTTTTGGGGATATTTCTTCAGTTGAAGTGATGTTTCGGAGTAACTCATAGTCTGTGGAAATTTTAACATTCGTGCAGACAAGGGAATATAGAGATTTTATCGGGCGTGCATACGAGAAATTGAAACTTGAAATGTGTACGTTCCGATCGACTTTAATGTCAAAATTAAGAATATATGCTCGAAGAAGTCACATTTATTCAATAGGAATTACACAATGAAAATGGGGACTTATTGTTCTTGATCTGGTTTAGTTAATTTTTAGTGTGTACATGTATGTCTTGTAAATAAGTTTATTCCGGGCGCTCGATATTTCAAAATACTGAAATCTGGACGCCTGGCCGGACTCCAAGAAAAAAATGTTAGTGTAGAGCCCTGTTTTATCTCTCTTTATATTTTTTCTCTAACATTATTCTAGATCTACATGAAGGGAAACCGCCATTATTTTTTTTCTTGAACGGTTTTTAAACATTTTGCAAAAAACCTTAAATGACTTAAGCCCTATTCAAAGTGATAAAAACAAAGGAAATAAAAAAGAAAATTTGGGCAAGTTGTTATTGGGCAACCAATTTTTTTTCCACTTGCCCGACAGGGCAAGTGACAAAAAAAATGACGGTTTTGAGAAACAGGCCCCAGGTGTTTGGGCGTACGATTCGTGTCTGCCGAATATTGACGCCCTCTATGTGCAGGTTTTTGTATTTCTTTTTTGGGGTGTTTTGGCTACATGTATTTTGTAAAACGAGTGCAGTAGCAGACGACTTTGGGGAGGTTTGGTGGTGACTAGTGACAGGTTTTCGCAGTCAAAAGTTCAAATTTTACCCCTTGAACATAACCTGACAGTTTGCTGGGGACTGAACCTCAACTCCATCTAAGCAATCGATTTCATGTGAGTATGATGTAAAATTGGAAGTTTAAAACACATTTTAAAACTAATTTGTACATTTTTGGGGCCAAATTTAGGCATGTGGTAAAGAACTTTTTTTTAAAATGTAAAGCTTATCTACATTGTTAGTTTTGAATATGCGGTCCTTGTGAGAGGTTTTAACCTAAAGGCCAGTGATCTGGCATTTTACAAACCTTTTTTAGACATTTGTCCTGCTCTTTTTTAACTATGACTACAGGTTATATTAGTCTAGTCGGAAATAAGGGGTCCACCGTGCACCATCGGGGTACATTTTTTTAACCAACTTTTTTGTAATGCCTGAAGTGTAAATTTAATGATCTTTTATGTTCCCACTGCCAAATCGTGGCCCATGGGGTTCAAAATTGGCCATTTTGGCGGCCATCATGGATTTTTAATGAAAATCAGGGATTGTCATATTTTTGGACCTGAAAATCGTACAAACATAAATATATACATCTTTTGATATGATTTTGATAGGAGAAATCAATTGGAACCGTTATTTGCACGATATGAGCAATAGTTTTTGAGGAAAATGGAAATTTATGCCCAAATTTGTTTATTATTTGTCAATAATTTACATATGCATTGATATCTTTCTGTTTCATTATAAACACCAACAATGAATGCGTGTTTTTAGCATTAAGTTTGAAAAGGGATTTATTTACGAGAATGGTGATATGCTTCATGACAGTATTCACGACTTCATTCGCACAGGAGGGAAAATACACCAGTTTATATTTTCCATATTGAGCAAAAATGTGCCAAAAGAGCGACTCTCTATGTAGCATTATAGTGTGTAGTTATAAACCGGGAGCCAGAAGGGTTCATCTTAGTGAAAAAAGTGCCCTTTTTATGTACATGTACATGGCCGCAATCTATGGACAAAACTGTGCTACATGTATTAAGTAATGAACGTCTGCCCAGTGTGGTGGGGGCGGTCAGGAGGGGCCCCCAAATAAGTCAAAAAATTAAACTGGCTTAGTGAAAAGCGTAACTTCCTGAAACCTATTGGGATTGTACAGCACAACCCCTGAATCATGAATGACCACTGCCAGACATTGTACATGTAAATGATGAGTACGCCTGCCAGACGCCCCCAAATGTCAAAACGCCCATTAGTGTACAATTATAAAATGACAAGTTTTATTCAATGGGCTAGATTAGCAAAAACAAAGGAACCTGTTGAAACTTGGTGGAAATGGGCGCTTAAAATTAATTTGGGGGCGTTTGGAGGGCACAACTTAACCACTGAAAATGTCTGGCGGGATCATCTACGTATGTTACAGGGAGTCATGTTTTACAATTTCCATCCGGTGTCAAGGGGTTTTGCATACTTTCTTTTGCTAATCTAGTTCAAGTTCTCATCTTCTGCAAAAGGCGCTTGGCTAGAAGGCTCCCGAGGGAGTGGAGAAGGTGCATACATTGTGTGCGGGAAAACCTGAATCTGATGATTGGGGTAATATTTCTCTATTAAGCGGTTAGACACATCGATCACCGAAATGTATTAGGCGCTATAAAAATCCAGAATATAATCATTATCGTTATTATCTTCTCATTGACATGAATGTGCACTAACAAAATGGGTGTTTAAACATTATTTGGGGGTGCTTGGTGGGCACAACTTACCACTTAAAATGGCGGAGGTCATCCATGATACAGGGAGTCATTGTTTTCAATTCCCACCAGGTTTCATGGGGTCACTTTTTTATACTAATCTAGTTCATTGTCTCAAAGTTATCATCTTCTCATTATGCCCTTACAAAATGGGCATTTTGACATTATTTTGGGGATGTCCATTGGGCACACACCAATACTGATAAAATCTGGTGGGGATCAATCATGCATTGAGTCATGATTTACAATTTCCACCAGGTTTCATCACGTTACTATGTTTTATTAATGTAGTTCATCATCTTAAAATTATCATCTTCTCATTGTGTACTGATAATTTGGGGTTTTGAAATTATTTTTTTTTTGGGGGGGGGGCATCTAGCGGGCACGACCACCACCAAAATTGTCTGGCGGGGTGATCCATGTATCAAGAGAGTCATGCTTTACAATTTCCACTAGGTGTCATGGGGTTACTTTGTTTTACTAATCTAGTTCATTGTCTCAAAGATATTATCTTCTCATTGTGCCCTTACGAAATGGGTGTTTAGACATTATTTTAGGGGCGTCCATCGGGCACACACCAACACTGAAAACGTCTGGCGGGGGTCATTTATGCATGGAGTCATGATTTACAATTTCCACCAGGTTTCATGGCATTACTATGTTTCATTAATCTATTTCAATTTCTTAAAGTTATTATCTTCTGATTGTGTACTAATAAATGGGGGGTTTAAATTATTTGGGGGGCATCTGGTGGCACTAAAATTGTCTGGCCGGATAATCCATGCATATAGGGAGTCATGCTTTACAATTTCCACCAGGTGTCATGGGGTTACTTTGTTTTACTAATTCTAGTTCATTGTCTCAAAGTTATCATCTTCTTACTGTGTTATTAATGAATGGGCGTTTTGACATCATTTTGGGGGTGTCTGGTGGGCTCAATCCACCACTTACAAAGTCTGGCGGGGGTCATTCATGCATGGAGTTATGCAGGGAAAAAAAATACACAGGGGCTGAGGGCGAATTCGCCCCCGAAATGCCAAAAAGAGCCATGGAAAACTGAAAAAGAGCCCCTGAAATTCTCATAGGGTCCAATGTTAACTGTAATACAATGTAGAAAATTTGGGCCGGTCGGCTCAAAAAGTAGCCTTGGTAAAAAATTAATTTTTTTTTCCCCTGGAGTTATGATTTACAATTTTACCAAGGTTCAGGGGGTAACTTTGTTTTGCTAATCTAGTCCATTGTCTCAGAGTTATCATCTTCTCACTGTGCACTATGAATGGGCGCGTCGACGATATATATTTTTTTTTTTTGGGGGGGGGGGGCATCTGGTTTGCACAACCCACCACTGAAAATGTCTGCCATGAATCATTTATAACACAGGGGGTCATGCTTTAAAATTTCAAGCAGTTTTCAACAGGTTATTTCGATTTTCTAATGTAGCCACTTGTCTTAAACTGATCATTTTCTCTGTACACAATTGAATGGCCATTTTGACATTAAGGGCGTTTTGCTAATCTAGCTCCAGACCTGCCAACCAGTACGATTTTCCCGTATTTAGTATGATTTTTTAGTTAAAATACGGGCATACGCTTTTTCTCAATTTTAATACGTTTAAAAAAAAAATTATAATGATCTACGTATTTTTGTTCTATCTGGCTTTCCATAGTATGTAGCGATCTTGTCATGGATCTTGTAGCTTCCGTGTGCGTGTTTTCGTACACATTGTATGCATATAGTTTTGTGCATACCGCGCCAGCACTTGCCACTGGGGCGCGCGCGTACACCACATCTGCAGGTACTGCAGCGGGATGGTCACGATCAGCTCCGCCAGAGCTTCGGCGGGCCTATTGAGGTATGGTCTGCACAGCACCTTGCACAAAAAGCAGCTCACAACACTTCGGAATTTCAGATCTTTGAAGGAATTTTAACCCATAAAACTGTTAATATGGCATCCAAATCATCCAGTAAAGGAGGAAAAAACAGCTTATAGGAAGCAGTGCTTTAAGTCGCACTACTCTATGAAATGGGATTTTACTGTTAAATCTGTCAGAGGCGAAACTTTCGTGCGATGCACCGTATGTGGGTCGCACTCGTCTTAAGCATTGCACATAGCCTTATTATGATATCGAATAACACACCAACAACCAAGCACACAAGTTGTGTTGAGGATTTAAAAAAGCCTTACGAAGCCATCCAGTGCTAGTTTTGATGTTATCAGAGCGGAATCCTTGTGGACTGAATATATTGTGGAGCACAACATGCCATTTTCAGCTTCTGATAATTTCAACAGTGTTGTCAAGAAAATTTTTCCAGACAGCAAAATTGCTGCCAAGTTTTCATGTCGTGGCACCAAAACTACCTCCATTGCTCGGACTTTAGGACATGATAGATAGATATACATGTAGATCTATGTGTATACAGTATTAATCATTTTGTTAAAACCCAGGTGAGATACATGTATCATACATGCAGTGATGCCAACCAGTCCGATTTTATCGTATTTAGTCCGATTTTATCAATCAAATACGATCATACGATTTTACCCATCAAAAATACGATTTTCCGATATTTTTGTCCTATACGTATTATACACAGTGAATCAGCGCGGGAAGGCGGAATATGCCATATATGATAACGTTATATTGCCGCACTCGCTACGAGTGCGCAATACATAATATAACACATGACAGTGCATACATAAATCGTACACACTACTATACATACTAGTAATACGAAGCGTGCAAGCTAGTGCGATAATATAACGGCATGCAGTGCTCGAGCTTCTATAGCACGCACCAACGAACATCCATCGCTGCGAGCTGCCGCCTCGTCTCAGCTGCAGCTGCTCGCTGGCGCTGGCGGAGAAACAACGAAACTTCGAATCTGGTGACGATTTTATCTTGCCGTGAACGTCTTTTTTTAACAAATTATCTGCAACCACTCATCATGGCATTGAAGCAGAGTAGGAAGCAATGTTACAAGAGAGAGTACACGGAAAAATGGCCGTTGTATGATTTGAGGTTATAACATCATTGATTATTTGACGTTGTCCCACATAAAAAAATTCAACAGTTAATACTGGTCCCACATATGCATATCTGTGTTTGTTCTTTGTCTACATGATATCTTAAGAGTTTTTATTATATTAAGAATGTTCTGCTATTTCCAACAACATTGTTGTGTGCCAGGACTTCAATTTCTGACAGATTGAAAATAAAAAGAATGGTTTCAAGTCAGGTTATGTCAAAAAGGATGCAAGTACTCCAGATTATCTTTAAACAATATAAGTTTAAAATAAATCTATGCAATGCATTTTCCTGGTGAAAATGGAATGATAATTGTCCTTTGATCAATAACACAGAACATGTAACTATTTAAACCCTTTCATGACATGAATTATTCAAGTGCTAATTTGATCAGTTTTTCTTCTGCAAATTGGCAACACTTGTGTTTTTATTTTATTGCTACAATTAAAACTAAAAGGTAATGTGTCTAAAATTAATTTACAAAAACATTAAAGTTCTATGTTTGAAATTATTATGATTGCCAATTCTTACGGAAAAACACTGATTTTGATTGTGTCAACACATTGCCAATATAAGGATTTTAATGCTTAATTTCCTTCTTTTAATTCCTGATGCCAAAAGCAAAGAGGTAACACAACAAAAATGGACATAATGCGTGCAGTGTTTCTGAAGTTTCCTACATGTTAATTTCATTTTTTTCCCCAGCATACAAAATACTTCTTCCAGCTGATCAGTGCTCAACCTAAATTGTTGGCCAGTAAAGCATATGTCACTAATTCCTTTCATATTATTTTCTAATGCTTCTGACATTGTTTTTCATTAACTGTCCTTCACCCCCTTTTTTTTTGCACCATGATGCCAGAACACTGATCTGACTTAGTTTTTTTTGGCAATTGAATGTTGTTTTGTACATCTTAATTCTCTTTCATTAACAGGATCACAGATAAATTTATCTATATATCTGGAGTAGAGGCTCTATAACATAAAAATTACCTCAAAACTTGGATTAAATTTGAGAGAAAAAGGTCACTCAAATATGCTCAGATTGCACCAGAGAGCATCTAGAACCCCAGAGCTTCCAGGGCCCTTAAGCGGGCCCTGGACCCCGGCCGATAGGACTTCGCGCTTCGCGCTCGTGATGTGCGCTTCGCGCACATTATCTTAGTTTCCGTGAAAATCTGATTTTTCACTCAAAAATCTGATTTTTGGGGATATTCAATCTGATTTTTTGTGTCAAGAGGTTGGCATCTCTGTACATGTGTTTCAATACGTTTTTTTTTTTTTATCTGCATAGCAGTGCGCATTTTATTATAAAATACAGGTTTGGGGGGGAAAATACTCTCTTGTCTCTTTTTACTCTTTCCCTGTTTTTCTCTTCCTTCTGCACTCTTCTCTTTCATCTGAATTCCCTTTTCCTTGCCTTCTTTGTTTTTGCCCCTGTTCTTTCTGCTTCCCTTCATTTTTGTCTCGCCCACCAGAGGTGAAGGCGAGACTAAGGGATCCAAATGGCGTCTGACTGTCCGTCGTCCGTCCATCACAAAAGTTAAAGTTTACCTGCAAGACTCTCTTATGACGCATAACTTGGCAACTGTTGCTGCAATGGCAACCAAACTTGGGTGATAGATGCACTTGGGGTACATTCATGTTTTGATGCCTTTGGAGGTCACATGGTAAGGTCAAAGGTCATTTCAGGTCAATTATTAAAGTTTACCTGCAAGACTCTTATGACAGATAACTTTGCAACCGTCCCTCACTTTTCAACCAAACTTGGGTTATAGATGCAGTAAGGGGACGTGAATGTAATGGTGCTGTCGGAGGTCACGTGATAAGGTCAAAGTTCATTTGAGGTCATATGTTTACCTTAAGTTTACCTGCAGGGTCATTCCATACCAATTCACCCCCCAAAAATTCTAATTTTACCCCCTACTTTCTCAGAATGTGTTCAAATTTGGTACACATAAAATTTGATATGTGCCTAGCGTGAAATAAAAAAAAAATTAGTACAAACGGCCCATCGGTTCCCAGTGAGGGTCAAAGGTCATGTATGTAGGTCAAAGGTCAAATGAGGTCAAATATTAACATTTTCTACTGGGGTTAGTAAATTTTGAACCGCTAGCCTATTTATAACCAAACTTACAAATACAATAACAGTACAGTATACACTTACAGTGACCTTAATGTTCTTTACAGGTCAAAGGTCATGTATGTAGGTCAAATGTTAACATTTACCAGCAAGATTCTACTGGGGTTTGTACTGTTGTAACTTTTGAACCACTAGCCTGTTTGTTACCAAACCTGGATAGTAGATGCCTTATAGGGACCTCAATAATATTTGGCGGTCTGAAGGTCGCATATGCCGTTCAAAGGTCAATTGAGGTCAAATTTTAAAATTTGCGATGTAGTTTCTACTGGAGTTGGTAACTTTAAACTATAAACCCGTTTGTACCCTTACTTGGATGGTAGATGCCTTACAGGGACCTCAGTGTTATTGAGGGGTCAAAGGTCATTTACGTAGGTCAAAGGTCAAATGTGCTTTAAACAATTTGCTTCTTCTCTGCTATTTCTTAGCCAATTTTGATCCTGATTGCTCTGACAAAGCTAGGGGAGGGGTTGACAGCTTGTGCTTGGAAATATGTAAATCATGAAATATGCAAATTTCTGCAAAATCACAAAAATGCTGATTCTCTATTTTGCAGCTGATTTTGATTCTATTTGTTTTTTCTGATAGTGCTTGGGAGGGACGGGGGAGTTGGAGGAGGGGGTAGTATTTCATGGAATAACCCTTCTTTATTATGGGAGGTTATATTGTATCGTAGAGATTTCACGATGAGTCGAGGGATACACTCCGGTTGTGTGGCAACGGAGATCGCAATACTTCTAGTTTGTGATTTGTTTGTATTTTGATCAATTTGCCTTCTTGCATACAGTACTCATGCACTGTTCACTGTGGTAAGTTCTGTTCGTAATTTTTCTGTGTCAGGCGGGCGTTTTGGAATGTTAATGGGTGATTGATGCGCGCTCTTGCAAAAAAAGTTCAATGCTGCAAATAAGCAAACAATATAGGATGAACGAAATATTGGGTCTTGTTGTTGCTGGAATGTTTCTGAGGCTGAGACTGTCCGGTCTTTCTTATATTTATATGTTGAGCCTTGAGGGCGAGTTGGTTAATTAATTGTTGGAAATAAGAATTTTTTTGTGATCGATTATTACGAACAGTCCAGCTTGATGTGCATTGTAATTTCCATCTGATTTATTCCATGTTTTTCATTCTCCGGCCCTGAAATGTAAATGATTCCTAGTTACCTACATTGTCTAAATTTTCATTTATTTGATGTTATTTGTAGGTTTATTTTTGTATCACTCACATCCCTTTTTCATATTTTTGTTTCTCCTTCTCTCTCTCTCTCTCTCTCCCTCTCCCTGCCCATCTGCCTCTCACTCCCTTCCCACAATACACTCATTTATATCTTTCTTCTTTCCATCCCCTTCCTCTCTTAATTCAGTTCTCTCTTTCCATGTTACACTTGCGTTTTGGTAATGTGATCACCGAATTATCGTATGCTGTATCATGCAGTTGTGAACTTTATTTATAACAATAAATTTGATCACATTTCAGCCACTGGCTGCGATGACCTTTTAAATAGACAAGACAGTTTATATCATAAAGAACATGGGGTTTCCCGGTCGGGTAACAAGAACAGGCAATTGAATTACAAATTAGGGTTACACAATTATAAAAGACGGTCATGTGGGAATAGCGGGATATCTGGATCTTATTTTGTTCGATATCTCATAATATTTGGACAACACCTTACTGGTGAAAATGACTTACTTGATTATCGCAAGCCACCTGGTTGATTGATACAATGGGCATCGTATGTGGTACTCGGTGATCTATTTCTTCCTTGATGATGGCACTCTATAAACTTACTTTGCCACATGATGTCACATAAATAATGATTTAATTATGAAAAATCAAATGGCATGCATTTTCATGGAGGAATGACTCACCATTCATACATACAACCTCCTTTTTTTATTATCATCTCACGCATCACATTTATGGATTAGTTATGATATCATGCAAAACATAAATGATAAAACACTTTTAACAAGACACCTTACATCAATCGGAGCATTCCAAGAATCTTGATTTCAAACTGAGAACAAACTAAGTGGTTCAATTATTTCTACTCTAATTTTGGTTTGAAAAACATTTGATTTTATACTACTATACTAATACTACTACTACTACTACTACTAATAATGATGATAATAATAATGATAATGATAAAATACAAAGTGGCAATCGGGTCATATTGTGAATTTTATAAAAGAAAAATAAAATGAACAAAAACGAATGAGGGGAAACGGTTTATTTTTTCTGCATAGAGATGGCCAACTGTAGCTAAAATATGTTTCATACGTCACAGTTTTCACTTATTTAAAACTTGCTAATCCAAAGGGGAATTGTATAAGAGATTGAAAAAAATTCCCTCTACACATTGCACAAAAATGTGGATGTCTTCTGGAACCAACCTGTGGACTGGCTCACAATATTTCACTTACGCTTGCTCTCTCTCCTCTCTTTTCATACGAAATATATAGTTATGTTGGCTGTGGGAATGCGAAAGATAATTTTGGGGTGATTTTGGAATACTATAGGCTGCTGTTGTCTATCATGCGGGCAAAGAAATCCTTATGAACATGATTTGGAAAAGAAATTTAACAAGTCTATACTTGCAGTGATTTCACTTGAAGCAAAGACCTATCTGAAATTATTGTAAAGCAAACTCACCAGAAAATGATGAAAGTGAATTAAAAAACGAAGGTACATGTACATGTAAGAAGTTCACAAATTATATGGCAAAAATGGACCATACTAGCGATTACAGCACTGACCATGTTTTTGAAATAATTTTTTTGGAATTATTTTGGCAAAGGAGTTGCATTAATTGGGTCTTCAGCATTTGTCTGATTTGGAGATTCTTTTATCAAAATTTGAACCAATTTCCTCGCCAGCCCAAGGTTCTGTAGATATACACATCGGATCGAAAACTGGCATGTGCAGATTGAAAATGAATACACGTACCGTTGGGGTATCGCACCATGTATCCCAGTGACTGACGGGGATAGAGCAAGACAAAATTTGTTCATTATACCCCTGCCAAATGAAGTTTGAAGGGGGTATGTAGGAATCAACGTAAGGTCGATTGGTTGAGCGGTCGGTCCGTTGCAAATCTTGGGGATCAAACTACTTCCTCATTTCTCAAGCAGTGCTCATGAAATCCGGCACATATATTGGTCTTGGGATGAAGATGTGCAAGACACATTTTTTGAATGTGTCAGAAAGTGCGTTACCAAGGTAACGACATATGATTGCACTACTAGTATATCATGGAAAAATCTTGCGGATTGAGCTACTTCCTCATTTCTCAAGCAGTGCTCATGTAATTCTGCACACCTATTGATCATGGGATGAAGGTGTGCAAGACAAACTTTCTTGAATGTGTCGGAAAGAGCGTTGCCATGGTAATGGCAAATTATTGCAATAAATCATGGATTAATCTTGTGGATCGAATTACTCCATAATTTCTTGAACAATGCTCCTAAAATTCAGCACAAACATTGGTCTTTGGATGAAGATGTGCTGGACAAATTTTTTATTGCATCGCAAACTGCGTTGCCGTGGTAGTGGCATGTTATTGCAATAAATCAATTGCAGATCAATCTACTTCCTCATTTTTTTAGCAGCGGTCCTGAAATTTGGCACAAACATTACTCTTTGAATTAAGATAAGCAAGACAAACTGTTTGCATGTATGGGAAACTGTGTTCCAATGGTAACAGCATATTGCAAGAAATCAGGGGAAAATCTTGCAGATCAAAATACTTCCTTATTTTTCAAGTAATGCTCATGAAATTTGGCAAACACATTAGTCTTTAAATGAAGATGTGCAAGACATTTTTTGAATGTGAAGAAACTGCATTGCCATGGTAACAGCGTATTATTGCAATAAATCTGGAAATATCTGGTGGATCGAAATACTTAATTTTCCCAGCAAAGCTCATGAATTTTGGCACACACATTTAGGCGGGGGTATATTAATCACCTTCAGTGATTGTTACTTTTATGCATGTGGCTGATGACGCAATTTCATAATTCCTCTGAGACTTATAAGTTATACCCCTTTCAATAATTCTTCCACTTTTGGTCCGCACTAAAATAGTCTGCACCAAGCAGTAAAATTTGCTTTCAGTAATTCTCAGCGGACCGCGCTTCTGTTATTGAGATCCTGTCAATAAATCTGTCCAAAATGGAGTAAGTGGCGTGTAATTTAACTATTTTGCCTACAATATTTTATGTATATGAACTTCATCGACATATGAATGAATACTTTCTCCGAATAGGGGAATAATTTATAATGAAAGTATATACATGTATGATATACATTAGCGGTGTATGTACAACCTACATGTACAAGTGGCACAAGGCAGTGAAAGTGAGTCAATATCCTACTTAGTGCTGTAGCCGAACTGCCAAACCGAACAGAAATTCGCCGAATATGGCACTTCTGAACAGGACCGAAACGAACCAAACTCAAAGGCCTGGTTTTCGGGTGCTTGGCACTTTTAAACACAGGATCATTAATTTGGCTCTCAGTGAGGACCTTGTCCTTATTAACAATGTGCTGAATTGAGGTACATCCTGATTTTATATTAAGATAAATACTTGCATTTATTGGTGAGAGATTTCATGCTATTCTTGTTTTAAAAGTAAAAAAAAAAACCCACTAAATAAAATTTGTGTCTCATCTCTACTTTAATTCTTATTAATTTCCTAATATTTACCATCACAAATTTTAGTTGTTTTACAAAAAAAAATAATATTAGAAGCTTTAAAATATGCCCCAAGATACTTGAGACTGTAATCGATTGTAATAAGATTGTAATTGATCGCGATCATAATCAATCATAATTCTAAATAAAAAGCACTGCTTCATTGATAATTTCTTTTATTCATTCCTCTCCTTTATTTAATTTTTTTTATTTTCCTTTTTTTATTTATTATTCAGTATGAAAAAATATTTCTTTTTTGTTCAGAAAAACTATGCAGTAAGTGCTATTTAATTATTCTTCTGAATGGAAAAAGAGGCTGCGTTTGTTGAGTGTCCAGAAGCCAAACTATCTACATGTACATGTAGCGCTTCACTGGAAGGAATGCTAGTACGAAACGATCTACCCATTAGATCTACCACTCACGCCAGCCCGGCCTCGGGCATGTTATCGCCTCCGAGCTGATGTTCTCTGCACTACATGTACACCGTGGGTGAGTGGTTTGCATGTGCAGATTATAACTACACGTGAGAGAACACACAAAATGTGAAATGTAAAACCTGTGTGAAAAAACAGACGTAACCCGGATATAGCGGGTCATATTGAGTGCAGCATTCGTCTGGTTCAGGCCCGCGGCGCGTGTACTGTGCTGTCAAAGAATGCTGACTGGTACTGTACATGATTTTTCTATGATGGATAATTGAAGGTCTACAGTATATGCAGATCATAAATGGGTGCCAACAGGGATAAAATATGTTCTAATAAGCCTGTGGTACATCCGGTTTCATTTATGCCACGAAATTATGAGTCATATTTGTATCGGGCAGTTCCAACTGCATGTCAAAAAAATAATGTCCTCTGTAATAGAAAATTGTCCGCTCCAAACAATTTTTTGACACCACATATCTCGAGAACCATATATTCTGGAAGTTGGTATGCAAAAGCACCCTTACCAGCTTTGCAGTATAGAATATAGGATTGAATTGCTCTGTGTTTTTTGTCTCACCCACCAGAGGTGAAGGCGAGACTAAAGGATCCGAATGGCGTCCGTCTGTCCGTCGTCCGTTCATCACAAATGTTAAAGTTTACCTGCAAGACTCTCTTATGAACGCATAACTTGGTAACTGTTGCTGCAATGGCAACCAAACTTAGGTGATAGATGCACTTGGGGTACATTCATGTTATGATGACTTTGGAGGTCACATGGTAAGGTCAAAGGTCATTTCAGGTTAAACGTTAAAGTTTACCTGCAAGACTCTTATGACAGATGACTTTGCAACTGTCTCTCACTTTTCAACCAAACTTGGGTTGTAGATGTACTATGGGGATCTGCATGTTATGGTGTCGTCGGAGGTCACGTGATAAGGTCAAAGTTCATTTGAGGTCATATGTTAAAGTTTACCTGCAAGACTCTTATGACAGATAACTTTGCAACTGTCTCTCACTTTTCAACCAAACTTGGGTTGTAGATGTACTAAGGGGATCTGCATGTTATGGTGTCGTCGGAGGTCATGTGATAAGGTCAAAGGTCATTTGATGTCATAAGTTTACCTGCAAAGATTCATATGACACATAACTCTGCACATGTTGCTGCAATAGCAACCAAACTTGAGAAATAGATACACTTGGGGTACATTCATGTTATGGTGCCTTCGGAGGTCACATGGTAAAGTCAAAGGTCATTTGAGGTCAAACGTTAAAGTTTACCTGCAAGACTCTCTTATAACTCTGTACATGTTGCTACAATGGCAAATATTATAAAAAATCACCTCCAGAATAATAAGCAAATGTCCATACATTATTCTTGTATGAAGTGTGAAGTCTTATTTGGAAACAAGAACTGCTGTGAATAATATGATTTGTGATCCGCATCTATGTCGCGGGTGCCGGGCAACATTTTGCACTTCAAAGATTATTAAAACTATACATAAATACTCAGTGCAAAGTGGCTGAAGGGTCACAGTGTTTTGTGTTCTCTTCAATTTTATGCATGCTTTTTTATTGTTTCTGTTATATGCAGTATTCAATTTGCCATAAAAGATTTTACTCAATCTTCTTCTTTGAGAAACTCTGTTCTCTTGCTTGTTTGCTCTAAATAATAAGCTCATTATGACACTACATTGTACAAATCATCTAGAGCCCTCAGCTAGACTGCAACTACAAACACATTTTACCATCACACATGTAAAATATCAGTGCAATAATGTTACTCATATCAAAGGGTGTGGGAGAAGGTGCCGGGGAAGCAGGTGAAAGGGAGTAGCATTTCATGAAATAGCCCTTCTCAAATTTTATGGGATGTTGCATTCTATGGCAGATATTTCACAATGAGCTTTGGATACAATTCTGTTGCATGGCAACGGAGATTGTTATTTTTATTTTCACAAGTGGGTGAGACACAATATCGCTATTGCCTTGTTTTAATCAGTAACTTCATGCTGTCAGTCCATAATTTTATGGTATGAAAAGATGTAAAACTAAATTTTACATGAATAAAACCATTTGGCACTTGAAGAAATGAGTTGTATTCTCATTTTGTATCATCAAGTTATCAAACTATGCCATTCATATTCACCCAAAGAAACAATGAATAATTTCTTCCTGCATAATGTCATATGATGACACTCGACTCTATTTTTTTCATTAAGGACATGTGCCATACTGCAAAAAAAAAAAAAAAAAATTGACACTTGTAGCGCAGAAAATTTACCTTCTTTACCGGTTACTTGTATTTAATGCACAAACAAAAATTCAGAAGAATCAAATTTTGCGAAAGAACTATAGGAGCAAGATACTCTCGAACTGAAGTTTCATTTTCATCGTTGGGAGGTACTGCACATGCAACTTGAGTTTGACATATGGAGTGCTGCACAACATGTGCAGTTTCTTTTATGAAGCAGCTGGAGGGGGGAGGGTGTGGATACAACATGAAAAATGAATGGTCGATAGAATTTCATAAGCTTTCTATTTGTGATAACCTCCAAAAAATTTCTTGACAAGCAAAAAAAAAAAAACGAACAAAAACAAACACCAAAACAGAGGAATGCTGATTTGGGCTGTTCCATTTCCTCCAAAATTGTCTGACAGCTATAAAAAAAATTGAAGTAAAAGGGTTATCACTTCAACGAGGGGGCGGGGCTCAATTAAAAAGGGGTAAAATGTATATTTTCCATCGAAAAGGGAAGGGGCCTGGGCCGGAAATGCCCACCCCCCAAGAAAAAAAATCCACCATTGAACTTAACTATTATTCTTTTAACTATCAAATAGTAAAAAGAACTTAACGTGATAACAGGAACACATGACAACAATATTTCATGAGTTCATAGGCCTAACGTTAAAAAAACATAATTGATAAACAGCAACGCTATTTCAGGAAAAATTATATAAGTAGGGAAAGGTAATTAGAAAAAGAATCATTAATTCAAATCATTCGCCTAAAAATAAAAAATTGCCAAATTTGTCAATAATATATCGCAAATATCACAAAAATGTATATATTTCTTTACTGCAGCCCGTGGATTTTCCACAGGTCCTGCTGTTATTTAATAAAACAGCCTCCCCCTTCCCCCCAAAAGAGCCACATTAATCAGCATTCATCTATCATCTGTGTATTTAGCAAATCATCAGCCTAAGTTGTTCCCAAATTTTGTTCCTGGAACCTCAATTGCACAGGAAAATCAATGCGCGTTTGAAGACATGTAACATAAATTTTATATTCGTTTGAATCCATGTAACATAAATTTTATACGCTCCCCAACATACCAAATGACTTTTACACCAAATTTCATGCTTGAGTGAGCAAGAGTTGAAAATGATGATCTTGTGGCATTTACAGGCCTGCCAACATCTCCGGTTTTTCCGGAGTTTCTCTGTTTTTAAGATTTTATGGCGGCCAAAAAACGGAGAACTTCGTTTTCCTTGATTTCACATGAATTTTTTTTTTCAGTGGAAAATCAAGCACATTACATGTACATAAATTTCCGTCTCTCTAGCTCTCTCAGAGATCTCGAATGCATGAATGTATAATATGTACGTACGAACAATACAAGGTACTACAAGGTACTATGCACCATGTGTATGTTTGTGCATGATAGCAGTGTTTGATCGCGAGACTGAGAAATCACAGGCCCAAATAACCGGCATTAGTCCTCTGAAAACGGATTTTGAATGTCAGAAATGACTCCAAATGGATTATTATTGCTATTCTTCATGATTCCGGTGAGGGAATATGTGTTCTTTGATGTTTAATTAGTTGAAAAAAATTGTTCAAAAACCGCAGCTGCATGTCACTTTCCAGCAGGAATGGGAGGCGTTCTTCCCCTGCACCAGCGGCCTACATAACTTGGTAGTGTGGTGGGTACACTGCGTGCACATCATGCATCGGTCGTCATGACCAGGCATTTGCAGTTTATTTTCTACTCTGGAATTTTATCTTGGGGTGTTTGAATTTAGCTGTGGTTGACTACATATGATCACAATATTTATGGAATGTGCTGGATGCTGGTAAGGAAGTCGTGTGAAGTTCTGTTGTGGAAATAGTTTAGTACATGTATTTGAGGAGAGTTTGTGTTTACTTACAAGCTTATCCAATGGGGCCGGAGATGAGCTGTGAATTAAAGACCTTTGGGCCCATACTGATATATACATATTTTTTTTTTTGGGGGGGGGAGGGGGGCTGCACAATGTTCATGCCTCCTGTATTGTGCATTTTGAGCTTAAGTTGGATCTTTGTTTTGTTTTATAAAATTTTTCATCAAAGTCTTATTTTTGTTTTGTTTTGTTTGATTTCTTTAAAAAATTGCGTAAAATATTAAGTGTAGTACATCTTGTCAATATTTTATATAATGTACATGTATTTATATTGTAGATGAATGATTTTAGCCCTCTAAATAACAAAACATACAAACTTTAACGGTAAGGGGGCTCCGCCCCCTTACACGTACCCTGCCAGGGCGTTACCCCTGGTCCCCACAAGGGGCCGCGCTCTAAGGCGGGCCCGTTGGCCCCACTGTAAGGATTGCGGTTTTCCACGCAATTCGTGGACTCCTTTTTCTCATTTTGAAATGTTGGCAGGCCTGCATTTATTTGAAAGTTTACACTTAAATGAGCACGTGGGACTGGAAAAGTTTTTTTTTTCACGTATTGACCAAAATTCAATTGCTCAATGTGGAAAACCATCATAAGTCTTCTTGGGGTGTTCGTCTGATTTGATTTTCAGCGAAATCCTGATCTCTTATGCTTCCGTGAGCAAAAGCGACAAGAAAATTATGCACATGATTTCAATGAGCATGTGGTACTGGAAAAGCTCTTTTTTTTCACGTATTGACCAAAATTCAATTGCCCAATGTGGATTACCATCATAAGTCTTCTTGGGGTGTTCGTCTGATTTGATTTTCAGTGAAATCCTGATCTCTTACGCTTCAGTGAGCAAAAGAGATAAGAAAATGATGCAAAATTTAGGGTGTTGTCCCTGCTCCTTGCCGTACCGGATACTTGATACACAGATTTTTTTTTTAGGGGGAACTTACTTTCTGTCTTTTGTTAAGATTTCCGAATGAAAGGTCCTGTATATTTGTTTTATATCCAAAAATTAGATCCAATTAGATCAGGGTCTAGATCTAGAAGAACTGAAATTCAAAAGCAGTAATCGCACTCACCGTAAGTGCAGTAGATTTCCAGACTAGAATAGGCCTGGGTGTAGATCTAACGTTAGATCTAACTTAACTGTTACATGTAACTTAGTAAAGATCCAATGACAAGCAGAGTCACAGAAATCATATAGATCTAGTCTAATTGTCAGCAGTTTAATCCAAAAACAGTCCAAACAGCGAACTCGAACATGTCCAAAGCTAAGACCTGTCAAATACCGTTGAAATTAAAACAGAAATCTGTCGTTATTGTTTCAGAAAGTAGTCATTGTTGTAATGAAACGCGACACGCTTTTACATTCCTCTGACTGATATCGATCACAAATGACATATAGGGAGGTATATGTCTTTTGTTAGTTTGGATGCAAGAAACAGCTGAACTGACCCTGAACTGACCTACTTCGAGCCACTACGCCTGGCAGAATTTGATTTGTGTCTGCGCCTTCACATCACGAGGGTTACCTGGTGGAGACAGCTGGCTGTTTGTGTGTCCGAGAGATTGCATGAGTTTAGGGAACAGGGCTGTTGTTTCATGAAACTGAAATAAGTCTCAGTTCATGGACATCCCATTGAAACAAGTGTTAACTCTACAACACACTTTTCAATGGGATGTCAAGAAGTTAGACTTAATGCAGTTTTGTAAAATGGCCCCTAGGGGGAAAACGGAGGCAAAATAGCTAACAAACTATCTTACTCTGACGTCATGACCTATTTTGCTCTCCGATGAATTTTCTTTTTCTGGCAAAATTATGATTAATATCATGAAGGGCTCTCGACCAATCCAAGAGCAACTTAAATTTTCAATATGGGATATAACATTCACTATACTCATCACTCAAGCTTAGAAGTGAATCGGTGTTTACAATCCGTCGCACCTAACACCAACTTATGTTTCTCCTTATGCTCTGTGGATGACAAGGCATTCCTCTTGACCAGATAATGAGTGATGTGGATGTCATACGCACTATGATTCAGTACTTCTACCATGATAATACAGTGTATATTAGGGTTGTCACTAGAGACTTTTTAGTGGTAGAAATTTAATCACATTACACCTACACAAGGGCCGATTTATTTGACGTTTAGTTAGTTATGGGCGAGTTGTCTAAAAAATCCGAACATGTGCAAATCATCTGATAGCGACATTCCGGCCCAGGGAAATTCTTTGTGGGATTTCATGTAAATTGCTTATGCATACCTATATTTTTTCATTGAATCTGCTGGCTTAACCACAATTGCATGTTCGTAGGTCAAAATCATGGCAGTTTTTTTTTTTTATCAATAGGGAAATTAGTGCCGGGTGGGCAGGTGTGATATTGCATTGAGTGCCGTCGGAATTTTCGAGTGGTGGAAGGTTCCGATCAGTGCAGACCGCTGTAGTCACAACACTTGTGTACATGGACTTAGTTTGGAGGCCAGACTCTGGTTGGTTGAAATAATGCATAGGCACTGTCACACACTGCTGATGTCCCTTGTTGGAACTAAACCAGAGCGCAAAATTTTCAAGGGCAATTAACTTGGCGGTCGGCGGAGCTCTGTCGAGAGATAGTACTTGAAAACTCACAATTGGCCGTAGGAATACCAATGTAGTACCTGCATTCCTGTTGTGATGTAAGAGCTCATATGTGAACCAAATACCACTTTTCTGTCACCTTAGTGTTACCGATGTGCCACTGATGTTATACTGAGGTGCTGCCGTGGTTCTGCCGATGTGCTCCAGCGGAGTGATACAGTTGCGCTACGGTTTTACTGCTGATGCACTACCTATGGGCCAGGGTGATCGGACGTCCCATATTTGAACCACTTGTCCCGCATCCCCTATGAACCTCCCTGGGACACCATTTTGTCCCGTATTTCTGACCTACGGTTGAAACAATGGAATATTTAGCCCAAAATGGAGAAATAATATACTACATGCAATTGATGAAGCACGCGAAAACAGAAAGGTTTCACAGTAGTAGCTCGCTCACTTCGCTCGCTCATTAAGTTCTGAAAGTAGTACATGTAAAATTTTCATTACCTGTGCAAAAATATTGCACAGATTTCAATAATTTTTGGTGTGTAGGTAAATGATCGGTGTACATGTATCAATGATCTCATGGCATTTAATTTTTTAAAGGGTTGCTATGAAGTTTAGCTACACGGATATATGATTAGATTTTCATAACTCCTCCTAGTTGAAGACTAATTACAGTTTGTTTTAGGGGGGACTTACTTTTTGTGCACAGTTTTCCATCTTTCAAATGGCCATTGTGCCAGAACGGGTTGACCAGTTTTCATGAAACTGGTACTGTATGAAAGGATATTCAGAAAGGAATCCAGAAAATACATCAAAGCAAGTGCTAGAGCAATATAAAATGTCATGACCTTTTGGCCTTTACTTTGACCTTGATTTTTATCCCCGGGCGCAAATCTATCGAACTTGATTTTGAAGTATGTTAATTGTCCCTATAATGTTTACAAAATATGTTAAAAGCAAAGATGATATTTTTTTTCTTCACTTTTTAAAACTTGAAAATAGTTTGCTTTGAAAATTCACTGTTACCCCACGTATTGATATTTGTGTGAGTAAAATGGTGACAAGTCTCATGTTTCATGCATTCTTCCACACTGAGGTTGCATTATAAATGCATGAAAAAGAAATTAATCTTTTCAGGTAATTTACGTAAATCAAACTTTAAGCACAATATGATAGTGTATACAAATAGATATATAGCCCTTCTGATAGGGGGTGCAATATTGCAACCCCCCCCCCCCCCTTTCAGAAGGCCTATATACATGTATGTCCTGGGGGGGTCACTTCCATTGAAGAGTGGACAGCATCCGCGAGAAAAAAAATGCGGAAAAAGGGTATTTTTTCAGGGGTAGTCGCGGAACGCGAATAGAGTGTCAAAAACGCTCCAAAATGAAAAAAAGCCCCCTAAATCACAATAATCTAAAAAGGGTATGTAATTGCACCGACTGCGGAACCGACTGTAACAAGACCCGTGAACGGAAAATCCTATAAATCCTGTGTAAAATATAATGATACAGTGAATTATCTCGAGATAAAAATGGCTCAAAACTTTCAATGGGCCCCACTATCACTCTCAAGGTATGAAAATGGGAATATCCTCGTTTCGGGTATGAATATCCTAACAATTAATGAAATCCGTGTTTAGTGTGTGCAAATCTGGGACATCTGCACAAAATCCGTGTTTAGGGTGTCCTAGCGGCCTGCCCTTGAATCCTCGTTTAGGGTGCTTTTTTAAAGACGATTCTCGCGGATGCTGTCCACTCTTCAATGGAAGTGACCCCCCGGGGATGTATGTACTTGTATATGCATACACTTTCATATTGTGTTTAATGTTTGATTTATGTAAATTACCTGAAAAGCTTAATTTCTTTTTCATGTATTTATAATGTAACCGGCTTATGTCGAAAGGGTGCGTGCGCGGAGTGGGATGGGAGTGGGGAGGGAACGGGGATGGCCGCACCCTTTCGAGAGAAGCCCCCCCGTTTGTCTCGAAAGGGTGGGTTGCGTGTGGGGAGTGGAATTAACGCACCCATTCGTGGAAACCGGGGGGGCTTGTCTTGAAAGGATGTGTTGAGTGGTCTGATGTACCAGCCAGTTTTTCTTAATGTAAGTAAAAAAAAAAAAAAAGTAGGAAAGGAGACAGACAGTTGGCTATCACTTGATGGAGTGTCCAAGGCAGGTGCGGATCCAGGGGGGGGGGGGGGGTGGGCCTTGGCCCCCCCATTTTTTCCGCCCATTTGTTACCATTTTGGGTACCTCGGCCCCCCAATCAAGCAATTAGTTTTTTGTGTGTGTGAGTGTGTGTGTGTATGTGTGTGCGGGTGCAGAAGATTGCTTCTGCGTTCTTGAGTGTAAGAATAGCAAAAAAAGAAAAGAAAAAAAAGGTACATTTTATTTCCCATTTCAGCGTTCTTCTTTTTTGGGGGGCCCCCTTTCTTTTTGAAAGAAACGCCTACAAAACAGCATACTTCAAGCGCATTGAAAGCAGCTCCTATCTGTGCTTTCAGGCTCGTTCCCAAGACGATTCTCCTTCAGTTACCCTCAGTTACGTTTCTGCGTATCTTGACTGGTATTGTTACGTCATCACAACAGCAGTGTAATCACCACGCAGGTCAAAAATGGAGTTGGAGGGCGATTCTGCCACGCTTTGCAAAATTTGCACAGATCGCCATGGATCGCCATGGTTGCCATGATCGCCTTTCTAGTGACATGGGGGCCTTAGTGTTCCCCTACCAGCTATTAAATTCCCTTTAATTTGATATATAATTTATCTTCTATGAAAAATCTGAACTTGGAAAAGTGTTTACTTTCTTTTTTTGTTGAGTGTATATATGTCCGAATTGGTTTCCTTGTGTTAAATTGAAAAACATTGCACGGATTGGAATAACTTTTGGTGTGTAGGTAGATGACACTAGAGGTCAAGTCCAAATTCAGATAGCCCAGTCGGTAGAGCGGTGGTTTTGCAATCTGGCGAGCCGGGTTCGAAACCAAGTCGATGTGCTAGTGCCCTTTGGTAAGACATGTATCCTCAATACCAGGTCCCTCGGTGAGGACCTTAAGCCGTCGGTCCTCTGGTTGCTTACTAACAAGCATTCATGCTTTCTTAGCAATCAGGTAAAATAACCACCACTAACAGGTCAAAGGTCAAAGATCACAGCTCACATATTGCATAGATTTAAATAATTTTTGTTTTGTAGGTAGATGACACTAAAATACAGGCCAAGTTCGAATTTGGAGTCTGCACATCAAAGGTCAAAGGTCACAGCTCATTATATATGCATATCAGTCAAAAATATAACTAAGAAATGCTTACTTATCATATTAAGCTGTTATGCGCAATAGATATGAATAATGCAACAGAGTTATCGATATCATGGCGATAACGGGTGCTTATTGGCCCTTTCAAATAATCCGAAAGAGGCGGGGCCTAATGCCATTCGCGTAATGATATCCGTGCGTGCTGCTTTTCGTCTAGTAAATTTATTATATTTCTATGATCTTAACTTCCCTTTTTATAATCTAATCAACCCTTTCATAAGGAGGGGATTCTGCTGTGTATGTAGTGTTGGTTAGTATCAACTTTTAGAGATGCTAATGAAACTGATTCTCATAAATGTTGCTCGCTCACGATTCTCTATTGTGCCTTGCCCTTTGGCCCGGCTCTGAAGTCAAGACCCAGCAAAGTCCCGTATTTCCAAATCCAAAATCTGGTCACCCTGCTATGGGCACCGATGTCATACAAAATTGTCTCTGAAGCAGCGAGTACATGTATGTCACCAATCTGTAGAAATATAGGCCCTTCTTGGAGAGCCTCATACCATTGCTGCCATAGATGCCGAGCTGACAAAAGTGACTACAGTGACTACTGGGGCCTGTTGCATAAAACTTTTGCCAGACTTTTTTTCTGGCAAAAAAAAGTCTGGCAAATTTTTATGTACTGGAAAACTATGGCAATATTGTTTTTGCCGTAGTTTCCTCAAATTTTGCCATAAAAAACTCCGGCAAAAGTTTTATGCAACGGGCCCAAGGTGGTGGGCTGGTTGTCTGTGCCCTTATTTACATGTATATGCAAAATGCACAGCAGTAGCAGTACAATAGTACTACGTCGAAACATTTAACCAACGTTTATACATGTATGTCCGCCAGAAGCAAAACCTTTACCATTTTGTAAAGTGGTTAACTGTTAAAAAAAAAAATCCTCACAACTTCAGAAATTTTGATGAAATAGACATTTCACACCTATGAAATAACCTTCCATTGTCCATATTTCCTTCAAGGGGTTTAATTTGGTTGTAAACTGACGAGAAATTATTTGTTTCGTTTTGGCTCCGAAAGCCCAAGTTTTGAATGATCACATTAAACTAACTACATGTACACCAACAAACATGGAGATACACATGTGGGACTATGCTAAAGTTCTGACTGTGTTAGAAGAAAATAAATAGAATTTCAAGGTGTAAAAATTCATTATTCTTGAACCACTCTGTACATTCTCTATTGAAAAATGATAAAATAGCTGTCACACTTATAGATACTATCGTACTACTGCAGGGCTGCCAACACTCACGCATTGAGCGTGAGACTCACGCAATTCACCCATTTCTCACGCTCTCACGCTAATCATGAAATTACTCACGCACGAATCTGAAATAACTAAATATAATAATAAAAATGATAGATTTCAATAAAATGGCGACCAACTCAAGAATTTAACAGTTAGGAAGCACTGAAAAACTTGTGAAAGTTTTCCCGCCTTTTGTCGAAAACTCTCGATCTCATTTCGAACGCGTGCGTATGTAAGATAGAGATTACATTATAGGATCTCTATGGTAAGATCTGATCCGCGCCTAGCGGGGCTAGGCTATACTATATGCATCGATACCCTGACATGACCGGCCCGCGTGTTTTTTTGCCGTACCGCTAACGCGTCAGATTCTCTCATTTAATGCCGCAGAGCGTCTTGAGCAGAGGCCATTATCGCTTTCGGTACGCAAAAAAGTGCAATACCACGAAAGTTGTGCAATAATTGTGCAATACGCATGCGCGTGGACTTTGCCTCGTTAGTGATTGCAGTCACTATATAGACATGAGTACACACATATACATCGAGGTTTCTAGACTAAGTTAAGTTGGAGTCAAATGAGCTGGGCTTATTAAACGTGTCAAGACTTAACTTAAGTCTTAAGTAGACAGAAAAGTCTTAGATATAGATCTACCTGAATGGCTGCAGGAACTGTTACCCCTTCACCACATTCACAGTTTCTCGATGTAGACGTCATTATGGCTACGTGAAGCTTCAAGTGATGATCGTAGGCCTAGATAGATCTACTGATCGAAGACTGAAGAGGTAGACGTTGTCGAACTCGAAGTCTACGCTACGGTAAGAGTATAGGCTGCTATGCTGCATGTGTGATTTGTATAGCGCGCGCGCGCGAGCGAGATCGAGATAGCCGAGGCATTCGTAGACAGATAACGGCCTCCGCTCAAGTCGCTCTTTGGCATTAAATTAGAGAATATGACGCGTTAGCGGTACGGTAAAAAAACACGCGACCGGCCCGTACCATACCGTATACGCACAACACATGAATTCTTTATGTTTATATGGAACACTTTCAGCCATAATGACAATGAAGATGGCAACAGAGGAGGCTTGATACAATAAATTCTCTGTTTGGATGCTTGCTTGTTGCATCTTCCCATCATCTGCACCCAAGAGTACCTACATCCAAAACCTGGGTCAAACAGAGAAGGGAACCAAATAAAGACATGGTTGGCATTTTTCAGCAAGTGGGTATGAACCGTGTTTATTATTTTCTTTGCATGTAAAATTGTATAATTTTCTCTCTTCATAATGCCTTTAGCCTTTAGGTATATGTTAAAATACTCTATAAAGTATGCACCAGATCTCACAATTTCACCTTGAAAAATAAAAAGGCTCCACACCGTGGGAGGGGGGTCGCCCCCCTGCCACACCCTCCCCCACTCCCTCGCTTCGCTCAGTCGGGCTTGGTCGCTTCGCTCCCTCGCACTTCGCTTCTCGTATAATCTCACTCTCAACTATTGTCCAATGTTGGCAGCCCTGCTACTGCTTTTTAGACACAAACTCTTAAATTTGTTGGTCAACCGAGACATTGTGCTATCGGTCTGAAAAATGGTCACGAAGATGTCAAAAAATGACTAGAATATCACATTTTCGACAAGTAAAATTACCTTATGATTATCTGAATTCCCATTAAAAATGAATCCATTGACAGTCAATTATGGTTTTGTTCATGGGAATATGGATAATTACAAGGGAATTTCACTTGTCAAAAAATGTGAAATTCTAGTAATTTTTTGACACCTTCTTGATGGATTCGGGCATTCTTTGCACAAGGGCTAACTCGTCACTACCTGACCATAATCCCAGCTGTAACCCTTACATGTTTTGGTAGTGCCGAGTTAGCCCGACCCCTTCTAGACCATTTTTCAGCCCGATCCCACAATGCCTCAATTGACATTTTTTTTCAGTCCAGAATTGGTAAAAAAAAAAAAAAGCACTAGTAAAGTAGGTACCTGTAATTGCGACTGTCATATTTTTTTTGTTCAAAGGAGAATGTAGAGTAGCTAATTAATTTTTAGAGCTGAAAAAAATATAAAATCTAGCAATTTTTATTGAAACACTGCCAGAATTTCAGTACAGTCCCACATGTGCATCTTGATTTAGTTAGTCTAATATGAGATCATTCAAAACTCAGTCTTTCGGAACCAAGAAGGAACTAATAATTTCTCTTTGTATTATAAGTTTACAAACAGTTCAAACAACTTTCACTGAAATATGGACATTGGAAGGACACTTCATGGGTGTGAGATTGTGAATTTTATCAGTATGTGGTCAATACTGAGAAAGGTTCATCACTGTTTCTACCAAGTGTCCCCCCCCCAAAAAAAAAAAAAAAATGATACACTTTTAAAATGCAACCCAAATAAAAATTTGTATCAAATTTGGCAAAAATTTGTATATACAGTCAACTCTGCATGAGTGGAAGTCGCATAAGTCGAAGTCGCATAAGTCGAATAATCGCCTAAGTCGAAGGTCTGTACTGGGTCCCATTCCTTTATTTTCTATTGTTTTTGACCCCTCATAAGTCGAATTTCCTCTATAAAGTCGAAGTATTTTTTTCAGTCCCAAAAAATTCGACTTAGGCAGAGTTCACTGTGTATATGGATAGCTGAAAGTCTCTTCTATCATATAGCACAAATAAGTCCGAAAATGTTTTATGCTTGAGTGAGCACATACTGCCCACTTGAAGGACATGAAAATTAGGTTGTGCAGGAATTTGCTATCCACTTTGGGTGAAGTAAAAAGTTATCTAGTTTAGAAGTTGCTGATTGTCTGATGCGTTTGATAAATCATGATTGATATGGATTTGTGCATTGAATGACATGGCTTATGAATTCAAAAATTTATGCATGAGCTATCCATATATATAAAAATTTCCCAAAAATTCATTGAAATTTTTTATTTAGGGGTCATTTTAAAAGTGTATTGTTTTTTTTGGGGGGGAATACTCAGTATATCTACTTTTAAGCGGTTAAACGAAACCGCCCATTTTTTCAATGGAAACCAACACCTTCAGGTCGAGTAGTTTTCAAATCAAAGCTAAGATGGAATGAAAATAGATCAGCAAAAATTTGAACAAAGTCAGACACGGAATAAGAAAATTATGGCTGTATGAAATTTTTATGCCTCCGCCCACTGTAGGTGGTTGCCGGAGGTATTATGTTTCGAGTCGTCCGTCCGTCCGTCTGTCCCGTTTTCGTTCTCGCGATAACTTAAGAACCGTTTGACGGATCAACTTCAAACTTGGCTCGTGTATGCATATGGGAGGGACAATGATCTGATTAGATTTTGGAGTGTCAAGGTCAAAGGTCAAGGTCATAGAGGTAATAATACACATAAAAATGGCTCGTTTGCACCATAACTCAGCACCCATTTGACCGATCAACCTCAAACTTATCACATGTATGCATATGGGAGGGACAATGATCTGATTAGATTTTGGGGTCTCAAGGTCAAAGGTCAAAGGTCATTGACGTCATTATGTACATAGAAATGGTTCGTTCTCGCGATAACTCAAACTTCAAACTTGGCTCATGTATGCGTATGGAAAGTCTCATAATGGTCTCATTAGATATGAGAGTCACAAGGTCCAAGGTCAAGGTCAGAGATGTCATTCTATACATGAAAATAAAAAAATCAACATGAATGTGCCATGATTCATCTAGTTTTACACTACCGTAGCTATTGATGACATCATTTGTGGACAACTCTCATGTATGTTCACTCACTACACAGTGAATGGATGGTTCATGAGCGTGGTCATTTTGAATAATTTTGCCCCTTGATATGGAAATGAACCTGATCTCTGACACCCCTCTCCATTGCCCGCTATGTAAAAGCTCACCTCCATGATGAGAATATCACCGTTTTTTACTGCATTTTGCGTCAAATTGAACGATACAAGCAGATCAATTTATTTCCCATTGCATAGTGCATACACTGCGGTATCTATATTAAAGGAGAAGTCCAGACGATTTCATTAAAATTACACTATAAAGCTTAAAATTTACGCTAACAGATAATGCTACTTTCATTTATCAAAGTGATTTCTGTGATTTTTAAACACGGATTAAGTGTTGGCATTTTTACTCCGAATGATTGAATTTCCCACTGAAACCAAAATATGGTCATTGGTCGTGTGACGTAGGCGATGCATTGGCACTGCGCATGGGCACTTATTCTCTGCACATTCTCTATGCAAAATGCCAATATGTCTAGCTTTTGGGTGTACAAATCACACCAATTCTGTCCCAAAGAGAAGTTTTTTGCAATCCCGAATTCCCTGACGGACAGGGAGAGGTGTGCATGATGGATTAATGATATTAGTACGGACAAATTCGACTTCAAAACTTATCATTTTTCGAAGTTAAAGAAAGTGTGCAAAGACCACTTCGAACCGGAATGTCGTACACGCATATCGCTTGCATCGCCTGGCCTGCCTGCGGTGCATCAGCTACATCACTGGGCCCGGGTGCAAACTGTATTGTGGATGAAATGGCTCATACTAGAACTATTGTTTATACAAGTTAATTGTTGATTACTCGGTAATCCTAGGGTATGCCATGTAAAGTAAGACATTTTCAAGCTGCTGAATTTTTTCTTTTTATGATCCATGCTTACAGAAATTGCCTAGTTTTCTCCTTTAAGCTTGGAAAAATTATTCAGTCGAAACAAATCCATCTTATAATATTTGAAAAACAATCATGAATAGATTATTCATTAGTTTACACATTCTTCAAAATTTCATAGTTTAGCAATCCATCACAAAGTTGTGTAATATGACTTGACACATCTCAGAGAGCAAGTGTCATATGTCATCATGCGTTGTAATCTGGCTTTATCAGCATTCAGGGTTTCAAAGAGTAAGGAAGATTTTATATGGGGTTATTTGTTAATTATGGTGGAGATGTTATCGCAAGGAAATATCCCTTGTGTAATTTGCTATTCATCATGCCTTTTGGTGCATTTTTTTGTCAAAATGAATGATGGGAGCATGTTATTTCAGTCACAAGCATGTTATGAATGTGTCAAAGAATTCAAATTGTACTAAAGATTAACTTTCATAATTTTTCCAGAGGATATAATTGATGTAATTGATGTAAGTGAATAATTTATTCATATGTTTGCAAATTGATCTAGAGTTTGAATGCTGTGGTGTTCTGCGTAATAGTTATGAAATATCATATAGCTAAATTGAGACCTTGATCCATTCATCAGCCCGTATATTTTTTGGGTAACCATTTCCCCCCAAGTGCTAAATAGATTAAGCTTGGCCGGACAGTTTTATTGCTAATTATCCCTAACTGAGTTGATAGTGTAGTCTGTGTAGACCTCAAAAGCAGACTTAATATGTTGTGAAAGCCGTTTTGCAGAGAGACATGTTCTTTAATTTTCTTCAAAGATGTGTATTTTGAGCATCTCCCCCAAAACCTGTTCTATCACTTTACTGTATCTCGAGGCATTGATGCATTTACATGTATAGTGAATGTGATTTATGGTCTGTAGCAATGATTGACTATACATGTACCTCAATTGAAGATGGAGAGTACTTGAAGGAAAAGAAGTGCATCTACTTTTAGGGGAGCTAGAATAAAGAGGTGGACAGTGAGATGAGAGCATTCCAAAGATGTGTAATTTATGCAGATTTGTCCAGCAATGAGGTGGGTTGGTCAAGTTAGGTGGATACTGGCCTATAGATGCAAATAGCAAATGTATGTATGTATATACTGCACTTAAGCATGCCTCTTTACTCTTGTAATTTACAAGTCCTACATGCATGTCTTAATTGAGTATTCCCTTCAAATTAAGTATGTAACCATTTCATTGCCACTATTACTACTTTTACTACCACTATGACTGCTACTAGTGATATATTAATTATTTTATTTATTTACATATTTTTATCTCTTTTATTACAGGTATTGATTTCAAGATTAGGACAATAGAATTAGATGGTAAAAAGATCAAGTTACAAATATGGTAAGTATAAGTATCGAGAATTTCAAGATTTTTGTTCAAAAATAGTTGATAAATACAGTGGATAAAGCAGATTTTTAAAAAGCAGAAGATGTCGAGCAAAATAGAAAAAATATATTCTATCTTCCCCAGTGAAACTAATCTTTGAATTATTTAGGAATATTTGTTGTTTACTTTGTATGTTTTATTCTTGTATTCAGCATGCAAGATTTATGAAGGCCTGTTTAATTTGGTCTTGAGAGCATTTCTACTGCCATTCAAATGAAAACATACAAATATATAGACAGGCCTCGAATTTCATGGAATTTGGGTCATGGCCACTTTTTTGGGAGGGCTCATATCCTCTCAGAGGGGCACCAAGGCCAAAATGGGACCTGACCAACTTGTGCCATGGCACAATGCATAAACGCGCATTTACGCTTTGTCCAAAGCAGTTCATTCATGCTTCTGACTCATAATTACATGTGGTGGCAGTATTTTAGGGGTTGAAGCGTAGCTAGAATTTAATTTCAAGAGGGGGGGGGGGGTGGGGCAGTAGTGAGCATGCAAGATGTGCAAATTAAATATTGAGCATACAAAGTGTACACCTAGGGGGAAGGGTGTAGGGAGGGGGGAGTTTCCCCCCTCCAGCGCTTCGGCGGAAGATCTGAAGTTTCTTTTTCATTCCTTGTCTGCTCCTGCTCTTCCTACGTTCTCTTACCCTTTTTTTTAGTGAGCGACCACAAATAAACAGCTGAAATCACAAAAGCTTTTGTACAGAGGAAGTGCACAAAAAGCGGACATTAAGTTGAAAATAAAAAAAAAGAAGAAGCTGAAATCAGTTTTAAAGCTGAACTCTCACACCCCTGTTCTTTTTTTTTGCCTTTTTTTTTGTGAGACTGCCCTCTGGCTATATGGATGAGTCAAGTAATTTTATTTGAGATTATTATCATTAATTCATGTGGATAAAGCTTAAATGAGAAATGAGAGTGGACAGAATCCTAGATCATAAAGCATTTATCACATGATGAATGTTTAATTGGGGTGTTCATTTCTTTCCTTCTCATCCCTTCTCCCCTTCCTTTCTCAAGAAAAATTTGTTACTGTTACAGGATAAGCTGGTGGAGGTGTGTGGTGCTTTGTGGAGTGAATGCAAGAAAGCAAAACTAAAAATAACGAGATTTAATTCGTCATTCGATCAGACGAATTAGGTGGTCTGTCGTCTTTTTGATATGGATATGATATCTATGATTATGAAAGGTATATCACAGTTGGCCTTTTATTCATCATTTGATCTTCAGGGTTTGTATCACAGTCAACAACATTACTATCTCATTATCAAGGTCATCAAGAGGATTATAGTCATTCCTAATTAAAATCCCCATTCAGAGAAAATTTACGAAGAGGAAACAGCCCTGATAAAAACATTTTGTGAACGTTCTGAAAACGTTTTGTGAACGTTTATTAAAGACAAAGACGTAGCGGACCTAACAAAAATGTTTTGTAAACGATTCATGAACCTTCTGAAAATGTTTGCAAACATTTTTTAAAGACGAAGACGTAGCGGATATAATAAAACGTTTTGTAAATGTTTTGTGAACGTTCTGAAATCGTTTTGTGAACGTTTGTTAAAGACAAAGACGAAGACGAAGCGGACCTAATAAAAATGTTTTAAGAACGTTATAAAAACGTTTTGTGTTGGGTAATCTATTTGCTGTCTAATCACCAGTTTATGTAATGTTTAATGACCTGATGAACTCTAAAAATATTCAGGTCTGAGAAGGAGACTAGCATCACAGACCCAGGACGATTTGATTTGTAGTATTATGCAAAGTTAACCCAAAAGGTTCAATACACGTTCATGAGTCATATTGCTATAGAGTTGTACATAAACTAATGTACACTGCATTGCAATAGACATAACAGGCAAAATAACGCAGTTATCGCATTGTTTGTAATTGTATGTGTAAACGTAGTCGGTGAAGATGGTAATATAAAAGGGCAAAAAATGTTTTTAAAAAAAAAAAAAAAAAATGACACCGCCGTGGCCGGGAGTCGAACCGGGACCATGAGGATGTGAGACCGGTGCTTTACCGATGGACCAGAATATAGACAGGGCTCGACATTAGCGGGCGCCCGGGACACATGGGCGCCTAGATTGGACCGCCGGGCGCTTAAAAATGAAAATGGAAGAAATGTGGGCGCCCGACTGGGCGCCAAAAATTTTATTCCCCCGAAAAGATTAAAATGCTCGGCGGTAAGAAAACGAGGACGCACTGTCTTCCATCTTATCCGCTGATGTGTAGCATTAGCTCTTGTGTGTAGATGAGCATGTTGTGTGTGCACGTGTGTGTGAAACGGCATGTTTGACGGGGAGAGTAGCTCACCTAGACAATGCCTAGAGTCATGCATAATGTGGATGCATGAGCGGTGTGTGTAGATGAGCATGTTTGTCGTTAATCATGATCATGAGCGTATTGATAAATAGACACAGCCCTTTTAAAAAGCCATTTTTGGTATTCAGAAATTTATATTTGACTGTTAATCGACGGTTAGCAGCCTGAGGAATAACCCCCAACCACCAAAATATTTGATTAAGATCGACGATAAAGCAGGTTAAAAGAACGGTAACGCTTATACTAGTAATTGATATAAACATAACAAAAAAAGTAACTCTCCCCTAATTCCAAATGGCATAAATTTTTAACAAAAAAGTTTTGAGCAAAATGATTTGGCAGGAGTGTTTCTACACTTATTGACTAACTTCTCTGTGAAAATGAGATTGATCCGTCAAGTCATGCATGAGTGAGCAGACATTAAAGGAAAAAATGTCACTTTTCAGAAGTCACAAGAGTCATTTTGGGGGGTCTGTGAAACAAGATTTTTCTGGTGTTTGTTTAAGTGCTGTTGATGTTTATCGAGATTGTGTCATGGTTGAGTGAGAACATTTTCAAGGACGAAGCAAGAGATGTTAAAAATATACTGTTTAATGCTGGAAAAACAACTACCCGGTATTTTCACATAGTGTGCTGAGTCATGTTGGTTGATGCCAATTCTTTCCATAAACTGAATGAATTTTGTAGATTTAGGAGGGCTGAACATCACTTTCTTCAAAAATTGTGTACACCCAACTGTGATAAACATGAAAAGTGTCAAGGATAGGCAAGAAACCAAATTCGCCAAAGTTTTGTTTCACAGACCCCCCAAAATAACTCTTGTGACTTTTGAAAAGTGACATTTTTGCCTTTAATGTCTGCTCACTCATGCATGACTTAACGGATCAATCTCATTTTTACAAAGAAATTAGTCAATAAGTGTAGGAACACTCCTGCCAAATTATTTTGCTCAAAACTTTTTCGTTGAAAAGTTATGCTATTTTGAATTAGGGGGGAGTTACTTTTTTTGTTGTGTTTAATTCCAAATCATTCCCTCCTACCTCTTTCTGTGAGGACAGAACAAAAATCCAGGGCAAATAAAGTGAAAGTACTGGTGGGTATTTCGAACCCTGTATAGACTGTTTAAAAGAGCATTGCATGTTAGGTCGGTTTACAAATAATAGCACGGTGGAAAGGACACACATGCATGGCTTCTTTTTTTCTTTTTTTAAATATCAAGAAGTACCGGTGAATAGATGTGACCTGTGTCTTTTACCATATCAGTGATGTCCTTTACCATTTTGAATATTATCCTTTATTCTTCTCTTACTATTTAGGCTGCAGGACTCTACATAACCCGCTTGCCTGCTTGCCCGAGGCAAGTAAAAATCACGGGCGAGCAAGCAAATGTCATACTTTCCCGGTCCCGCAAGTGGTAATTCTTACAGTGAAAATATACAAAAGGACATACAGGCTTTTTCAACTTATAAAATCCGGGTCTGACATCTTACATGTGTACCATGCAGCCATGTTCAAGGTGTTTGAATTGTCGGAATCTAGTCTTGGTCAAG
The DNA here is from genome assembly GCA_029962745.1 of Echinometra lucunter. NCBI lineage: Eukaryota > Metazoa > Echinodermata > Echinoidea > Camarodonta > Echinometridae > Echinometra > Echinometra lucunter. Next base: position 33,682,038 of record CM057151.1, read on the forward strand.
CTAATATGATTATGACAGAAGAAATTGTTGAACTCGTCCTCGCACACACTTATCAAAGCCAGGATCGGAATCTAGTCTTGGTCAAGCCAAAATGATTATGGCGCAAGAAATTGTTGAACTCAAACTCATACACATATTTCAAAGCTGGGATTTTTTGACAGTCTTAATTGGTTTTAAAAATATATACTGTATATCTAATACATGTATTTTGTAAACTGTCAAAATATACATTTGAAAATCCCCGCTTTAAAATCAACGTGTACAAGTTCATGATTTAACAATTTCTTCCGTCATGATCCTTTGCCTTAACCAAGACTAGATTCCAATATTGCCAGCAGTTTGAATACGGCTGCAAGATTTTCACATTGGATTATCAGGATTATAGTTACGGTATTTCAACATTTCAAGGGTGGATTGTGTTAAGAATTATGGATCGATAAAAGGCGCAACAGCAGATGCTCATTGATTTTTTTTACACATAAACATATGGTGGCCCTGAAGTACGCTTGATAGCAGGTCATGTGCGACATGAATTTCGCGGCCAACTTTGCGTCCCAGTCGCGAAATTCACGACCCGCGACACGAAATTCACGACCCAGGGCACAAAATTCATGACCTGTGATGCGAAATTCATGACTCGGTATGCGAAATTCATGACTCGGGACACGAAAATCATGACCCTGGATGCGAAATTCGTGACTGGGACGCAAAGTTTGTGTCATGGTTCGTGAATTTTATGACTGGGACGCTGAGTTGGCCACGAAATTCATGTCGCACATGACCTGTTGTCGAGTTTACTTCAGGGCCACCATATAAACAAGATGAGAACCCATTAATACCACCAGTGGAGCAAGCCCTGGCACCTGGGACCGGGGAGTAATAGGTAGCGAGAGGAGATCACTCTGCTAACGCTACAGATGCAGAGAAGAGGAAGGTTGCTGCTAATCACGACAGTACAAAGCCCAATGGGATTTGTACTTTCGTGCCGAGCTGGAAGGACAAATTCCCTTCTTTAATTTACATACTTCTTGTTTTCACTCAGATTGTTATTTATTGACCTCTAAAGAAAATAAAACTAGAAAATTTGGGCAAGTTGTTCTTCCTACTGTGCAACCAAATGTATGATGCACTTGTCCAACAGGCAAGCAGAATTTTTTTTGTAGAGGCTGCATGCATTACAGCAGCCTATCTAGAACATGGTCAAGTTGTCTTCATCAGCCCCCCTAAAATACAACTTGAAACCTGTCAAATAGTGCTGCCGATGTACATTCTCTCTTCCACCCTCATTGCCCCCCCCCCCCCCATGCCCTATTTTTTTATTACGCCCCTGCATCGCAGGATGTGAACATATATCAAACTTTTGCATTATGATGAATTATAACATGCCCCGGCATGCAGCATGTCCATACAGCTGTGAGATGTGCTATCTGGTATACATGAATTTGATATAGAGGTGTATGAATGTGCCTAGAGTTACAGCCCACTATGATCATTCTTCCAGATGGTTTGCAGTCCCTCTTTATGTAAATACCACTGATCCTAGTTTCATAGTAGGCCTATGATCCTAGTGACTTGCATCAGAGTTTCCCATCTGTAGGAATGTTTCAAAACTGATATGGATATTACCACTGATTTTTGTAGCAGCTGTTAAAGGTACATGTACACGTACCTGGGCATGTGTTACATATTTACATTCTTCAAGAAAGTGAATGAATATTGAGTTTAAAAAAGATCCCATCCCAATGATCCCACAGTTACAACAACATGGGTTAAACAAGACATAGCCCTTGTGAAAAAGTACCATGGATACCTTTGTAATTTAATGAAATTACCATCAAATCATGGTAACTTGATGGTACTTTCATGGTTTTGACGGTGATTTCGTCAAAATACTATGGTACCATGGCTCCTTTTCTGTAGGGAGGCCTACTTGGCTACATGTGCTGATAGTGACATTTTCATGTAGTTGTCTGTCCGTCCGTCCCGTTTTCGTTCTCATGATAACTTAAGAACCATTTGACGAAGCAACTTCAAACTTGGCTCATGTATTTGATTTGATTGATTTGATTTATTGTTTCACATTCCACAAAAATAACAGTTTTTTATGTAATTGTTCAACAAAGAAAAAGAATATTGACAAAAATAATGGTTATTAATGTAAACACAATCATGTGAAATATGAGGAACCTATCAAAAAGCAAAGCTTGTATAACATAGGTTCCCAAAAAGATACCTAACGTTGTATTAAACTTCTGATGCAATTTCGAGAGACGGACAATCTTTTAGGAAAATAAATGATGCATATTAAGTACAGTCAAATAACAGTAGTCACTCGAACGAGGCAATAAACAACGAGAAAGAACCTTATGCATATGCCTTCAATAAGAAATCTTTGAGTGTATGCTTGAATGAATACAACGAGGGTGACTGAATTAACCTTGTCTCTAAACTGTTCCAAAGCGAAGGTCCTGTGTGGGTTATTGTTTTAAGTGCAAGAACAGTACGTACAGGGGAGAGATGAAAATTTTGCAATTGCCTAGTGGGATAGGAATGAATCTCATTGTTTCTAACAAACATGTGGGTGAAAACATTCGGTAACTCGCCTTTATTAAGTTGATACATATTCCTACAAAATAACGGTACAAGTCAGTTACTTTCAAGAAACCGTTGGCATGAAATAATGGATCTGTATGTGCCAGAAAATCGGCAGAGGAAATTATCCTTACGGCTCTTTTTTGTATTTTGTATATAGATTCAATTTTTGTCTTAGAAGAATTTCCCCAGACTAGTATTCCATAGCTTAAATATGGTAATAATAAAGTAGAATATAATGTTTTTAAAATATGATGAGGAAGATGATATTTTAGTTTATTGATAACTCCAACATTTCTTGAAAGCAACTTACATACAATGTAAGTAGTCGATGTGGACTTTCCACGATAGTTTACAATCAATATTAAGACCAAGAAATTTGGTAGAATCTATTTGTTTTAACTCACTACCGTTCATTAATACTTGACCTGGGAGAGTTTGCAATGTATTACTAAAAACCATGTAGTTTGTTTTCTTGAAATTAAGAGACAACTTATTTGCTTGTACCCAATCACATACAGATCGCAATTCAGTATTTAATTTATCAAGAAGGGTTTTAGGATTATTATGTGTAAAAAATATACTTGTGTCATCTGCAAAGAGAAGAAAAGAGAGTAAAGAGGATGAGTTTTGAAAGTCATTGATGTATAAAATAAACAGGAGAGGACCTAAGAGGGAACCCTGAGGTACACCACAAGTAATAGGTTGTTTGTTTGACTTGAAATTGTTAATATCCACAAATTGAATCCTGTTTGTAAGATAGCTTCTGAACCACTCCAAGGCCCTTCCACGAATTCCATAATGAGAAAGTTTATATAAGAGTATTTCATGGTTGATCGTGTCAAAGGCCTTGGAGAAGTCCAGAAAGATACCAGCAACGTGCGACTTGCTGTCAATTGCCTTTACAACTTTATCTATTAACAAAATTATGGCATGCACAGTTGAATGTTTTTGACGAAAACCAAACTGAGAATTGATAAATATGTTACAACAGGTAAGAAATTTCATAGTGCGAGAGTAGACTGTTTTTTCAAGAATTTTGGAGAATGAAGTCAACAGGGATATCGGACGGTAATTACCTAATTCATCCTCTGTTCCTTTTTTATGGATAGGGATTACTTTAACAATTTTCATTTTGTCAGGGACAACACCATCCTGTAAAGATAGATTATAAATATGTGTCAGTGGTAAGACAATGGCATGAATAATTTTTTTAACAAGATCATATGAAATATCGTCATAACCCGAACTTTTTTTCGCCGGTAGATTATTAACTATATTTATGATTTCAGACTCAACGACCGGTGAAAAAAAGATGGATTGTGGATTTCGATTTGTTAGAAATGAATGAAAGGGTTTATCTGTAGTAGGGATATCATTAGCAAGGTTTGGGCCAATATTTACAAAAAAGGATTTGAAAACTTCAGCAATATCTCGAGGATCTCTTAATTCTTTATCTTCATGGACTATTTTATGAATATCTATTTTCTTTCTATCCGTTTTTAAAACACTATTAATTATTTTCCAAGTTGACTTGATATCATTCCTATGAGTTTGGAACAAAGAGAAAAAATAATTCTTTTTTGCTTGCCTTAGAACAGATGTTAAAACATTTCTATAGGTAGTGTATTTTGACTTGGCATCAATTGTACCTAAAGATTTATATTTATAATAAAGGGTGTTTTTCTTATTAATTGATTTCAGTAAGGACTTAGTGATCCAAGGAGAATGGGGTACCTTTTTGTAATTTGACCTAGATGATGTTCGCAGGGGAAAATGAAGATCATATAAAGGTAGTATTATATCAACAAAATTATTGTAAGCATGATTTGCATCGCTTGCCTCGAGGACTGCTGACCAGTCAACATGAGATAAATTTTCTTTAAAACTTTCAATGTTACGCTCAGACATGAAGCGTGTACCTCGAGAATTAGATCCATTTGGTTTAAAGCTGTTAATGTGACGGGTAGAAATAAAGACTGGAAAGTGGTCTGTTATGTCAGAAACAATGATGCCTTGGTCTAAATGACAGTTAGTGTTTGTATAGATATTATCAATAAGCGTTGTTGAAACATCAGAAATTCGAGTGGGCTTTGTAATACAAGGAATGAAAGAACTGGAAATCATTGTATCTAGAAATTCCTGGTAGTGTGGCTTTTCATGATAATGAAGCAAATCTATATTAAAGTCACCCATTATGAAGCAATCTTTATTTTCGATACGAGGTGAATCCAAAATAGAATACAAGATGTCAGTAAAATCTGTTAAATTGCAGTTTGGTGGTTTATAAATTTCACCTACAAGTATATTTTTTCCAGTTGGTGTTTCAATTTCAATAAAGATACTTTCAAAAGCTTCCGTCATATATGTCAAGTTTTTTACCACTTCGAATTGAAGGCCCTTCTTTACATAAAAAGCCACACCACCACCATGTTTAACCACTCTGTTGTTGACTACGAGAGAATAACCTTCCAATTGAACAAGAGAAGGGAGTGAGTCTGATAACCAGGTCTCACATAATCCTATAACAGAGATTTCGACTTTCAGTGAATTCAGGAACAGTTGAAATTGGTCAAAATTCTTGCATAAGCTTCTTATATTATAATGTAAGACTGAGAAATTATTTGATTGAAAACCTTTACTTTTAAATAAGCCCGAGATAACACATATTTAGAATGAGTATTCTGTGAAGATAAATCATTCATATCGTGAATAAGATTTAAATCAGGCATTTGTGAATTATATGTATTAATAACATTTGAATCAATGTTTTGCATATTTATTTCAGGACTTACTTTACTACGGGGATGTAAAAAAACAGTCATCTCATTATCACTCGCCATAATTATGAAGGAATAACCCATTGAGTGAAAAGTTGACGTGTCTCGACCGAGTCGGAATATGCAAATAACATTGAAACATGTACATTACGTAATACGGTGATTCGAAGAATGGGTATTGTATCGCTCGAGTGACAATGTGTACAAGAGAGAATACAGAATGAACATAGTACGTTAGAGGAGTAATTGAATTCGTATTGGAATAAGGCTTCATGACATAAGATTGAACTCGATTCTCTTTGAGTGTGAGAGCATTGAAAGAGAACGTGACTTGTTGGAATGCAAGTAAATGGAACGTAACAAATGTGTAGACAATTTGCAAGATACAGAACATTAGAAAAGCTAATACCTCAGTAATGAGAGACTACATGTAAGACCAGCCGGTAACATGCATGCACCGCAGAAAAGGAATTTAAGGATGTAATTAATTTCCATGGCAAACGGGAAAACCTTCCATCAACATTTGTGTCTATATGCCAAACAAATGTGGAAAGTGATTATAGGAAGTAAAGAAATTTTTCATTTGAAAATGAAATATGTATTTCAGAACTGACTAAAGTTATAGTCTACGACATACAAAATTTGTTGAATTATTAGGTTTTTTTTTTCCTTTCTGTTTTCCAATTTAACAAACAGATTCGACCGTTTTCGATTAAATACATGAATATATAAAACCACGGTGTTTCTACTCGTCTATAAGCAACAATGGAAAAGGTTTATTAAGACGTAGAACATAAAAAGGTAATCTTCTAAAATTCAGAAAATATGTTTATTTGAAGATATCATATCTATTTGAGAACTGACATAAGTAAACTGTCAGATTGTCACAAACAAAATGAATTACAAACAAATCTTTTTAAGAAAGATTTGTGTCAGACCGTTTCTAAATACATACAGTGTATCAGAATATCTGTGAAAGGTCTATTTATTCATCTTGAGCTCAGTATATCGAGGTAGATCCCTGTGTTTGTAATATGGAAAAAACGAGAAAGAAATCTTCTGACATTCAGAAAATCAGTTTACTTGAAAATAAAATGTCTGTTTGAGAAATTGCTTCAAAAATTGTCAGTATATCTCAGACAAAGTATCACGAGTTACAAGGTTTCCATGATTTTTGTCAATAAATTCAAGGTTTCTGGACTTACTCATAATGAGCAATAATAGAAGACTGCTTTCGTATAGATGAAAAAATGTGAAAATGAAAAGGCAATCCTCTTAAAAATTATGAAAGATCATGTTACTTTCAGATGAGCTGTTCCAATTAGAGAACTGCATAACAATGAAGAAATTGTAGATTGTCACAGACAAAAATGAACTACAGTACAAAGTTTTTGAAATTTAGTAGCAAATTAAACTGTCAGATTGTCAGAGACAAAATGACTTACATGTACAACACATTTTTTTCTATTTTTTTAAGATTAGTGTCAAACAGATTCGACCATTTCTGAATATATATCAAAATAACTGTGAAGGTCTATTTACTCATCTTGAGTACATTATATCGAGGTAGACCCCTATGTTTGAAATATGAAAAAAAAAAAAAAAGCTATCTTCTGAAATTCAGAAAATCAGTTTACTTGAAAATGAAATGTCTATTTGAGAAATTGCTTCAGAATATCACAAACGAAATATTATGGATTACAAGGTTTCCATGATTTCATCAACAAATTCAAGGTTTCTGGATTTACTCATATTGAGCAACAACAGAATAATACTTTCGTATAGATGAAAAATGTGAAAATGAAAAGGCAATCCTCTATTAATTAATTACGAAAATTCTCGTTGCTATAAAATGAACTGTTCCAATTTGAGAGCTGTCAATAAAGATATTGCCAGAATATCATAGACAAAAATGAAGTACACTACAAGGTTTTTACAATTCAGTTACAAATTCGACTGTTTCTGGATATACATATTAGAAAAACCATTGTAATGGTGTAAATCCACTCATCTTGAGCAACATTACAGCAAAGCATGTGTCGAATAAGAAAAAGGAAAGCAATGTTCTGAAATTCAGAAAATTAGTTTACTTGAAAGTGAAATGTCTATTTGAGAAATAACTTTCGAAAATATTTTCAGAGTATCAGACAAAATATCACGAATCACAGGATTCCGTCATTTATATCAACAAAATCGAAGGTTTCTGGATTTACTCATCTTTAGCAACAGTAGGAAGATTGCTTTATTTTGTATATATGAAGAAAGTGAAAAAGGGAAAGGCAATCCTTTGACATTTTAAAAAACATCACTTTAATTCAAAATGAGCTTTTTCTATTTGAGAACTGAATTTAAAGAAACTGTCAAAACATCACATACTAATATCATGAATTATGAGGTTTCCTTCAGTGTTTTCAAACATGTTCCTTCGTTACTGGATACATTTGGGACTGATGATAAATAATGATCGAAGTTTACTCATCTTGATAATCATTCCATGTAGCTGCGCCTTTTTGTTTTCACTGTAGACAGACCTTAGTATTCCGAAGAAAGATTTTTGTTGATACACCACCTTTTTTCCTCATCTGGTAAGCCACCTTAGCGAGGTGACCCCGCCTGGCCTTCAGGGCAGGCGGGAGGTCGGTACGTACGGAAATGCGTGTCGGAGTAGGAGTACTGGTGGGAGGGTGTCGCTCGCTGTCTCGTGGTCGACGATCACCATTCTCAAAGGCAGATAAAACTTTATTCCGGTCTGTCATGTAGACGAATTTAGCGATTATCGGGTTTGGCGCTTGGGGTTGCGTGGAGCTTGTATCCCGAGTTGCGCGTCGGGGTAGGCGGTGAGTGTTAACAAACGCCATGTTGGCAGCTTCGTCTGCGTTGATTCCAAGGTCGACTATGCACTTGCGAATGACTTGGCAAGCATTCTCGTTGCGATCCTCAGTAAGCCCGTAGAACAGCAAGTTTGCACGGCCATTGTAGATCTCCATTGTAGTAAACTGTCTTTGTAGGTCAGCAATTTGAGACTCAAGGTCGGCCTTGACTTTGGGGATAATATCCTTCTCAATCTCCTTAACTTTTTCAGAGTTAAAGCCGACTGCCCCTTCAATGTCACTTACTTTAGTTTTAATTGATGTGATATCGGCTGTGAGATGATCAAGCTTTTCGAAGACCTTTGAAAACGAAGTCTCAATGTTTGTATTAACATCCGTCAGTGAGGGCGACTCATTCGGTGTGCCTGTAGCTTCAAGTGGCGGGTTATCAGTCACTGGAGTCACTGTTGCACCGGCGCCAGCGGCGTGGCTTCGTTCATTGGTCTTGGGGTTCGATTGTGAACGTAAGCTTCGTGAAGACATTTTCACCTTATGTTGTACCTCTATAATGACATCAAAAATCCGGAAAATGAATGAGGGAAATCCTTCCAAAACAGTATCAGTGTAAGCTATGATCCTCAAAAACAAAGTTCTTAGACAGCAACAGTCAGGAAGATGATGATATTAGGAGTAAAATTGGGGGCAAAAAAACAGGGCGGTGCTTGCAAGACCAGTCTTATTTACACGTCCGTCTCCATGTATGCATATGGGAGGGACAATGATCTGATTAGATTTTGGGGTCACGAGGTCAAAGGTCAAAGGTCATAGAGGTCAGTATATGCATGAAAATGGCTGGTTCTCCCGATAACATAAAGGCATTGACTAACTTTGTGACCAGCAGATTTAAAAAATTCTCAAACTAAGATGAAACATGTGTATGAAAACTTTTATTTGTACTCAAAAATCCTGAAACCAACCATAATTTGAAATGAAAAACTGTTAGTAAGACGCAAATGACAATTTTATCATTTTTGGTCTCAGAGACAAATTAATGAGAGGAGCATTTTCCACCAGTTAAAAAAAACAGTTGGCTGCACCTCTCTCCCTGTACTTCACATGTACATGATGTGCACACACACACACACACACATACACACACAACCGTACTATACATGTATGCTTATAGGCGGTGGGATGACCACTCGAAAACAGCTTAGTTTTCGAGTTTCGTTCACATGGTCAGGGGCATTAAAAAGTAAACATATCAAAATTACCTTAAAAATGTGCCAAATCAGAATCTCCATGTTCATTTTGACAAATCCTGCACACAGACGAGAAATGTAGCAGCAAACGTGGCACTTTATAGCGAGTGAATGTCTTTAGTTATTGTGAACAAGATGGCAGCCCTTTCGAGGAGCACACACAGTGATCGGTACACTCAGTGTACACTACCGCTCAAAGGTTTTGGCACATCGGTTCGGTGAACGGTAATGTATGCAGAGCTTTCGGAAGCTTACCGCGGATCCTCCCCGAGGTTTTGCTGTTCACTGAAAGACCGCGGGAGGCATTCGGTTTGCTATAGGTTCGCGTTCGGTGAGGCATCGGGCGCGCACACGCGGATTTCAAGGTGAACGGCAAAGCCTTCGGTTCATCAGTTTGGCCAAGTAGAGCGCGCGCGATGAACGCTGCATTGTGACGCAACAATGACCGACTTACGAAGCTATGCAACACATGTGTATGCAGTACTACGTTTACGCACATCATGCGGGACGCTGAGCTTGATGACGGGGATGATGGTTGAAATAGCTGCTGTTGATGATGAAATGATGATGGAATGGTAATGATGGTTGATGAAAATGATGCTTGTGAAGTTTATGGTGTAACTTAATTCTTCTTTCTTCTCTAATTCATTATAAAACTGAGAAAAGAATCTTCGTCTGTCTCACTGTTAGAGTGTGTAAATGCGATAAGTAGATCTATGTAGTCTACTACATGGATCCAACACGTATCGCATTTCTCGACTAAATTAAATATGCTGTTGTAAAGAAAAACAAGACTAACTCTGACAAAAAAGAGAACATACCTTCATGTAAACTGTTTATTACTTCAAAATCCCTTTTAATTTCATGATACTGAATTAAAATCCCAGAGTAAAGAATCCTTGGTTTTTGTGAGTTTTGTTTGCGAGCGTGTCAGGTCTTGTCTGGACTCGGTGCAGACGAGAATCATGTGTAACTACAAATGCAGTGCATGCAGTGCAGTGAGTGTCATTCGGTGCAGTGATTTATGTGACTGTATTGGTCGAAATTGAGGTTACGTTAGGACAAGTTGGAAGACCGTCGATTATTGATAAATTAGTCGAAGGGGGAAGATAATAAGACACTATGTTGTGGGAGAGAAAAATACGACAGAAAGGGAAGATTTGAAATAAATATATGGTTTGCTACATGACCTACAGACGTCTACGACACTGTTCTTTCTCTTCATCTTCTCTGTGCTGAGGAGTTCAGCTTCTACGATTCAGTTATGCGCTACCCTCTTTTCCTCAATATAGATCGAGGGACTCTTTTCCATAGTTTTATAATAATTATGTGTCTCTTCCATAGTTTTAGAATCCTAATTTTGTGTCTTGATTCGACACGATCACTCCCCACTTCGCAAGACCTGTTCAATCTTCGTAATCATTTTCAATTTTTCCTTGTTCTTTTCCATATCCTTTCACTTTCAGATTATGTTTTGGTTCTTTTTTTCTGTTCACATTCCCTGCACTTTTATTTTATTCAGTTATAATTATGGTCATTTCCTCATTTCATTTTCATTCTTCATGTTTGTCTTGAGCCTTTCCCATGCCAATCTTTGAACAAGCGCGCACGGACTAAATCAAAGGGCACGAAATTGTTTGGTCTAATACTCGTCTCTTTCTCCTACCCATATCACCATTCTCTTTCTCCTCCGCTCCTATTATTATGAGCATATCGATCAATTTCAAGAAAATCACACACGAAAAAAAGATTATAATTATATCGTATCCTCTATTCCGCTTTATATTCTTGCTTTCTTTCTTCTCTCTCTTCTTCAGAACAAGTTTAGTATCTATAAAGGTAGTCCACTCCTCCCATTCGTGACAGAGGTCCACATTTTGTGGTTTGTCCTAATATCTTTTGATGCAAAGCCCTAAAATCATACCAAATACATGAGCAGAAAGAGCAAAAAAATCTACATTTACTCTGCCCATTTTGTTTGCATCAATATTCATTGTTTGATGCTGAATTTTTTTAAAAGGAAAATAAGCATTAAAATCCTTAAATTGGCAATGTGATAGAAAGTTTAAAATCACCGTTTTCCCCTGCAAATTGGCAACTTATTGACTTCTCATCATAATTTCTGTCAATTTATATTCATTTCAGATACATGACGTTTCATAAGAAAAATGTAGCAATAAAATAAAAATGTTGGTGTTGCCAATTTGAAGAATAAAAGCTGATCAAATTAGGCTTTAAATAATTCCTGTCACGAATGGGCTAAATATCAGGCGGTAAGGCCATAAATTTTCTGCTATATCCACTCATGAAAAAAAAGAACTCATATTGATATTAAGCTAATCCGCCCCTTTAAATTCCTCTTTAGAATACCAGTGTTGAAAGATTTGCAGCACTTGTAAATTACGCAATTGCCACGAGTTGAACTCCAGAAGGAGAGAGAGAGAGAGAGAGCAGACGGCCGCGCCCAGTATAGTAGTAAACAAACATGAGGTCACTTCAGGCCACGTGCATGTAGGTGTTGAGGTCACAATCAAGCCTTTTGTTCTCTCTTTTCCCCTCTCTCTCTTCTATCTATGCATAATGTGCGCATTGGATTATTGATCGGTATGCATGAGACCCGGCATGCATGAGGAGCTAGAAGGGGTTATAAATCAAAATTCCAATGATCGTTGATTCTTCAAATGTACTGTAAATTCTGGGGCATTTAATGGAATTAAATAAGGAATATTTTCCATGTATTTCCACAGAAAACTATGAATTGGCAGTGGCACAAACATGTACTTCGTCTGTTATGTAATTTTTCAGACATTTTGCCTTGATTCCACAATTACAGCTTCAGCTTTCACCGACACATAATTCTTAACATGATTTGAAAACATTCGGTCTACTATTTTTTTTTCTTTATTTCAATTTGATCTTTTCATCGAAAACATGAGCGACACTAAAGGGGGCAGGGGGCAACAGCCCTATTTTTTTTTTTGAGTGACCAAAATAAAAAGAAAAAGAGGATAAAAAACAAAGAACGATGTGGGAAAAGAGAGGTATCATTCAACTATATCATACATGTATCCCTATAAATATATTTCTGTTTTTAATTCAAAACGTAACTCACCTAGGTCATCTTCCCCGCCCCCTTCCCCGTATCAAAATACACCGGCGGCGCCCCTGGTAAAAAAAAACTGTATTACAAAGTAAACACATGTTAACTTATATTGAATTACAGCTGAAACACATTAGTATAAAGCTGATTTAAATTATAAACAAGAACAACAAAGCGACACCATGGATGAAAGACCTGGATGTGAAAGCTATGACCGACTCTTCCTAGTTCCTACGTTTGGTAAAAATACTAACCGATGACGTGCGGTAAGTATATGTTGAAAAAATAATAATACTCACAATAACACTGTAAAATGCTTGACACTAATTTCATAAAAACGAATTTGCTGTCCAATCTTGAATAAACAGAAGATAAGGTGGTAGTTCTAGACTGCTTTCCTTCATACTATGATTCAAAGATACGCCCTGAACGATATTTCTTTGCATTTTTGTTTTTATTTTTATTTACATGTACATGTATTATATTTTTTTTGGGGGGGAGGGGGGAAGAGGAGGAATGGGGTATGCCTACTCCTTTAATACTCAGGTCTGTGGGGGCCCATGCGGGGGTGAATGCTGCTATACATGCACAGTTAGGTCGCTTTTCTAAGAAATCCCCAAACATGGGGTATGGTTTTGTGCCGGAATATTTACAATCCCCATACATGTACATGTAGGTTTTGTACAGGGACCACCAGTGGGCAGTGGGTTAACATGTTCCTCCCCCCCCCCCTAAGTACATACCCGACATGCAAAATTCCTAACAATGCGTATTCCCTTCTTTCAGTAGCACACCCTGTCCGTTCCAAATCTGAGTACCCCCCCCCCCCGATTTAGATAAGCTCATATACATGTACTCGCATATGACGAGCCACACTCTTAACATTGTATTCATGACATGGAAAGAGAAATATTTGAAGAATTACCGGCTTCAAGTCCTAATGATCGGTTAACTTTATACATAACCCATTCCTACCTCTGCTATTCCCACAAGTTTACTTTGCATATGTTTGAGTCTTTGTCAAATAAGATACTAATAATATGGGCCTGTTTTTTCTTCTTTTGTAAGCCCTTTCTCTACCCCTTACCTTTTTTCCATTGATGACTGTCGCCTTGTGTCCAAAATCACAGCTTCAGCACGTCAGCCTAATTCTTAATATGTATTGAAAACATTCAAGTCAACAATTTCTCTCTCTCTCTCTCTCTCTCTCTCAACATCATCTTATATCTAAGGACAGGGCAGTGCTACACGGGGGCAGGTGGAACTGCCTCCTATGATTTTTTTTTTTTTTTTTTTTTTGAAGTACACACCCAACATGCACAATTTCTGACACTGCGTGATATATTAACAAAGTATACACATGTTGAATTCTCGTAGTTGAAACAAAAATATGTGAAGCTGATTTGATAAGCAAGCATGCACACATGGATGTAAGCAAACTGATTTTGAAAAACAAAGTGGTGCCATGCATGAGAGACCTGGATGAGAAAACTAGAGATGACCGAATCTACCTGGATGCGAAAGCTAGAGATGACCGACTCTCTCTTACGTTTGGTGAAAAAAAAGAGATGACGTGCGGTAAGTACATACATGTCATGAAAAACAATATATTTGGAAATGATTAGAATATAAAACTTATTTGCAATAAGTTGATAATGAAAAAGTCTCTGTCCAATCTTGAATTTACGAATGATAAAGTCGGCACTTCAGAAATGGTCTGTCAATATGTTAGGATTAGAATGTGTAGTGTATGCAAGCAGCCATCTAGTCCTGAGCGTGAACATGCAAAAACAGTTTTTCGTAGACATCCTGCAATTAACAGTAACGGATCTGCGGGTTGGTAGGGGGTGCGCTAAAGCCGACCCCCCCCCCCCCCCCCTCCCCCGGACGACGATAGCTCACACTTGTTATAAAAGCAGTTTGTGAAGCTTTGTTTAGGGCCATCTTGAGCATGCTAGGTGCTCTTCCGTTATGGGAAAGAGCCGATCAATACATCTGACACTGACGACCGTTTTTGTAAGCTTAAGCTTTAAGCTTTAAGGTTAGTGACTGTGTCACCCCATCCCCATAAATCTTGGAACCGCCCTGTGTAATTACTATAGTTTGAAAATTTCTGAAACATATGTACTTAATTAACATGGTAGGAAACCAAAAACAAGGAAAGTAAAGCATGCACAATAGTAACAAAATGGCAATTGAATGACTCGTTTCGTTTTGAAGCCCTTGGGTCTCGTACCAATGAACTAAAACGTCTTTTCTAGTTCTGTGTCTCGTACCTGTATGGGTAGAAAGAAAAGGAGATATATCTCAAATTAAATAAATATCAAAAATACAGTTACATGTGAGTAGACGTACAAGTGATGCATGTTTTGTTTTGTTTTGTTTTGTTTTTTTTTTTGAATGAGTGTTTTATGTTCTGGAACAGTGATATCAAGGTGATGCATGTTTGAGTCTGAGTATGAACATTACATGAATTTATTATTGTTTTTTGAAATAAATTTTAACAGTCTCGATAAATCGCACGTCTGACAAAATGTGTACGAAACAAAAGAAAAATCGTACATGTGCGCTTGCATCGTGAAACTAACAATCTTATCCCGCGTGCACAGTATACGATCGTTCAAGCCATTTAATCAGGTCATAAACAATGGCGCGCGATCCACCCAGCTTGCAAACTTAGCTATTATGACGTCACAATGCATTTTCTGTCTTAATAATGCGCGCGACTTTCGAGAGTTGTAGAGATTAAGCTGGCGTGCGATCGGCACAGCTTTGCAAACTTGGCTATCATGCTGTCACAATGCATTTTCTGTTTTAATAGTGCACATGACCTTCGAGAGTTGTAGAGATATGCGCACTCGTAGATTCAGCACACGCATCGGTAGTGCACCGAGAACCGAGAATAACGCAGTGAACGTTCGCTGAGCCAGCGGTGAGCTTTTAGCGAGGCACCGAGATTCGGTGATCGGGGAGGAACCGTGCACCGTTCACTGTTCATCGTTCGGTCCGGTAAACGGAGTGAAACCGATGCCAAAACCTTTGAGCGGTAGTGTACGTACGTACCTGGAGGTGCGTGTATACGCGGGGGAAAGCCATACACAAATTATTGTATAATGCCGTGTTGCCATTTTAAAAGGGGCTTACTGATCACGTAAATGTAATGTATGTATGCAGAGACTCCAACTCTCCTTTTTTCGACGGGAGATCTCCCGCTTTGAGTCCATTTTCACAAAATCTCTCATTCTCCCACTTGAGTTTAAATTTCTCCCGCCCTAGCTGTCTTTCTTTCTTTTTTCTCCTGCCCAACCACCTTTTTGAAAAAAATGAATCTGAATCATTGGATTTTACCTCATTTAGTGTTGTCATATGCTAAAAAATAAGCCTAGATAACATCAGAGCTTCTATAACCCTAAAAGTGGAATTTTGTGCTTAGCGCTGGTGATGTGGGCTATGTGCACATTGAGTCAGAGTCTCCCGTTTACTAGGGGGTCTCGATGGGAGAATCTCGTGCTTAAGAGGTGCTTGGGGTTGGAGTCTCTGTGTATGTGATGCATGTTCTATGAGTTATACCAGTTTATGACCCAAACTTATTTCAGTTATGACTTCATGAATGAATGATGTATTAATAGATTTTTTAATTACGTCATATATATGAAATGTTAGTAAATTATGTACAACTGAAGAAAGTAAAATCATATTAATACAAAAATCAGGATTATGTCGTTTGTCCTTCCTTATTATTATTCATGGGGGCATCACCAAGAGGGGCGGCAGCCAGGGGACCACCTAACCTTTGATTTTTCAAGTGACCCCCCCCAAAAAAAAAAAAAAAAAAAATGGAGAGAGAGAAAAGAGGGGGAAAAAAGAAAATAGAGGAGAAAGAAAGAACAGTTTGGGAAAAGAGAGGGTTGGGTCAAGTAAATATGTAATAGGCTTTTTTTTTCTGCCCATTTGAAACATCAATAAATTCACCTATGAGTCATCTTGCCCCCCATAAAAAAACAACAACCAACAACAACAACAACCTGGCGCCACCCCTGATTTGTCAGTTATCTCTGATGTTTCATTTGAGAGTGGGATGTTTTGATTTCGTGTATATGCATCTTTGTGATATTTCTTGTGGGGCACTTAGTTTTGAAATAGCCTTCATTGCCTAAAAATTAGAAAAATGAGAATTTTGTCTTCATTTTGAAAGGGATTTTTCTGTACTTGCTTTGCTCCAGAAAGTCACCCAACTCATCCATTTCAGCAACCAGCTTATAAATCTTATCACTCCATAATTTCTCATTAACATGTATAATTATCAAAGCTTGACCACTTTGTCATTTCAAGACACCTCCAAAAAGTACACACATTTTCACATGCACAATCATACACCACAAGAGCACATTTCTGTAAAAAATAGAATTTTCAACCGTAGACTTCTTCAAACTATTCTTAAGCAAGTACAAACTACATTGTGCATCTGTGATGTCTAAAATAATTGCATTGTTAAAAGTAAATAAATCATTCATTCATTCTTTCAATAATTGTATTTCATCCATATCAAAACATAACATAGTAACGAAATGTGATTAACATTATATACATGACACCCACTCCCTCCAAAAATAATGAATAACATAATAAAGAAAAAAGAAAAAGGAAAAAGTTTAAAACATTGAAAAATAAAACAAAATATACAAATCTCTATTGGGATTGTATCTATTACAAATTTTTGGTTGATATTTTTCAGACCAAGAAATTCCTTTCTCTGTATTCTTGTTTCATTTATTTACATGTGTCTAGTACTCAATCATTTTTACTAGCCAAAGCACACTCAATGATTTCTACAATGGATCACAATCACTTCTTGAAAAAATGTATCACTGATCTTTCACTTGCTAAACTAAGAAGATAAATTATGTATGACAATGGTGTGGAATTTGTCACCCGTCCAACTTTCTAAAATATGTACTAGTACATGTATGACAAAGGCAGAAAATTTCTAGTAGAAAATGTAAAAAGTACCATGCATACAATCACTGAACTTTTACTGCGAATTACTTTATAAATACTTGTATGACAGAGACAGATAATCTAAAGTAGAAAATATGTTCTGTATGTATACACCAATCTTTCATTTTTTACTTGCCAAACTTTAAAAAATACATGTTAAAAACAAAGGTAAAGAATTCACTGCAGCACACACTTTTATATCAACTTTGCATGTGTCCACAAGGTGAACATTTGAATATAAGAGAATAAAGAAATTGTCCTGCTTTGATATCACATTGCCAATGCTTGATTTATGCAGCTTATAAACACAAACAAACAACAGTAACCCCCCCCCCCCCCTAATTCAAAATAGTATAACTTTTTAATGAAAAAGTTCAGAGTAAAATAATTTGGCACGAGTGTTCCTACACTTATTGACTAATACCCCTTTCACAGTGGGCTCTTCCCCGTTGAAGTTAAGCGGGGAACTTCAACGGGTAAAGGGGAAGAGCCCACTGCGAAAGGCGCAGGCAGAGAACTTCCCAGTTGAACTTAAGCGGGTAACTTCTCCACCTCGCGAGGTGGAGAATTTAAGCGGGTAAACGGTTTGCCCGCTTAAACTGGCCATTGCGAAAGGTACACTGGAGAATTTCCCCGCTTAAAGATGTCAGAGGTCAAATCTCATTTTCCCCTGAACCGAGATTCCGCGTGCTGATCTGAGCTAACTGCATATGCATGGCAGCTAGCTGATATGCTGATATGATGGCCGATCCATAGTGTGACCCCTGTATGATAAGAGTTTCATTTTACTAACAATATTTTTTATTAATAGCGTCTTTTGCATGATGAAAATGCATTGAAAATATTACAAATATTTTAGAATTAAAGAATTAAAGAGAGCAACCTCCTCTTCCTCCTTAATTTCGCTTGATAAAATCGCTCTAATGTCAGTAGCTTGATGAAAAACACTGCGTTTGTGGACTGCAAACTCAAACTCAATGGCAAGAATAAACACACAATTTTGATATCCATGTCCAACACGTATTGTTGCCCGACATCGTCGAAAATTCTGAAGTAGGCCCACGATCGACACTCCATGTGCTTTATACTTTTTGCTATAATAAAGCGAGCTAGCTTTCCTTTGCTTCCGGGTACGGGTTTGCTTGCAAAACCCCGAGCCTGGCCTGCAATCGGAAAATTAAAAAAACATGCGCCCCAATGACCCCGGCCTGCAGTACTTCCGGCCAAACTCAATTCCTTGTCTTGCTTTCACCAGGGAAGAGAAACCAGTGTGAAAGGCGACATTTCTCTCTTCCTCGGTGAAGTGAGGAATGCGTACTCGTAAAGTTAAGCGGGGAACTTCAGCGGCTAAAGGGGAAGAGCGCAGTGCAAAAGGGGTATTACTTCTGTGTGAAAATGAGAGTGATCCGTCAAGTTATGCATGAGTGAGCAGACATTAAAGGCAAAAATGTCACTTTTCTAAAGCAGGGCTCGACATTAGCGGGCGCCCGGGACACATGGGCACCTAGATTGGACCGCCGGGCACTTAAAAATGAAAATGGAAGAAATGTGGGCACCCGACCGGGCGCCTAAAATTTTATTCCCCCGAAAAGATTAAAATGCTCGGCGGTAAGAAAATGAGGACGAACTTGACTTGACTTGAAATGGTTTATTAAGATAAAAATCAATCGCGGCTCAAAAGCCGAATTACAGATTTTGTACAATTAAAAAAAACAGAATCAATAACTGAAACAATGAACCAAACTAAAGAGTATACATGAATTATGGATTTTGACATTATAAAACATCACTAAAATTGGATAACAAAAGCAAGTGTAATCATTACTATTACTATAATCATGTTTATCATTATTTTCATTAATTCGTTATCATCCATATCATTATCATAGCAATACATTCTATTGTCATGAAGCCAATTATTACTATTATTATCACAATTATCATCATCACCATTACAATTACTAATATGATTATTATTATTATGATTATTATTATTTCTATATACATAATACTGACGAGTTTACTCGAGCTATTGCACTTAGAATAAAGAAACATAATTTTAAAGATGAACGCTGTAAAAGATATTGCAGTGGAATAATCATTACTACTAATCATTATTATTACTATTAACATTATTATTATTACCATTTTTATTTTCATCAATTCATTATCATCTATATCATTATTATTATTAACTGTCTTTCGTCTTATCCGCTGATGTGTAGCATTGAACTGAATGATTTCATTCCCACCACAAAATTTAGTAAGAAGCCACAAGGGCACTAACAAACAAGCTCTTGCTTGCAAGAATTAATGTTGTTGTTTTTTTCTTTTAATAATGTCCGTTCGTTTGATCGTTCATTTATTTCTTCAAAAATATCTTGTCAAGACTTGTCATACTTTCGTAGAGCTTTCGTTCATTTTTCTTTCATGATTACGTGAATGAGCTCCTTCGCTCATAAGTACAGTTACATCAGGGCTGAAATAGTGCATTGGCCTAAAGTAGTTTTCACTCTTGTCCGTATACAGTGCATATAAACGTGTTTCTTTCGTTGGGATGCTTTCATTTGTGTTTGCAAGGGTCGATCTGGTCAGACTAGAAACTCAGTTTGTAGGTCGCAAGCGATGATCAAAAACGACAATCTGAGGTGAATTCTAGGCATTTTTAGCATAATAAATTGACACCACCGTACCTTCAAACTTTCAAATGTAAAACTAATTCGTGATTTCAGCCATAAAAATTACACATTTTTAATTTAAGTTGCCGAGTAAGTTAGTCGGTGGAAATTGTAACATTCGTGTAGACTAGAGACCTGATTGGGCGTGTATACGACTAAAGTGAAACGTGAAATGTTTCTTCGTTCCAAGTGTACATTCGACTAACATGACAAAAGTAAGAATATTCTTGACGAAGCCACACATTTTTTCAATAGGGATTACACAATGAAAATCGGGGTTATTGTTGATTCATTAAATGCGAGGTGAATTGTTGGATGATTGTTTGGTTGATTTTAGTGCATATTCTACTTGTAAAGGAAGTTTATTCCGGGCGCTCAAAACTTCACCCCGGGTGCTCAAAATTTCAAAATATGGAAATCTGGGCGCCCGGCCGGACCCCCAGAAAAAAATGTTAGTGTGGAGCCCTGTCTAAAGTCACAAGAGTCATTTTGGGGGGTCTTTGAAACAAGCCTTTTCTGGTGTTTGTTTAAGTGTTTTGATGTTTATCATGGTTGTGTCATGGTTGAGTGAGCACATTTTTAACGATGAAGCAAGAAATGCTAAAAATCTAATGTTTAATGCTGGAAAAGGACTACCCGTTATTTTCTCATATGTGCTGACCCATGTTGGTTGATGCCAATTTTTTCCATAAACGAATGGAATTTGTAGATTTAGGAGGGCTGAACGTCACCTTTTTTCAAAAAATTGTGTTCGCCCAACTGTGATAATCATGACAAGTGTCAGGGATAGGCATGACGGGGTCACACAATGGAAGAAAACAAATTCATCAAAGTTTTGTTTCACATACCCCCAAAAAGGCTCTTGTGACTTTTGAAAAGTGACATTTTTGCCTTTAATGTCTGCTCACTCATGCATAACTTGACGGATCAATCTCATTTTCACACAGAAGTTAGTCAATAAGTGTAGGAACACTTCTGCCAAATTATTTTACTCTAAATGTTTTTGTTAAAAAGTTCTGCTATTTTGAATTGGGGGGGGGGGAGGAGTTACTTTTTTTGTTGTATTTAGAAATGCGCTGCTCTCTACTTGGTACACTGACTTTACCATGTCTTCAGTTTGGCTACTGCCTTACACTTCAGAAAAAAAAAACACAACTGATTGAAGTGTTTTACTGACTTTGCGCAATAATGTAAAAATCACCTGCAAATGAGGAAGAAGCACATACTTAAAAACATCTTTGCTAATGTAGTCATACTAATTTTTGGGGGGTTCAAATTATCCTCTTCTCAATTACAACTGTACATCTCTTCAAAATACTTCAGAACTATTCTGATCATGCCAAACGCCTGGGTTCTCTTCCTCTGCTTGCTGAACATCCTGTAACAACTGGCATGGTCGTGTTGAGATGTCTGATGTAACCGAGTCCCTGCCCTTCTGGAGGAGCAATGCGTGAATACCTACAGGTTATAGGGAAAAAAAGATAGCAGCAGATGGAAAACAATAAATTAGTAAATTAAAAGGAAAAAGAAAAAAATGAATTTAAATTAATGAATAAGCATTAACCTTTGGTCAAAATTTCTCCAAGCTGCTCTTTGTAACTTATTTCATTATGAAATACATGTAATCAAGTCTCATTTCAATATCATTATAAAATATAACAAAATCAACAGAGAAATCTATCTATCATGATGTCTGTCTCATTCAAGCAGCTATAAAAGCAGAATGGGAAGTAGGCTTTATTTTGAATTCATGTTAACGAATAAATTGATAGGCTTCATGGGTATCAACAGACTGTAATTTGTTTTTGTATATATACATACAGGGCGCGACAAACCTGCTTGCCCACTTGCCCGGGGCAAGTGAAAGTCACGGGCGGGCAAGCAAATGTAAAAATTACTTGCCCGATCGGGCAAGTGGTGATTTTTACAATAAAAATATACAACATGAAATTAGCCAACGGAAAGGTGGAAAAATCACAATTTCCCCCATAATCTCAAACTGGCGGAAACCCGAAAAATTAAAGTAAGATTACCATGATATATTGATAAGTTTATGGTCACTTAATGTCCAAAAATGGTCTGTGGAGGCTGCCGTATTGAAAACAAAAACAGGCTAATTCACCGCGAGTGAGGTGTCCATTCCACTAGATCCCAAACCAGGGAGATGAGAACTGACTCGACCATACAAGACTTGCATCATGATACGATATCGAACTGGGCCTGAATGATTACATGCCCACCATAAAATTTAATCAGAAGGGCACTAACGAACAAGCTCTTGCTTGCAAGTATGAATGTCTATTTTTTAATGATGTCTGTTCGTTTTTCATTCATTTCTTTCTTCAAAAATATCTTGTCAAGACTTGCCATACTTTTGTATAGCTTCCGTTCATTTCTCTTCATGATTACATGAGTGAGCTCCTTCACTCATACGTACAGTTACGCCAGGGCTAAAATAGTGCAACTGCCTCAAGTAGTTTTCACCCACGTCCGCATACAGTGCATATTAATGTGTTTCCCGCCTTGGCTGTTTCATTTGTAATGGCAAGAGTCGATTCGGGCCACAACTGAAAATAACTCAGTTTGTAGGTCATACTTGATGATTAAAAACGACAATTGGAGGTGAATTCTAGACATTAATAGCGTACCATTAGCATCACCATACCTTTCAAATGTAAAGATAATTTGTTAATTTAGCCATAATTACACATTTTGGGGTTATTTCTTGAGTTGAAGTGATGTTTCCGAGTAACTCATAGTCTCCGGAAATTTTAACATTCATGCAGACTAGAGATTTTATCGGGCGTGCATACGAGAAATTAAAACTTGAAACGTGTACGACTTTAATGTCAGAATTATGAATATGCTCGACGAAGTCACATTTATTCAAAAGGAATTACACAATGAGAATCGGGACTTATCGTTCTTACATCTGGTTTAGTTGATTTTTAGTGCGCATGTCTTGTTACTAAGTTTATTCCGGGCACTCGATATTTCAGAATATTGAAATCTGGACACCTGGCCGGACCCCAAGAAAAAAATGTCAGTGTGAAGTCCTGTTTTAACTCTCTTTGTTTATTTTTTCCCGAACATTATTCTAGATCTACATGAAGGGAAACAGCTGTTATTTTTTTCTTGAATGGTTTTTAAACATTTTGCAAAAAACCTTAAATGACTTAAGCCCTAATTTAAAATGATATTTACTTTTTAAAAAATGATAAAAACAAAGGAAATAAAAAAGAAAATTCGGGCAAGTTGTAATTCCTTCCGGGTAACTGATTTTTTTTTCTCACTTGCCCGACAGGGCAAGTGAAATTTTTTTTTTTGTAGAGGCCTGTATATATATATATATATTTTATGCATTTTATCATCTTAACCTTGACACAGCCCACACATACCTGTGTGTACCTTTTCTACAACCATGAATGATCTAGATCAAGACATGAATTTATCAACATTTATATTCATCTGATAATTTGTTTTTTTCCAAAACCTCATTCATAAAGAGGTTATTTATAACTGACATTCTTGTGACAAGTCCTACGGCTAAGACCAAGAGTTGAGTCTAATTATTACATCATTATTGTAGTGTTGGTAAACTTTTACTCTTTCTTTGTTCTGAACTGATGGGCCACAAAGCTTTATCAGTTAAGCTCAAGCAAATGTTTACAATTAAAGTTACACTCATTTTCATTGCCATTATATTTTCAAATTGTCACATTTTTTGTAAGGTGAGTCTCACAAAATTTAGAAAATGAAAACGTAAAAGAGCAAGTGTGCCTCACTGCACACCCTCAACTCAGTCTCAAGAAAATTATGGTGGAAGATCAATGTTAGACAGGAAAAGAATACGGTACTATGAATCATGCTTTGGCAGTTGTCAGTAGTCTCGAGAAAATTCAAACTTCACCAAACTGCTGACCCATCCTGTCTCTATATCTATTTTGCGGCATTTTCAGCTTTGTTCTGTGGCACTTCTGCCTAGTGTAATTAATCAAAAGAGGGTGAATTATAGACATGAAACAAAAATATAACACCACCCAGTTGAGTTCCGTATGGTTACCTTCTTCATGTTGACCAGAACTTTGGGCAGAAGAGGCTTGCTGTTGCTGCTACAATATCCCTCTGCACGAGCCAGTGTGTGGTAGCTGCAGTTGCAGCTGAAATCGCGCAAGCTAGACATCTTTCAGAGTGGTTTTTACCTAAAAAAGGGCTACCCAAATCTCTGTAGTCTTCCCTGAATATCCTCCAGATAGACCTTTGCATCTCTCGGCACATTTCTACAATTTCTCTCAAGAAATGGTTGAAGAGACCATCAGATTTCGAAGAGCAGCCGACATGCATATGTGCATGCATGCACCACTTTGTAAACAAATCAGCGTGAATTCGGCAATTGAAGCAATCTTCTTCGTGATTGGCTGAAGTTTGTTTTTTGCCGATTTCTATCCAATCAGCGATGTTGTAAGAACCGGGAACATTATTGACGTCATATTTTAATTGCCTCGTTTTTCATCAATTGCTAAGTAATGTGCAATTTTTGCCAAAATGAACATCCAAAAATATGATTTGTATAAAAAAATACATCTGCTAAAGGTAAATTGGTTTAATTCCTTGGACCATGTGAACGAAACTGCAAGAAAAACGGGGTCATCCCACGGCCTAATACACCCACATACACATTACTGTTCAGGTTAGCTCTGTGCACATGCACGCTCCTCATGTCCAGTCTGTGCAACTGACCATTATATTTTCTTCGAACATTGGTTTACATTTTTGATATTCAAAAATATTTTCCATCGATATTATACTTTGAAACTTTCAGACTGGTATTTTTAAACTAGAACTCTTGTGTTTATACCATTGTCAAGTAGCAAAATGAGATTTTTAAAAATTCTCATGTTAGCCTTTTACTTTAAGAACCATTTGATGGATCAACATCAGACTTGGCTCATGATGCATATGGGAGGGACAGTGATCTGATTAAATTTTGGGGTCACAAAGTCAAAGGTCATTGAGGTCATTATATACATGAAAATGACTCGTTCTCGTGAAAACTCAAGAACCATTTGACGGATCAACATCAAACTTGGCTCATGATGGATATGGGAGGGATAATGATGTGATTAGATTTTGGGGTCACAAGGTCAAAGGTCAAAGGCCTTACAGGTTATATACAGGAGAATGGCTCATTCTCACGGTAACTTGAACCATTTGACAGATAACTTCAGACTTGGCTCATGTATGCATATGGGAGGGACAGTGCTCTGAGAAGATTTGAAGGTCACGAGGTCAAAGGTCAAAGGTCATTGAGGTCATTATATACATGAAAATGACTTGTTCTTGTGATAACTTAATCATTTGATGGATCAACTTCAAGCATAAGTCATGTATGCATATGGGAGGGACAATGATCTCATTAGAGTTGGGGGTCACAAATTCAAAGGTTAAAGGTCATGGATGTCATTGTATATGTGAAAATTGCTCGTTCTCGCAATTACTTAACCATTTGACGGATCAACTTCAAATGTGGCAGACACAATGTCATTTAAATAGAACCATTTTTTCCAGTTTTGTACTCTTGATGTATCCTAATACATTTGCCATAATTAAAAGTGATATATTTCTGATCTGGCAAAGGCGGAGGCATAAATTTCGACCACGCATGGTCAATGATTCATCTAGTTACCTTTGCCATTTTTACCTCTACATCTGAAATTTTTACCTCTGACATTTTTTCCTGTGACATTTTTACCTCAGATATTTTTACCTCTGACATTTTTACCTCTGACAATTTTACCGCTGACATATTTACCTCTTACATTTTTACCTCTGATATTTTTACCTCTGACATTTTTTCCTCTGACAATTTTACCTCTGACATTTTTTCCTCTGAAATTTTTACCTCTGACAGTATTTTCTGGGGCAAGTTTTCTTATGACTTTGCTTTCCCCTACATTTTTTCCCCCAAACGAGTTGTCAAAATTGGGGATGCGGCCTTTACAGCACTGCGGCATGTACGCCGGAAAATACAGTAATCTTCGCAAATAGTGTCGCTAACATTTGCTTACCGTCGCTAATAGTTGCTTTCTTTTACAGACAATTTCACAAATGTTCACACAAATGTTTCTAATTGGTGCTAAGCATTGCTAAATGCTGTTAATGATAGAAACAAACCCCGATTTTCATTTTCATTCGTCAATAAGTTGACGAATGAAAAATAGCAATGTTCGCAGGCATTTCCCACTCAGTGAGATACTCCCTTTACTGTAACCCTAGTCTTAATGACAACCCTCATTCTAATATTTCTTAGATGGAATAAACTCAAGAATTAATGTGGCTGTAGCATATCCAATCACAAATTTAACATGTGCACACTCACATTATGAGAGCATGTCTTTAATACAGATCATGTTTCTACTTGCATGCTTTTCTAAAGGAAGAATGAAAAAGGCTAAACATAGCTGACTGGCCTTAGTTTGTAAAACAAAACCGAAATCCCTAGATGCTGTAATGAGCTTTACTAGTACTTCATCAGTTGGTAAAATCTGTCTTGTATCCGTCTGTGTTATTTTTGTCTTTGGAAAGCGGTTAGTCATGTTGTCCAAAAATATCTTGAAATTATAAAATAAGTAAAAAAAAAAATTGGTACATTTAACACAGCCATCAACTTTGAAGAAATTGATGATAAAGATCAAGCTTGGAATCAGCAAGCTGGAATTTAGAAAAGATTGTCACGAAACAAACTGGCAATACATCCGGAGTGATTGGTATTACACCACAGTACATGTATTTTACATCCACCTGGCAGAAATAAGTTTTCTTCATATTTTTTTTAATTTGTCTCTTATTATTATACTCAATGTTCACATAAAAAACCACACTGAGTCATGTGATTCATAATACTTAGAATTGTAAGTTGTGAAAATATGAGGTACATGTATAATTTTTTTTTTCTATCGGGTGCATGAAAAATTTTGGGTCCATTGGTATATACTGTATTCAGGGCTCTACACTGCCATTTTTTTCTGGGGGTCCGGCCGGGTGCCCAGATTTTAGTATTTTGAAATTTTGAGCGCCCGGAGTATAGTTTTGGGCACCCGGAATAAAATTCCGTTACAAGAAGAATATGCACTAAAAATCACCCAAACAATCACCCAACCTCGCTTTAGATGATGTTTGAAGGTTTGCATGGTGGTACGGGTATTCGTGGAAAGGGTTTACGGTTCACCATGTGGTAAGTCCTGAGGGACTATAGATAAAGTGGATAGAGATGGAGGTGAAGTAGAGAGGCGAGAAAGTAGGAAAATTGGAGGGCAGAATATCTTTCGAAATCTGGGTGGAGTCCTAAAAAGGACTGTAAACCAGAAGAGGTGAGAGGATTGAGTAGGTGAAGAGATGAGTAGGCTTGAGTCGGCGAGAGGTGAGAAGACTTGAAGAGAAGACTCGACGTTTCGGGCAGTTTGACTGTCCGTCTTCAGGAGTGAGTGTTCGCTAGGCGTGTCGGAGTACTTGAGACGGGTATGCGGACGTAGAGGAGTGAGACGGGCGGCGGGGTCGGCGGCGTGGTGAACGGCTGTCGGTGGTGGCGCTCTGTGTGGGCGGATATGCGGACGTAGAGGAGTGAGTCGGCCGGCGGGGTCGGCGGTGTGGTGAACGGCTGTCGGTGGTGGCGCTCTGTGTGGACGGGTCGGTGGTGGCGGAATCGGCGGGAAGGCTTGGCGGGAAGGTGTGGGCGGGTTGATATCCGGATGTGGTGGTGTTGCGTCGGCGGAGGTTGTAGCGGGGTGTGCGTGTCGGCGGCGTAGTGGGTTGGTCCTGCGGCGGATGAAGGTTGGTGGAGGTGACAGGCTGTGTGGGGTGGGCGTCGGTGCGGGTCTTGTCTTGGGTTGATGGAGTTGCAGTGGACGGCGTCGCTGAGCTGGTTGGAGTGGTCTGGTGATGTAGGATTGGGTGCCAGATGTTGTTGATGTGAAGTCCTGGGTCTTGAGGTACGGTGTTGTGTTGGTGAATTTCGATGGCTTCTCGGACTCTTCTGGTGTTCCAGTGTCGGATGGTAGTGATGAGTTTGCTGTTGTCCCAGTTTATGCGGTGGTCTTCTTGTTGAGCGTGTTTGACGATGGCGGATCTGTCCCAGTCGCTGTGTCGTTGATAGGTCTTGTGTTCCTTGAGTCTGGTGTCGAAGTCGCGGCCGGTTTCTCCGATGTAGACTTTGCCGCAGCTGCAAGGAATCTGGTAGACACCTGGTTGCTTGTTGGGTGGATGCTTGTCCTTGTGTGAGTGGAGGATGGAATGGAGCTTGCGGGAGGATTGGTGTCTGACTAGGATGTTCGCTGATCGGAGGATGCGTTGTAGACGGTGGGAGGTCTTGCCGATGTAGGG
The DNA here is from genome assembly GCA_029962745.1 of Echinometra lucunter. NCBI lineage: Eukaryota > Metazoa > Echinodermata > Echinoidea > Camarodonta > Echinometridae > Echinometra > Echinometra lucunter. The sequence continues at coordinate 33,710,637 of CM057151.1, forward strand.
GAGTACTATGGTGGTAGTCGGCTTGGTGGTGGGTTGGTCGTCGGCGGTGCTAGTGGTGGTGCGGCTGTGAGGAGGTTGGGTGTTGATTCTTCTCCTGGGGTATTGGTTGATGGTGGTGAGAGCGCGGGTGACATGTCTGAGTTCCTGGTGGAGATGATCCTTGTCGCTGAGTTGGTGAGCTCGTCTGATGAGGGTGTCCGAAACTGACTGGTGGATGGAGGGGTGGTGGTGTGAGCGGAAGTTGAGATATCGGTCGGTGTGGGTTGGTTTTCGGTAGACTTGATGAGACGGGAATCCGGAGGGTGTCTTCTTGACGAGGACGTCTAGAAACGGGATTGAGTCGTCTTGCTGGGTTTCCATGGTGAATTTGATGTTCGGATGCTGGTCGTTGATGTGGTCGAGGAATTGGTGGAGGTCTGAAGTGCTGTGAGGCCAGATGACGAAGGTGTCGTCGACGTATCGAAGCCAGAGAGAGGGGCGTTTGTCGGCGGTCTTGAGTGCTTGGTGTTCGAGGTGTTCCATGAAGATGTTGGCGATGATCGGTGAGAGTGGGGATCCCATGGCTGCACCTTTGAGTTGCTTGTAGTAGTCGTTGCGCCACTTGAAAGAGTTGGAGTTGAGACAGGTGAGGAGGAGGTCGTAGATTTGGTCTGGTGTGAGTTTGGTCCTGGTTCCAAGGTCTGGGTCTGAGATGAGCCGTAGTTTGATGATGTCACAGGCTTGGTCGACGGGGACGCTGGTGAAGAGGGATACAACATCAAAGCTGACGAGTGTGTCGGAGAGCTGAATCTTGGTCTTGGAGATGATGTCGACGAAGTGCTGGGAGTTGGTGACATGGTGCTGGGATTGACCTATGAGGGGTTGGAGTATGGTTGCGAGATGGCGTGCTGTGCTGTAGCAAGGAGATCCTCTAGTAGAGATGATAGGGCGGAGTGGGGTGAGAGGCTTGTGGATCTTGGGTTGGCCGAATAGGATGGGTGACTTGGCTGAGGAGGACCTGAGTTGGAAGTAGAGTGCCTTGGGTAGCGCGTCGGATCTGTGAAGGGTGAGTAGCTGCTGATTAATCTTCCTTTCCGTGGCCGGGGTTGGGTCTTTCTTGAGTTTGGTGTAGGTGTCTTGGTCTTTGAGTAGGTCTTGGATCTTGCTGTCGTAGTCTTCTGTGTCCATGACGACGGTGGCGTTGCCCTTGTCTGCCTGGAGGATGTGGATTGATTGGTTGTTGCGGAGGTCCTGGATGGCGGTGCGTTCTTCTTTGGTGAGGTTTGGTTTGGGTGGTTTGGCGTCAGAGAGGGCGTTGGCGACTTTGAGTCTGATGTCATTGGCGGCTGCTTTGGAGAGGAAACGGAGTTTGGGTTCTACTAGTTGGACGATGTCAGAGAAAGGAACTTTCTTGGGAGCTACGGCGAAGTTGAGTCCTAAGGAGAGTACGTCATGTTCGGCTTGAGTAAGTTGGTGTTGACTGAGGTTGATGACGGTGTCCTTGGGTTGAGTCGTGGGTTGGTGGTTGGTTTGGGTCGGCTTGCGGGAGTGGAGTCGGTCGAATTTTCTAATCTGTTTGAGTCGGGTGGTCTTGAAAGCTTGGCGGGCCGTGTGGGTGCTGAAGGTCTGAACCTTGTGTAGATCGTCTGGATTGAGTAGTCGGCTTAGCTGTGTTTGAGTAGAAGAGATCGCTGAGTCGAGGTCGTGGAGTTGGTGACGGGTGTGCGCGATGCGTTCGCGGGTGAGGTCTATAGCGGCTTGGTGAAGGATGCGCTGGGCTTTGGGTGTTTCGACGGAGGATTTGAGTTGTAGGCCTGGAGGGATGATGTTGGAGTCGCGGCAGCGTTTGAGGAAGGCGAGGTGGTTGGTAAGCTTGGCTGATTTGACTTGGTTGCGCTGGAGTTGCCTGGCGATGCGTTGAGTAGGCTCCCCGTAGAGCTGAGTCAGATGATGTTTGAAGGTTTGCATGGTGGTACGGGTATTCGTGGAAAGGGTTTACGGTTCACCATGTGGTAAGTCCTGAGGGACTATAGATAAAGTGGATAGAGATGGAGGTGAAGTAGAGAGGCGAGAAAGTAGGAAAATTGGAGGGCAGAATATCTTTCGAAATCTGGGTGGAGTCCTAAAAAGGACTGTAAACCAGAAGAGGTGAGAGGATTGAGTAGGTGAAGAGATGAGTAGGCTTGAGTCAAGTCTTCTCACCTCTCGCCGACTCAAGCCTACTCATCTCTTCACCTACTCAATCCTCTCACCTCTTCTGGTTTACAGTCCTTTTTAGGACTCCACCCAGATTTCGAAAGATATTCTGCCCTCCAATTTTCCTACTTTCTCGCCTCTCTACTTCACCTCCATCTCTATCCACTTTATCTATAGTCCCTCAGGACTTACCACATGGTGAACCGTAAACCCTTTCCACGAATACCCGTACCACCATGCAAACCTTCAAACATCATCTGACTCAGCTCTACGGGGAGCCTACTCAACGCATCGCCAGGCAACTCCAGCGCAACCAAGTCAAATCAGCCAAGCTTACCAACCACCTCGCCTTCCTCAAACGCTGCCGCGACTCCAACATCATCCCTCCAGGCCTACAACTCAAATCCTCCGTCGAAACACCCAAAGCCCAGCGCATCCTTCACCAAGCCGCTATAGACCTCACCCGCGAACGCATCGCGCACACCCGTCACCAACTCCACGACCTCGACTCAGCGATCTCTTCTACTCAAACACAGCTAAGCCGACTACTCAATCCAGACGATCTACACAAGGTTCAGACCTTCAGCACCCACACGGCCCGCCAAGCTTTCAAGACCACCCGACTCAAACAGATTAGAAAATTCGACCGACTCCACTCCCGCAAGCCGACCCAAACCAACCACCAACCCACGACTCAACCCAAGGACACCGTCATCAACCTCAGTCAACACCAACTTACTCAAGCCGAACATGACGTACTCTCCTTAGGACTCAACTTCGCCGTAGCTCCCAAGAAAGTTCCTTTCTCTGACATCGTCCAACTAGTAGAACCCAAACTCCGTTTCCTCTCCAAAGCAGCCGCCAATGACATCAGACTCAAAGTCGCCAACGCCCTCTCTGACGCCAAACCACCCAAACCAAACCTCACCAAAGAAGAACGCACCGCCATCCAGGACCTCCGCAACAACCAATCAATCCACATCCTCCAGGCAGACAAGGGCAACGCCACCGTCGTCATGGACACAGAAGACTACGACAGCAAGATCCAAGACCTACTCAAAGACCAAGACACCTACACCAAACTCAAGAAAGACCCAACCCCGGCCACGGAAAGGAAGATTAATCAGCAGCTACTCACCCTTCACAGATCCGACGCGCTACCCAAGGCACTCTACTTCCAACTCAGGTCCTCCTCAGCCAAGTCACCCATCCTATTCGGCCAACCCAAGATCCACAAGCCTCTCACCCCACTCCGCCCTATCATCTCTACTAGAGGATCTCCTTGCTACAGCACAGCACGCCATCTCGCAACCATACTCCAACCCCTCATAGGTCAATCCCAGCACCATGTCACCAACTCCCAGCACTTCGTCGACATCATCTCCAAGACCAAGATTCAGCTCTCCGACACACTCGTCAGCTTTGATGTTGTATCCCTCTTCACCAGCGTCCCCGTCGACCAAGCCTGTGACATCATCAAACTACGGCTCATCTCAGACCCAGACCTTGGAACCAGGACCAAACTCACACCAGACCAAATCTACGACCTCCTCCTCACCTGTCTCAACTCCAACTCTTTCAAGTGGCGCAACGACTACTACAAGCAACTCAAAGGTGCAGCCATGGGATCCCCACTCTCACCGATCATCGCCAACATCTTCATGGAACACCTCGAACACCAAGCACTCAAGACCGCCGACAAACGCCCCTCTCTCTGGCTTCGATACGTCGACGACACCTTCGTCATCTGGCCTCACAGCACTTCAGACCTCCACCAATTCCTCGACCACATCAACGACCAGCATCCGAACATCAAATTCACCATGGAAACCCAGCAAGACGACTCAATCCCGTTTCTAGACGTCCTCGTCAAGAAGACACCCTCCGGATTCCCGTCTCATCAAGTCTACCGAAAACCAACCCACACCGACCGATATCTCAACTTCCGCTCACACCACCACCCCTCCATCCACCAGTCAGTTTCGGACACCCTCATCAGACGAGCTCACCAACTCAGCGACAAGGATCATCTCCACCAGGAACTCAGACATGTCACCCGCGCTCTCACCACCATCAACCAATACCCCAGGAGAAGAATCAACACCCAACCTCCTCACAGCCGCACCACCACTAGCACCGCCGACGACCAACCCACCACCAAGCCGACTACCACCATAGTACTCCCCTACATCGGCAAGACCTCCCACCGTCTACAACGCATCCTCCGATCAGCGAACATCCTAGTCAGACACCAATCCTCCCGCAAGCTCCATTCCATCCTCCACTCACACAAGGACAAGCATCCACCCAACAAGCAACCAGGTGTCTACCAGATTCCTTGCAGCTGCGGCAAAGTCTACATCGGAGAAACCGGCCGCGACTTCGACACCAGACTCAAGGAACACAAGACCTATCAACGACACAGCGACTGGGACAGATCCGCCATCGTCAAACACGCTCAACAAGAAGACCACCGCATAAACTGGGACAACAGCAAACTCATCACTACCATCCGACACTGGAACACCAGAAGAGTCCGAGAAGCCATCGAAATTCACCAACACAACACCGTACCTCAAGACCCAGGACTTCACATCAACAACATCTGGCACCCAATCCTACATCACCAGACCACTCCAACCAGCTCAGCGACGCCGTCCACTGCAACTCCATCAACCCAAGACAAGACCCGCACCGACGCCCACCCCACACAGCCTGTCACCTCCACCAACCTTCATCCGCCGCAGGACCAACCCACTACGCCGCCGACACGCACACCCCGCTACAACCTCCGCCGACGCAACACCACCACATCCGGATATCAACCCGCCCACACCTTCCCGCCAAGCCTTCCCGCCGATTCCGCCACCACCGACCCGTCCACACAGAGCGCCACCACCGACAGCCGTTCACCACACCGCCGACCCCGCCGGCCGACTCACTCCTCTACGTCCGCATATCCGCCCACACAGAGCGCCACCACCGACAGCCGTTCACCACGCCGCCGACCCCGCCGCCCGTCTCACTCCTCTACGTCCGCATACCCGTCTCAAGTACTCCGACACGCCTAGCGAACACTCACTCCTGAAGACGGACAGTCAAACTGCCCGAAACGTCGAGTCTTCTCTTCAAGTCTTCTCACCTCTCGCCGACTCAAGCCTACTCATCTCTTCACCTACTCAATCCTCTCACCTCTTCTGGTTTACAGTCCTTTTTAGGACTCCACCCAGATTTCGAAAGATATTCTGCCCTCCAATTTTCCTACTTTCTCGCCTCTCTACTTCACCTCCATCTCTATCCACTTTATCTATAGTCCCTCAGGACTTACCACATGGTGAACCGTAAACCCTTTCCACGAACCTCGCTTTAGTCTATGTCGCATTTACTGAATCAATAATAAGTCCTGATTTTCATTGTGCAATTCCTATTTGAAAAAAAATGTGTGGCTAAGTTGAGAATATTCTTAATTTTGTTATGTAAGTCGAATGTACACTCGGAATGGAGACACATTTCCAAGTTTCAATTTCTCGATTACAATTTACACGCTCGGTAAGGTCTCTACAGGAATGATAAAAATCTCCACCAACTGTTACATGGAAACCTAACTTGAACTTAAGAATGATCCCCAAAAATGTGTAATCGTGGCTAAAATTACGAATATATCTTTACATTTCAAAATTTGTAGTTGTGGGTAAAATCACGAGTATATCTTTACATTTCAAAGTTTTAAGGTATGGCAGGGCTGCCAACACTCACGCATTGAGCGTGAGACTCACTCATTTCACCCATTTCTCACGCTCTCACGCTAATCATGAAATTTCTCATGCACGATTCTGAAATAACTAAATATAACAATAAAAATGATAGATTTCAATAAAATGGCAACCAACTCAAGATTTAAGAACCACTGAAAAACTTGTGAAAGTTTTCCCGCCTTTTGTCGAAAGCCCTCGATCTCATTTCGAGCGCGTGCGTATGTAAGATCCATAGAGATTATAGGATCTCTATTATGGTAAGATCTGGGGGGCGTTTCATCAACATTTGTCGTCTGACAAGTTGTCAGATCTGACATCTTTCCTTGATTTTGATTGGCTGAGAAGCATCGTTACTATGGCAACTGTCCGATAAAACAGACTTTGTCGGATAAAACATCCGACAAGTCCTATCATGAAACGCTCCCCTGATCAGGGCCGGCCTAGCAGGGCCGACCTAGCTATATTATATGCATCGATACCCCGAGTCCCTAACATGACCGACCCGTGCACATCATGACAATGAAGATGGCAACAGAGGAGGCTTGATACAAGAAATTCTCTGTTTGGATGCTTGCTTGTTGCATCTTCCCATCATCATTCTGCACCCAAGAGTACCTACATCCAAAACCTGGGTCAAACAGAAAAGGGAACCAAATAAAGACATGGTAGGCATTTCAATAAGTGGATATTCCATGTTTATCAGGTGCCAGGTAAAAATGTCAGAGGTAAAAATGTCAGAGGTAAAAATGTCAGAGGTAAAAATGTCAGAGGTAAAAATGTCAGAGGTAATAATGTCAGAGGTAATATGTCTGAGGTAAAAATGTCAGAGGTAATAATGTCAGGGGTAAAAATGTCAGAGGTAAAAATGTCAGAGGTAAAAATGTCAGAGGTAATAATGTCAGGGGTAAAATGCCAGGGTGAAATGCCAGAGGTAAAAATTCCAGAGGTGAAAATGCAAGAGGTAAAAATCTCAGATTTGAATATGACAGAGGTAAAAGGTCAGAGGTAGAAATGTCAGAGGTATGTCAGATTAGAAAATGTTGAAGTAAACATGTTACAGGTACAGATATTGAATTAGAGTGGACATCATCCCACGTGCACATTCCTCATCGTATATAAAGCGTGGTGTACGTGAACAAATGCCTGAATATTATTTTCCTAATACGTGGAATAGGAAGCAAGCGAATGGAACTAATTCGATCTTGGTATAGTCACTCATCGGATACGCTGCGGAATTTACATCTTTTCAAAAGAATTACCTGTACTTAATTAGTTAATTGTGTTAGCATATGCAAAACATCAAACGTAAATATTTTCTTTCCACTCTGTCATTTCATTAAGAACTTATTTTCCATTAATCTCACAAAGAAAACAATGGACATCATCCCACGTGCACATTCCTCATTGTATATAAAGCGTGGTGTACGTGAACAAATGCCTGATTATTATTTTCCTAATACGTGGAATAGGAAGCAAGCGAATGGAACTTATTCGATCTTTGTATAGTCACTCATCTGATACGCTGCGGAATTTACATCTTTTCAAAAGAATTACCTGTTCTTAATTAGTTAATTGTGTTAGCATATGCAAAACATCAAACGTAAATATTTCCTTTCCACTCTGTCATTTCATTAAGAACTTATTTCCCATTAATCTCACAAAGAAAACAATGGACATCATCCCACGTGACATTTCTTACGCATAAGGCGCAATTTACTTTGTTTTACTTATGTTTGTTTTACACAGTTTATGTTATGTCTTTATTTATGTATCTGTTCCGGACCCCACGGAAGACCAGCTTTCCCATGGTGGTTTAGCGAGTGCGGGCAATCCACCGTATATTTTGTTTTTTATGCTTTTTATACGGAAATGAATACTACTGCCACTACTACTACTACTTATTCAATTGTCACAAGCGGCCAAAGCTTTTCTAATTCAATATTCGTAGGGGGGCCTACCTGTACTGTAACATGTTCACTTCGGCATTTTCAGAGCTGACATTTTTTCCAATGGCTTTTTTACCTCTGACATTTTTACCTCTGACATTTTTACCTCTGACATTTTTACCTCTGACATTTTTACCTCTGACATTTTTGCACCGAACCGTTTATCATTTGCCTTGCATGTAAAATTGTATAATTTTTTCTCTTCATAATGCCTTTAGGTATATGTTAAAATACTCTATAAAAATAAAAAGCTCCACACCGGTGCGTGGGAGGGGGTTGATCGCCCCCCCCTCCCAAACCCTCCCCCACTCCCACGCTTCGCTCAGTCGGGCTTGGTCGCTTCGCTCTCTCGCACTTCGCTTCTCGTATAATCTCACTCTCAACTATTATTCAATGTTGGCAGCCCTGGGTATGGTGATGTCAATTAATTCGGCTAAATGCCTAGAATTCACGTCAGAATATTTTTAATCGTCAAGTACGACCCAAGAATTGAGCTACTTCTGACCCGATCAACTCTAGCTCTGGCAATTATAAATGAAAGCAGCCAAAGTGCGAAACATGTCTGTATGCACTGAATGCGTACGTGGGGGAAAAATACTAAAGGCCAATGAACTATTCAGCCCTGCTGTAACTGTACTTATGAGTGAACGAGCTCACTCACATAAAACATAATCATGAAGAAAAATGATTGGAAGCTATTACAAAAGTATGACAACTCTTGACAAGACATTTTTTGAAGAAAGAAATGAATGAAAACAGACAGACATTATAAAAAAAGAAACATTCATACTTGTTCGTTCTTCTTCTGAAGAAATTTTGTGGTGGGAAAGAAATCATTCAGGCCAAGTTCGATTTCGAATCATGACTGCATGCTCTGCGCTTGCATCGTAAATATAAACGTTTCAGTCGGAGATTAATTTTGAATAGGATTTTGTGTTCTGTGTCGGTACACTTTCGGGTTTAGCGCCACCTCTTGGCAACTGATTTATTCCTGAATTAATGAATGACAATATATGACATGAAAAGTTACCGCAGAATAGCAAGCAAATTGCGATCACTTTCACTTTATTTGACCTGGATTTCTATTCTGTCCTCACAGAAAGAGGTAGGAGGAAATGATTTGGAATTATATGAACTGTACAAGCGATATACCATTCTTTAAGCTGCTTTATTGTCAAGTGTCATAATGGAAATCTTACATTGGTTGGGGTTATTGCACAGGCTGCTAACTGGGTATGGGACTCTGTGCTTTGTGCAGTGATGACTACGTAGGGTCGGAGTGGTGGGCAAATTGACATTACCGAATAGTGGATTAAGTGTCAAAAATATATGTCTGAATAACAGAAATGGGTTTTTAAAACAGCTATGCCTATTTTCAATACACTCATAATAAACAAAGTCACTACACTGCTCATGCTTACATCCACATTCTGTATACCTGAGTAGGCATTGTCTAGGCGAGCTAGCTGTCCCTACGATAGACCATTGGTTTCCCCGTCAAACATGCTGTTTCATACATATGTGCACACACAACATGCTCATGTACACATAAGAGCTAATGTTACCAATCAGTGGATAAGATGGAAGACAGGGTGTCTGCGTTTCCTTACTGCTGAGCATTTTAATCTTCTTTGGGTGAATGAAATTTTAGGCGCTCGGTCGGGCGCCCACATTTCTTCAATTTTCATTTTTAAGCACCCGGCAGTCCAATCTAGGCACCCAAGTGTCCCGGGAGCCTGCGAATGTCGAGGCCTGCTGTATATATATACAGGCCTCGAATTTCATAAAATTTGGGTCACGGCCACTTTTTTGGGAGGGCACATATCCTCTTAGAGGGGCACCAAGGCCAAAGTGGGACCTGACCAACTTGTGCCATGGCACAATGCATAAACGCGCGTTTACGCTTTGTGCAAGGCAGTTCATTCATGCTTATAATTACATACGGTGGCAGTATTTTAGGGGTTGAAGCGTAGCTAGAAATTAATTTTATTGGGGGGGGGTGGGGCAGTAGTGAGCACGCAAGGTGTGCAAATTAGATATTGAGCATACAAAGTGTACACTTCCCCCCTCCTGCGCAAAGCGCGGAAGATCTGAAGTTTCTTTTTCATTCCTTGTCTTACTCCTGCTCTTCCTATGTTTTACCCTTTTTTCTTCCCTCTAATGCTTTTTCTTTCTTTCAGGGTGTGAGTGACCACAAATAAATGGAGCTGAAATCACAAAATCTCCTATACTTTTGTATGGAGGAAGTGCACAAAAAGCTGACATTAAGTTGAAAAAAAAAAAAGCTGAAATCAGTTTCAAAACTGAATTCTCACACCCCTGTTCTTTCTTTTTGCCCTTTTTTTGTGAGACTGCCCTCTGGCTATATGGATGAATCAAGTAATTCCATGTGAGATTATTATCATTAATTCATGTGGGTAAAGCTTAAAATGAGAAATGAGAGTGGACAGAATCCTAGATCATCATAAAGCATTTATCACTTGATGAATTTTTAATTGGGGTGTTCATTTCTTTCCTTCTCATCCCTTCTCCCCTTCCTTTCTCAAGAAAAAATTGTTACTGTTACAGGATAAGCTGGTGAAGGTGTGTGGTGCTTTGTGGAATGAATGCAAGAAAGCAAAACTAAAAATGAAAATGCCCTCAGGCTCAGAGGCAGCACAGAAGAGAAAATGTCCCCTTCTATTATTTATTGGATTGTTGTTGATGTCATAACATAATCTTTAGCAAATGAATGTCCAGAAAATAATATTAGCATCTCGTGTAAACCAAGCAAGGAAATGGTTTACATGTTTAATTGAGTACACACTCAGTGCAAGTAGGCCTAAGTAAATTTACATCACTTCCTATACCCTAACCCAAAACAAAGTACTTTTAATTGGGTGACCTCATAATTTTTCTTTTTCAAGCTTCACTTTTTATGCCTCCGCCCACCGTAGGTGGTTGCCGGAGGCATTATGTTTTCGGGTCGTCCGTCCGTCCGTCCCGTTTTCGTTCTCGTGATAACTTAAGAACCGTTTGACAGATCAACTTCAAACTTGGCTCGTGTATGCATATGAGAGGGACAATGATCTGAGTAGATTTTGGAGTCTCAAGATCAAAGGACAAGGTCATAGAGGTAGTAATACACATAAAAATGGCTTGTTCTCGCGATAACTTAAGAACCATTAGACAGATGGGATTCAAACTTGGGTAATGTATGCACATGGAAGGGACAATGATCTGATTAGATTTTGGGGTCACAAGGTCAAAGGTTAAAGGTCATAGAGGTCATTATGTACATAGAAATGGTTCGTTTTCACCATAACTCAACAACCATTTGACCGATCAACCTCAAACTTGGCTCATGTATGCATATGGAAAGGGCAATGCTCTCATTAGATTTGGGGTCACAAGGTCAAAGATGTCATTGTATAAATGAAAATAAATCAACAAGTGCCATTTATTTCTGATTTGGTAATGGCGGAGGCATAAAGTTCGACCACGCGTGGTCGAAGATTCATCTAGTTTTTTTTTTCATTTTCGAAACAAATTTGACAAGAATGATGTGTCAGATAACCCACAGTCAAATTTCATCAATTTCTGACTATCCTACTAAGAGATAGAGCCCTGCAAAATCATGGCAATTTTCTGCCATTTTTGCCCCATTTGCTATGTAATATAGAATGGTCAATGGACCCCCTACAAAAATGACCTTTATGTGGCTATTAAATATTCCATTTTCTCTTTCATGCTCGGATTTTGGTATGACCAGTTAGTATCTTTCAGAGGATATCACATTTTTAAGAATTTGAAACCGGGATCAACTCTCAGAAGTCGGAAATATGCAAAAAATAACTGATTTAACTTCCCATTGTTTATGAATGGGAAATTCACGCTCATTTCATAAAAAATAACGAGCCTTTACTATTTTCCCAAAATTTTTATTTTGTCTCAGTAAAATGAACTACAGGTTGGTGAAAAAGAAGATCAGAATTTTCTCTTTCACACGTAACCAAACATATAATAAAAGCATCTCAGGATCAACTGTCAGAATTGCATTGAAAACAGACAAAAAAAGTGGACCATTTTTTGGTCATGATTTACCATGCATTTGGCAGATAAACCTGAATGTGTTGCGGTCTCCCTACTTTTAAAACGCAGAACTTCACAGAATTAAATTTTCATCTTTTGGGTTCTAATTTTTTTTCTAGATATCACACATCTTCACAAAAATATGTTAAAAGTAATTATTTAATCAAATATCAACCCTACAATGCCCTGAAATCTGAAAAAATAAACTATTACCACAACTGAAAAATCTTGAAATCAGCAGCCCAATGAGGCAGTTTCCGCAGGATAGTGCCCCCAGAGCTCGGGGAGCAATTGACTCTGAAGGAAGGCCTACAGCCCAAAGCAGCTGACTAAAAACATCAGCGGCACGCGCTTCTTTAAATAGCAATGATGTTCAGATACTACTCAAGATAAGTTTGACTGACATTTTGACAAATAAAATCCACACACTATTTCAAAATTTTATTAAAATATCGGCACACAAGACCAAAAATAACCTTGATAATCAGAAGTCAGGGTAGGAACCGCCAGGTCATTCACTACTTGCACTTACATATATACTACACACTATTGGTACATCATCTAACTGAGCGGTGGGACTGAGCAAGTTACTAATACTGGCCCTATACGATCATGACGATATCGCAAAATTTTGTCACAAAATAAAAAGGAAAAGTCTGGGTTTTATTATTTTTTTAAATGTAGTATGAGTTTCTTAGATTGGAGGGCATCAAGGCCACTCAGAAAATCTTGTGGCCGTAAACCTTCTGATTTTGAGAAGGGCATCACGGCCAGTGGGTGGGGCATACCGGCAAATTGCCGATGGCCGGTGGGTATTTCGAGCCCTGTATAGACTGTTTAAAAGAGCATTGCATGTTAGGTCGGTTTACAAATGATAGCACGGTGGAAAAGACACACATGCATGGCATCTTTTTTTTTTTTTTTGAATATCAGGAAGTACCGGTGAATAGATGTGACCTGTGTCTTTTGCCATATCAGTGATGTCCTTTACCATTTTAAATATTATCCTTTATTCTTCTCTTACTATTTAGGCTGCGGGACTCGACATACCCGCTTGCCTGCTTGCCCGAGGCAAGTAAAAATCACGGGCGAGCAAGCAAATGTCATACTTTCCTGGTCGGGCAAGTGGTAATTCTTACAGTGAAAATATACAAAATGACATACAGGCTTTTTCAACTTATAAAGGTTTTCAGCTTTAATGATTTCTTGAAATAATTCAATTTATGCTCCTTTTGGGGGGTAAAATCCGGGTCTGACATCTTACATGTGTACCATGCAGCCATGTTCAAGGTGTTTGAATTATCGGAATCTAGTCTTGGTCGAGCTAATATGATTATGACAGAAGAAATTGTTGAACTCGTCCTCGCACACACTTATCATAGCCAGGATCAGAATCTAGTCTTGGTCAAGCCAAAATGATTATGATGGAAGAAATTGTTGAACTCAAACTCATACACATATTTCAAAGCTGTGATTTTTTGACAGTCTTAATCGATTCCCGGCGGAGACATTTTTTCAACCTTTGCAAAATTTCCAAAATGGTAGGACAACTCTGGGGAACTTTGATTCATGCTACGCTATTATTCTCTCAATTGTCTCACATGTATTTATTTCCACGAGAGTTGCCAAAGCTGTTGTATATGTTACCTGATTACAATATATATACTTTCACTTAACTGGCGTTAGCAGGACATATAACAATGAGATTTATTCTGTCAGGCGTAAACAATACTGCGTTAGCAGGACTCCTGGATGGCGTTAGCGGGACATGGCGTTAGTGGAGAACAAAAGAATGTCCTCCTAACGCCTGTGATATGGATGTAAATAAATATATATATAAATAAATATATATATATATGTATATATATATATACATATATAGATAGATATATATATGTATATATATTTACATATGTATTTAAATGGAAAAGATGCAATAACTGAATTCTGTAATGTACATGTAGATGTATCTTTGAAATTCATATCAAACTGCTTGAAACAAGTCAATTAAACATTTCAAAATCATCTTTAGCGAGCCAGGACTAAGAGCATTTACTCACATTCAGACTGAATTAAAGATACCTCTAAAATACATGCATATACAGGTTTATGCCCATAGCAGTTTTCATTGTATTTCATATTTATCTGTAAAGAAATATTTGTAGCAGAATTTGTACACAGCTGGGATATTTTTTTCAAACCTGTGCAAGTTTGTGCATGTAGTCTTGTAGTCATACTTTAGGCGCTTTCACACCTACCTGATCAGGAAAAATACCCGTAAATTATGAGAACTTGTTAAGGCCCCAAAATAATTGTGCCGCGGTTTCACACCTACCCGAAGCCAGACTTCTAATTTCTCGAAGTTACGAGCATGCGCAGAACGATTTATTTTGCAGACGAGGCTCGTGCTTTTAAATTCGCTCAGCTAGCTCAGCTCTTGATAGCGCTAGCTAGTTAATAGCTCGATGCGATCATCGATCCCGTCATCAATACGTCTCTACATATTGATGTACACTTGCAGTCTGATAATCTCTCAGTTTATTTTTTATTTCAAGAGGTATCCTCTAACCCGAGGCTGGCAAGTCTTGCAGCGAGCATATCATAGATAGTCCTATTTCTTTGGCTGGAGGAGGGCGCTACACCTCCTTCTCCCTCCACATCGCTATCAGCGATGATCATGGGATGACATACTACCGTATCGATATATCAGAATAAATCATAAATAAAAAACACGAAAGGGGAACAGAACTGTACTAAAACAATGACGTAGCTAGAAATAGACAATACAAATCTCAAATCCAGAATGTGCGGGTACACAAATGATAACGAAGTCCAATACGTACACACAGTACAGTACACGGTTCGTGCGCCAGTGCTTGATGGAATAGAAGTTCTCGTAATTTGCTTTCACATTACAAAAATCCCCCCGACCTTGGAGAAAGTACTCGTAATTTTGAGAAAGTACCTACTAATTTAAGGGGATATTACGCGTAATTTGGTTTCACACTGGCAAAATACCTGGTATTTTCTGATCGGGGTAGAATACCCAATCTGAAAATACCAGGTATTTTTCCTGATCAGGTAGGTGTGAAAGCGCCTTTTGATCCACTAGACCTTAGCTACGTTTGTTTTCAATAATTCATTGTTGTCAGTTGAAGTGAATGAATATTTTGATTTGTTTTCAGGGACACAGCAGGCCAGGAGAGGTTCAGAACAATCACAACAGCATATTACAGAGGGGCAATGGTAAGAGCATTACTTTCCTGTATATCCCCAAGGGTTATCATAATGTTGCTGAAGTGTACCAGTCACCAAAACACATTGTACTCTGTATATTAGGGACTCAATGTCACTATATTAATATCCTTTCCATGTATTTTCTTCACACTCCTTATCCATTCAAGCTCATTCACAGTTTTGGTTGCAAAAAAGAAAACTGGCATGAAACTGATTGAATATAGTTGCATATTATCCACCTCGCATGAAAAGATCCTTGTGTGAGATCATGTGATATTCCATTCCTGATTTCCAGCGAATTTCTGTATAAATATCTGAAAAGAATGCAATGTAATGGCTCCACTGTGCCTTACACGAGGGCCCACGTGCCACGACCACTCCCTGTACAAAGATTACAGCGCTTCCTTACATGCTTGTCTTAAATAGAACTCTCGCTGGTTTTTATGTGCAGGCACTATGCAATTCTCCAGCGTCAGATTTGGCCCTCATGACAGCCCAAATCGCCCCTAAAATTCTCAAAATCTAATGCTTTGGGGTGACTATTTATTTCAGAGTCGCCCCAATATATATGCCCCTTTTGAAAGTCTTAACAGTTTTTCTGAGCGATTAAACCTTTATGATTTCATGAAAGTATAATACCTTCACAAGCATCGCGGTTTTGTGTCCGATTGATACGAATCGAGGAGTGTCAGTCGCTATGAAATTGCAATCATGCTACCTTACCTCGCGATATCACAAGTCTAGCCTGTGCATATTGCGCAATACATGCATAGAGCTCAGGGTTGGCGGATTTAAATCACGTTGATTTAAATCATGATTTAAGTCGCGATTTAAATCACCATGATTTAAAAAAAAAATCATTGATTTAAATCACTTCCATTGAAACATGTACAAATCATTGACAAATTGTTTGTTCAAGGCAGTTTTAATTCTTCAAATCAACTGTAAAACTTTGAATTAACTTTATATCAATTTAAAAACTTTGAATTAACTTTATATCAACAAAAAATCAACAAATCCTTTTTATCTACTTGAAACAAATTAAAATCAAGTCAGTAAAATCAGCTGATTCCTTAAAAATTTGAGATTTGTGTCGTCAACAGTTACTCCATTTTTTTGTAAATGTCAAGTTTTTCTTCTGAAATTTTACATTCTTTGTCAGTTATTAATAGTGAAACAAGTTTCTTATTTATTTCTTATCATTTATCACACAATCCAAGACTTTTCGGAGAGCAGTAGTGTAAAAAATATAATATGTAAAAGTCAATGACAAAAGGTTTGTCGGCAATTTTCCAGTTTTGATCCTTCACAGTTATACTTCTATCATGTGAAATTTAAAAAAAACAACATCATATCAACAGATTCCACATGCTTATTTCTTCTTGTTACATTTATCATACAGTTGACATAATGTAGTACAGTCACAATTTGACTGTCGAAAAAAGCTTTCTCATATACCTTTTAAGTCACTAGCTCATTTTATGTTCAGTGCTATGGAAGTTTTGTATTTGCATGTAGCAATGGAAAGAGGATCTATAAAAACAATTCGCAAAACTCGAAATAAACTTTTAAAACTACATTTAAATCTTAAGATGTAGGTACTTACATGTAAGTTACAATCAATTACAGTTGTAAGTTGTGTCTGATTTAAAATACAATACTTCTTTTTGTAATACATATGTTGTAATATCAGCGGTTTTCTGGTTTTATCCTTTAAGTCAAACTTACAGTTGTATAGGGTCAAAAGTTTTTTTTTTTCCTACTTCATGTATCAAACAGATTTTTAGAGAACATATGAATAAGAATTGTAGATTAATGTAAAAATCACAGTAACATAATGTAGTGTAGTCACCCTTTGACTAAGCTGTCTCTTATATTGGTCTCCAACACTGACAGTTTGCATCTCTATCTGTAGCAGTGGATGAGCTTTAATACCAATTTGTAAAACTGTCACAAAGCTGTTGAGTGCACATTTAGATACAATTTTCACTGAGGAGTGTCTGGAGATTTTCCTCTGGGATTTTTTTTAAATACTGAGTGGAAATTCACAGAGGGGAATATTCTCTAACTCACTGGGAATTCCTTATAGTCTGGCAGCCAAACCCGGATTTTAGGCCTAAGGTTGCATTTGAATGTTATAGTTTTTTTTTTAATTGATATCGACTGTTCAGACCTTCTATTTTAACAATCCACATGCTGGAGCTCTGTCAGCATTGAGCAATTTGAGATATAGGCGAAAATCCAAAATGGCCACTGGCGGCCATCTTGGATTTTGAGTTTACCTGCTTTAAACATCCCTAGAATGTTCAAAATTGGGAATTAAGGGTTTTTCGGGATGGAGAATCCAAATCTGAGGTTAGTTTGAGCATATGACTATGTTTCGATGTCTTGATATAAAATGGCAGCTAATTTTCAAGATGGCGCCCCCAGCAGTCTATTTGTACATGTACATATATGCAATATTGCATTGAAAATCGAGTAGAAAATAGATTGAATATGATTGATTTTCTTTCTACAAGGATGATATTTAGAAACAAAAAACAACAAGCGTAAATGTGATGGGGAGGGGAGGGGGATAGACTCCTTCCCAAGCACACACACCCACCCCCCCCCCCCCCACACACACACACACACTTTACACTATGGAGGAAAAGCATATGATGTTCACCTTTTTGTAGCTGACAAAAATTATATATGTGTACTCACATCTCTTTATCAGGAATTTGAGGCTCAGAAATTAGTTATGAAATTCATTTATTAAGCATTCAATTACTGCAATACTAATTACAGAAGAAACATACTTTCTAAAATGGTATTTCTTGATGTTTTCAAGGCCAAAACATCATTTTCCTGACTAATTTGAGTATCTCCTATTATATCTACGGTATCATTGTCTATCGTGGACTGAAAATTCTGCAAATCTCGGCTGAGCCGAATAACTAGTACTTTTCAAGAGACCAATTCCTGAAATCGTGTGTTTAGCACCACTTTATTGTTGGCTAAAGTTAATTAATCCATATTTCAGCCATCATAAGAGACATGTCAATATTCAAATGATTGTTTGCATATTAGATAATAACATGCATTTTAAGTGCATGCCTGTTTACCAGTTACGGAAAAAAGTACACTTTTTATATTTTATGATATTTTCAAAGTCAAATGATAATTTTCCTTACAAATATAGATATTGATGCTCATGGGTTTTGATTTGGGTTCGGGGGGGGGGGGGGGGGGGGGTGACTGATGCCAAATATCCTCAGGCGGGGAGGAAAGCGACTGGGAAAGGGTAAGGGATTAAAAAGTGAAGGATTGATTAAGGAAAGGAGCACGTACAGAGATCAGAGCGTCACTAAATTTTGTGAATGGAGGGTATAATACCTATATTTGCTCACAGGTCTACTGCATTCTTAGTCTATTCTACCATTCATCCCATTAGCCAAACAAAAATAGCCTTCAAATGATATCGAAGGGGTACATCCCCATTACTTGAATGGAATGTTTAGGGACCTGTAAGCTTTCTAGTTTAGTTGACACTTTTTAAAAGTATGAACCACCGCATTTTTATTTTGTGGATGAGCGAGTAATAAATAAATGTTTTTTTATGCCTCCGCCCACCGTAGGTGGTTGCCGGAGGCATTATGTTTTCGGGTCGTCCGTCCGTCCGTCCCGTTTTCGTTCTCACGATAACTTAAGAACCGTTAGACGGATCAACTTCAAACTTGGCTCATGTATGCATATGGGAGGGAAAATGATCTGATTAGATTTTGGAGTCTCAAGGTCAAAGGTCAAGGTCATAAAGGTAATAATACACATAAAAATGGCTTGTTCTCGCGATAACTTAAGAACCATTTGACAGATTGGCTTCAAACTTGGCTCATGTATGCACATGGAAGGGACGATGATCTGATTAGATTTTGGGGTCACAAGGTCAAAGGTCATAGAGGTCATTATGTACATAGAAATGGTTCGTTTTCACCATAACTCAACAACCATTTGACCGATCAACCTCAAACTTGGCACAGGTATGCATGTAGGAGGGACAATGATCTGATTAGATTTTGGAGTCTCAAGGTCAAAGGTCAAGGTCATAGAGGTAATAATACACATAAAAATGGCTCGTTCTTGCGATAACTTAACCATTAGACAGATTGGCTTCAAAGTTGGCTCATGTATGCACATGGAAGGGACAATGATCTGATTGGATTTGGGGATCACTAGGTCAAAGGTCAAAGGTCATAGAGGTCATTATGTACATAGAAATGGTTAGTTCTTATGATAACTCAGTAAACATTTGACGGTTCAACAAACTTGGCTCATGTATGCATATGGAGAGGGCAATGCTCTCATTAGATTTGGGGTCACAAGGTCAAAGGTCAAGGTCAAAGATGTCATTGTATAAATGAAAATAAAGCAACATGAAGTGCCATTTATTTCTGATCTGGTAATGGCAGAGGCATAAAGTTCGACCACGCGTGGTCGAAGATTCATCTAGTTTTTCATCAAAACACACTCTACAATGCACTAGGAATAAGATATTCGAATGATTTATAACCTTTTCAGTACCTCTTATGCTTATGGTCTTATGTTTACAGTCCAAACCACCCTGTTTTTGTATATTACGAGTGAGCAAGGAAAATACACTCTTTTGATGATACAGTATTATTTCATGGTCAAAATATCACTATGGTCTGAAAGATGTTTTGGTGGTATAGTCATCTCACTGCCAACTATGACTCTATTCTAGCACCTCGCTGGTCTAATCTTTTGCTGTTCTAAACCACCTTTCAAAATAATACGAGCGAGCCAAGGGAGATAAGGGAAAACACACGCTTGGCGAAAAAGTATTCCGCAACTGTTCTGTATTTAAATGCTATACGAGTGAGTGCAGCGAGTGAGGAAAACTTTACACTCCTTGACAGCCTCAAACTGTTGTATATTCGATCACCTAACTGCCAAATATGACGCTATTTGGCTCATCGCTTGCCATCCAAAACAATTCTGTTTCTATTTGAGCAAGCAAAACAAGCTAAGGACTCATTTTCTTTCAGATGTAGATTTGTCTCCAAAATAATTATTGTGATGATGTACATCTTCCCACAGAATTTGAAAATAGTTAGACACTTTGCTGTAAAAGCATCATTATATTCAAACTTGTTGCTGATGGAATAGGAGTGTATGACTCCTTTGAAATATCTTCTTTTTTTTCAGATTTGATAGGTGAGTGTAGCAAGGAAGAGAAAAATGGGTATTTAAAAATATACTGTGCTAAGAACAGGGTTTTGTATTGTCACTCCAATCTCATCATTCTAGTAATACATTTCATCGGCTTCCTCCATTCTCATAATTGGTGAGATAGGAATAGGCCATTGGTCACAGCCCTTTATCTCATGAAAAATTCTTCTGTTTTAGCTCTTCTCGATGTTTGACTTGACTCCTTGCACCTTTATTACTATCATTTATGACAAGAAGAATAGTATAACATTAGATAGACAATTAGATGCAAATCAGTTTCATTTCATAAGGATATTAACATAACCGGCTTTGGTTAAGATACTAAAAATGCAAGGCAGTGAGTAGAGTGAGTATACCATAAAAAAGAGAGAGAGAAACAAGTTGCAAACCGATCTAACCACAACTAGAGATACTTTAAAATGTAAGCTAGCGAAGCGAGCCAGTGCTGGAAAGTTTTTTTGTTATCCTTTTTACTTTGAAATTCTTTTTCCCCCCAATTTGCCCTTCATTTTTTTTAATACTCTTAGGGAATTGCCTGGGCTATGTCATTTCTGATGGTGAATTATTGGGGGCAGTGTTAATGCAGACCATCTTCCTACCAACAATATTGGGGGATATATCCCCATCCCCCTTCCCCAAATCGACACCCATATTGTTGCTTAAACTATTTTTTGTTGGCTACAGTATATTCTGCAATCTAAGCCTCATAAAAGCAGTAGTTTTAAAGAGAGCCATTCCTGAAATAGTGTTTAGCAATGCTGTCTGTTGGCTATAGTTGCTCACTTTATTTTTGCTGGGGTTTATTTTGGCATGGCTTCATTTAATGACAGGTAAAGGTAAATTGTTTGCTTTTTAATGAGTTCATTTGAATTCATGTATATATATATATCACTTTTATACATGTAGATTAGAAAAAATGAGATCAATAGCACATTTTTAAATGGAAAAGTCGATATCTGAATGCTAACCACAATACGCATTTATGGGAATGTTATACCAATTATGGAAGAGAACCACACATTGTTTGTGTATATTATATAGATATTGTATATTTTTTGTATCTTCAAGGTCAAGATATCACTTTACTTAAATGCATTAACCTTGAAAAATCTATTGTGGACTATGTAGAACTACTAAAGCTTCATGTCATCTCCAGTTTTCAAGATAGTTGCCATAATGTAGGGTGTGAGTCACTATGTGTCCCTAAATGGTTGCAAAATGATGTTTATCTTCATTTTCACCATCATATTTTGACCAGATAACCTTCTGGAAGTGAAATTTCACTGAGGCTGCCCTGAAATATTGGAAAATGTCGACAATATCACTAATTTCAATCATCCTACCAATTGGGACTTTTGAAGGCGCCCTACGCCCAAACAGCAATGACTTTTGTCGTGATTTTTTCAGAAGTTAAAGAAAACATGTAATAAATATATTACAAATGAAAAAATTGCATTTTGCTTGCTTTGTTTTTATGTTAAATGATAAATAAGGACTTTTCACCTTTTGATATTGCCTAGCCTATAGTGCATATGGCGGCCATCTTGAAAAATAGCGGCCATTTCATATCTAGACATCAAGAAATAGTCATATCCTCAAAATAACCTCAGATCTGGATTCTCCATACCGAAAAACCCTTATTTCCATTTTTTGAACATTCTTGGGATGTTTAAAGTAGGTAAACAGAAAATCCAAGATGGCCGCCGGCGGCCATTTTGGATTTTCGCGTATATCTCAAATTGCTCAATGCTGACAGAGCTCCAGCATGTGGATTGTTGAAACAGAAGGTCTGAACAGTCGATATCAATTAAAAAAAAACTATAACATTCCAATGCAATCGTACCCCCCACGGCTACCGGACTATTATGGAAGTTTCCTTCATAGCCCTACATGTATGCATGATAGAATTAAGTTCATATACATGATTCCTCAAATTGATTTTTATTTGCCCATTTTGACTAGATTTAATTACAAATCATTATGGTTAAGAAAAATATTAGGAATGAAATGTATGATAACATTAAAATTGATGTCATTGTAGGGTGAGGTCTTTTGGTAATTAAACTTTTTTTTTAATGAACTTTAAAAAAATAAAAAAAAATTTAAAAAATCCGATTTAAATAAAAAAAATCTGATTTAAATAAAAAAAAATCCGATTTTTTTTAATTTTTTGAAAAAAATCCAAAAAATCGCCAATCCTGATAGAGCTCATGCGCAGTGCACTGTCAACATTCTACTACCACACAGTTTCCATTCGGCTCCCCCAAAATATCATTGTAGAATCCCACCAATATGCCATCCGGTGGTTTTTTCAGTGATGATATTTAGTCAAGAGATAGTGTCAGATGGCTCTGTATATTTGGTTCAAGAAATTTATTACCTCAAAATGAGTCTGAAATCACAAAAACAGCTTAATTTCTGAGTTCAGTCCCACACATAGTCTTTCGAGTCGGTTGTGAGATGGTCGAAATTCAACAAGTAATATCGCCCCAAAAGTATCTGAAAAGGTATTTATATGTTTAGAACTTACTTTAAATGTGATATTTGGCTGTCTCTTTTAGCTTTTGTGGAATGAAGGTGTATTCTAGAATATGAAAACTAGTTATTTTCACAAAAGATGGCCTTGCAATGCAATGAGGGCTTTCTTACTTCCTGCTGTGACCATGGTGACTGTACATGAATGTGACTGCAGATATTTCTAGTGTAGCCGGGCATGCAAATATTTCTTCAAGGTGATTACATTTTGAAGATAAGCACTACTCATGCAATTTTGCTATGCTTTCCAGAAGCAGTTGTTAAATGTTGATTATGTTGTACTGGTACATAAGAATTTTTGTGTATTTTAAGGTTTTGGAATAATCAAAATGGTGAGAAATGGATTCACTTTTGCTGAAACTAAAGTCACATGCACTACATGTACATACAGAAAAAGTATATGGGACTACACAGACATGTGGCATGAAAGGTTGGTCCAAATATTTTATTTATTTCTCATATTTTGAAATATTAGGCTATTTTAAGGGCAATCCTTTTTAGGGAGATGCTTCTTCTGCAATATTCTTCCAACAGTGGCAGAGAGGTCCACGTAGGAGAGGGGGTGTTGGGTCACGCATTAGAAAAAGCGGTAACAAATCACCACTTCCTACAATCATTGTTGTTGATAACGTTCATTACTTATCAAATAAAATGACTGAACTTGGAACTTTATCTAATTACATGTACAAATACAGTATTGCTCGGAATAAAGTAGACACCCTACCGAAGGGTCCCGCAATGACCGCGAGACAGGTGGTAATCAAATCATTACTGCCATTCAATCAAACTAAAATGTCTTGCGGTAATTTACCGCGGTAAATTCATGCAGGCCGCCGGCTCATGAGAGGCCCATTGCTCTCGTCAAACACGAGATTTTTTTTCAGATTAGATCTCTCTGTCGTGTCCATTTGCCGAACTAGCTTGCGCCTGAACACTACGATTGAGTTCGGCTGACGAGTATCAAACCTGGCATGGACTCACGGAGAGATATCACATTCTGTGCTAGGTCAAATCATACATGAATTCTCCAGTATTTACCCTTCGTTTGACATATCTCTGGAATACCTGATTGAAATGTTCCTCTCTTAAAAACTCCACGATTAAAATCCAGACTTCAGATAAATATACACCATTCAATTATTCCAGCCCGCGTTATTCAAATCAAACATTACTCCGTATTAAATTCACCCGCGCTCATAAAAAACTGGCAGCGTTCTGAGTGCACGTGGCTATAGCATCAGTGAGTCACAGAATTAGTACCAACTTTGTTTTGCTCATTGAATTTTTAAAAAAGAATATCACAGATATGTCGCAACTCACGTAAATATGCATTCCGCCAGTAAGATATTAAACGAGAAACGTAATTCGTCACGGGACGAATTAGGTGGTCCGTCACATTCTTTTAGTAAAAGAATGTCTCAGGGGACGTCGAAATTAAATGTCATAAAGAAAATAACGTCTGGGAAGAAGACTAATATAGATACTGGACGATTTGAAATCGCAGTATCACGAACAGTTGACCCAAAGATGTATTAACACATTAACGAATGAGATTTGCAATAGGGTTGTACATTAACTATGGTATACTGTATTGCAAGAGACAAAACAGGCTAAATAAAGCAGTTTATTGCATTGTTTGTGATTTTATGTGTAAAAGTAGTGGAAGAACATGGTAATAGGAAAGGACAAATCAAGCACAAAAAAAAAAAAAAAAAAAAATTGACACGTCCGTCGCCGGGAGTCGAACCGGGGCCCTTGAAGATGTGAGACGTGCTTTACCGATAGACCAGAATATGGCTCATAGAGATAACACGTAGATGGAAAATGGGATTCTCGTGTCATATCTTCCAGTTAAAATTTCGATATGTTCCCGACATCTGATTAAAAAATAAATGGCACACTCAAGTTAGGGAATTTTCTCAGCTACCACATACTCGAAGCTGGGCAAAAATCGATCAGAAATAAAGGAGCTGTTGCTCAAAAAAGACGGGAATGTAGAATCAAGAATTCGGAAAAGGTCATGTCCCATAGACAATACACGCAAAATGTGAAAAATTGACATGCCTCCATTTATCGTAAAATTAGAGCATGATGCCGGTGTCAAAATGAAAAATGAAGGCAATTCCTATAGTAGAGCATCGTCTCAGCTACTGTCCGAAGAAATCCTGGCGAAAATCGACCAACAATAAGCGAGATAGTCTTGATTAAAGATAGAAAATATGACGTCATAATAAAAAAAATGAAATTTTGCGTTCACATGAGAATATGGCGACGTTCCAACCATCAGACCCTCCAATTTTTTTCATGAAATCACATCTTCGAATCATAGGCTTTCAGAAAATGTAAAAAAATTGGGGGGTCTCTAGCCTTTTTAACGAGCTATGGCGGATTTTAGATAGGTATGTTTTTTTACACTATTTTGCCTATTGACGGGTGCGCACGACCTTATGGTAAGTTGAAATCAATTCTAAATGGTTGCAAATTGTCAAGAAAAGTCTCCTGATTCGAGATCAAGTGAAAAAACAGCGTTTTTACATCGTTTGGGCCTTGAGCGCGCATTATGCGCGGAAATTTTTGAAATGCTTAAAATGGCCTGAAACGTGTGCAAAATGAATATAAATCGATTCTGAGCCTTTTTCCGATTTGCGCGCGCACTGACGTGCGGACGAACACGTACGCGCGCGTCTGACTAAATGGAATTCTTTGGACTATTATGGACTGTCATCATGCCAAATATGAACCTAAATGACAATGCGTTATGAATATGTGATCATGACAAGATATTTACAAAATGGCGCCTGCAAGACGTCATGATGACCCTATGACCTTGAAAAGTTAATATGTTCATGTCGTCGATAGGCCTGATGACTGACGAAAATTTCATTAAAATTGAATCAGCCAATTTTGATAAATCGCGCAGACAAAAATTATTGCGTTGGAATAAAAAATAAATGAAAGAAAATTCTGACAAAATTAAGAGGTGATCTGTCATAGATGACAGACCACCTAATAAAACATGTGTAAAGTCGATTAAGTGTCACATTTCCACTGCCATTTCAAAACAAAATTTCTTTCATACCAACTGAATATTCATCTTCCGCACCACCATGCCGCTTGCATTGCCAGTCTATACGTACGTAGCTGCTAGCTGGGCTCCTGACGCATGCGCACTGCACAATTACTTTGAGTTGACTGTGATAAAGCTACCACAAAGATCGAAGGAAACAAAATATAATTTTCCCTCAATATTCTACCAAAAATAAAGAAAACGGTAAACTGGAAAGTTGTTTAAAGGTCGTGACTAATGTTTCAGTCAGTTAGAGTATTGATTTATGGTGTACTTACCGCTGAAAGGATGAGATTTGTGAGACACCACAGATTTGCTGCATGTAAAGTAATGTTGCAGTCACACCAACGAAACCGACTCCAGACCGATCAAAACTATTGCGTTATTTTCAATGACATACCATTGGTCGGTTTGGAGTCGGTTTCGTTGGTGTGACTGCGACAAAATGATGCATGCCCATTTATGTCTCGGGTTCATGTAACATAAAGCCCTAGCCACTACATAAAGCCCTTTAAAATTACATCACGTCTAATTTCAAACACAAGGACTTGCATATTTTGAAAAACACAAACAAACAAACAAAAAATACAATGCACTTGACGTTTTCGAAATGACGGCCGATCCTTTAAAATTGCAAACTAATTACTCACGCCATGTATTGAATTGCAAACATATAGTGGACATTGTGTCAAGTGATTGGAATTGTATGGATTGTTGGTGGAGAATTAAACAATAGCGAGGGACGAGAGAAGGATGGTCTAGAAGAAGTAAAAAGACGATGATGATGATGATGATGATGACTCACGACAAGATTATCAGAATTAATGATGTTGATAGAATGATTATGATGGTGATGATACTCGGGATGATAGTGCATGACAGTGGTGATGGTATGACTACGCTTTGATGATACAAATGCAAATTCAAATTTATTGATATGAAATCACGTCACTGACGTACAGATGGGGGCTGGGGCAATTGCCCCCCCCCAAAAAAAAGTTCCACCCCTCAAAAAAAAAAAAAAAAAAGAAAGGGGGGAAAAGGGGCAAACAATGAAATCATGGATATATGTCATGATCTATGATACAGTTGAATTTTCACAGAGGCCAGAAGGCAGACTGCACCAAGGCTAAACAGAGGGGCACCAAGGCCACTTTTTAAGGGGCGTGTAATGAATTATTTGGAGGTGTTTTTTTGGGGGGGGGGTCTGTATACAGTGTATGTCAAATTCATTATCAAACCAGTACAGATTATTTACGAAAGGAACAACAAATTATTCACAATGCACAAGTCTGAATGCAACCTTTGAATGATATATCAAAACGCAACTCTCAGAAATCTTTGCTTTAATGTACATTCTAATTCATAGTTGCATACGCATCCATATTACCAGAGCTGCCAACACTCACGCAATGAGCGTGAGACTCACGCATTTCACCCATTTCTCACGCTCTCACGCTAATTATGAAATTTCTCCCGCACGAATCTAAAATAACTAAATATAATAATAAAAAATGATAGATTTCAATAAAATAGCGACCAACTCAAGAATTTAGGAAGCACTGAAAAACTTGTGAAAGTTTTCCTGCCTTTTGTAGAAAGCCCTCGATCTCATTTCGAGCGTGTGCGTATGTAAGATCCATAGAGATTAATTAATAGGATCTCTATGGTAAGATCTGATCCGCACCTATCGGGGCTAGGCTATATTATATGCATCGATACCCTGACATGGCCGGCCCATACCATACCGCATATGCATAACACATGAATTCTTTATGTTTATATGGAACACTTTCAGCCATAATGACAATGAAGAAAGCAACAGAGGAGGCTTGATACAATAAATTCTCTGTTTGGATGCTTGCTTGTTGCATCTTCCCATCATCTGCACCCAAGAGTACCTACATCCAAAAACTGGGTCAAACAGAGAAGGGAACCAAATAAAGACATGGTTGGCATTTTTCAACAAGTGGGTATTCCGTGTTTATCACTTTCTTTGCATGTAAAATTGTATAATTTTTCTCTCTTCATAATAAGGTATATGTTAAAATACTCTATGAAGTATGCACCAGATCACACGATTTCACCTTGAAAAATAAAAAAGCTCCACACCCTCCCCCACTCCCTCGCACTTCGCTTCTCGCATAATCTCACTCTCAACTATTATCCAATGTTGGCAGCCCTGTATTACCTGCATACATTTGAAAATGAGAAATCTTTGCCATATCATGATGTAGGCCTATTAAAGTAAGTAAGGGCAGGCCATTATTTCTTATAAAATCTCACATGCAGCAATAAATGATATTGACCAGATACAGCTAATCACAGATAGACTCGAATATCCTTGAATGTTGTTAAAGAATTTAAAAAAATAGCCTCGGTAATGTCTTGTTGAAGCACAAAGCTTGCATCACCACACCACCAGTAATGAAGAAGATCTGGGCTGCTAGTGCTGGGCATGAAGTGCTGCTGTTCCTGCTGAAATCAGCAGGATTTCAGCAGGAACTTTTACATCGATTGGATGAAAAAAAAGGCAATTTGACATAACCTGAATCATGGAAAATAGCAGTAAACTTGGTTTAAGCTTACAACAATCCATTCTTTAATTCTACATTTATATGATCATACTTTTGACGTAATTGTCTGATCCCTTTGTGAGAAATAAACTCTGCCATCTGGACTTTTTCGTGGATGGGAGATTCCATGATCATATGGGGGTGAAATATGTAATAGATTTGGAAAATGTATGGACAATAATATATTGCACTATATGAAGAAAAGAGCAGAGTGATAAGATGTTTCAAATATTTCATTCTATTGATAAGACACAGAAAATGAAGAGATACATGATGGCATTTTTTTTCCCCAATGAATAAAATCATTTTCTTGAGCGCGGACCCTTCAACTAAAATGCAGATGCCAAGGGCTAAAAATAGGATGAGACAAGAGTTGCCGGCGGGAAGGTGTGTACTTTTTGAGTGATCGATGCAAAACATAGTAATGGCTTGTACGTCTATGGGTTAATATATGCCACAAATTGAAAATGAAATTTTAAATAATTGTTTTCCTGTCATGTATGATTTTCTACCAAGCCAAAACGCGCCTGTTAATAGCTATTGAAGCTTTTCCGGTGTAATGACTACTATGCTAGGAGTACAAGCTTATCTCAGATAAGTTTGTATGTGAGCAGGGACAGTCAGAAAGCCCTCATTGCAGGGCAGTCTGTCATATTCTAGAATACATCTTCATTCCACAAAAGATGAAAGAGAAAGCCAAATATCACATTAAAAGTAAGTTCTAAATTTATAAATACCTTTTCAGATACTTTAGGGGCGATTTTACTTGTTAAATTTCAATCATCTCACAACTGACTTGAATGACTATGTGTGGGACTGACCGAAGAAATTTAGCGGTGTCGGTAATTTCTTACTCATTTTGGGGTGATAAATTTCTTGAACCAAATGTGCAGAGGCATCTGACACTATCTCTTTAACTAAATTTCATCACTGAAATAATCGCTAGATGGCATATTGATAAGATTCTAGGATGATATTTTGGGGAAACCCTATCAGTAGAATGTTAATGGTGCATCGTGAGGTCAATTATGCATGCATGAATTGGGCAATGCAATGCGCGCCGCGCTCACAGTCGGCATGCAGATAGCAAGCTAGCTACATACAGCTAGCTGCAATACGCGCATGGGGATTCACACTCCTCGATTCGCATCAATCGGACACAAAAACGTAACACTTGTGAAGGTACGTGTATTATATATTTATGAAATCGGAAGGAAGTTTTACTCGCTCAGAAAAAGCTTTGAAGACTTTCAAAAGGGGCACATTGTATATAAGAAAAAGGGCATCATGGCCAAGTGAAAAAGGGTACATTTTTAGTGGCCGTAACTTGAAGCAAAAGGAAGAAAGGCATCATGGCCAGTACAGTCATGATGCCTTTATGGCCGTCGATGGCCGTCGATTATTTTGAGGCCTGATATGTCATAGAACCTACTGGTATATAATGTTGGTCACTTCTGTATTTTCATAGGTGATTTTTAATCGTTTTGGTGGCACTTTTGGCCATTTAAGAAAATAATCATATATATTAATTACAAAAACCTTCCGTTCGGTGTAAAAATGTCAGAGGTGAAAACAGCAGTGTTAAAAATGTCAGAGGTAAAAATTACCTACTGGATAAATGTCCTTATCTATGCCGTCAAAATTAAATGTTCATTTGAAAAAGGCGATTTCTTTCCTCGTTCGCAATGATTCAGAAATTGTGCCCAGGCATAGCATTTTCATCCCCCTCAAAATTTTGGTTTGTTGTGCCATTGTTAAGATGGGAAAGATTTCATGACAAAGTGGAGGTGCCGTGGTCCAGTGGTTTAAGGCACTTGACTGGAGATGCGAGGATCGGGGGTTTGATCCTTGGCATGGCACTTATGCCCTTGAGCAAGGCATTTTATCTGCATTCCCTTTTTATAGTCTATCAAATAAATGAAAGTGCTATAGGCATATTGATACCACCGTGTGCATGTGTGTTTAAAAAAAAAAAAAAAAGGATTTCATGACTTCCACGGGTCGGTGTGACTTCGGCACAGATCGATCTATTAAGGCAGATATCTGACTTTTCCACATTGTTAAATAAGGAAGCATTAAAGTGCCCTTCTACTTGTCAACTTGGCAAGATAATTTTCACCATGATGACATGAACTTTTGGTGAAGTAAACTTGGTAGGATTATCTTTTGCCAGTATATCAACATGATCAACGTATAATTAATTTCAAAGGAAAAAATAACAAGTCACATCAATCAAATCAGATGATTGATTTCACCAATAAAGTAATAAAAGTCGATAAGTCAACGTGGTAAGTTGAATAGTTTTTTCATGTCAATATGGTATTAATATATTAAGACGACTTGACAAGATGAATCTTGTAATGTTGTCAGTGACTTCAGTTTGTCGACTTGGCACGACATGAACTTTTTCAGAAGTCAACTTCGCATGATAATCTATTTCGTCATGTCGATTAATAAAAGTTGATAAAGTCGACATTGTAAATGTCGACTTTCGTAAATGTCGATTTTGGCGTAGATTAATGGATCACATGACTGATAGCGACCTGTATGAGCCATGCCAATCTGCATACAGACCACATCATAGCTCGGAAACTGCTCTTATGAAAGTGAAAAATGATATAATGCTTGCTTTAGATAAAGGTCATGTAGTGTTGCTGTTGTCCCTTGATCTATTGGTAGCATCTGATACCATCGATCGGCGAATCTTAATATCTCGTTTGGCAAGTAGGATAGGAGTTGGTGGCATTGCACTCCAGTGGTTTGAATCTTACCTTGCAGACTGGACTACCAAAGTAGAACTAAATGGAAAGTCATCCCAATCCATCATGAGTTCAGTAGGCCTCCTGCAGGGATCTGTTTTCTGACCGATTGGCTACACCATCTCCACCGGCTTTTACTAAACAGTCGGGTCGCGTCGCGCTGGAAAACACTCGGGTCGCGGCTCGCCGGGTATGGTGCGCCAAGTGTTAACTAGGTTATTCGGTCCAAAACTACAGTCAGTGTACAGTAAAACCAAAAACCCCACAGCCATGCCCACAAGCATATTCTAGTAAACTGATCCTCCCTCCTTCTGCTCCCTCTGCTATGCACAAAGTGTTTGTTACAAAACAAAGTCAATGCCCGGGCGAAGTGAATCTGGCAGGCTCAATGAGAGGTCATAATTATAAATCCTGTCTGTTCATTCATATCGGTGGGAGGTTTTGTTGCAAAATCGTCTGTTGCATTTCATTTTGTAACGAAATGGTTCATGATCGTGAATTCTATAAATAAATAAAGTTTTTAGTGAATTTTTGACAGTAAATTGTGCAGTTTTGGACCAAATAACTTAGTTAACACTTGGCACCCCATACTCAACAAGTAGCGACCCGAGTGTTTTCCAGTGCGACGCGACCCGAGTGTTTAGTAAAAGCCTCTCCACCTTGCCTGTTGGAGACATTGCTCGTCATTATAATATCTTCTACCATACTTATGCTGATGATATACATAACATTTGATCCGAAGAAGGCTTTCAGCCTAGATGAAGCACTGAAGGCACTTTCTTCTTGTGTGGCAGACATCAGCACATGGATGGATGACCCTTGACAGACTGGACCTGAATAAAGAGAAGACTGAATTTCTTGTAATTGGTTCTGTTCAAAGTCTTTGTTCTCATGGAAATGTTACTCTTAATATAGGTTCAACAACTATTGTACCTTCTAAGTCAGCCAGAAACCTTGGTGCTTCCTTTGATTGTAACATGTCTGTGTTAGAGCAAGTAAATCATTTATGTAAGTCTGTTAGGTACTATCTAAAAAGCCCTGAATATTTAACTTTTGTCCCTTATTTTCCCTATTGATTTGAAACATTGAATATTGTGTATGTACCCATGTTGATGAAATTCTTGTATTTTATTTCTCATTTTGTGTAAATGCTGTAATGTAGTTTACTATGGAGAGCATACTAAATGCTTATTATTATAATTGTTATTATGAATTCAGTATTTTGTGGACATGATATGGATTTGTACAGGTGTTGTGGTCTTTTAGAGGTGTTGTGGTCCAGTGGATAAGTCTCCTGACTGTTAACCACAAGGTCCGGGGTTCGAATCCCTGCCATGGCACTAATGTCCTTTGGCGAGATATTAATCTACATTTGCCACTCTCCACCCAGGAGCAAATGGGTACCTGTGAGGATTGCCGAAAGCCAATGTGATTGCCTTTGCCATTGCCCTGCATGTATGCATGTGAATGGTGCAAAATGGTAGGAATGCTCCCTAAGAAGTGAAGATGATGCACACTTGTGTGTGGGCTAGAAATCCAGTGATCAGGGGTAATTATAGTTACATTGTAAAGCACATTGAAGTATTCACGTAATGCGCTAAATAAATGTAATATTATTATTATCATTATATAGTCAACTACATTTGTTCTCGACAGTACATAACACCCATGGTTCCAATACCATGTGTGCAGGATTTCAGACAAAGTAGAACCATGTGTGAAATTTCCCGGACATGCGTGGCAACAAGGGTAAAACAAAGAAATTGAGTTTACATTCCTAACAGTAAAAACAAATGCCAGAGATTTTTTTACTTTTTGGCAATATATTTCCACTGAGCCTGTGAAGTTTCCAGGGACAGACTAGTGTACTCCCCATTAAATAGCTACAGTGTACTCTTAAACTCTGTTGGTAATAGGCGGAAGGCTGAAAGAAGCTGTAAAATTTTATGAGTAGGATTTTCCCTCATGGTCATACAGGGAAGAGAAAGAGAGAGAGAGGAAGGTAGTGAGAAAGGAAGAGAGAGTGAAAGAGGGAGAGAATGTGATGTGGTCACTTGATGTGGTCAGTGACACATTGCTTACAAATTCTGAAAAGGTACCACATGTATCCATCCATATGGGTAAAAGTGTACATGGGTAGAAAAATATATGTTAATGCACAAGCTTAATTTCTACTCTCCTGCTCTCTCATATCTTGTATTCAAAGCTCCACCAAAATCATCATATATTTTTTTTTGGTGGCCCGTGAATGAAATTTGGTGGCCCGAAAACAACAAAAGAAAAACATAAGAAATTTAATAATTATAATAAAACAACGTTAGAATAAATGAAAATGGAAGAAATATGGGTGCCCAGCCAGGCGCCTAAAATTTTATTCCCCCAAAAGATTAAAATGCTTGGCGGTAAGGTGGTAAGGAAATAAAGACGCACTGTCTTCCGTCTATTATTCGATGATGTGTAGCATTAGCTCTTGTGTGTAGATGAGCATGTTGTGTGTGTGTGTACGTGTGAGTGCACATGTGTACGTGTGTGTGCACGTGTGTGTGAAATAGCATGTTTGACAGGGACAGTAGCTCGCCTAGACAATGCCTGTTGTACATAATGTGGATGCATGAGTGGTGTAGTGACCTTGTTGTTTATCATGATTATGAGCATATTGAAAAATAGATATGGCCCTTTTAAAAACCCATTGTTGGTATTCAGAAATTCATATTTGACAGTTAATCGGCGGTTAGCAGCCTGTGGAATAACCTCCAACCAACAAAATATTTCCATTAAAACACAACAATAAAAGAGCAGGTTGAAAGAATGGTACGCTTGTATAGTTGATATAATTCCAAATCATTCCCTCCTACCTCTTTCTGTGAGGACAGGACAAAAATCCAGGTCAGATGAAGTGAAAGTAATCCAGATTTGCTTGCTATTCTCCGATAAATTTTTACGTCATTTATTGTCACGAATTCGTTAATTCAGAAATAAATCAGTCACCAAAAGGTGGCACACCAAAAGTGTGTGTGTGCGATACTGTGAAAGGACGTGTTGCTTACACCGCTGCCAAAATTGTTTTTAATACCTGTTATCTCTTAAATAAAGCCATATTTTAGAAGATTTTAGTGTTTTAGATATTCGTCGTTCATCTAGTCTGAGTTTTTAACTGTTATTTCGCGGATTTCAGTGGATTTGTAACTAGCTTTTTATCTTCATGGGAACCGACAAAATGGCCACCGGCCAGCTACGGAAACCCGCCAATCTCGTACGGGGATCGGTCTGCATTGTTTGGTCGTCAGTGCTGCTGGGCATCTGCGTGCTACTTGCAGCGTGCGAGAACCACACCCGTCATGATTTTCTCGGCCCTTCAACTTCAAGCCCGTTGCTAAGTATTCAACTATCACCAGGTGGGATCATTTTTAATTACTTTTCTCCGTTTGATTATATACATGACGTGCAATTTCGTGACAGAGTGGTCGGTTGTGAACTTTGTGAACTTGGTGAAGATGATATTGACTTAATGCAATGCTGTGACAATAGGATAGTGAAACTGAACTCTCCAACTCGAGACAAGTTCATCTGTCACAAATATACAAACTCCGCTTCAATGCTCTTGAGAGAACCTGATTATACTTCTGCTAGTAGTAGTAATGAAACATTGACTTTAGCGATTGTTGATAAATCTAGAAAATCGTCAACTGTGGGGCAGAAAATGGGTGTTCTGTCATCAAGCTACCTGATGATTGACTTGCATATGAATCTTTTTGGGAAAACAGTAACTATCTCCCCACATAAACTGTCCATGATGATCCATCTTTATGCCATGTTAGCAACATCAATGGCTGGTGATATCCATCCTAATCCCAGCCCCCGTTGTAAATACCCATGTGGCATTTGCAGGAAAGCTGTTAAATATGGGCAAGATGGTATATGCTGTGATCACTGTGATACGTGGATGCATCGGGAGTGTGTTAATATGAGTGAGGAAATGTACCAAATTATGGCTAATCATTCAAACTTGTCGTGGTCATGTTTTACCTGTGGTCTTCCTAACTATAGTTCTACACTATTTTGGCATTCTGGATCAAACAGTTTTGTTGATAAAAATGATTATTCCATCTTGACAGAGATTGATCAAGACAGTTTTTGTAGTACTGCTAATCCAAACAGACTAAGTCCTCTTGGTCAGCCTGTCGCCGCTTCCTCACCGATGCGCAGTCACAGTCCTACTGGAAAATCTCGACATACCAAAAAAAGGTGATGGCAAGATACGAGTTATCACTAATTGCAATGGCCTCCTTGGGAAGAAAGATGCTTTTGCAGAGACAGTGAAATCCTCAAATCCTCACGTCATACTAGTAACTGAATCTTGGCTTAAACCTGATATTGGTAATAGCGAGTGCATTCCAGATAATTATACAGCATATAGGAAAGATAGGTCAGGCAGAATAGGAGGTGGCGTTCTGATTGCAGTTAGGAACGACATCATCGTCTCTCACTTGGACCACCTTGACGTGGATGCAGAACTTATCTGGATCTCCCTCCAGATAGTCAACTCCAAGCCAATACACATTTGTTGCTTCTATCGGCCACCAAACCAAGGTGTTTTACCAATCCAAAGACTTCGGGAATCACTCTCAAAGCTTGATTGGAAGAAAAATCCTCATGTATGGATTGGAGTAGACTTTAATATTCCCAATATCAATTGGGAAATTCCATGCTGCAAGCCAAGTTCAAACTGCAACTATTCAGCAGAACTTACAACTGAACTACTCACCTTACTAGAAGACTTCTCACTGACACAGTTAGCTTTGGAACCTAACCACAATTTTCAGACAAAGTCGGTGAGAGTGCAAAATATACTGAACCTACTTTGTGTCAGTAACCCAAGCAGCTTCTCCGCACTCCAAACAGAACCTGGAATCTCTGATCACTTTAAGTTAATAGCAGAGGCAGAAATAAAACCAGTCGTTCAGGAAAGTGTAAGGAGAAAAGTCTATTTCTGGCACAAAGCAAATGTAGATGGTCTAAGATCAGAACTGAGGGACTTAGGAAAGACCTTTGGAGAAAACTGTAATAATTTGTCAGTTGAACAGAACTGGCACAAATTTGTTCAGGCATTGCAGGACACAGTCAATAAGAATGTTCCATCCACATTCAAGTCCTCAAGATTTAATCTTCCATGGCTTACCAGGCCCCTGAAACGCATGATCGGGAGGAAAAATCGGGCTTTCTACACAGCAAAATCCACCATGTCGACACGACAATGGGAAAGGTATAGAAAACTTAGGAAACAGGTCCAGCAAAACTTACGGAAAGCAGAACAGGATTACTTATCAACAACAGTTTTTTAATCACTCCAAACAAATGTGAAGAAATTTTGGTCCTTCATAAAACACCGCAGGCAAGATACCTGTGGTATTTCTGCTCTGAAGGCTAATGGATCCTTATTTCGCGAAGCAAGCGATAAAGCAGAGATTCTTAGCAGACAGTACCAATCAGTCTTTACAAAAGAAAATACATCAAACATTCCTCCCCTTGGAATGAGCCCCTACCCAGCTGTAGAAGATCTGTTTGTTTCAACTGATGGTGTACTCGAGCTTCTGAAGGGTCTTAATGTCAACAAAGCACCAGGTCCTGATGGAATCTATCCATACGTATTAAAGATGTGTGCAGAAGAAATAGCTCCAATTCTTCAATTAATCTACAATCAAAGTATCTTGTCAGGAAAACTTCCAAAGGACTGGAGGAAAGCAAACATCTCTCCTATTTTCAAAAAGGGGAGTAGAACAGATGCTGCCAACTACAGACCGGTGTCACTGACATCTATATCGTGCAAGATATTAGAGCACATCATTTGCCGCCACATCATGAATCACCTTGAAGAATATGACATCCTCTGTGATCACCAACACGGGTTCAGGACCCGTCGTTCTTGTGAAACTCAACTTTTATCTACGATGCATCACATGTTTGACGGAGTAGATAAAACAAAACAGGTAGATGCCATAATATTGGACTTTGAGAAAGCTTTTGACATGGTACCCCATGAATGATTGTTACATAAGCTGAAACACTATGGTGTTAGGGACTCACTTCTCCTCTGGATTTCCGACTTCTTAACTAATCGTGAACAGTCAGTAGTCGTCCAAGGTAAATCATCGAAACCTGTTCACGTAGATTCCGGTGTCCCTCAGGTACTGGGACCTTTACTCTTTGTTACATAAACGATCTCCCAGACAGCATAACATTGAAAGTCTGTCTCTTCGCGGATGATTGTCTCATCTTCAGCCCAGTGAAAGATCAGAAAGATTGTCGTAATCTACAAAGGGATCTCGACAAGATCGCAAAATGGGGAAGAAAATGGCAGATGAGATTTAGACCTGCAAAGTGTAACACCATGAGATTCACAAGAAAGAAGTCTCCTATCACCTTCAACTATACCTTATCTGGTCAAACACTATCGGAGACAAGTCATCATAAGTATCTTGGGGTCACCCTGTCTTCGGACATGAAATGGAATAGGCATATAGATATTATTTCGGCAAAAGCCAGTAGTATCCTAGGTTTCATCCGACGTAATGCACCAGTAATGCACCAATTAAAGTTAAAACACAAGCTTTCAAAAGCCTCGTTAGGCCACATCTGGAATATTGTAGTTCTGTATGGAACCCACACACCAAGAAAAACAACGACCAGGTTGAAGCTGTCCAACGTCGAGCAGCCGGAATCATCACAAATGACTACAGTCGATCGAGCTCAGTCACATCAATGTTGAAATGTCTTAAGCTTCCCCTGCTCCAAAGTAGACAATAATACAATGGCCTGAATGATTTCATGATTTCGTTCTGAGTGATGCTCCATACAACAGTCTTGTCATGCTCCAGAAAATAACATTTCATCACGTTGACTTGAACATTCAAGAATTCATACAAATGCAGGAGACTCCATCGTCTCGTACACGTATGGCAACAAGAAGCGCCAAGCTAAATCAGTTTGCCATCCCTCAATCCAATTCACAACCACACCTCCATTCCTTCTTTCCCAAAGCGGCAAGGATATGGAACTCTTTACCAGAACAGATCCCTTCAATTCAAGATGTAAATAAATTCTCATGCGCTCTGCAGAAATATTTACAGTTGGTATGAGCAACCCTGACCTCACAGTTTCGTTCTGAGTGATGCTCCAGTGGAGCTTTTCAGAGTACTATATCCAGATCCAGATCCAGCTAAACCCTGAAGCGCTAAAACCTGGAAGTGTACCAACATAATTACACAAATTCTATTCATTCAATCTTCATACACAACGTTGACATTACGATTACCGTATGCAAGCGTGGCGCGGAGCATACAGTCATGATTCGAAATCGAACTTGACCTGAATAATTTCATTCCCACCACAAAATGTAGTCAGAAGGGCACTAAGGAACAAGATCTTGCTTGCAAGTATTAATATTTTTGTTGTTTTTTTTATAATGTCCGTTCATTTTTCATTCATTTATTTTTTTAAAAAATATCTTGTCCTATATACTATCGTTCCATGATTTGAAAATGAACATGGCCTGAATGATTTCATCCTGGGGATTTCATTCCCACCACAAAATTTAGTAAGAAGGGCACTAACGAACAAGCTCTTGCTTGGAAGAATGATTTTTTAATTTATTTATTTATTTATTGATAATGTCCGTTCGTTTTTCATTTATTTATTTCTTCAAAAATATCTTGTCAAGACTTGTCATACTTTCGTAGAGCTTTCATTCATGATTATGTGAGTGAGCTCCTTCGCTCATAACTAGTTACGTCAGGGCTGAAATAGTGCATTGGCCTAAAGTAGTTTTCACTCACGTCCGCATACCGCGCATATAAACTTGTTGCTCGCTTTGGATGCTTTCATAAATGATTGCAAGTCGTTTTGGTCAGACTTGGAACTCAGTTTGTAGATTGTAAGTGTTGATCAAAAACGACAATCTGAGGTGAATTCTAGGCACTTTAGCGTAATAAATTGATACCGCTGTACCTTCAAACTTTCAAATGTAAAAATAATTTGTGATTTTGCCCATAATTACCCTTTTGGGGGATATTAATTCTTAACCCATAGAAGTACAGAGCTTTCTAGAGGTAA
The DNA here is from genome assembly GCA_029962745.1 of Echinometra lucunter. NCBI lineage: Eukaryota > Metazoa > Echinodermata > Echinoidea > Camarodonta > Echinometridae > Echinometra > Echinometra lucunter. Next base: position 33,750,099 of record CM057151.1, read on the forward strand.
AATTTAATCATCTTTAATTCTCAAATTGGCAACAACTATTATTTTTTTCTACTCTTAAGTAGTTGAAAAAAAATAAATATGGATATAACATGAATCAAAATGAATTATAATAGTAAAAACTGAATCAGAAATTGCAAATTTGAACACGGAAATAGTGATTATATATTATTCACTACATTGCCAATTTAAAGAGTTTAATGATTAGTTACACTTAAACTGCTCTAATTCGAGAACGCCACACCATACAGCGATGGGAATGGGCTCAAATTTGACCGTGCATTTTTCTCTTTCTGCTCATGTATGATATGTACTGCCTAACATTCTGGACCAACAGATACTGCAAAAGCGTCTCCTAAAGGTGACACTGTACCTCTATGGGTTAAGCTGAAGTTATGTTGCCGAGTAACTTAGTCGGTGGACCTATCGGGCGTGTGTACGAGAAATTGAAACTTGAAATGTGTCTTCGTTCCGAGTGTACATTCGACGAACTTGACAAAATTAAGAATATTCTCGACGAAGCCACACATTTTTTTCAATAGGAATTATGCAGTGAAAACCGGAATAAAATGTTAGTGTGGAGCCCTGCGCTAACTCAAACTGCGTCGTCGCTGATGAACCGCGAACGAACTGACTTGCAATTTGGATCGCGGAAGGAGCTAAAATATTATCACGCACGTAAGTCGCGCTTAAAATTTTCTGGTTGCCCGATTCGAGCCACCAAAACTTATCACTTTTTGAAAAATGGTGGCCCGGGAGCCAGTTTTGGTGGCCCCGGGCCACCAGGCCACTGCTAATGTCGAACCTTGTTGTATTAATATACTGATCTAGGGCTTCAGAGTTCCTAGTGGTGCAAGTATCTTCCCTATAAGTCTCTGTTTGGGTCACGCTCCCATCATGGGGTTTGTGCACGCATGGGATGGGGGATCCCCCCCCCACCCACCCCCATCCTCAGGAGTGGCAGCACATGTCCTTGACATATGTGGATTTTTTTTCTGGCGAGAACCCTGGTCAACTTGACAAGATGAAATGGATGTATGACATCTGCTCTTGCGACAATTGTTCCGGTCTAACTTTGCCATGATAATCCTAAACCGAGGCCTCTACAAAAAAAAAAAAATTGGTTGCCCGGAAGGAATAACAACTTGCCCGAATTTTTTTTTTTATTTCCTTTGTTTTTATCATTTTTTTTTAGTAAATATAATTTTAAATAGGGCTTAAGTCATTTAAGGTTTTTTGCAAAATGTTTAAAAACTGTTCAAGAAAAAAATAACGGCAGTTTCCCTTCATGTAGATCTAGAATAATGTTAGAAAAAAAATAAATAAAGAGAGGTGAAACAGGGCTCCATACTAACATTTTTTTTCTTCGGGTTCGGCCAGGGGTCCAGATTTCAATATTTTGAAATATCGACCGCCCGGAATAAACTTAGTTACAAGACATACGCACTAAAAATCAACTAAATCAGATGTAAGAACGATAAGTCTCGATTTTCATTGTGTAATTCTTACTGAATAAATGTGTCTTTGTTGAGTATATTCTTAATTTCGAAATTAAAGTCGATCGGAACGTACACGTTTCAAGTTTCTATTTCTCGTATGCACGCCCAATAAAATCTCTAGTCTGCGTGAATGTTAAAATTTCCACAGACTATGAGTTACTCGGAAAATAACTTCAACTCAATAAATATCCCCCAAAATGTGTAATTATGGCTGAATTAACGAATCATCTTTACATTTGAAAGTTTGAAGGTATGGTGATGTTAATTTATTACGCTAAAATGTCTAGCATTCACTTCCGATTATCGTTTTTAATCATCAAGTATGATCTACAAACTGAGTTATTTCATTTCTGGACCGATCGACTCTTGCCATTACAAATGAAACAGCCAAGGCGGGAAACACATTTATATGCACTGTATGCGGACATGGGTGAAAACTACTTGAGGCAATTGCACTATTTTAGCCCTGGCGTGACCGTACTTATGAGCGAAGGAGCTCACTCATGTAATCATGAAGAGAAATCAACGGAAGCTATACAAAAGTATGACAAGTCTTGACACGATAGTTGTGAAGAAAGAAATGAATGAAAAACGAACGGACATCATTTGAAAAATAGACATTCATACTTGCAAGCAAGAGCTTGTTCGTTAGTGCCCTTCTGATTAAATTTTATGGTGGGCATGAAATCATTCAGGCCAAGTTCCATATCGTATCATGATGCGAGTCTTGTGTGGTTGAGTCAGTTCGGAATCTAGTGGAATGGACACCTTGCTAGCGCTCGCGGTATGGCAGCCTGTAACGACCGCTTTCGGACAGTAAGTGACCATAAACTTATCAATAAATCATGGTAATCTTACTTTAATTTTTCAGCTTTCCGCCGGTTTGAAATTATTGGGGAAATAGTGATTTTCCACCTTTCCGTGGTCTAATTTCATGTCGTATATTTTTATTGTAAAAATCACCACTTGCCCGATCGGGCAAGGGATTTTTACATTTGCTTGCCCGCCCGTGACTTTCACTTGTCCCGGGCAAGCGGGCAAGCGGGCAAGCGGGCAAGCGGATTTGTCGCGCCCTCCTAAACCTTATCCCAAACCCTAATCCTAATCTTCACATTGTCCTGAACATAATAAAACAAATCATGACCTTGAACTTAACCTTTGACCTTTTAAGATATGGACTTTGAAGCAAATGTTGCAGGGGTAAATGTCAGTGCCCCGATGAGGATATCTTGTTGTGTTGTCAAGTAGAATGGCACTTAAACGCTTCCATACATGTAGTTGAATGTGTCTGATAATTATACGAAACATGCTTAGGAAACAGCCGCCCATGCCACATTAATGGGTAACTGCATAATTACATTCCAGACATACCAGAGAATCGTGCGCCTTGCAGAGGTTTGTGTCACCGAGTGGTTCAAAACATTATTCCTGTATTTCCCTTCTTTACTATGGCACAATGAACCAAAATTTGAGGTGGCTGAATATATACCCCAGGGCACAATTTCTGAATAAGCCAATGAGCAAAGAAACCAGCTTTTTACATGAAAATGTAATTTTGTCATAGATTAGAACATAAAACGGCAAGTAATTTTGACCTCTGACATTTTGACCTCTGATATTTTGACCTCTGACATTTTGACCTCTGACATTTTTTCCTCTGACATTTTTATCTCTGACATTTTTACCTGGCACCAAACTTTCAAGGGGGGGGGGTATACTGCTGATCACAAAAACATTTTCCCTCCACACCAACCCCGTCATCATCGTCGACAACCCTAAACCTGATTGGGGGAGATTTGGGAGGACATGTATGCCAAAAGAAACGGCAGCATTCTGTGGGGACCCCTTGCATGACGACAATGATGGCTCTGTTGTCAGCCATGCACCCTCCTTTAAAGGCTGCATCAAAGGTGGTACATTTCAAGAGATAAATAACTTTGTTCAAGTATCAACTTGCATTGTACGACACATACGTAGACGATCCGCATGAGCCATCTTACTATAAACGACGCTCTGATTTCTGACCAATTTAAGCAACTCACTCACTTCCTACACGAAAGCTACTAGCACTTGATCAGCCTGACAAAGTCTGAGGTGAGTATGATTGTAATTATGATCAACTTTTGGGAATTTGAGCACACTACATTCAAAAGGATTGTAAACAGCTTTTTGTGAAAGAGTTAGGAACAATGAACTCTCGAACTTATAGTTTCATTTTTTATCGTTATGAGGTATTGACCGCAGGTGTTGTTCTTGCTTTATTCTACTCAAGATCGGATAATTTTGGTGTTCATGTTAACCGCGCATGAAATGCTTTAATGCCCAAAACCGGTTCAAATCAAGAAGTAGAGCATCATGAAGAAATAAATTTGGGCCTAAATTAGACTGAAGGAATTTTATTTTCTGTTCACATTATCATTAGACTCTACGGTATCAGGAGGGGGGAGGGTGAGGGAAGGGGTCATTGAGGCCTATACTGTATACACGTTTGAACGGTTTTAATGCCCAAAAATGGTTCAGGTCAAGAAGATTAGCATCATGATGAATTAAATTTGGGCCTAAATCGGACTGCAGGAATTTTCTCTTTCCTTCTCTACAGTAACAGGGGGGGGGGGGGGGGAGGTGTCATTGAGGCCTGTACTGAACATCATGCGCATAGATCTATTCACTTTCTTAAAAGCACCCTAAATGGGGATTGAGTGATTTTAAGTTTTTTATTTTAGTACCCTAACAGTGGCTTAACTATGGGAGGGCATGGGGGGCATGTCCCCTCCAAAAAACAATGCCCCTCCAAAAAACAATACACAAGCACACATACAAACTCACGTACTTTTCCACTCGTTGCCCTCCCCCTCCCCCCCCCCCCCCCCCATGCGTTGACCCACGGTCGCCTACGGTACGCCACTGTCAAGCAGAACCAGCCGGGATGAAGAATTCTTAAAATTCGCGCCACATTCGGGGGCTTATGCTAAACACTCGGGTCGCGTCGCGGCGCGGCGCGCTGGAAAACACTCGGGTCGCGGCTCGCTGAGCCAATTTTTTTTTCTAATGGTGTCTTCAAATCGGCCTACACGATTGGAAAATTTTATTTAAAAATTCTCGATGTCTTTACAACCCTTTTTCATTGTTGTCTTCAAGGTAGGTTCGAGGGGAAATCTACTATAAAAAAAATAAGAAGACAAGAATAAGGATTGACAATACGAAAGAAAGAATACTAGGTAGATAAAATGAACTTTAAAGAAAGTGTAAGACTGCAAGGAAGGGGGTATGAAAGAATGGAAACCAGGAAGAATGGAACGAGTACAAAGATGAACTGTGGGAAATTAATAAGAGAGGAATGCAAAACAATGAAAGAAAGAAAAAATATTGAATGATAGGAGTAAAAGTGTAAAATTAATAGAATTTATTGGTTAGGGTTAACAGTGATAAAGATTTTTTTTTTCTAAATCATATGATAGAAAAACAAAAGGTAAATAAAGGGATAGAATAAAATGTAGAATTTTGTTGTTAAAGACTGACATATGAAAATAAAGTTAAAGGAGAAGTCCAGACGATTTCATTAAAATTACAACAAAATTCTACATTTTATTCTATCCCTTTATTTACCTTCTTTTTTCTATCATGTGATTTAGAAAAAAAAATCTTTATCACTGTTAAACCTGGCCAATAAATTCTTTCAATTTTCCACTTTTTCACCTATCATTCCATATTATTCCTTTCTTTCATTGTTTTGTATTCCTCTCTTATCAATTTCCCACTGTTCATCTTTGTACTCGTTCCATTGTTCCTCGCTTCCATTTTAATGTAATCGTCTGGACTTCTCCTTTAACTTTATTTTCATATGTCAGTCTTTAACAACAAAATTCTACATTTTATTCTATCCCTTTATTTACCTTTTGTTTTTCTATCATATGATTTAGAAAAAAAATCTTTATCACTGTTAACCCTAACCAATAAATTCTATTAATTTTACACTTTTACTCCTATCATTCAATATTTTTCCTTTCTTTCATTGTTTTGTATTCCTCTCTTATTAATTTCCCACAGTTCATCTTTGTACTCGTTCCATTCTTCCTCGCTTCCATTCTCTCACACTCCCTTCCTTGCAGTCTTACACTTTTTTAAAGTTCATTTTATCTACCTAGTATTCTTTCTTTTTTATTTATTTATTTATTTATTTATTTGTTTATTTATTCAGTATTTATTATATAGGGTAGCCCCATCAGTAGACAAGTACTGTTATACATGGGGGCCCTGTGAAACATAAAACAACACATCCGTACAATAAAACAAGTTAAATTGGAAAAGATGGAAATTCAGGAAAATAAACTAACAAAATAAAATCATTATTACATTGTACTTTCCTTGATATTCTATAAGTATGATAAGAGAGGGAAGAGAGAAGAGAGATCAGAATGTGAAAAAACTTGAGTGGAGAGAAGAGATATATCTATATCTTTCGTAAAATCAATCCTAATTCTTGTCTTCTTATTTTTTTTTATCAGTTTAATGAAGAGCAACTTTCAACTTTTCTTTTTTTTTTTATAGTAGATTTTCCCCTCAAACCCGCCTTGAAGACAACAGTGAAGAAGGGTTGTAAAGAAATCGAGCAATAAAATTCTCCCATCGTGTAGGCCGATTTGAAGACACCATTAGAAAAAAAATTGGCTCAGCGAGCCGCGACCCGAGTGTTTTCCAGCGCGCCGCGCCGCGACGCGACCCGAGTGTTTAGTATAAGCCCATTCGGGAGGGAATTTCGTATTGACCTAACTGCCGTTCGAATTCTTAGAACTTCCTTTGAACGCGTCTCGAATAACGTTCAAGAATTTAATCAGAATGCACCTCAAATGCTTTAAATGTACTTCGATTGTACTTAGAATGTCCCGAGAGTATCAAGAATGCTTTTTCTTGATATTTCCTGTTTTCAATACCCTTAACAGGATCCCTGGATTCCCTGCCTGGTGCTGAAAAATAAACTTTTTTCTTTACGTTTTTGTTTATACTTAGGCCTCAATGAGACGGTTACAGCTTGTTATTCCGAAGGTTTGTTATTCCGAAGATTCGTTATTCCGAAACACGCAAATTGCGTATACCTAGATGTTTGTTAGTCCGAAAATGAAAAAGGGTTCGTTAATCCGAACATTTGTGGAGTTATTCCGAAGGTTCGTTAGTCCGAAAGTTCGTTAGTATGAAAATGAAATAAAGTTCGTTATTCCGAAGGTTCGTTAATCCGAAAATGAAATAAGGTTCGTTATTCTGAAGGTTCGTTTATCCGAAAATAAAATAAGGTTCGTTATTCCGAAGGTTCGATAGTCCGAAAATGAAATAAGGTTCGTTAGTCCGAAAATGAAATAAGGTTCATAAGTCCGAAAATGAATAAGGTTCGTTAATCCGAAAATGAAATAAGGTTCGTTATTCCAAAAATGAAATAAGGTTCGTTCGTCCGAAAATACAGTAATCTGTGGCGAAGTCGGGAAAGCCGGGTGGGACGGACGTTGGAAGAATCACCCTTTCTGTTCAATAGTTATGGGGGGGGGAGGGGCTGATCTATCGTGACCAGGGGCATATACGTACGCAGGATTCTTTCAAAGGGGGTGATCATAGGCTTATGGGACTAGGGGGCCGGAGGGGGCTTGTTTGGACCAGAATAGAAGGAGTGTTTAACACCCCAAACAGGGGCGTCGATCCCCCCTTTTTTATGGGGGAGGGGGAACAGCCATCCGTAGCTAGCATGGGGGGGATACACACTAATTTCGCAAGTATAAAATAAACAATGCTCGCTGTGTATGTGGCACCTTTAATAGCAAAGCTTGTGAATCAGGTTCTCATGGAGAGTAGTAGTATTATTTTCTATTACAACTACTTTTTATTCTTCTGTTAGTAATTAGGATCTGGAGGGGCATTGTTAAGCATAACTTTCGCTATTTATTAATGTCACTTTTTTCTTCTGTATGTATATATACCCCCCCCCTCCCCGTCCCCCTCTGACTAGGCTAATGTCAAAGGCTCGAAGAGTCAGTATCATGTATGGAATAGCTATAATTATCTAAAACTATTAATATTATTGCTATGCCTAGTACCTCACCATTGTAACGAAATGAGCTCATTTTTTTTCCTTGGGAAGGGGGGGGGGGTGAGATTGGCATGCATCGAAACAAGGATTTCAGGGGTTCTATGTACAAACCTAACCCCATCGCCTCAGCACACACATTTGTTTTTTGTAACAAAATATGCACACGTTGGTATCAATATGCATATAGCACATCACTTTATTTGAAATACGATAAAACAGCAATGTAGATGAAGTGCCTTGTTCAAGGACATAAGTGCCGTGCCTGGGTTCGAACCCCGGACCTTCACGTCTACAGTCAAGCGCCTTAAACCATACGACACCTCTACATACACATACACACCTTTTTTTTAACACGTGCACACGTTGGTATCAATAATGCCTGTAGCATTTTTTAATGCATATGATAAAAGAGCAATGTAGGTGAAATGCCTTGGTCAAGGGCATAAGTGCCGTGCCGGGAATCGAAGCCCCGACTTTCGTGTCTCCAGTCAAGCGCCTTCGACCACTCGACCACGGCACCTCCACGGCACACACAACACACCCACCCGCACACAATGCTGTTCCGGGGAAACGAACTGGAATACAATACCTCTTCAAATCCCACATGATAATGATAATGATAATGAAATAAAAACAATAATCATAATTGCTTTTATAATTTTTACCATGATTAATAGTATTATCACCATTACTACCATCATTATCATTCTTATTCATATTTATAGTTTTGTTTTATCATCGTTATTATTACTGATATCATCAATGTTATCGTTATTATCATTGTTATTAGCAGCAGAAGCTGTTAAAATAAATAATGATCCCCCTCGAAAAAACCCCCCAGAATAAACCACACCCCGTCACCCCCCCCCCCAAAAAAAATCCCTCTTGCCTGGAGGTAAGTTACGGATGACCCACAAACAGCCCCCAGCACTCTAAATCCATTCGCTCAGGCGGCAATTGCTCAGATAAAATCAAAATCAAAATTCTTGATCTACACCACTTTTTGATGCAACATATGCTCTGCCGAAAAATATACAAATGTATCATCCTCCGCTGAGACTATACCAATATTTTTATTGCGTAATATCCTATTATTTTTTAAATTAAAATACCGTATTTGTTACTTAAGAAGTTTATTTCATTTTCGGAATAACGAACCTCATTTCATTTTCGGAATAATGAACCTCATTTCATGTTCGGACTAACGAACCTTATTTCATTTTCGGATTAACGAACCTCATTTCATTTTCGGACTAACAAACCTTATTTCATTTTCGGACTAACGAACCTTATTTCATTTTCGGATTAACGAACCTTCGGAATAACGAACCTTATTTCATTTTCGGACTAACGAACCTTCGGAATAACGAACTTTATTTCATTTTCGAAATAACGAACTTTCGGAACAACGAACCTTCGGAGTATTCGAACCTTCGGAATAACGAACATCACCCAATGAGACCCCCCTCTGTTACGGTAGGCTCTAATGAATTGAGACACTGGTACTTCAGTAGAGTTTAGACTATGTAGACAACCAATGAGCCACCATTTTATTTAAGGCCTTTATCATACACATGTCTTTCTTGCTGCTGCATTAACTACTGAATTTCTGTCGCTTGCTTCTGCCTGAAAGTAGACCTTATGAACCTTCATCCCATGGATTTTCCACTGCCTTGCTAGTATTCATTATTCAATATGGCTGACAAAAGAAGTGAACTTTATCTACATTGGAAGCCATAATGCAAACTTCTTACTGAGTGTGAAAGAAGCGAATTATAAATTCTGCAGTCAATTTACACTTGAAATATTCACTTGAAAAATGTTGTAACACTTGTTGCCTATTCTGAACATGAATTGTGATTATAAATGCTGATTGTACAGTTGAATAATGCATCGTGATAAGTGCTCACTTCACAGAAATTTCTGTGTAGTGTAAGCACTTAAGCACTTCCTTTTGTATCAGTTTTTTGAGTTCTGCTTGCAATTTATTAATCACAAATGCTCATTTTCATGTTTGAAAAGGAAGAAACAGTTAAAACTGTTCAGTTTAATGTGACTCTGCAAGATTTAATGTTCACAATTTTCTTAATGTTTCATGACACTTTTCTTTGTCTTTTCAGGGTATCATGCTTGTTTACGACATCACAAATCAGAAGTCATTTGACAATATCAGGAACTGGATTAGGAATATTGAAGAGGTAGGAACTAGTAGATTTTTTCTATGCCTCAGTCCACTGAAGGTGGTGCTGAAGGCATTTTGTTTTGGGGTTGTCCGTACATCCATCTATCCGTCTTTATTATTCTCATGATATCTCAAAAAACATTTGAGGTATCAACTTCAAACTTGTTCCTAGTATGTATCACCATAGGAAGACAATGTGATTAGATTTTGGGGTATGTATTCATAGGTCACATAGGTCAGTCTTTGACATTTCAGGTGTTATTCTCATTAATGTGATATCTCAAGAACCATTTGAGGTATAAATTTCAAACTTGGTGTAGTAGTTCGCCATAGGAGGATGATCTAAATAGGTTTTGGGATACATAGGTCAAAGGTAACAGAGGTCAATTTCAAATAGTAAGTTTAACATTGTTAACAAGATATCTCAAGTACCACTTAAGATATGAACTTAAACATGGTGCTAGTATGCATCAGCATAGGAATACATTCTGATTGATATTGGGGTGTGTAGGTCAAAGGTCAGAGTTCACAGAGGTCGATTCCAGAATTTCAGGTTTTAGCAGGTATCCCAAGAACCATTTGAGGTATGAACTTCAAACTTAGTGCTAGTATGCATCTCCATAGAAGGGCACATTTGGGGGTACATAGGTTAGAGGTCACAAGAGGTCTGTTCCTAAAATTCAGGTTTTTGCCTTGTTAACACAATATCTGTAGAAGTATGAAGTATGAATTTCAAACTATGTCAGTGCATCACCATAGGAAGACAGTCTTATTAGATTTAGGGGTATGTAGGTCAAGGTTCAATGGTCACAGGGGTCAGTATGCATGAAACTGAAGTTTTGGGAAACTTACATCAAAAGGAGACACACCAACACATTTTCATATTAAAGGCATTGGCTAACTTTGTGAGTAGCTGATTACAAAAATTCTCAAACTAAGATGAAACATGTGTATGAGTACTTGTATTTGGACTCAAAAACCCTGAAACCAACCATAATTTGGAATGAAAATGTGTGAGTTAGACGCAAATGGCGATTTTATTATCCTTCGTCTCACGAGACAATCACTGAGAGGACCACTTTGCTTGAATTTGAAAATGCCGTTATGTGCCTCCCGCTGCGTGATACGCCAGTACAGTACGGTAAGGCGAGTCATACGCGCATGCGCACTCCTTTAATATGTCTATTCCCTTGCAACCGACCCTTGTATATTTTTCAAACATTGGTTCACATTTTTGATATTTAAAGATACTTCCTGTGGATATTATACTTTGAAACTTTCAGACTGGTATTTTCACACTATAACCTATATGTTTATCCCATTTTCAAGTAACAAAACAAGATTTTTTAAAATCATAGCAATGTTAACCAATGTCTTTAACTCATAAACAACTTAATATTGTAAGAGCCAAAGCCCCTGTGGAGTGCAACACCAGTCATAGGGCATAGTAACACATGCAATAATAACACATAGCAGGGATACTCAACATGAACTTGCATAGAGTGGTAATATGGCGTGCAAACAAGGATTTGGGCGCAGTCATGCATGAATTATGCAAATTATTAAGATTCTATTCCTGAACAAGTGCGTGAGCGTGTCTCCAAGGAAACTTACGTCAAAAGGAGACACACCTACACATCTTCACATTAAACTTGTAAACACTTTGACATTGTAAAGGCCACCTAATGAGTCATGCCATCATACTAAAATAATAGATACGTTTAATACCTCTTGCTTTGTTGGTTCGAAAACTCCATACAAAAAAAGGGCATACATTATGCAAAACATATAGTACCGCATGCTCTAGCAAAACAGACCTTTGCGCGGACACGCCAATTTAAATGACATAAAGGAAATAAGTCAATCCATGGACAAAGCGCCTCCCTAGTCTTCAAAATAACAACTTTCCCACCAGGGTTTTGCACAACAGTTAACATGTAACATCAACGGGTTTGGCGTTTTGCCCGACATGCTTAAAAATTGCCGACAGGTTTAAAATCATGAGCGACAGGTTACCAATTTTTCAGAGACTTGCGTGGAAATTCCCGCAATCAACAACTACTGAAACCTTTTGAAAATACAATAATACATACAATGAGGTTTCGTTCACTTTATGAAAGGTAGAACTGATGAAACACAATTTTTATTTGCTCGACAATCATTTTAATTCAAAATACATCTGCCAAATGCACAGTAGAATGCCATGGCACTGGCTTGGTACATATAACCCAATTGAGCCCAGTGGTGGCCTGGAGAACGTGACAGCTTACGCACTTAGCAGCGTGCCTGCTCAAAACAAATGCAACATGAATAGATCTATTAATGAGCATTCCGTATCATGAATACTCATACAGAACACTCTTCAATATTCATGAGCTCTCCAGTGTGATGGACTTACTTGTCATTGGTAACTTAAGCGTCGAAAATTAGTACTTATAATGCATTTTCTGATATAATCTGGTATTACATTAGCTAATTCTGAGGATGAAATTATTGTTAATGCCTTTGTAGCTGTAAACTGAGTTCATAAACTGCGGCAGCAGACCTCTGTACTCTCAGAAGTGTACATGTAATCCCACATATACATTTTCATGCATCCGCCCAACGTAGGTGGTTGCCGGAGGCATTATGTTTTCGGGTCGTCCGTCTGTCCGTCCGTTCGTTCTCATGATAACTTAAGAATCGTTTGAAGGATCAACTTCAAACTTGGATCTGATTAGATTTTGGAGTCTGAAGGTCAAATGTCAAGGTCATAGAGGTAGTAATACACATAAAAATGGCTCGTTCTCGCGATAACTTAAGAACCGTTTGACGGATCAACTTCAAACTTGGCTCGTGTATGCATATGGGAGGGACAATGATCTGATAAGATTTTGGAGTCTGAAGGTCAAACTTGGCTCGTGTATGCATATGGGAAGGACAATGATCTGATAAGATTTTGGAGTCTGAAGGTCAAAGGTCAAGGTCACAGAGGTAGTACCGTAATACACATAAAAATGGCTCGTTCTCGCGATAACTTCAGAACCATTTGACAGATTGGCTTCAAACTTGGCTCATGTATGCACATGGAAGGGACAGTGATCTGATTAGATTTTGGGGGTCACAAGGTCAAAAGTCAAAGGTCATAGAGGCCATAATGTACATAGAAATGGTTCGTTCTTGCGATAACTCAACAACCATTTGATGGATCAACTTCAAACTTGACTGATGTATGCATATGGGAGGGACAATGATCTGATTAGATTTTGGGGTCTTAAGGTCAAAGGTCAAAGGTCAAAGGTCATAGAAGTCATTATACATGAACATGGTCCGTTCTTGCGATAACTCAACAACCATTTGATGGAGCAGCTTTATACTTGGCACATGTATGTATATGGGAAAGACAATGATGTGATTAGATTTTTGGGTCTCAAAGTTAAAGTTCAAAGGTCATAGAGGTCATTATATACATGAAAATTGCTTGTTCTTGCAATAACTAAACAATTCTGTGACGGTTCATCTCCAAACTTGGCTCATGTATGCATATATGGAAGTCTCATAATAGTCTCATTAGATTTGGGGGTCACAAGGTCAAAGATGTCATTTTATACATGTAAATAGAAAAATCAACATGAATGTACCATATATTTCCAATCTGGCAATGGCAGAGGCATAAATTTCGACCGTGCGCGGTCAAGGATTCATCTAGTTTTCTATGTTCTGATATATCCCAACAGTCTCGTATAATACTGAGTTTCCCTGTATTTAACAAATAAATTTATTGCTTCACATTCCAAACTAAATTTAATGAATTGGAAAAATTATTCTCACAAATTTTAATTCTTAATCTAACATGAAATGCTCAGAAATATGGCTAGATTACACCAGAGAGCACATTTGCGCTCTTGGTGTGCGCTCTGCGCACACTTGGTCATGATCATTTTCATGTTTAAATGTTCAGTTATGGAAAAACATGTTCCCCACACAGTGGGACATACATGTACAATACTATTACAAAGGGTTTGAAAGGCAGAAAAGAGTATCATTCATTGCTACACGTGTATGACAAAAATATAAGTTGTGCTGACAGAAAACAATGCGACAGAAAACAAGGCGACATGAACAACTCTCCTAGCAAAGTACAGTAGTGGGTTAATGGAACCATATTTGGCACACATGTAGATATATGTAGTATAAACAAATTTAGAGGAAGAGACATCTCAAATTCTGCCCATGGGGGGCCATGAGGGCCACCTTTAAAAATGGTCACATAGGGGCACTTTTTCATTATACACAATCAAAAATCTACAGTAAAAAGTAAATTTTAGGTAATATGACATCAGTAATCCATATTCGAATGTTTCAGGGCATAAATATTCCAAAAACATAACTTAGGGGCTCAATTTGATAAAAGGGACTATTTAAAAAAAAATGGAAAATAGCCCCCAGTTTCCATCTAAAGAGCACTAGATTCGGCACTCAGGTAGATTAATACATTATTACAAGATTTAGATGTGGAGACATCTTAGAATCTGCCCTTTAGGGCCGTGGGGGCCATTTTTAAAAACAGTCGCAATGAGGGCATTGTTTTCTGTGAATGCAGCCCAAATGAAATGTGACGAGTGAAATTTAGGTAATATAGCATCAATAATCCATATTCTGATGCTTCAGGGCTGAATGTTTTATGGATATAATTTAAGGGTTCAATTTGATAGGTTAGGGGCTATGTAAAAAAAAAAATTGAAAATAGCCCCCAGTTTACATCTACCTTGGAATAAAAGTACCAAATTTGGCACACAGGTAGATTAAGACACTATCACAAAATTAAGATGTGGAGGCATCTCACATTCTGCCTTTGATCTTTAAACATGGTCACCATGGGGACATTTTTTGAATATATATATATATATATATATATATACACAATCGAAAATCTAATGGGAAAAGTGAAATTCAGGTAATATAACATCACTTATTTATAATCGAATGTTTCAGAACTGAAATATTTAAAAAAAAGAAAAAAACATAGTTTGGAGGTCCATTTTGATAAAATGGTCATAAAAAAGATATTCAAAACAGAAAGCACCCCGTTTACATCTGTCTTTTAATTCAAAACACTAAATTTCGAACACAGGTAAAGTAAAACATTATCACAAGACTAATATGTGGAGACATCTTGTATTCTGCCCCTGAAGGCCGGGCAGCCAGCCATCATAATAATTCTTGTATACATATGTGTTCTAAAACCATAAGAAATTGTGCATTAATGTATGATTTGGAATGCAATTTTTTTTTTTTAATGAATGTTTCGGATTTGACCCACTTGGAAAGAGGATATTTGCAGCCTTTCTCTCTTTTTTTTTTTCATTTGGTAATGGGCCCTTTTAGCTAATAGAGGGAAGTAGTCTAAAGAAGTCTAAATTGACTTCAGATTGTAATTGAAAGAGGTATCAAATGTCACAAAATGTGTTACATTTTGATAAGAAAACAGTTATCCCAATTACTTAATGAAATGAGCAGTATAGTAGGGCTATCCATATAAAGAAAGAAAGAAATATAGAGAAGAAATTAAAGAGATTTTGTTTTGATAGTCCCAGAGCCAGAATACATACAGGTTTGTAATTAAGGCAACAAAATCGGCACATAACACGCATGTAAATTAAGATACTAGAAAATTCTGCATACTGTAAGAGATAAATGAAATTCTACCCCAAATGTCATGGTGGCCAGTTTACAAAATGAATGCCAAAACCTTTATTTCCTAAACTCTTCAAGTTATCTAATGGCTTAATCAAACTTGCAAAACATGATTACTTACATATTTACAAAACATTTTATTGTTTAGGTTCCCCATCTTGAAAAAGGGCCCTTTTCCATAAACAATTATTTAAGAAACAAAGATGAGTTTCAAATTCATATCATAACCATGAAAGTTCACATCCAGTTCACATTCACTGAGTAATTGGGATAACTGTTTTGTTAGCAAAATGTAACACATTTTGTGACATTTGGTACATCTTTCAATTACAATGAAACCAATCTAGACTCCTTTACACAATTTCCCTAAAAAGGGCCCATTAACAACAAATTTTTTTTTTAAAGGAGAATGGCTGCGAGTATGGGTCAAATCCGAAACATGTATTTAAGATAAAAACAATTGTCATTCCAAAGTATACATTGATGCACAATTTCTTATGATTTTAAAATGCATATATACAAAAATTATCATGATGGCCGGCCGCCCGGCCTTCAGGGGCGGAATACGAGATGTCTCCACATATAAATCTTGTGATAATGTTTAACTTTACATGGTTTTGAAATCTGGTGTTTTGAATTACAAAATAGATGTAAACTGAGTGCTTTCTGTTTTAAATATTTGTGAAGATGCCCCCCACGGCCCTCCACATCTAAATCTTGTTGTAATGTATGAATCTACATGAGTGGCGAATCTGGTGTTTTTTAGATGTAAACTGGGGGCTATTTTCCATTTTTCGAAAAAAATAGCCGCTTTTATTAAATTGAGCCTCTAAATTATGTTTTCAGAAATATTCATGCCCTGAAACATTCGAATATGGATTACTGATATCATATTACCAAAAATTAAATTTTCACAGTAGATTTTTGACTGTGTATAAAGAAAAGGTGCCCCTATGTGACCATTTTTGAAAGGTGGCCCCCACGGCCTCCATGGGCAGAATTTGAGATGTCTCCTCCTTTGAATTTTTTTATATTACATATATCTACATTTGTGCATAAATTTCGACTGCACGCGGTCGAAGATTCATCTAGTTATTGAAACAGTGAAACTTCTAGGGAAAGGAGAAGTCCAGACGATTTCATTAAAATTACACTATAAAGCTTAAAATTCACGCTAACAGATAATGCTACTTTCATTTATCAAAGTGATTTCTGTGATTTTTAAATACCGATTAAGTGTTGGCTTTTTTACTCTGAATAATTGAATTTCCCACCGAAACCCAAATATGGACATTGGTCGTGTGATGTAGGCAATACATTTGCACTGCGCATGCGCACTTATTCTCTGCACATTCTCTATGCAATATGCCGATATGTCTAGCTTTTGGGTGTACAAATCACACCAGTTCTTTTCCAAAGAGAAGTTTTTTGCAATCCCGAATCCCCTGACGGACAGGGAGAGGTGTGCCCCATGGATTAATGATATTAGAACAGACAAATTCGACTTCAAAACGTAGAAATTTTCGAAGTTAAAGAAAGTGTGCGAAGACCACTTCGAGCCGGAATGTCGTACACGCATATCTCTTGCATCGCCTGGCTTGCCTGCGGTGCAGCAGCTACGTCACTGGGACCGGGTGCGAACTGTATTGTGGATGAAAATGGGCTCGTACTAGAACTACTGTTTATACAAGTTAATTGTTGATTACTCGGTAATGCTAGGGTATGTCGTGTAAATTAAGACATTTTCAAGCTGCTGAATTTTTTCTCTTTATGATCCATGCTTACAGAAATCGTCTAGACTTCTCCTTTAAGTGAAGATGAACGACATTGTATGATACATGTACATAGGTACACATAGATGGCACAATCATGATAATAATAATAATAATATTCTGGATTTATATAGCACCTAATACATCTCCAAGAGAGTCTCTAAGCGCTTTACAGAAATATTATTACCCCGGTCATCGGATACATGAATGAAGACAAAATGAAGTAACCGAAATGCATAAAGCACTTACTATCAGGCAGCTAATAGAACCATTTAGCAGTAAGGGAACATGATATGATATCAAAACATCAATTTAAGACAAAAATCCAAATAATTATGTCTGAATTTCTGAAACAGCCATGTCTGTCCATTCTAGAAACTGGTCTCAGTCACGACAACAATTTTGTAGTATAATCAGATGGCATCTTGTTCTGTACATAATGGTGATAAAAAATTTCCTGGGTCTTCCAGCGACGCAACCTTCTCACTTAGTCCAGATCAAAGATACTCACTTCGGCCACCCCCTCGGTCGGTCAGAAGGACCGAGCTGTATACCCTCTTCCCCCAAGGTCAGCAAGGCGGATATCTTCCTCCATCACCTTGGCGATAACAGAAGCTTCGAGGGGCTTATAGTAGTGCTGTAAGTCAAGTGCCATGTTTGGGTTCGGTTCGGCACAGTTCGGCAATTTTTTTTTCTGAACTTTGGTTCAGTTCGGGGTTCGTAACATTTTAGAAAGGCTAGAGAAAAGAGTACCAAAACTGGACAATTGCCAGATCCCTTACCGTTTAAACTTCAAATGGAAGCCACTGTAAATTATAATTATTATTTATGACAAAAAAACAGTTACTGAATTCATTTGATTATTATTATTATGATGATTATTGTTATTTATTTTCTTTTCTAAGCAAAAAAGATATATTTTTTCTATATACTGAATAATAATTAAATAAAATAAAGGAGAGGAATGAATTAGGACAAGAAATTATCAATAAAGCACTGTGTTTTTTAAATTTAGAATTATGATCGATTATGATTGCGATCGATGACAATCTTATAAAAAACCGATTCAATTCTGTTATGATGGATTACAATCTTTAGTATCTTTGGGCACATTTTCAAGCTTCTGACATTATTTTTATGCCTCCGCCCACCGTAGGTGGTTGCCGGAGGCATTATGTTTTTGGGTCGTTCGTCCGTCGGTCTGTCCCGTTTTCGTTCCCGCGATAACTTAAGAACCGTTTGACAGATCAACTTCAAACTTGGCTTGTGTATGCATATGGGAGGGACAATGATCTGATTAGATTTTGGAGTCTCAAGGTTAAAGGTCAAGGTCATAGAGGTAATAATACACATAAAAATGGCTCGTTCTCACGATAACTTAAGAACCATTTGACAGATTGGCTTCAAACTTGGCTCATGAATGCATATGGAAGGGACAATGATCTGATTAGATTTGGGGGTCACAAGGTCAAAGGTCAAAGATCATAGAGGTCATTATGTACATAGAAATGGTTCATTTTCACCATAACTCAACCATTTGACCGATCAACCTCAAACTTGGCACAGGTATGCATATGGGAGGGACAATGATCTGATTAGATTTTGGGGTCTCAAGGTCAAAGGTCAAAGGTTGTAGAGGTCATTATGTACGTGGAAATGGTTCGTTCTTGTGATAACTCAGTAACCATTTGATGGTTCAACAAACTTGGCTCATGTATGCATATGGAAAGGGTGATGCTCTCATTAGATTTCGGGGTCACAAGGTCAAAGGTCAAGGTCAAAGATGTCATTGTATAAATGAAAATAAATCAACATGAAGTGCCATTTATTTCTGATTTGGTAATGGTGGAGGCATAACGTTCGACCACGCGTGGTCGAAGATTCATCTAGTCCTGTAAAACAACCAAAATTCATGATATTACATGTAATAAGAATTAGATGAGACACAAGATTTATTTTGTGGTTTTCTATTTTTTTCAAATTTTTAAAACATGAATTTCATGAATTCTGTCACCAATAAATGTAGGTATTAATTTTTATATGAAATCAGGGTGTACCTTGATTCAGCACATTGTTGATAAGGACAAGGTTCTCACTGAGGGCCAAATTAGTGATCCTGTGTTTAAAGTGCCGAACACCCAAACCAGGCCTTTGAGTTTGGTCCGGTTCGGTCCGTTCGGACCTGTTCGGAAGTGCCATTTTCGGCGAACTTCCAGTCGGTTCGGCGGTTCGGTAACAGCACTAACTTGTAGGGGGGTCTAAGTGGAAAAAACACCGGTGAACCAGGTACCCTGCAGCGAACATGGTCCGTATGCGACACATACTGACGGAGAACCTCCACCGGATCCAGTGCTGAATCATCGTGCTTTGGAAGATGACACTCAAAACCAAAGCGCTGCGCATGACTCTTTGTCCCCCAAAATGTGAAAATTGCAGAGCCATCCTCCAAGAATCAAATGTGAACCTTACTGAACACTGCAGAACTGTTGCACTTTGAAGGGATGCCGTGGACATTAAACATAGTTGCCCTTGGAGCAGTATCCGAGGGTCTTAACCCATGGACGTACAGCGTCGCCTAAAGGCGACGTTTTGCTTGTTGTGAGAAAACTAGGCTTTCTCATGACCTGGGACCTGGAGAGGATGAAGAGCAAAAATTGGCCAATCAGGAGGTACCTCTCATACCTCATGAATAAATCTGTAGGCCAAGCTTTTCATTTTAGAAAGGCCCCAATTGGACATTTCACTCTGAGTCCATGCGAGCCTGGAAAATGTTGACGTTGCTGCATAGGAACCACGCGCATCCGGGGAAATCTCCTTATCGATTATTTGCGATCGCAATATTGTCTGACTGGGACTCAAACATGGCCACCAGCTTAAACTCCGTAATGTTTTGAAAATAAACGCACAATAGTAGTTCAAATTATTTAAACTCCATCATGTTTAAAAAACAGACTTTCGATAGTAGTACAAATTATTCGAACCCCGTCATTTAAACTGCGCCATGTTTAAAACAAACTTACGATAGTAGTAGAAATTACTCAAAATCTGTCATGTTTAAAAACAAACACACGATAATAGTAGAAATTATTTAAACTCCATCATGCTTAAAAACAAACGCAGGATAGAAGTGAAAAGATTATTTAGACTCTGTCATGTTTAAAAACGAACGTACGATAGAAATAGGAATTATTCACACTCCGTCATGTTTAAAAATGAACGCACGACAGAAGTAGAAATTAGTTAAACTCCGTCATGTTTAAAATCAAACACATGACAGAAGTAGAAATTATTTAAACTATGTCATGTTTGAAAATGAACACACGGTAGAAATGAAATTATTTAAACTAAGGCATGTTTAAAATAAAACACACGACAGATGTAACTAGATGAATCCTCGACCGTGCGCGGTCGAAGTTTATGCCTCCGCCATTGCCAGATTGGAAATGTGTCAGGTGTCACCACCCACCTGATTAAGGAGCTCACAAGCCCTCCCCTTTGATAATATATAGGCCTACTCAATATTGTCTATAGAATAGAAAACGCTCGCAAAAAATTAAATAGCATCTTAATGTAAAGTGTTTCTTTTTTGTGATTCACTGGTAGCTTAGGTGTCTTTTGGAAACGTACCCAGTACATTGCCTTTTAAAGTGATCGATTAAAATATCGAACCTTTCGAATAGAGGTCAAACAAAAGAACAGGGTCAACCAACAGGGATTAAAAACCTTTACAGGTCTTCCTGTGCTTTCTTTTTTCTTTTTTTTTTTGAATAACAGTAAAAGCATCACTGTTCAAAAATTCTATAAATGTTTACATTTTTAAAAAGAGTAATAACACATGACGAGACACAATCCATGTTTTCTCCCTCAAATAGTAATTCCCATGCGGCTCATCATGTTCCCCCCTTTTTTTTCATTCTTTCTTACATCTCCCTGTTCGCTTTTTGAATTCACCACATGACGACATTGCACAATTGTTTGTTGAGATCACATTATCATGAATGGCCAATTAGCGAAGGCGTGTGTCGCTATGGGGTGGAGCTTAGCGCAGAGCCAAATTTGATCTTTGGACCTCGCTCGTGTGTCGGAAAAGGTAAACACTAAATTGGCACCGATCCTGCAGCCATAAGCTCATAAATATTCTTAAATATTCATAGGATTAGGGTTAGGATTAGGGTTAGAATTAGGGTTAGTGTTAAGGTTAGGGTTAGGGTTAGGATTAGGATTAGGATTAGGGTTTCAGCTAACGGCTGCAGGATTGGTGACTATATAGGGCTTACCGTCGGAAAAAGATTGAAATGACCCCCCCCCAAAAAAAAACAAACAAAAAAAAACAAACAAACATTTGCAGAAAAACTGTTTTTTTACCCTTTCCCTTTTTATTTTTTTGCTAGTTTTTTTTTCTTTTAAACAGAGCATACTTGAAGAAGATGCAGAAAATGAAGAAAACAAAATTTCTAAATTTTCTAATTTTTTTTTACTTTTTACCCTTTTTCCTCGCTCGCTGCGTTCGCTCTTTTTAATATCAAGATTTAGGATCGTCTTTGAACTTTGAAAGTGAATGAATCAGACGAGAGAGGTGACCAAATATATAATCTAGATATCTTTCAGCCCACCATGTAGTTTGATGAAGAGCTACCACTTCTCCGAGAGAGGGTGTATATTTTACCTCGCTCGCTGCGCTTGCACATATTATATTTAGGTATGGTACAGGATGTTTTCCGAAAACAAACACATTCGGCAAGTGAGGTGAACAAATATTTAATTTGATAGAAAATTTATTAGAGAGGCACAGAATTGAACATGCCTCGTGGGCTTTACACCATTGAATTTATCGACGCTGGTATTTGATTTATTGGTTTGCTAGGACAGTAAAGTGAATGATGGCTGGTGCATAGAATTGAAAGTATCGGTGAAAAGCACCCCCAAACAAATGTTGGAGTAGCTAATTAGGCATTTGTATGATGGGGTGACCAATTTCGCGCATATTTTAGTTTTAAGGATCACAATATTTCATGCAAAATTTCTCGAATTCCACCAAAAATTATTCAAAGTGAAGGATACCAAAGGGAAAGCAAAAATTTTTTAGTAAGAATGGGTGCAAGAAAAAATTACTGACAAAGAATTTCTGTGATACTGCAAATGCAAGATTCAATGTCGTTGTCCTAAGCTCGCTGCAACAGTCTACAAAAATTAGTCCCAACTTCGCGCACCAAGTTTAGAAATAATTCATCCTAAAGAGAGATCTATCAAAGGTAAGGTAACTGCATCACGAGCAAGGCAAATACCATAGAATCATTTTATACCACTTTTTACTTTAAGATTTAATGATATCTTCTCACCAAAGAAAGATTTTTAGACCATTGTCAGTAAGTTTATGATTTTCAGAACGAATGCAAAATATTGAAAAATCTGCCGATAATTTGTAAAAAAACTTCAAAATCCGTCTCCCAATTTCAAAGGAACATTAGTCTTAAAGTAATATTAGGCTCCTCTATCCTTTGGTTCTATAGTTGGCGATCGAACCATACAAAAACTTACATATATGGGACTACACACAGTTTTTTAGACTTAGACAGAAAACTATTGGTTGTTTTGTTAATTTTTCAATTGGATAATCTGAAGGACAATTGTCTCACCAAATTAAAAGAAAATATTATAAAAATAAATTCTGAAAAGATATAAAAATCTAGAATATATAGTGCTGGACAAATTGTAACATGACTAAACGTAACGTGACTAACCAAGATTTTGGGGTCTTCTTAAAAAAACAGAGAGGAAAACTTGAAAATTTTTGTGGATAAACATTTGTCATCATATCAAAAGTAAAGCTGATATGGCTCTCAGTTTGAGGTACAACACAGTAAGGAAGGATTTTTTTTCAAAAGCAATGCTCATTTTGTTGTGTCCTTTTTTTGTAACGTAACCAGCTCCAGCATTGTCCAGTTGCTTTTTATTTTTTTATGTCTTGTAGACCTTGGGAAGGAGAATGGGTTGTTTCAAGATTAGGACTTGAAATGAAATGGATTTTTATTTTGCTGTATTAAAAGGTATGAACATTTGCTTAAATGTAACATTACTAATCATGGAAATGCCCATTCACAGGTGGGTCTTGACCTGCTTGCACAATATTTCTCTGTCACGTTCAAGTCCATCGTGGTGTCTAAGTTAAAGTTGATGTGTTGGGAGTTATGTGTGGGCATAGAATGCACGTGATGATGAGCCTGCACTCTGACTCAGGAAGTGATCCAAACGGAGGGTTTCCCCCAGCGACCTGTGGGTCCTAATCTGCCAGGGGGTGATTAGTCATTGCACAGCCTATCTGTCTAGTACTATCAGAACCCCAGCTTGCTATCTCATTCATGTATTGGGATGATCTGTCATCAAAGCCTCTATCCAGATAGGGGATATGTAGTCTGCTTCAAGAGACTTAGAGACCTTGTTTGAATGGGTATAGGGAAGCAAGAGAGAGCATGAGAGACAAACAGTGGAGAAGTACATATATGACCAGGCACCACTACATATATGACCAGGGGGGTGTAACATAAAAAATACAATCAATCTTACGATTGATATCAATCGTAAGTCTATGGCAAACCATGTACTAAAGAGATACAATTGATTGTAAGATTGATTGTATCTCTTTATGTTACACCCCCCAGGTACCACAAAACCACCAAAAACTTACGAGATATGAAAAAACTTACCAGATATGAATTTTTAGTTAAAGTCTGATTCTGAAAGAGTAGATTCTTAGTGATAAACTGATATATAACTCATTAACCGTATCAGACATCTGAGCAGTGGTTTTACAAAATTGTATTCCCCTCGTCTTTGATGCTAACTTGGCAAAGATGGTAATATTTTTCATATCACCCTCTTTCACAAAAGCCTATGGACTTAACGTGTTATAAAACGGGGCAATATAGCCTTGTATCTTTTCTGGTCTAACATCCGAGAACTTGCCCGGTTTTTAATGCGCCTTATTAAGCTTGTTGGAGATGAACGCGCAGTTTTGGCACTATTCCTACCTATTGTTTTGTTTCTTTTGTGACGTCATAATTAACTTCCGCAATATGCAGGTATACTAATTGTGACGTCACAATTAACTTCCTCAGTATACTGGGGGGGGGGTGTTTCATAAAGCTGTTCGTAAGTTACGCACGACTTTACGTACGACTGGAACATGTTCTTGGGTGCTAATCAGATTCTCAATCATTTACATGTAGCACAAGAACATATCGCCAGTCGTGCGTAAAGTCCTGCATAACTTACGCACAGCTTTATGAAACACCCCCCAGTTGTACTAACTGTGACATCACAATTAGCTTCAACAGTATACAGGAATATCGGTACTAATTGTGACGTCACATTTACCTTCCGCAGTGTACAGCCTACAGGTATACGCGTAATTTGCGCGTAATCATTATGAGGCAAGATATGCACAACACACACAATCAGGCATTTTGCAGTCGGAACTTCTTTTCCTACTTTTTGTAGCGGTACCGAAATTTGCAATTTGTTTTTGTTTTGATAAATAGTTCGTTTGCCTTCTTGCACTATTCACATTCTATAGTAAGTTTATTGCAGTTGTCAGTTTTCTGGGCCAGGCTGGCTTTCTGGAATGCAAATAGATGATAATGTAAGTGCTTGTAAATTTCTAAAAGACATTTGGCGGAGTTTATGAATAATCATAATGTTGGGTTGTTGCTAGGCTTGGGGCTGTCTGTGGTTTTCTAATATTTATGTTGATGTTGGAAAAGGGTATTGGTACTGAATTAGAAATTGTAGACAGTCCAGCTGAAAGTAATTGTTATCTCTTTCTGATTTTATGTTGATGTTGGAAAAGGGTATTGGTACTGAATTAGAAATTGTAGACAGTCCAGCTGAAAGTAATTGTTATCTCTTTCTGATTTTATTCCAGGCTTGTCGTTTTCCAGTTTTTTTGCGTTCCTCAGGGTCTTAAAAGAGCGAGTAAAAGGGGGACAGGTGAGAGAGATGCCGAGAGATGCAGAGAAACACAAAGAGAGAGAGAGAGAGAGGGGGAGAGTCAAAGAAAGATGCAAGATATATTATGAGAATGAGAGGTATGAGAATTGTGGAAGAGGAACAGTGAAAGAGAACAGGTGGGAGAAATAACTAAGATCATAGAATTATTATGAATGGAATACCGACGGTCATGGGCCCTTTGAGGTACCAGTTCCGCTGCCAGGTTTAATTTACATAAGTACAATAATTGTCACTGCCTTCTGATCATGTGCAGCTTAATGAAAACAGATGTTTTGACAATAATGATTGTGTAAGCATGTTTAGTCATTGACAAAGGAGCAGATACCCTCATTTCAGTTTTGTTTGGCTGGTGTGCTCTTGCAGAATATGTCTTTGATTCAAAACACTGCTAGAGGAGCAGCAAACCTGAAAACATGTTAATTTTTGTGATATAAAATTTATTATTACTCATTTGCACACTTTTGCACACGCGTATGACCTTATTTAACAACGAGAAGGACATGATCTTCATAAGATCCGTGCTTTATACTTTTTGAAAACTAAGAGAAAAATGGGGGAAAAACAATTTCAATTGAAATATTACCTCTATCTTGTAATATTCATACAAGTTTTGAGATGAAACGCATTGATTAGTGAATTCAAACTGTTAAGAACTGCACAGTGATTTTCCATGATTTAAACGATTCATTATTTTAGCTCATTTCAAATCACTGTCTCTATTTTCTCCCAACTAATTAGCGGCGGACCTCATAAGATCAAAGTGGAGAAATATGTACAGAATGTTATTGAGATGGCTTTGACAGTCACAATTGCATGAATTAATTAACGTTACGATGAGTGTCCTTCTTATGGTACGTCCATGCTAAGATCGAGATTTAGAGGTATGAGAGATGTGTAGAGAAAGGGAAGCAGAGAAAGAGAACAGGGTGAGAAAGATTAGTGAGTTGCGAGAGGGGTTTAAGACATGAGAATCGCAGAAGGAGAGAAATGATGGAAGAGAGCAGATGAGGGAGTTGCGCAGGTGCGAAGAACAATGGCAAGCCAGAGAACTCAAGTTTTGGAAATCGAATTCGCTAATTAATTAAGTGCTATTTTAACATGTATTGATTATCGGCCACCTCGCCGAACTGTGCCGTTACGGTTTCCTTCATTTGAAATGCAATTTAGTATATGATTTTATTTTACAATATTTTCGAATTTGCCCGAGATGTCTGATTTTGTTTAATAATAACAATACTGACTAGCTCATACTTTCGGGTGATACAACATAATTGCCCTCACTAGATCCACATTGCCGTCATCTTTTGACTGGGAAAACTTGAATCTAGTTCAGGCAATTTATGTTGTATCACCCTCAAGGCCAGTCAATATTATATGATTAGCATTGGATGTTTCTAACCTGCTATACAAAGAGTAGAATGCCCAGTCACTCAGAATGCTACTTTTGAGAAATAAGGGTTTAAAGTTTGCAGTCTATTGAAGCATGAGGTATTGTGCAAATGTGACAAAAAAGTGGATTGGGAATTCAATAGAAATTTCTATGAAGGGATTATCAGATTGTCCTAAATACTGGCATACTAATTAGGCATATTCTGCTTATCATAATGGACAAGTATCAGCATAAGAAAATAATCTGTTTTAAAGCTGCTATTCATAGGTTTTGAATATGCTCGAATTTCATATCAAAATAAAGTTTATGGTGCACACATCACTATGAAACTGATTGAAACTTTTGAAAAGTAAGTGGGAAACAAATATTGCCTGTCACAAATTGATAAAAGGGACCCCCAGTGTTGCCTGTGCATACGTTGCCCAACTCGATGCGAGATCCGTGACGTCATCGTATGTGCAATAGCCAGTGATGTGGTGTGTTGTGAATGTGGTGAATGTGATGTGTTGTGTCCGAGGGAGTGATTAAAACGATGTTTCTGCATTGTTTGTATGAATTCATCATTCTGTGAATGTTTTCAAAGTATGTTTAAACCATTCTATTTAACATTATTCATATAATAATGTCGGAGAAATTCTACAATTTAATGATGACTTTTTGCAATTAGAAAGGGGGGAAAAAGTCCCATAATATAATAGAACAGTCTCCCTTGTACATGCTATGTAACCGTTGTGGGGCATACCATTTTAATTTTAGGGGTGTTATAATTCACGAAAGACGGAGGGATAGACGGAATACTTTTTTTTTCTTGAATTTAAAATTGTTTTCTTGGCGAATAGTTTGAACTTGTGTAAAGAAAATATAGAAATGGTAATCACCTTACTGCTAATTTGTTTTTTTTTTCTTTTCTATTAAGTAGCAACTTATATTTACATGTGCTTATTAGCTCAAGTTAACTGTTCCATACTCGGCATTCCAGTAGTCAATTGTATGTAGTAGGTAGGTGAGGTGAAGTATGTGATCTGAGGCGAAGGTGAGAGTAATTTGGCTTGTAATTCAATTAGGCCTTTGGTGATAGTCTTTGATCAGTTATAATTTCGTATATGGGTTATTTTCACTGTTTATTTGCTTGAAAATCATCAGAACCTGCAATAAAAATAAATTCCTTGAAAAAAAAAATTCGAATGAAATTCGTTATCGAAATCAGGTTTAATCAAAGTATTACAGGGAAAAAAATCCCTTGATCAAGACTTGAAGCTATGCTATAATGCAATACATGTATGATGTTCATCTATACACCCCAGCTCTACACTATCTGAGATCAGTGGTGACGTCCAGTCTCTGTACGCTAGCTAGCCATTCCTATCATAATAAATACGAGATTTTAGTGAAGAGGAATGTTGTAGATCAAGATAGTTTCTACAAGAAGCATCAATTTTCCTCAGACAACAATATTATCTAGGTAACTTTTACATACAATCATGATTTGACGAGCGGGTCTCTTAATCAGTTCTGTCTCTGAGAATTTAATGCAATGTCGTTTTGGGACATTTGCATCCTGGCCTGGCTTGGTTTTCTTTGTCATTTTCATGTCAATTTCCTACTTTATATTCTGCTTTGACCAAAAAAAGAAAAGAAAATCGGCTCATCAATGAGGTAATTCAAATAATAAGCCACTTCAGTTTTGCCTGCTCTCTTATAACAGCTAAAATCCATCAAAATTGCATGCGATCATCTCAATGCACAATGTTTCATTACGTGCAAGCGCCTGGCTCCCCGCAGATCGTCCATAGGCCTACGTCATCATTGGGGACCCGTTTCGCTCGCAGCCACTTCCGGGTTCTGAGAATCAGAAGGGCGTTTTTGAAAAATGCG
Source organism: Echinometra lucunter (assembly GCA_029962745.1). Taxonomy (NCBI): domain Eukaryota; kingdom Metazoa; phylum Echinodermata; class Echinoidea; order Camarodonta; family Echinometridae; genus Echinometra; species Echinometra lucunter. Next base: position 33,778,570 of record CM057151.1, read on the forward strand.
TTTTTAGATAATTTCTTGGAATTAACATGAGCAATAATGAACACCACTGTCTTCTACATATTTCCCCGTTTCCATTCATATATAATTAACCCTATTCTGTGATTTTCTTTGAATGTCACCTTTAAAGCAGATATTCATTGACTTTAAAAACTGAGTCGTTTCTATCTCATTGATGTGTGTAGCATTCAGAAAATATTTTCACTTTTCTATTTTGGCCTTAGCATGCATCAGCAGATGTGGAGAAGATGATCCTAGGAAACAAATGTGACATGGATGACAGGAGAGCAGTATCTAAGGAGAAAGGAGAGCAGGTAAAATCAAACCTCTTTAGGAAGGGAGGGAGCAAGGGAGGGAAAGTGGGGAAGGAGGGATGAAAGGAATGAGAGAGGGAAGGAGGGATTGGAGACACAGCAAGGGAAGGAATCAAGGAATGAAAGAAGGAAAGAATTAATTTCAGAAGACGAGAGATTTAAAGTCTCAGCGGCACAACATTTAGAGGGCGCTTTTCAGAATTACAGATGGGGTGATTCCTCGCCACCATTTTGTAGTATGAAAATTGTAAAATGCGGAAACATCTGATAAAAATCAAGACCTAGAGACCAAAGAAAGATCTCGCTATGCATTGTGAGATGTACAAGAATGGACTTCAGAAACATGGTAACCGAATAAACCAAACAAAACTTTGGTCCACATCCGCAGTCTGATGGCTTGCAGAAAACATGGCAAATGTGTATGCACACCTCTAGATGATATAGCGTAAACCTCTAGATGATATAGCATAAACCTCAATGGGTAACATGCTCCGTCTGTCTGTGCTTGTAATTCTGAATAGTGCCCTCTAGATTTTGTGTCGCACAGACTATAAGAAAACAAAAGTGATACGAATGACAGGCATGCAATATCCAAGGAGAAGGAAGAACAGGCAAGATCATACTCCTAATGATGTAGGTGGAAGTATTACAAGCAGGGAGGAACACAGAGCGAAATGTATGAAAGAAGGAGTGATTGTAATGAATGAAGAACAAATGGAAAGTGTAAGAGATGGTAGGAGGGAGGAATGGAAGGGATCCCATTTCACAGTGTTGTCAACAGGCAAACATACTTAAAAGAAAGTTTGTGAGGAGTATGTGATTGGAAATGTGTATGTACCAAAGGAAAACCTGTGCTAGTGTTTATAACTAATAATGCTTGGAATATGATGAATATTATACATGAAGGTATTCTAACATATCATATTTTTCTCTGTTTATTAGCTGGCAATAGAGTATGGCATCAAGTTCATGGAGACCAGTGCAAAGGCTAGCATCAATGTTGAAGAGGTGAGTCCTTTATAGGAAATATCACTCCTAGTATATGAGCCCCCAGAAATACAATTTCTTTTAATGTTTTGAAATACATAGAAATCACATTTCCAAAAGAAAAAACAATGTGTCAGAACCAGAACAAAGCTCATGGATTCATCCTGTTCAAACCCAAATATTTTGTGACTTGAAGATTTTGCAAATTGTGAACAACAGCCATTTTGATGACAAATTCATGATTGGAAAAATTTGGTATTGTGTCAGCCCTGAGTCATTTGTTTTGCAACGAAATGTTGGTAAGCCTGAACCATTCACAAATTTCCAAACATATGTGTAAATTCTTAATTTTTTTTCATGTTTTATTTCCATTATTAAACCTAAGAAGTGTTGTTCCTATGATAATGAAACATGCTTCTGCTTCTTGTTGTAATTGGGTTTTTACGCATGTGTATCAATCAGATATGATTACTTGTATTTACCCCTGGGACCAACCTTTAATGTCACCATTTGAAAGAAATGACTCGGGTATGAACCCCGGTCCGATCGGAATCGGTCTATAGGCGGATACAAAGTGCTTGTAATGGATGTTACCACCGGACCAACTCCTGCCAACTAATGAAACATGCAAATATTGACCACCTTTTAAAGAAATCAAAAGTAACCCATTCTGTCTTTTGTTTCCCTTCTTGTACTTGCATCACACCAGGCTTTTGTGACACTTGCCAGGGACATCAAGTCAAAGATGGACAGGAAAATGGATGCCACAGGTCAGCAGAAGACAGGAGGGGTCAAGGTCACAGAGAAGGATGTGCAGAAGAAGAGTGGCTGGAAATTCTGCACCTTATTGTGATGTCAATTCCTTCTTTTCGTATCACATGACCATGCAAATTCCATGAACCGCTTTGAAAAGACTGAGGTTTGGGAGTGAGACTAGATTTGGGAAGAACCCTGATTTATAGCCACTTTGCTTTGTAACCATAGCAACATCATGAAAACTGGGAATCACTTCATCCTTTTGTTTCCCCTTTCCTGCAAATTTAAAGACTTAAACAATGTGTACAAGGAAATATAAGGCATGCATTTTCTACATCTGTGCCCTAAAATGCGAAAAAATTATAAGATGTGAAATTACTGAAAAGCTGTAACTTGTATTAAAATCAACCTTTTAACAAGAGGAAAAATATATATTATCATTTATTCTCATTCCTTCTGAAATATGCATTGACCTCGTATTGGACCTTGTTTATGTCTTTGAATCTATTCTCGGCTAGTCAAAAGAAGAGAGTGTTCTGCCTTACATGATTTGTGATTCCTTATTTGTTGCTCATTGACTCAACATTGTCATGTATGACTATTGCCACGATGACCAAATTATCGGAGTGGAGAAACCTGATACATTTATATTACATTTCATTGCTTTATACTGCAGAAGATTATGATGGAATTGGAAGCTGCAAGTTTTTCGTTTGCAATGTATCCCTCACAAGTTTATTATCTGATGTATATTGAAAAGTTCCTATAAAGTAGGCCCGAGTCGGTTCGGTCAGTCCACCGGTGCCTGACTGCTGCTGTCGGTCACCTGTGCAATTCTGTATACACCGGTGCACCTATAAAGAAATGACAGTGTCAAAAGATTTTGAAATTAAACCAGTTTAAGAACAAATTTCTTTATTTCTATTAGAGCTTTCACATGTACCCTGGCTGGAGGCCGCCATGTTGTATATTGTTAAGAAACGTATGCTTTCTCGCCAGAAGACGGCCTGCGAGCTCTATTGCCACAATACACACGAATCACATCGTTATACACACAGACAATGTCATTCACAAGGGAGTCCGAATCATATTAAGGTTTTATGTGAAAGCTATAATAGAAATAAAGAAATTTAGTTCTTAAACCGGTTAAAGTCTTTTGACAGTCATTTTCTTATTCTTTTTTTCATTATTTCATCAGTGCACCAGTCTCTGACTGGAAAAAACACTGGTGGGCACCGGTCAGAAAAATAACCGAGATGACTCAGCCCTACTATATAGAGTCAATGAGATTTTGTATTTCAGTGATCAAAGCCAAGAGTTGGCTTTTTTTGTCTTGGACTGTATGTATTTACATTCTGGCAGAGTAAGATAGGATTTAACAAAAAAATATTATTCACAACCAATTAAAACCAGCTAGTAATTATTGCTATCATTCAGACTGATGATTTAAACATAACAAGTGAGCATGTGTATATTTTGGAAAATGTGTTGGAAAACAAGACAATTTTTTCAAAGTGCAGCATGTACTCATGTCCATATTTTAAAAGTGTTATATTTAGATTTCTATTCATGTGTTGTAAGTAAAATTGTGCATGTGGAACATTTTTTTAATGGGTGGTGTAGTTAAGACTAGGGTCATAAAACAAAGACTAGGAGGAAAATCTGATTACAGTCGTGTATCATTAGGTCTTGGAGTTGGGACTGAGATTTACTACAAATGCTTAACTTTCCCAAATTACTCCCATTGTATACTTTTTAACTTTGGGTGCCATTATATGGCCTGTTAGGTATTGTTATCCAGTCATCATTTTGAATTTCTTTGCATCCATTAACAGGAGGTAGCATGTGCTATTGTGCTATAAAGCAAGTAGTATTTTTGAAAATGGGAGATGGAAAAAAATAGGGGAAGATACTAATGCTTTCAGAAAACTCAAATTTGGACATTGTTTATGAAAATATATATATTTTTTGTACTTTTGTTACCTTAAGAAGAAAAAAAATAAGACAGGTTTTTCCTGTTATATGATCTGATTCATATTTGGGGAAATAGGTTTGTGAGCTAAGTACATGTATGTCCATTTGTTTTAGCGAGAAAGTTTGTGTTAACCATCTCAGAACCTTTTATTAGAGTCATTCCAATCATAGTTTGATGAATTGCTTCATAACATGCTTTCAGTTTGTATAGAAATGATTGAACTCTAAAGATGAAGCTGCAAAGAATTTATAGTTTGATTTTTTTTTTTAATACTCTATTAACGATATCCAGCTTTTTGTCATATAATCTTCATAAAATACTTATCCTGTTGTGTATATCACCATTTTAAACCATTTTAAAAAGAATTATGAAAATTTACATAATTTTTGTTTGCCACAAAATGGGTTTGATTTACATTGCACAAGTCTAGGATCAATAGTTTTAGAGGAGAAAAAAATAATTGATTTATGCAATAATTGTTAATTATTCAGTCAGTTCACTGCCTGTTTATATACACAAATATATTACAGATCTTAAAAATCATAGTGAAGATAATAATGTGCATGTTTAGATGATCAGTTTCCATTTTGTTTAATGATGTATCTGCACAGTTTAATTTCAGATCAGACTGGATGACCCTTTTTCTACCTTTTTAGTTGGACTTACTATACTTGGTCAAAGTCGAGTCCTGTTTAAGTGGGAAAACTTACTTTTCAGTTTACCTCCCTTTGTTAAACATGACTTTAGTTTAAGTTTGAACACAAGTATATGGGTCTTTATATTTTGAGAGTAAGAGGTGATTGTATTATCGTAATGTAGATTGATAGGCATGTCAGCTTAGGAGTAGGTTTGATTTGGGGTTGATTTGTTCCATTAAAAAAATTAAACCTATACCTGGACAAAAGAATATGCATGTAGTGATGTCAACTGTTGTTCTTTGATTGAAGAGAGAACGTACTTACTTACATAATCCCCCCCCCCCCCCCCCCTGCATTATTATAGATACCCAGTAATACTGGATGGGAAGGAGGGCAGACACATTATTGTGGAAAATGTTAACATCTTTTAATGCTAATCATCTCATTAAATACTTCTGTTTAGGGAATTGTTCTGTCTTTCTTTGATTTGAATGTGGCATTTTTAAACTCGCAAATTATGAATTTGGCTTGCAGCTCTGAGTAGATAGTATTGAGATAGAAAAGAATGAGACCTCACCATGCACTTGCCAGACATTTGTATTTATATCAATTACCTAATATGTATTTGTGTACATCATAAATGATCGCAATTCTTTAAGTCTTTGATGCTATCATGTGATATGTTAGTGGGAAGTATATAGAAAACACACGTATTTGGTTTTAAAATTCTAGGTTCCGTTCAGATCATTGATTCTGTGATGATGAAATAATGATGTAGATATTTCCATAACCATAAATTCTTCTCATAGCATCTTGATATATTTCATATGAATATGCTCATAACCTGATATCAACATTTTCTCATAACATAGAATTTTTAAAAAAAATATTGAAAGGGTGTAGAGTAATCTGTGTTTATATTGTTATGAAAGAAATCCTACACTGATACAAATAATCATATTTCCTGTTTGATTTATTCATTGAAAACAGGATGATTGGAAGTGAGTTGTCTTTATGCAAAGCCTTCAAAGTTCATGGGGCTGAGCTGTGAGATGTTGGAGTTCTGCAATTTCTTCCAGTGCGATGTCGAGTCTTTATATAAGTGAATGCTTGTTATCTTTACTTTAGTATATATGCCAGTATAATTCCTCTTTTGTGTACAGAAACGTTTTTGTCATTTGCTGTATGAAATAAGAATATATTGTGCTTCCATGATGTGTAACAATTGAATGTTAATATGATTTGTTCTGGCAACAAAATTTCTCAAGGTTGAAGTCAAAATCACAAAACATAATTAAAACATGTGTAAGAACATTCAAGGAAGATGAAGTATCATAATGTAATTGGATTGGATCTCTGCTGTTGGTGATATGGGCGGATATATTTCATTTCAATACTTAAGCCGTAATTGAATATCTTACTCAGTTTTCCGCTAAAGTAAAATACTTAACCAACATCAGTATTCAATTGAATCTTTTGGCTACATGTAAGTATTTTACCCTAAATCTAAGACAACCACCTAGCAGACATAAACATATTACTTTGGAAGTCTGATTGGCTGGCATGTAGTTTTCACATGCATACACGCAGTCATATGCTGCGCACAGATAGTTTTTATAACTGGGCATACAGTGCAAAGCCTTCATTGCGCTTTATTACAGATAGACTTTATATTATGTTGCAATGGTTATTGATAAGTATTTTACCTTAGAGTTAGCTTGCTAAAGTATAATACTTAGAAGTGATCTGAATACGAGTTAAGGCATTTTACTTAGCCAAGTAAAATGCTAAGTAATTTACTTACTCAATCCGCATATTGAATTGAATATCGGCCCTGGTCAGCACAACATAAAGCAGTAGGGCTCCTGTATTATTGTACTTTTTGCAGTTTTACACCTTGTCCAGTTATACATTTCACTAGATCTTATCACGAAGCAGTCTCTTTTTGAAAAAAAAAACTTCTTCCTTTTTAGATGATAGTGGTCCTTCCTTCATAGGGTAGTATATGAAAATAGGTTTCAGAATACAAATCTGTTTAGCATGGATCACCCTTGAGCCTCAGCCCCACAAATGTGTGTTCTTGTGTGTTTTTGACTGGAATGGGGTTTTATTTCTTCCTATGATGCATTGCCTGAAATGCACAGAAATTGGTAGGTAGATTATCATTGTGTGCTTGTGGGATAGCAACTTACCTAAACTATATAGCATATATGTATCTCAGGGTCCACCTTTTCATAAAACTTGTTATCAGTAACAACTACCACATTTCTCTCGGCCAGTCATATGCAAGGATTTCAGTAGCTTATAACAGTTATTGCAACTTGCTATTGACAACAAGTTTTATGAAACGGGGCCCCAGTAGATCTAGCAACATCCACCATTATTCCTGTTGTAGGTTGGAGAAGGGCTGCTAAAACAGTTCAGAAGCATCATCATATCTTTCACTGACCCTTAGGGCTCCCAGCAGATGTGTGTTTGGTAAAAGATTTGCAAGGAGCCAAAGGAATTTTAGTTCTTAAGATTCAAGCATTAGGTTGTCTGATGCTTGCAAATTCGCGAACTAAGATGAAACGTGTGTCTTAGTACTTGTATTTGTACTCCGAAACCCTGAAACCAACCATAATTTGAAATGAAAAACAGTCAATAAGATGCAAACGCTGATTTTATTAGTGTTGGTCTTTCACAAGACACTTTAGCTAGAGGAGCATTTTCAACCAATTCAAAAGAAAAACCATTGGCTGCACCTCTCTCCCTGTCACACACATACACACACCACCGTACTATACATGTACATGATATGCATACACATACACTGTGCAGGTGAACTCTGTGCACATGTCCTGTCTGTGGAACCGACCACCATATTTTCTTCAAACATTGGTTTACATTTTTAATATTTAAAAATACTTTCCGTCGACATTATACTTTGAAACTTTCATACAGGTATTTTAAAACTATAACTCTTTGTGTTTATACCTTTGTCAAGTAACAAAATGAGATTTTTTAAAATTCTCACAATGTTAGCCTTTTACTTTAAGCACAGGATGTGTATTTTAACTGCAGTTTTCCCTTAGCAGCTACAGGTGTATTCTTTCTTGACATGGTCAATTTGTTGGATTCCTTTCGACACATTCAATAGCAAATACGCTCTTCCATGTGGAAAGATAGTTTCAGCCTTGTTGAAGCAAGGAGCATGTGTAGAGAGAGTGCTTTTCATTCCACTTATAGATCTGATACCATACGAGATTCAAGTCCTAGGTAAAATAATTCAACATTATTTTATTTTCTGTCATGCGATAAATTACTCACAAATGGAACAAGGAACTACCAAGATCATTAAAACCTGCAAGCTAAAATTCAACATGATGAACATGTACTGACTGAGGAAATACAATTCATGTTCATTTGTATATTGGCAAATAATGTTAACTGCAAATTTAATTTTTTTTAAAAATTTATTTATTTATTTTTTTGTAAGATTTCCTTCTTACATTGAAGGAAATGCATTGATTTCAAGTGTTTAGATTGCCCAAACTGTTGTGATTATTTTGGGATGCAGTCCTGGGAGTTACATAATTTATAGGGTATTGCTCTGCTGTCTAATGCAAAGGGTATTCTATTGTACAAACCATGGTGGTAAAGGACCCTTTAAAGATGGCTTCCGTTTTAGTATTGTAACACAAGGCGCAATGTGTCTATGCAAATTGTTCGCATTGCCCATCTGTACTCTTATCATCTTTATGCCCTATGTAATATTTTCTTGAATACAAATACTATTGTTGATATGTTGCATTTATTACTGTATGAATTATTAAAACAATTAAGGTTATAAAAAGGGTTTGTCAGACTATGGTTTGGTTGTCTCAATGCGTTTACAAGTACATGTATTAGTTAAATTGAAGCAGACAATGTGTCTACTGGTTCTATCAATAATGTGTACACTTCATTGAAATAACAGCACATTTCCATCTGAAATCGCATAGAATGACAAATCTGTACAGTTTTGTTTTTAAAGACGTAGACTTTACATTCATTCCAGAAAAACATGATAATATATTTGTAGATCTTGAACTGAAAATCGAAAAAAAAAAGAAAAAAATGTTCAGGGCATCAGAGCACTACCATACACGTAGAATTATAATAATAATAGTAATAGTAATAATAATAGTAATGTCTTCTTTACCCAGAGCAGCTTTTATCAGCTGCTCTCCCCAGCGGGCCCTGCATAACATAATATGTTATTATTACCTTTTGCCGTTCTTATATGCAGAGTGCATGGCTAGAAGGCAGAAGGTCCCATTTTTTAAGCCTTTGGTATGACTCGGCCGGGGATCGAACCCACGACCTGCTATTCATATGTTTTATTGATTTTCATGATTACACACAAAGCAAATTAAGAAGCAATTAAAATACAAATAAAATAAAATGAAATACTAACAGGAATGAATGATAATGTCAACAGTAAAAAGATAAATAAAAAAGCAGTTATCATTTCAAACAATATAAATGTGGTAGATATTACGATACCAGGTGGCATATTAGATGTAGCTACCTTGCTGACTTATAGGATATAATATACAAACTTTTAGCTATGAAACATGAGAGAGATAAGAGAAAGAAAATGAAAGCTCAAGAGATACCATGAAAAGACGTGGAGAGAGAGGGAGAAAAGAAGACAGAAAATGAATGTGATAGAAAGTTTAAAATCACCATTTTCCCCTGCAAATTGGCAACTTTTTGACTTATCATAATTTTTGTCAATATATATTCATTTCTGATACATGACGTTTTATAAATAAAATGTAGCAATAAAATAAAAATGTTGGTGTTGCCAATTTGAAGAATAAAAGCTGATCAAATCAGGCTTTAAATAATTCCGGTCACGAATGGGTTAATCATTGGATCATACTGATAAGCAATATTTTCAAAAGATGGGGCACATTGTGATTTCAAGTTGCCTCCTTGAAAAATATCTGCAGTGGTTACTATCACATATATTTAGTTAAACCACCCCCCCCCCCCCCATAGTCGCCACTGTAATGGTTGTGGGTTTGTTTCTGATAGCTCATGGGTTCTAAGTGACAAGATTGTGACTCAACAAACGACGAATTCAGACAGGGATTTGACAGGTTACAGTCAAATGTTTTAATAATCGTATCAGAGTGTTGAGTTGTCTGGTGGGGGCGCTCTTGCCGCTTGCAACATGCAATGTCAGGATTTTTATGCCTCCGCCCACCGTAGGTGGTTGCCGGAGGCATTATGTTTTCGGGTCGTCCGTCCGTCCGTCCGTCCCGTTTTCGTTCTCGCGATAACTTAGGAACCATTTGACAGATCAACTTCAAACTTGGCTCGTGTATGCATATGGGAGGGACAATGATTTGATTAGATTTTGGAGTCTCAAGGTCAAAGGTCAAGGTCATAGAGGTAATAAAACACATAAAAATGGCTCGTTCTCGCGATAACTTAAGAACCATTTGACAGATCAACCTCAAACTTGGCACAGGTATGCATATGGGAGGGACAATGATCTGATTAGATTTTGGGGTCTCAAGGTCACAGGTCAAGGTCATAGAGGTAATAAAACACATAAAAATGGCTCGTTCTCGCGATAACTTAAGAACCATTTGACAGATCAACCTCAAACTTGGCACAGGTATGCATATGGGAGGGACAATGATCTGATTAGATTTTGGGGTCACAAGGTCAAAGGTCAAGGTCATAGAGGTAATAAAACACATAAAAATGGCTCGTTCTCGCGATAACTTAAGAACCATTTGACCTATCAACCTCAAACTTGGCACAGGTATGCATATGGGAGGGACAATGATCTGATTAGATTTTAGGGTCTCAAGGTCAAAGGTCAAATGTCATAGAGGTCATTATGTACATAGAAATGGTTCGTTCTTGTAATAACTCAGAAACCATTTGACGGTTCAACAAATTTGGCTCATGTATGCATATGGAAAGGGCAATGCTCTCATTAGATTAGGGGGTCACAAGGTCAAAGGTCAAGGTCAAAGATGTCATTGTATAAATGAAAATAAATCAACATGAAGTGCCATTTATTTCTGATTTGGTAATGGCGGAGGCATAAAGTTCGACCACGCGTGGTCGAAGATTCATCTAGTATTTCAATAAATTTGAATCTGAATTTGAATTCGCATTACGACCCCCCCCCCCACCCTCCCCTCCCCGGCTGAATTTTTTTGGAATTGGGGGAATCTCTCATATTTTTATGGTGATATAGAGCACGGACATTGCTTCACAGTATAGCCACAATCAAGGTGCAACTTTTCTAAAAACAGTGTTACGCATCACTCCTGAAAACCCAAAGCCATATAGTCAAACGTCTTGTGGCCTGAAATGTTGGACAATATGAGTTCTCCATCAGGCAGCAACTTTTGTTTGGATTTCATGTGTGTTGGCTGTGTGTGAATGGTTATATAGGGTAAAAAATACCGCTTTTTGGCTGTTACGCATTTGCACTTTAAAAATTTGACTTTTTTGATATGTCATCACCATGAAATGATACAAGATTTCCAGATCTTTTCACGCCCTCTCATAGTCCATTTTATGCCCACTCAGTATCTGTTTACGGCTTGAGAATTGACCCTCAAATTGCGATACAGTGGTTATTTATGTGAAAAAAGAGATGTGTAACACTTTTTCAAAAAATGACTATGTGCATGATCTTGCCCCTATAATTCATATATCTTTAGCATAACGCATAATATTAACTGGTGATTGGTCATATTTTCTTATTAACTTGCTGTCCTATCATTAGAAACAAAAAAATCAATCATATATACAAACTTCACAAAAATATATGCCCCCATTTCAATCATAAATTTTGTCGGGAATTTCTTGTAGTGTCCGTAACGGTGTCATTCCTTCTATTTGAAAACATTTTCAAAGTTCTCATATACATGTACTTTGCTTTGTGTAACTACCCCCGGGGACTAGCTGTGGTATAACAACTTTCAGCTAAACATAAAGATGTTTTTTTTTTTTAATCAATGGCATTTGTAGTGTCTGTAACACAAGTGTGTGATGTGTAAAAAAGACTAAATACTTCTAACTTGTCATTTAAATCTGATTTTTTACAGTTGCTCTCCTTGATATATCTCCATATGAATAAAAATTCCACCTTTCCCTAGAAGGTCTTCTGGATATGAAATTTTGCAAACAAAAAAAATATTTTCCATGAAATAATATAAAAAAATAAACAAAAATTGATTTCTAATAATATCAGTTAGATGTAATAAAGTATGAAATAAATGCATTACTGTGTTTTAGTTTCAATATCATGAGTAGAACGGGTAGGAGCCAGTGTTACAGGCACTACAGAAGGAGCAATATTAAGGCCTACAAAGTCGAACCGTACCTCCTTTTCTGGTTGTGAATGTACATTCTAACAACTGAACATGCACTCTTTCTGCATAAAGCATGTTTGTGACTTGCAACTGTGTGCAATTTAAATGTGTATTATTGAAATATGTGTATTCTGTTTCCTATACCATCACCAAAATATGGCAGAAATTAGAAGACTAGTTTGGACATCTTGCTGACATCCATCTACTAGAAGCTCTCCAATCATCTTCCTCAAATTGGCAGCATTCTTTGACCTCTCATCATGTTCACACAGTCGTGAGTCACAAACATGCTTCCGGTGCCCTAAGATAAATAAACACAACCAATTGAAACAGAACAATGCTACAAGATCTACAGACTTGTTTTCTTATTCTCAAAATTTATGTGACAAAGTGTGTAAACACACAATACGATGGAGAATTTTAAATTCTGGAGGCTTTAATAAATTTTAATGTTTTTACTCTAAAGAAATGTAAAACAAAAAATGAAAACAATGATATCAAGTATTATTCAAGCAACCACTTTTAAATGGATGTACTTATTTTGAAGAACAATGAGGAAAGATATCAGGATAAAATACGTCTTTAAGGTTACGAGGAAGGCCATGATTATAGAGCATAAGCAAACACAAAAATTCTATTCCTTTATTACACTATGACATATAAAAAGTAGCACTGATACTTAACAAAATCAATTTTATGAATTAGAATTTTTTATTTTCCAATACATGTAAATGACTAGATTACAGGAAAACCAAAAAAATTATCAAGTGGAAGGTCATCTTCTAATTTATAATGGTGGTAAAGATGAAATAAAGGATGTTATGACAGACTTGTAAAGGGAATACATATACTGGACAAGATTTGCAAATGTTTAACACCATGATATAAATTAATCACAAAAATGAAATGTTGCCACTCATGAAAGTTTACTGCCAAGAAAACAGGTATTACTATAAAAGTATGTTTAAGTTTCATGCCACAAAAATGTTTCCGGCATTACATAAGGCAAAAAAAAAAAAAATGTACCGACCGACCCTAATTTTCATTGTTTTGCCTACATTTTCTTTTTTTTTTTTTTTAACTGGCACGACAGAACATCATCCATACTATTACGCACAACCTCAAACACAGTATGTGGGACCATGGTACATGGAATGTCCGAGTACTGTGCCAGCATGTTTGGGGTAAAACAAATTTAAAAAAAAAAAAAAAAACGATCGACTGACCCTATTTTTTTCCCCTCTGTTACGGCAAACAAACATTTTTTTTTTAGGCCTAACCCACATCATATATCATGAAAACACAAGCCAATTAAACTCCTCACATAATGACTGCATAATACTGCCTGACACAAAGAAAACAAAGGGTAAATATCTGTCAAGAAACAATTACTTTAGAGTATGGATAGGGGCAAAGAATGTGCATATATCAATTTCCTATACCTTTGCCTACTTCGCATCAAATTTCAAGGGCTGACACCGGCGCACCCTACACTTACCATGATAACTTTTTCATAAAAACTTGAAATCAACTTCTAGTTCTATACTCGTATTTGAACTAAGATAAATCGTGTTTAACAATCTGAAAACTTATTCTAAGCTAGGAAAACATGTAAAGCAAAGCTTTATATTATAGACGAGCATAACCAATTTTGTGTTCTATGCAATTACTGAAAACTAAGACACTTGAATTCATGACTGAATAGTAATACAACTTCTCAACTAAATTTCTGTTTCCAACTCATTGCTGAATCACACATGAGCTGCACTGCAACAACCTACAACCTACTCAGTGCCTGGAGGCCAACCCAGCTGCTTGCCACCCATCACATGGATATGGATGTGGTAGACGGACTGGCAGCCATGTTTGCCATCATTGACCACTAGCCGATATCCCTCTGTCAGTCCTTGCTCCTGTGCTACTTTCTTTGCTGTGTACATCATCTCACCAAGGATCTATACATTTGGATAGAATATGGGCAAAAGAAAAGGAAATAATATTAGGAGACAATCTCCAGAGCAGATTTTTTACCCAGTGGATATCCAAAAGATGCCCCTTTTTTTTCAGGCAGATAAAGGAAAAAAAAAAGTAACATCATTAATATTCTTTATTTCATACATTCATTCATTTTTGATAGCATCCTCTCATGAATGCTTTTTTTTTTTTTAAGCACAATGGTTTTTTTTTTTTCAATTTGGACACCCTATTTGTATAGGTATCTTTTATCAGAGTTTGAATTTGAGATGACACCCAAAGACATACCGGTAAACACAAGAGATTTAACAACTCTGGAAGTAAAAACAGAAAACTGATATATTAAAGCAGTACAGTGTCTCCTTTTTGCAACACTTGCTCTATCTTTTGATCTAGAATGCTAGAAATTATGAGCAGAGAGAGCAAGCAAAAATCAATGAAATTGTGTGTCAACATATACTTCCAATGCAGTACACGGTGACGTTTTTGAATAAGAGTGACTAAATTGTAACTCATAAATAAATCCAGCTCACAATCAATCCTAGTCATAGTTTTCTCTTTACAATTGGTTAATCACATGGGTAGTACAGACAGCGTCACCATAATAATAGAGAGTAGAGGTGCACAGCCAATATTGGAGACTCTTTCATATTTGGGAGACTGTCTCAACTGTTAGAGACTTTGATCCACATTTTTTGAGACAGTCTCCCATTTTGGATACCAATTTTCTTTACATAGTTGCATTTGCTTTTAAGGGATTAATGTGGGTCAAGCAGATTGCTCATGAAAAAAATATCTGATTTTCACCATCTACTTCAAAAATTATTTGTCTATTTCTGTTTTTAACACATTTTGCAGTAATCCACACAGAACACAAATGGGCTTCTGACTTCACAGAGGGAACAATTTGGCTCAGAAATTTGCCTTGATAATGGTGATTTTTCTTTGTCCTTTGTATAAAGCAAGTCCCTGATAGCAGAGATTGTTTCTCAAGTGTGAGAGAGTCTCCCAATTTGGCTGTGCTTTTCTACTGACAAGTAGAGGACAACAAACAAAATCCACAGGGACATTCTCCTGAGCCCTTTATCAAACTGTCTACTGAACCTGTATATCTTCCTTCTCTGCAGCCGAAATGCCTGTAATAGGCTTCTTAGAAATCACCAAGAAATGAACAGGGGCTGCAGGGTTGATATCCTTGAAGGCTAGAGTCTGTGAGAAGATGAAATATTGAAGAAAAAAAAAATCATAGGCCTATATCAGAAATTTTAATGAAAAGATTGTACATGTAATCTCAATGGTTTCACACTGGGATTAAGATGTTGGAGATGACAAATGTTATGAAAATCTACAATGATATCTAAAATAAAGAAATCTCTTTCAACTCTTACTCTCTAAATAACACTGCTTGATGCATGTCTTGAATGGATCTGTCAAAACTACTTTTTTTTGTTAAGTTGTCTGAATCAAATCTTTTGCTTTGATCCCCATCTTTCATACCATCTTTTCTGTGGTCTTAAGCAAATACAGCTATAGTTGAACAAAGAAATTATGATTAAAATGCAAAAAAATACCTCTTTTCTGGAATTTCCTATGATTTAATATTGATTTCCACATATTGTAAAACCACCAGCAGTTGCGGAGATTACACCACACTATAGCCTTTGGGCAAGGCCTCAACTGCTGCTTGTCTGCCGGCCAAGCAGGGTTTGAAAATAGACTAAAGCAGTGTGCATTTATGGCAGTGATCAGTGGACCGAGCCGCGTCAGCGGCGAGGCCTTTGCTAACTTGCGGAGCTCATAAGATATTTGCATATGCATGAGGGTCTTACATATACAACAGCTAGCGACAATCGTGACCAATCGTAAACTGTTTTAACCGCCGTATGTTACATGGATTCGTTTATTAAATTATGGGGGAATTGATATTCAAATGTACTAAATAATTAATAATGTCTAGTTCAATTTTTAATGAAACATACATTTACTGAAGAAAGTAAAGTATTTAATGACTAGCTGTTTTCATTATTCTACATACAGTGCCCTCCAAAAGTTTGGGTACACCTGCAATCAGAACTAATTTTTCCACATTCACCCACACTTTTTTCATTATCAGATTCATGGTACTGCTAAATTTGGTATCAAATTGAAGAGTAGACATTAGCACCCAAGTTGACACCAGATTAAGAATCATGGAGCGTTTCAGGAGGCAGTCATGCTTAAAAAAGAGGACTATTACCCAAATCATCATCCGCAGCTGAATGATAAAGCCACTAGTTTGGTCATTTGTATCAGCATATATGCCCCTTTGGCATTCCATAAAACCTGATCCTTGTTTAATCAATGAATATATTAACAGATGATTAATTTATAGTCAATAAACATTCCTTTCTTCAAACACAAAACAAGTATTTTCATGTAAAAATATCAACATAATGGGATCACAATTCTCTTCTGTTTTCTGTTTCTTTTACTCAGTGGCAGCACCAAGGGGGGGGGGGGCATGGGGGGCATTTGCCCCCCCACTCAGAAGCTTTGCCCCCCCAGAAATTTTGAGGACTGAAAAGAAAAATTATACAGTAATTTGTAAATAAGTAGATGTTGTCATATTCAAGCTGTGAAAATACCATTTTCCGCTCTTCAAAACTTCAATTGAAAACCAAAAAAGTGGTTATTTTTGGCTCGCTCGCTCGTCAAATTTTAAAATTTCTTTTCTAAAATGCGATTAAAAACAAGAAAAGTAGCCATTTTTGGCTCACCCGCTTCGCCTGCTCGTCATATTTCAGAATATTTATTCGAAAATGTGATTAAAAACCAAAAAAGCGGTTATTTTTTGTTCACTCGCTCACAAAATTGATATTAAAATGTGTGTAAGAGGAAAAAAAAAATAGTCCAAAAATTCAATTATCCCCCCCCCCCACTCCTCAAAGTGGATTTACGCCGGCGACTAAAACTCGCGCTTCATGCTCGATTTTTCCATACACGCAAACAAAATTTGACTGCCCCTGCCCCCCCAACATTTTCTTTTGCCCTCCATTTGCCCCCCCACTTTAACAATCCTGGTGCCGCCACTGCCTTTACTGAAAATCAAATATCACTGCTTATTCTTGTATTTTGTGTTACTCTTACAAGGAAAAGAACAACAAAATGAACATAACATGCATAATGTGTCATGAGATACACATTTCTTTATTTTTTTCAAGTTAATTAAGCATGTTTCAAATCAAAGAGACTTCTCGTAAACAAGTCTGCCCCTGGCAGCGACTACAGCCTGGCACACCCTTGGCATCCAGCTGGTCAATTTGTGAAGGTAGTCAGTGAAGACATCTTCCCATGCCTTTTGGAGAACCTCCAACAGATGAGGTTCACTTGTAGGACATTCATACCTTCCTGTCCAGCTCTTCCCATAACAGTTCTATGGGGTTAAGATCCAGGGACTAAGACGGCCAATCCATGATTTTCAGGATCCTCTTTGTTTCCTTTTTTGCCAGGTAGTTCTTACACAGAGGCTTTCTCGGTAAGCTACTTTGCATCTAATTATCTACCGATTTTGTAGCGGAAATATAATAATAATAACAATAAAGAAAGGTAATAATAGTTCTGTGGAATTAAAGGGTGGGACTCTGTCCAAACTCCGGGAAATAAACTTGGGTAGATACATTTCCGTCGAATAATACTCGGAACTCTTTTTTTTTTTTTTTCATTTCATTTATAACAGATACATGTACCGTAATTTGAAGGAAAGACAGAGTTTCGGAGAAAGAGAGAGAGAAAGAGAGAGAGAAAGGGAGAGGGACAGAGAAAAGAAAAAGAAGAAGCTACAGTTGTCTTCATGTATGAGAAGTCTATATCTCAACAAAATATACTCTACCCCTTAGCTTGAGCTATATACCAAATTAAAGCTGGAGAAATGGGGAATCATAATCACTCACAAAATGACATTTGAAAAAATCCGACTTCTGTCCGATTTTGGCGTGACGGGTCATATTTTACACCATATTCGAGGATTTCTTTTTGAATTCATAGATATTTTTTTTCCATCCAAAAAGGCCGAAAATTTGTCCTGCTTTCCATCCTTCTCTCATCACTATTTCCCGGCCTTGTGAACTTGCTGTAATTTTTTATTTTTATATCCCAAAGGAATTGGACCTTCTAGTCCCGACATGTCAAATTTCCTACCCTTTCTGTGTATCTTCTAGAAGATGTCAAGTTTTTGATATCCTAAACGCAATACGCGTGTGAGACATAACCCCCCCCCCCCCATCAGAATCTCATAGCTGATACATACATACAAAAATATAAAAATGAAGTCATAAAGAAAAAATACAAAAATATAATGCTAACATATGCATACGAAAATAAATTCATGAAATCATAAAGAAAAAATACAATGTCCCTCGACAAACAATTTATGACAGGACATGTAGATATTTAGTCACATATAACCCTGCTCTCCAGTCCTCACAAACACAAATGGAATGGGGAATGATCGAGCAAATGAAAGAACACAATAAACAAATAGATAAATGCAGCATACATTGTACATACTAGCAGTCTTGTAGTCGAGTCACCATGGTCCGTGTCCGAGTCCGAGTCACCATGGTCCAAGTCCGAGTCCGAGTCACCGAATGAAAATAACCCAAGACGAAAAACCAATTGAAACCAATTGAACACCCATTGAATTTCCGTGGGTGTTCAATTGGTTTCAGTTGGCACCAGTGGGTCTTTTAGGCTTCAATTGGTCGAAATGAGATTTTGATTGACGTCCTACTCCTACCAGCCATGGGGTCAATCCGCCCGAATTGGTCGACTTTAATGGGAAAAATTGGTTTCAACTGGTAAATGGAAACAACTGTCACTTGGTTCAATTGGGACAATGGGGACCAATTGGTTTCAATGAGGACCAATCGGGACCAATAGCCATTTGGTTTTCAATGAGGATCACGTAACTTGTTTTACCTCATTTGCATGATTGCTATTTTTTCTTGAAAATTCTAAAATTTAAGTAGAATACAAAAGCAGTCATATTACCTTCAAGTAAGTAGTGATTCAAACAGCATCAAACAACTTAACGCATACACAAGTTAAGCCACACAGTGCCACAAAATACAAGGAAAAAAAAACAATCAAAACAAGGGGGACAGAGAACTATTTAAGCACGATATTAAATAATTATCCACCATATGTGATCATATATATTTTTTCAAAACAATGTCTGTAAGAGTGATTAAAGTTATGGAACTCTAATTAATTCCGCTTTTATCGATTTCTTTACAACCCTTTTTCAATGTTGTCTTCAAGGCGGGTGCGAGGGGAAATCTACTATAAAAAGAAAAGTTGAAAGTTGCTCTTCATTAACTGATAGAAAAATAAGAAGACAAGAATTAGGATTGAAAATACGAAAGAAAGAATACTAGCTAGATAGACTGAACTTTAAAGAAAGTGTAAGAATGCAAGGTTCAAGTGAATATGATAATGGAAACGAGGAAGAATGGAACGAGTGCAAAGATGAACTGCGGGAAATTAATAAGAGAGAAATACAAAACAATGAAAGAAAGGAATAGTATGGAATGATAGGAGTAAAAGTGTAAAATTGAAAGAATTTATTGGTCAGGTTTAACAGTGATAAAGATTTTTTTTTCTAAATCACATGATAGAAAAAGAGAAGGTAAATAAAGGGATAGTAATAAAATGTAGAATTTTGTTGTTAAAGACTGACATGTGAAAATAAAGTTAATAAAACTGAATAGGATAGAAATTACAAGGATGGATGGAAATAGAAAAATAAGAAGATGAATTGTGGGAAACAAAGAACACATTATAAAGGGTAAAAAAGGAAAAGAAATACAGAAACAGAGAATATCATTGGTCTTATGGAAAATATGCACCAGAAAAATGAGGATAGATGGGGAAGAGATGAACTGCAGAAGAATATACAATCACACTGAAGAGAAATGAATTCTAAGAAGAATGACATTAAAAATATGATGATTTTCAATCGAAATCAATGCATTTTGGCTAATTTTCTCATGAAAAGTTATGAGCTGACCAACAAAAATTGAGTATGAGGTATGACGTAAAAGTGGGTACCCAGCTTCGCGCATTGCAGTTGTGCTACGCGCTAGACTATACAACGTGTATTATACCTTGCGCACATTTTGCTAGAAGTGCGCGACAAGGTACCCACTTTTGACGTCATTTTGACGTCAAAGTGGGTACCCAGTTGAAACTGGGTCACAGCTGAAGGGTCAAAAATATCCTGAAATCTTACATTTGGGGGTTTCCTTGGCAACAGAACTTTTTAAAAAACTTTAGACAGATGATTTTCTGCTAATAAAATCATGCTCTCTTAAATGAACTAACATTGTTTCAGCATTGGGTACCCCCTTTAAGACTAAGCTAACGTCCATACACAATGAGTCGCCACCCGACGGCATTAAACTTCCTCTACTATAAAAACAAACTTTATTCTTGCCATAATCGTGATTTGATATGAAAACATGAATGAAATCGGTAATATATCATAAAAGCATAAATTTGAAAAATGCGCCGTTTCAAAGAAAATGACGTCACTACTTACGTACTTCCGGGTCGGCGAGTCCGTACGTCGCTGCCGTTGAGTCACCACCACAGTGACCACACACACTCGATATGTCTCGACAGTTCTGCGCATGCGCGATCTTCGTACATAGACACAACACGTGCGCCAGATCTTTGCTGACTCACCTTCTGCATGTAGAACTTT
>CM057151.1:33799825-33866577 GCA_029962745.1 Echinometra lucunter
AGAGCCCCTGAAATTCTCATAGGGTCCAATGTAAACTGTTAATACAATGTAGAAAATTTGGGTGTGTAGGCTCAAAGAGTAGCCCCGGAAAAAAATTTTTTTCCCTGCTCTACACTACTGTACTGTTACAGAGTAGACCTAGGCCAGGGTTTATACAATGTAGCTTACCGATTTTATGATTGATTCCTTTTAACGCTCCATTTTCAGGTAAATCCAGGGTCCTAATGTTAGGTCCTCTCGTATGAAAATCTTATAGCAGCCAACCTCTATCTCTGTTCGCCTCCGCGCTTTTTCGCAGGGAGATCAGCGAATTTGCGACTCTCGCATTTCAAGTTTTCAACCGTATTCAAACGAGCGACCAATACGAAACAACAACAAAAACATCGTTCGTACGTATATGCCCAAACGTACGTGGTCGCTCGTTTGAATACGGCCGGTTGAAATGCGAGGAGTCACGAATTTGCTGATCTCCCTGCGAAAAGCGCGGAGGCGAACAGAGATAGAGGTTGGCTGCTGCAAGATTTTCAACCAAGAGGACCTAATGTTAGGACCCTGGATTTACCTGAAAATGGAGAGTTAAAAGGAATCAATCATAAAATCGGTAAGCTACATTGTATAGGTCTACTCGGATTGAGCCGCACATGCACAGCTAGCTAGCGCGCTTTGCACTTTGAGATATGCATATTCAGTGATACATGAATATTCATGTTATCTCTAAGTACAGAGTGCGCTAGCTACATTTAGCTGTGCATGTGCAGCTTAATCCATGTCGCGATGTCTTCATGCATATTCAATAATTTTGAACGAACCGCACTCTAAAATGTGAATATTCATATTGCTCTGCGCATGCACATATTGATTTTTGATTTGTAAAATGGATGCTACAACACAGATTATTTTCATAGGACAAGAAAATCGTGTCTTTTTTCTTACAAAACATTTCCAGAAGAGGATTTCAGAGGGTTTGCTTATATGGTCTCACCAACTCTTTGGCCAACCAGCCAAAGAGTTGGTGAGACCATATAAGCACAAATTTTTCTTTTTAGACATATATTTATAAAAATAAGCGAACCAAACTGACGGTTTGCCGCGCTGTCAATAGATGAGCGTAGGGCTCCGCTGCTTTGCGGCGCAGCCCTGTAGGGTTAGCCTAACGTTAGAATCTAGTCTAGTCTAACTCTAAGACTAGGGAGGGTGTCTGAAGAAAAAAATTATTTTGCTTATTTCACAATAATATTAAATTTTCTTCCTGGATTTGGAAAATAATAACCTTGAAACTGACAAAAACATGAAAATCCATTTAATTACTGCAAATAAGAGAATGAAATTGGACCATTTTTCAGCTTTTTCCTGCCATAGATCTAGGCTATGTACATTGTAACTGAAACAAATAGGAATGGACTTAGAGAGATAGTCTACCAATATTTAAAAAAAAAAAAAAAAAAAAGGAAATTATTGGACCTTGAGAGTAACAAAACAGCTACATTTTGGCACGAATAACAGTTAAGATACAGTTTCAGTCAAGAGGTCTCCAACATAAATAATTTGATTTGAAGTATAGAGCAATCCGACATTTGTTTTCGAATGGCTTGTATGAGTTGTTTGAAAGCAGAAAAATAGCACCAATAGTTACATGTAGCTGTAACAAAATGGTGAAACTAAAAGCCTAAAAGAAATCAGGCATATGAGACAGTTGTGATTAGTATTTGAAAGATTACTTCACATAATCTATGCCAAACTAACAACTTAATAATTTGAGTTAACTGTATTACTTTTATGAAAGTTCAATCAATTATGACATATTTGTTGTACACTAAAATATTAACATTCACTTTTGTCCTAAATTTTAAAAGCCTTTTCATCAAAATGTCTTTTACAGTGTAGGATGAGCAGTTAGCGAATAATTCGGTTTGATTATAATTCTGAGTCTCTGACAGTTAATGTGACAAAATAAAAATTTCTGGCAGTGTTTTATTTCTTTTTTTTAAAGTACCATCATAGCAAACATTCTTCCTCTGTGAATCTTACTCATGAGTTTGAATACACGCACTTGCCAGTAAATGTCCCTGCAGTACAATTATGTGCATGAGTATATCATCTAGACTCTAGATAACTTCAGACATGTGTGAGTGTGAAATCATTCTTAAGGCTAAAGTTAAATAGTTAAATAAGTTGCAGACATGTCAAGTCTCAGGCATTAGGCGTGAGATTCCCGCATTGGGGGCTCTTGCTCATCCCCCAAAATCTCTTTCTCATGCCTTCACAGCCTATACCCATATATATTATACACACGCCTGGCGATCTCACGCATTGCCTTCCTAAAACCTCCCGCATTACTGGTCTTTGACCTTGGGGTCTCTGAAGTTGTGTATTTTGTTTTCTTTTCAGACAAGACTTACTCAAATGGAATGGATGGGGATTTAGAGACTGCAAGTTTGTGTTGGATCCTGTCAAAGAACTCATATCCTTTGAAGGCGACAGGTTTGTATCTTTATTTGTAATTTGGTCAAAAGTATGAAAATTGTAAATCTCTTTCAACTTTGAGCCTTAAAGTTAAGATTAAATTCTCATAATTAGATGTTTTGTAGTAAACCGGGTCTATGTTTCAAAAATTATTTCATTCTTGTAACACGCATTTATGGTAAACTGGGATTTTAAAACTCTTGTAACACACAGTAACCTGGGCTTACAGATTTTTAGTTGACATTCCTAAATTTGAAGTCAACTAGCTGAATCGCAGGATTTTTAAAAATGCCACATAGATACATCATGCACTTTTATAAAGATTTATGTTACCCTTGAGGTAATGAAGTAATTTTACCTGTTAGCTTTATGAATTCGTCCCTTTGTTGTGGCTGCTCCATACAGGTATCATCTTAAAGGACCGTTGCCATTCTTTAACTCATGGCTGGAAACCATTGAAGGGGTTAACTTACAAGCAAGTCGTGAAGCACAGGTAAAGATGTCTGATAAAGTGCCATTTTCTGTCATTCCTACTTGTATATTCTTGCTCTGTACTGTATTTAGATGAAATAGTGATTTTAAGATTTGAAGTTGGCTATGAAAACTTCATAATTGACCAAGATGATATGTGCCTGTACTATAGGGTGCTTGTTAAAAGAGCTTAAAAATTTTGTTTGTGTTTGTAAATTTGTACAAAACTGGTTAATTTTTATACAGGTTATTGAAATATTTGGTACTTGCGAATGCGATACTTTCCAGTTGATGGCCAATATAGAAGACTGCTAAATACAAAATTTAAAAATCATTGTTGCAGAAAAATTGTGATAAAAGGAATGTCAATGATTCAGTGAAGTTGATACTTAGCCAGGCAATGTCTCAAAGGGGTTCTTGCTTAATTCAAATTAATTGTAACTTGATATCAGTGGCAGCTCTGACTGAAGAGATAGGACATGCGATTGATATAAAATTACGATTGATTTGAATCAATAAGAAGGGGCCCTGATCCTAGATTTAAAAAAAAAAATGGTGCATCTGGATTTATCATGCTTTGTGTGAATATTCATTTCAGCTGTTCTAATGAAAATCTAACCATTTTCTATGTTATGATTATCTCTAGCCTGATATCCCAGCTGATAGGATCCCCAAACCTGTAATCAATGACGGATTCTTAGAAGACTTCCAGAGAAGTGGTATCTCGTACACACTAGATCCCCATGATAGACTCTTCAGAGCACATGGTGAGTGGCCCATTGAAATTGAAATTTTCCATTAGCAAACTGACACTAAGGTTATGTTTTGAGCGTATGTTTGATTTGATTTAATTTGATTTGATATCATTTCATTGTGTTTCACCTCATTTTGATTCATATCAGTTTTTCTTTATTGTATAATTTCTATTTTCATTTCACTTTATTTCCTTACTTCAATGAAATTTAATTTCATTTTTAGCTCAACTGGCCTGAATGGGCCAGATGAGGTTATGCCGTGCCGTGGCGTCCGTCATCCGTCATCTGGCATCCGCTGTCCGTCCACAATTTCAAAATGCTTCTTCTTCGTCATTTCTTGTCTGATTTCAATTCCGTCTGCTTTATATGATAGCGCTACATGAGGTACACCAAACTTCTACAAAGAATTCTGAAATTTTGTCTTAATTTATGCAGAATTTATTTAAAATCACAAAAAATGCTTCTTTTCCTTCAATTGTCGACCAATTTTGATTTTTAGCTCATCCAGCCCTAATGGGCCAGATGAGCTTATGCTGTGGCGTGGCGTCCAGTGTCCGGCATCCCGCGTCTGGCTACATATATGGAAGGGAACTAAATCAAACTAGAAGTATCACAATCTCTGTTGCCACGCAATGGAAGTGTATCCCCCGGTTGGTTGTGAAATCTCTACCATACAATGGGTGATTTCAAGTTCGGTGTGCGGTGTTGGTGTTGGTGTTGAGAGCATGGAAAAGCTGCTGAACCGAGCTCCAACACCGTCGGTCAGGTTCGAGGGACGATACCTAAGGTGATCCGATCACTTCGATAGCTCAACACCGAGTGACGTCATACGCTATAGCGAAAAATCTCGACGATAAAATCATTTCCCCTCAGAATTTGTAATAAATCTACATTTTATTGGATTCGAATTGCATAATCATTTGAAGAATCCAAGAGGAAAATTATCACTCTTCCAAGGAAAATATATGGTTTTGATTATTCTAAGTTGTTTTGACTGCGAAATGGGTTTAACCACCAACATGTCACGAGTGGCCGTAGCAAAAAGTGCCGCCTGCTCCATGAGGGACAAGCAGCAATAACATGTATGATTACAACACCAACACCAACACCGTGCTTGAAATCATGAATTTCCTAATCCCTAGGGGCTGGTGTTGGTGAATGGGGAAATTACATGTAAATCGTCAACACGAACCGTGATACTCTGTTCAGCAGACGACATTCAACCCCAAAAAGCAACACTGACTACCGGAAATACGTCAAATCTTGCGAGGTCACTCCCAACACCAGCCTGATATCAAGTTCGGTGTTAAGGCTGGTGTTGGTGTTCTCACAACACCAACACCAGCCTCCAACACCGTACTTGAAATCACCCAATATAACCTCCCATAAAAAAGAATCAAGATTCACCCCTTCAGTAAACGGGTAACCAGACACCACAGTTGCATTGGCTTCTACTATGCTGGCTGAGAAGACTGCGCAACAGTGGTGAAAATTAAAAATTTGCATTAGTTTCTTTGCCAGATGCTGGATTAGCACGACATCATTGATGTGCTTGTTGTTTCATCTCGTAGGGCTTTACACAGAAATTCTACACAGAATATTGAAATTTTGTCTCAAACATTATTATTGCTAATTCATGCAAATCTTATTCCAAAATCACAAAAAATGCATCTTCTCCTTCATTTGTCGACTGATTTTGATTTTTTTGTTTTTGTTTCATGTGGTAGAGCTACATGAGGTACACAGAGCTTCTACACAGAATTTGAAATTTTTGTCTCAAACATTATGCTAATTCATGCAAAATTTATGCAAATTTTATTCCAAATTGCAATAAATGCATCTTCTTCATTTGTCTACCCATTTTCAGATTTTCTTTCATTTTTATCTGGTAGAACTGCATGAGGTACACAGATCTTCTGCACAAAATTTTGAAATTTTCTCTCAAACATTATTTACGGTAATTCATGCAAATTTTATTCTAAAATTGCAGAAAATGCATCTTCTCCTTCATTTAATAATAATAATAATAATAATATACAGTTCTTGTATAGCGCATATCACATTATGATATAACGTCTCTATGCGCTTTCAAAGGACTTGGATATTATTACCCTGGCTTTAGCCCGGCAGCCGCCAGCGCGCAAGCATTTCAAGGAATAAATTCCTGCCAGGTACCCATTCACCTCACCTGGGTTGAGTGCAGCACGATGTGGATGAATTTCTTGCTGAAGGAAATTAACGCCATGGCTGGGATTCGAACCCACGACCCTCTGATTGAAAGACGAGAGTCAGAACCACCAGACCACGACGCTTCCACGTCAACTGATTCTGATTTTTTTTGTTTCATCTCGTAGAGCTACATGATGTACACAGAACCTAGACACAGAATCTTGAAATTTTGTCTAAAACATTTTTATGCTAATATATATTAAAAAATCGCAAAAAATGCTTCTCCTTCATTGTATCCCCCGGCAGTATGCCGGAGGATACTTTGGATTCAGCAGCATTCCGCCGCCACTGCCGCGTCCGCGGCCTCATATTCTTGTGTGCGCGATATTTGCCACGTTTCTTAATGGATTCTGTTCAAATTTGGTACAGAGGTGTATGTAAAAATCTAGCCACCTATTACATTCGGTGATAGCGCCCTCACTTGTTCCCTTTATACACAAAAAGGTTGATTTTGGAGGGTCTGCTTGTGTGCATTCTACTGGCCACATTTCATGACGGATTTGGTTCAAGTTTGGTAATATCTATCATAGTCTAATCTGGTCAAATCTGGATGCCTATAACTTTTGGTGATGCTGCCCCCAATGTTCTGCCTTTTACTGGGTCAAATACAGCCACCTTGTCATAGTTTTTGTGTGGGCTGTACTGTGCACATGAAACTTGAATAACTTTCATTTGCCCGATTGTAACCAAATGTGGATGGTAGATGCTCTATAGGGAGCTCAGTGATTTTGGTGGGTCAAAGGTCAAATAAGGTCAAATGTTCAATTTTCCTGCAAGTTTGTACTGTTTTAAGTAACTTTTGAACCACTAGCCAATTTGTTACCAAACTTGGATGGTAGCTGCCTTACACGGACCTCAATAATGTTTGGCAGCCCGAAGGTCACATGTGCTGGTCAAAGGTCAATTGAGGTCAAATGTTACAATTTACAAACAAGTTTCTACCAGAGCTGGTAACTTGTAAACCATAAGCCCATTTGTACCCTTACTTGGATGGTAGATGCCTTACAGGTACCTCAGTGTTTTGGAGGAGTCAAAGGTCATGTATGTAGGCCAAAGGTCAAATGTGCTCAGAATGATTAATTTGCTTCTTCTCTGTCATTTCTTGGCTGATTCTGATTCTGATTGTTCCGAAAGATGAAGCTAGGTGAGGGCTTGTTAGCCAAATCTCACATATGCAGGTCAAAGGTAAAATGAGTTCAAAAATTGAAATTTACCTGCAAGTGTCTACTGGAGTTGATAACTTTTAAACAGTCAGACCACTGATAACCTAACTTGGATGGTAGATGCTTCACAGAACCTTCATTGTTATTTGTGGTCAAAGGTCATGTATGCAGGTCAAATGTCAAATGCCCTCAATTTTTTTTAATTAGGTGGTCTGTCATTTATGACAGATCACCTTTTAATTTCGTCAGAATTTTCTTTATTCATTATTAGGTGGTCTGTCATATTATGACAGATCACCTTTTAATTTCGTCAAAATTTTCTTTATTCTTCATTATTAATTATTATTATTCTTTTTATTGGTACCCACTTTTTTGTGCAGTCGAGATCTCGGAACTGGCTCAATCATTTTTCGTCAAATTTTCAGGAATCATCAGTCACCACGAGATCTCGCATTTCTACTTATTTTTAAGTTCATCCGGTCATCGTGACGTCATCCAGGCGCCATTTTGTAAAAACCATGTCTTGATCATATCTTCATAACGGAATGCCATTTCTTATTCATATTTGGCATGATGAATATTCATATCAATCTGAACAATTCCAACTTTTTAAACGCGCGCGTACGCGTACGTCCGCGCGTCAGTGCGCGCGCAAAATTTAAAAATGCTCAAAATCACTCATGGATCAAACCAAAATCCATTTCAGGCCATTTTAAGCATTTCAAAAATTTCCGCGCGTAACCGCCCGCGCGCGTGTATTGCGCGTGCGCAACTCCTAAATAACGTAAAAACACCGTTTTTTCACTTGATTTGCAATTCTGACACATTTCTTGACCATTTCCATCAATTTAGAATCGATTTCAACTAACCATAAGGCCGCACGCGCGCGTCGAAGTTTGAAATCTGTGCGCGCGTCTATGGGGCAAATAACGTAAAAACATGCAAAAACATGCCCCTTTAAAATCCGCTATAGCTCGTTTAAAAATGTGGTGACCCCCCATTTTTTTTACATTTTCTGAAAGCCTATGAGTTGAAGATTTGAATTCATGAAAAAAAAATGGGGGTCGGGTATTCGGAACGTCGTCATATTCTCATGTGAACTCAAAATTTCATTTTTTCAATTATGACGTCATATTTTTTGCCTTTAACCGAGACTATCTCGCGTATTGTTGATCAATTTTCGCCGGGATTTCGATATGTTGTAGGTAAAACAATTCTCTACAAAGCACGTATCATCACTTTTCATTTTGATGAAGTGATCATGGTATAAATTTAGGATAAGTGGTACCATGTCAATTTTTCTCATTTTACGTGTATTCTCTATGGGACATGACTTTTACTTAGTTCTTGATTCTACATTCCCGTCTTCTTTCACCCACAGCTCCCTTATTTCTGATCGATTTTGACCCAGCTTCGAATATGTTGTAGCTGAGATAATGCCCTAACCAGAAAATCCTTATCTTTTGATTTTTACCACGGTATCATGGTCTAAATTCACGATCAATGGTGGCATGCCAATTTTTCACATGTTACGTGTATTGTCAAAATCAACGAATGGTCATATCTCACAAATTGGATCATGAATCCTCTTCAAAATCGCAACAGACATCACATCTTGCACAGACATCACGAACACGCAAAACCAGAACCCTAGATCAATTCAAAGTTTTTTAACAGCTTTTTTTTTTTTTTTTTTTTTTTTTTTTTTTTTTTTTTTTTTTTTTAAGTGTCGACGTCGTTTTCTTGTCCATCTTTTCCTTTATATATCCATGAGGAAGAATATTTCAAGAAAAATAACTCTATATTTTTGAAGGTTATCCCTGTCCATTTTATCTCCAAAAAAAAAATTGTTGAAATTGTTGCGGCTTTTCTCTCAGTAATCAAATGAAATACAGGAATTTCAATAGTATTTCCCTTAAAGACCAATCATCCACCTGTCTGTCAGCCGTGATATTTTTAATACTAAAACGTCCATCTTAATGACATTTTACACACGCATTACGCTTAACAAGACCTGTTTTCCCTTAATTTTTCAAAGTCATCAAGTCATTGTGACGTCATGTAGGCGCCATTTTGTAAAAATCGCCTTAAGGTTATATCTTCATAACAGAATGTCAGTTCTGATTCGTATTTGGCATGATGAAAGTTCGTATCAATCTGAACAACTCTTTCTTTAAAAGTCATGCGCGTACGTGTACGCCCGCGCGTCAGTGCGCGCGCAAAATTTAAAAATGCTCAAAATCACTCATGGATCAAACCAAAATCCATTTCAGGCCATTTTAAGCATTTCAAAAATTTCCGCGCGTAACCGCCCGCGCGCGCGTATTGCACGTGCGCAACTCCTAAATAACGTAAAAACACCGTTTTTTCACTTGATTTGCAATTCTGACACATTTCTTGACCATTTCCATCAATTTAGAATCAATTTCAACTAACCATAAGGCCGCACGCGCGCGTCGAAGTTTGAAATCTGTGCGCGCGTCTATAGGGCAAATAACGTAAAAACATGCAAAAACATGCCCCTTTAAAATCCGCTATAGCTCGTTTAAAAGCATGGTGACACCCCATTTTTTTTACATTTTCTGAAAGCCTATGAGTTGAAGATTTGAATTCATGAAAAAAAATTGGGGGTCGGGTAGTCGGAACGTCGTCATATTCTCATGTGAACTCAAAATTTCATCTTTTCAATTATGACGTCATATTTTTTGCCTTTAATCAAGACTATCTCGCTTATTGTTGGTCGATTTTCACCGGAATTTCAGTATGTTGTAGCTGAGACAATGCTCTTATAGACCAATTGCCTTCATTTTTCATTTTGAGAACTGCATCATGGTATAATCTTACGATAAACGGAGGCATGTCATTTTTTCACATTTTGCGTGTATTGTCTATGGGATATGACCTTTTTCTAATTCTTGATTCTACATTCCCGCATTTTTTGAGCAACAGCTCCGTTATTTCTGCTCAATTTTCGCCCAGCTTCAAGTATGTTGTAGCTGAGAAAATTCTCTATCGTAAATGTACCATTTCCTTTTTAATCAGATGTCAGGAACATATCGAAATTTGAACTGGAAGATATGATTTAGGAATCCCATTTTCCATCTACATGTTACCTCAATGGACTATATTCTGGTCCATCCGTAAAGCACTGGTCTCACATCCTCATGGTCCCTGGTTCGACTCCCGGCGACGGCGGTGTCAATTTTTTTTTTTTTTTTTTTTTTTTTTTTTTTTTTTTTTTACATTTTTTGCACTTTTATATTACCATCTCCATCGACTACGTTTACACATACAGTTACAAACAATGCCATAACTGCGTTATTTTGCCTGTTATGTATATTGCAATGCAGTATACCATTAGTTAATGTACAACCCTATTGCAAATCCCATTCGTTAACGTGTTAGTACACCTTTTGGGTCAACTGTTCGTGATACTGCAATTTCAAATGGTCCCATATCTATATTAGTCTTCTTCCCAGACATTATCTTCTTTATGACATTTAATTTCGACGTCCCCCGAGAGATTCTTTTACTAAAAGAAAGTGATAGACCACCTAATTCGTCCTCTGACGAATTACAATTCTCGTTATTAGGTGGTCTGTCATATTATGACAGATCACCTTTTAATTTCGTCAAAATTTTCTTTATTCTTCATTATTATTAATTATTATTATTCTTTTTATTGGTACCCACTTTTTTGTGCAGTCGAGATCTCGGAACTGGCTCAATCATTTTTCGTCAAATTTTCAGGAATCATCAACCATTACGAGATCTCGGATTTTTAGTCATTTTCAAGTTGATCGGGTCATCGTGACGTCATCCAGGCGCCATTTTGTAAAAACCAACTCATGATCATATCTTCATAACGGAATGTCATTTTTCATTCATATTTGGCATGATGAATATTCATATCAATCTGAACAATTCCAACTTTTTAAACGTGCGCGTATGCGTACGTCCGCGCGTCAGTGCGCGCACAAAATTTAAAAATGCTCAAAATCACTCATGGATCAAACCAAAATCCATTTCAGGTCATTTTAAGCATTTCAAAAATTTCCGCGCGTAACCGCCCGCGCGCGCGTATTGCGCGTGCGGAACTCCTAAATAACGTAAAAACACCGTTTTTTCACTTGATTTGCAATTCTGACACATTTCTTGACCATTTCCATCAATTTAGAATCGATTTCAACTAACCATAAGGCCGCACGCGCGCGTCGAAGTTTGAAATCTGTGCGCGCGTCTATAGGGCAAATAACGTAAAAACATGCAAAAACATGCCCCTTTAAAATCCGCTATAGCTCGTTTAAAAGCATGGTGACACCCCATTTTTTTTACATTTTCTGAAAGCCTATGAGTTGAAGATTTGAATTCATGAAAAAAAATTGGGGGTCGGGTAGTCGGAACGTCGTCATATTCTCATGTGAACTCAAAATTTCATTTTTTCAATTATGACGTCATATTTTTTGCCTTTAACCGAGACTATCTCGCGTATTGTTGATCAATTTTCGCCGGGATTTCGATATGTTATAGGTGAAACAATCCCCTACAAAGCACGTATCATCACTTTTCATTTTGATGAAGTCATCATGGTATAAATTTAGGATAAGCGGTACCATGTCAATTTTTCTCAGTTTACGTGTATTCTCTATGGGACATGACTTTTACTTAGTTCTTGATTCTACATTCCCGTCTTCTTTCACCCACAGCTCCCTTATTTCTGATCGATTTTGACCCAGCTTCGAATATGTTGTAGCTGAGATAATGCCCTAACCAGGAAATCCTTATCTTTTGATTTTTACCACGGTATCATGGTCTAAATTCACGATCAATGGTGGCATGCCAATTTTTCACATGTTACGTGTATTGTGGAAATCAACGAATGGTCATATCTCACAAATTGGATCATGAATCCTCTTCAAAATCGGAACAGACATCACATCTTGCACAAACGTCACGCACACGCAAAACCAGAACCCTAGATCAATTCAAAGTTTTTTAACAGCCTTTTTTTTTTTTTTTTTTTTTTTTTTTTTTTTAATTTCGATGCTGCAGACCTGCCAAAAGGGGGCGCTAGAGTCACTTTGCAAAGGGCTAGAGACTTGGAAATTGATCCATATGAAAGAGCATGAAATTCTGCACAAAAAAGGTCAGCATAGCTCAGCCCTCCAGGAGGTCATCTTTAGGGTGAAAATGGATATCAAAGTCAAAAGTTGCATATGCTGGTTTAGAAATGTGCTTAAAAAGTTGGGTGGTCTGTCTTTGAAAAAACGGCTTTTTCTTCATTTGCCGTGGCCCTACGGAGTTGAAATGGAAATCAGCTGATAGAGCGTTAATTTATAAACAAAAGTTGTCACTGGTGCACATGTCTCATATGTACAAGAAAAGGGCGAAAATGGTCTCCAAAGTTCAAATTGTGTATTTGGCTTAGGCAGAGCGCAATCATTAGGTGGTCTGTCATATTATGACAGATCACCTTTTAATTTCGTCAAAATTTTCTTTATTCTTCATTAATGAATTATTCTTTTTATTGGTACCCACTTTTTTGTGCAGTCGAGATCTCAGAACTGGCTGAATCATTTTTCGTCAAATTTTCAGGAATCATCAGTCATAACGAGATCTCGGATTTTAGTCATTTTCATGTTTATC
Source organism: Echinometra lucunter (assembly GCA_029962745.1). Classification (NCBI taxonomy): domain Eukaryota; kingdom Metazoa; phylum Echinodermata; class Echinoidea; order Camarodonta; family Echinometridae; genus Echinometra; species Echinometra lucunter. The sequence continues at coordinate 33,812,553 of CM057151.1, forward strand.
GGCTCATCGTGACGTCATCCAGGCGCCATTTTGTAAATATCATCTCATGATCATATCTTCATAACGGAATGTCAGTTTTCATTTATATTTGGCATGATGAATATTCATATCAATCTGAACAATTCCAACTTTTTAAACGCGCGCGTACGCGTACGTCTGTGCGTCAGTGCGCGCGCAAAATTTAAAAATGCTCAAAATCACTCATGGATCAAACCAAAATCCATTTCAGGTCATTTTAAGCATTTCAAAAATTTCCGCGCGTAAGCGCCCCGCGCGCGCGTATTGCGCGTGCGCAACTCCTAAATAACGTAAAAACGCCGTTTTTTCACTTGATTTGCAATTCTGAGACATTTCTTGACCATTTCCATCAATTTAGAATGGATTTCAACTGACCATAACGCCGCACGCACGCGTCAAAATTTAAAATCCGTGCGCGCGTCTATGGGGCAAATAACGTAAAAACATGTAAAAACATGCCCCTTTAAAATCTGCCATAGCTCGTTAAAAAGCATGGGGACCCCCCATTTTTTTTACATTTTCTGAAAGCCTATGAATTGAAGATTTGAATTCATGAAAAAAATTTGGGGGTCGAACAGTCGGAACGTCATCCTATTCTTATGTGAACTCAAAATTTGGATTTTTAATTGTTGACGTTATTTTTTTTGCCTTTAAACGAGACTATCTCGCGTATTGTTGATTAATTTTCGCCGGGATTTCGATATGTTGTAGCTGAAACAATTCTCTACAAAGCACGTATCATCACTTTTCATTTTGATGAAGTCATCATGGCATAAATTTACGATAAGCGGTACCATGTCAATTTTTCTCAGTTTACGTGTATTCTCTATGGGATATGACTTTTATTTAGTTCTTGATTCTACATTCCCGTCTTCTTTCACCAACAGCTCCCTTATTTCTGATCGATTTTGGCCCAGCTTTGAATATGTTGTAGCTGAGATAATGTCCTAACCAGGAAATTCTTATCTTTTTATTTTTACCACGGTATCGTGGTCTAAATTCACGATCAATGGTGGCATGCCAATTTTTCGCATGTTACGTGTATTGTCAAAATCAACGAATGGTCATATCTCACAAATTGGATCATGAATCCTCTTCAAAATCGGAACAGACATCACATCTTGCACAAACGTCACGCACACGCAAAACCAGAACCCTAGATCAATTCAAAGTTTTTTAACAGCCTTTTTTTTTTTTTTTTTTTTTTTTTTTTTAATTTCGATGCTGCAGACCTGCCAAAAGGGGGCGCTAGAGTCGCTTTGCAAAGGGCTAGAGACTTGGAAATTGATCCATATGAAAGAGCATGAAATTCTGCACAAAAAAGGTCAGCATAGCTCAGCCCTCCAGGAGGTCATCTTTAGGGTGAAAATGGCTATCAAAGTCAAAAGTTGCAAATGCTGGTTTAGAAATGTGCTTAAAAAGTCGGGTGGTCTGTCTTTGAAAAAACGGCTTTTTCTTCATTTGCCGTGGCCCTACGGAGTTGAAATGGAAATCAGCTGATAGAGCGTTAATTTATAAACAAAAGTTGTCACTGGTGCACATGTCTCATATGTACAAGAAAAGGGCGAAAATGGTCTCCAAAGTTCAAATTGTGTATTTGGCTTAGGCAGAGCGCAATCATTAGGTGGTCTGTCATATTATGACAGATCACCTTTTAATTTCGTCAAAATTTTCTTTATTCTTCATTAATGAATTATTCTTTTTATTGGTACCCACTTTTTTGTGCAGTCGAGATCTCAGAACTGGCTGAATCATTTTTCGTCAAATTTTCAGGAATCATCAGTCATAACGAGATCTCGGATTTTTAGTCATTTTCATGTTTATCGGCTCATCGTGACGTCATCCAGGCGCCATTTTGTAAATATCATCTCATGATCATATCTTCATAACGGAATGTCAGTTTTCATTTATATTTGGCATGATGAATATTCATATCAATCTGAACAATTCCAACTTTTTAAACGCGCGCGTACGCGTACGTCGGTGCGTCAGTGCGCGCGCAAAATTTAAAAATGCTCAAAATCACTCATGGATCAAACCAAAATCCATTTCAGGTCATTTTAAGCATTTCAAAAATTTCCGCGCGTAAGCGCCCGCGCGCGCGTATTGCGCGTGCGCAACTCCTAAATAACGTAAAAACGCCGTTTTTTCACTTGATTTGCAATTCTGAGACATTTCTTGACCATTTCCATCAATTTAGAATGGATTTCAACTGACCATAACGCCGCACGCACGCGTCAAAATTTAAAATCCGTGCGCGCGTCTATGGGGCAAATAACGTAAAAACATGTAAAAACATGCCCCTTTAAAATCTGCCATAGCTCGTTAAAAAGCATGGGGACCCCCCATTTTTTTTACATTTTCTGAAAGCCTATGAATTGAAGATTTGAATTCATGAAAAAAATTTGGGGGTCGAACAGTCGGAACGTCATCCTATTCTTATGTGAACTCAAAATTTGGATTTTTAATTGTTGACGTTATTTTTTTTGCCTTTAAACGAGACTATCTCGCGTATTGTTGATCAATTTTCGCCGGGATTTCGATATGTTGTAGCTGAAACAATTCTCTACAAAGCACGTATCATCACTTTTCATTTTGATGAAGTCATCATGGCATAAATATAATAAATGGCGCAACTCATAAATAACGTAAAAACGCCGTTTTTTTACTTGATTTGCAATTCTGAGACATTTCTTGACCATTTCCATCAATTTAGAATTGATTTCAACTGACCATAAGGCCGCACGCACGCTTCGATGTTTGAAATCTGTGCGCGCGTCCATAGGGCAAATAACGTAAAAACATGCAAAAACATGCCCCTTTAAAATCCGCTATAGCTCGTTAAAAAGCATGGAGACCCCCCATTTTTTTTACATTTTCTGAAAGCCTATGAGTTGAAGATTTGAATTCATGAAAAAAAATTGGGGGTCGGGTAGTCGGAACGTCGTCATATTCTCATGTGAACTCAAAATTTCATTTTTTCAATTATGACGTCATGTTTTTTACCTTTAATCAAGACTATCTCGCTTATTGTTGGTCGATTTTCACCAGGATTTCAGTATGATGTAGCTGAGACAATACTCTTTATAATCATTGCCTTCATTTTTCATTTTGAGAATTGTATCTTCGTCTAATGTTACGATAAACGGAGGCATGTCATTTTTTCACATTTTGCGTGTATTGTCTATGGGACATGACCTTTTTCTAATTCTTGATTCTACATTCCCGTCTTTTTTGATCAACAGCTCCGTTATTTCTGCTTGATTTTCGCCCAGCTTCGAGTATGTGTTGCTGAGAAAATTCTCTATCGTAATTGTGCCATTTATTTTTTAATCAGATGTCAGGAACATATCGAAATTTGAACTGGAAGATATGATTTAGGAATCCGATTTTCCATCTACGTGTTATCTCTATGGACTATATTCTGGTCCATTGGTAACGCACTGGTCTCACATCCTCATGGTCCCTAGTTCGACTCCCGGCGACGGCAGTGTCATTTTTTTTTCATTTTTTACTCTTTTATATTACCACCTTTATCGACTTCGTTTACATACATGTATGCAATGACAAATAAAGCGATAACTGCGTTATTTTACCTGTTATGTCTATTGCAATGCAGTGTACATTAGTTTATATACAACTCTATTGCAAATATGATTCATGAACGTGTAGTGAAGTTTTTGGGATAACTTTGCATAATACTACAAATCAAATCGTCCTGGGCCTGTTATGCTAGTCTCCTTCTCAGACCTGAATATTTTTCAAGTTCATCAGGTCATCAAACATTAGATAAACTGGTGATTAGATGGTAAATAGATTACCCAACACAAAACGCTTTCAGATCGTTCTTAAAACATATTTATTAGGTCCGCTACATCTTCGTCTTTAATAATTGTTACAAAACATTTCTGTTAGGTCCGCTTCGTCTTCGACTTTAATAAACGTTGAAAAAAGGTTTTTATGAGGTCCGCTATGTCTTCGTCTTGAATAAACGTTCACAAAATATTTTCAGAACGTTCATAAAATGTTTCCAATACGTTTTTATTAGGTCTGCTACGTTTTAGTTTTAAATTAACGTTCACAAAACGTTAACAAAACGTTTTAGTAGGTCCACTACGTCTTCGTCTTTAATAAACATTCACAAAAAGATTTTAGAACGTTCACAAAACATTTTTTTAAATTCTACTATGTCTTCGTCTTTAATAAACGTTCACAAAACGTTTTCAGAACGTTACAAAACATTTACAAAACGTTTATATTAGGTCTGTTACATCTTCGTCTTTAGTAAACGTTCACAAAATGTTTTCATCACGTTAACAAAACGTTTTCAGAACGTTCACAAAACATCTTTAGTAGGTCCGCTTCGTCTTTGTCTGTAATAAATGTGAACAAAACGTTTTCAGAACACTTCAGCTTCGTATTTAATAAATGCTAAAAAAATGTTCTCAGAAAATTAAAAAAACGTTTTCATAACGTTGAAAAAAACGTTTTTATTACGTCCGCTACATTTTAGTCTTTAGTAAACGTTCGCAAAACGATTTTACTACGTCTGCTACGTCTTCGTCTTTAAAAAACGTTCGCAAAACATTTTTCAGAACGTTCATAAAACGTTAACAAAACATCGTTCACATTTTTATCAGGGCTATTTCCTCTTTTGTAAATTTTCTCTCAATTGGGACTTTAATTGGGAATGACTATAATCCTCTTCATGACCATAATAATGAGATAGTAATGTTGTTGACTGTGATACAAACCCTGATGATGAAAATGATGAATAAAAGGCCAACTGTGATATACCTTTCATAATCATAGATATCATATCCTTATTAAAAAGACGACAGACCACCTAATTCGTCTAATCAAATGACGAATTAAATCTCGTTAATTATTATTATTATTATTCTTTTTATTATGCCTCCGCCCACCGTAGGTGGTTGCCGGAGGCATTATGTTTTCGGGTCGTCCGTCCGTCCGTCCGTCCGTCCGTCCGTCCGTCCGTCCGTACGTCCGTCCGTCCCGTTTTCGTTCTCGCGATAACTTAAGAACCGTTTGACGGATCAACTTCAAACTTGGCTCATGTATGCATATGGGAGGGACAATGATCTGATTAGATTTTGGAGTCTCAAGGTCAAAGGTCAAGGTCATGGAGGTAATAATACACATAAAGATGGCTCGTTCTCGCGATAACTTAAGAACCATTTGACAGATTGGCTTCAAACTTGGCTCATGTATGCACATGGAAGGGACGATGATCTGATTAGATTTTGGGGTCACAAGGTCAAAGGTCAAAGGTCACAGAGGTCATTATGTACACAGAAATGGTTTGTTTTCACCATGACTCAACAACCATTTGACCGATCAGCCTCAAACTAGGCACAGGTATGCATATGGGAGGGACAATGATCTGATTAGATTTTGGAGTCTCAAGGTCAAAGGTCAAGGTCATAGAGGTAATAATACACATAAAAATGGCTCATTCTCGTGATAACTTAAGAACCATTTGACAGATTGGCTTCAAACTTGGCTCATGTATGCACATGGAAGGGACAATGATCTGATTAGATTTTGGGGTCGCAAGGTCAAAGGTCAAAGGTCATAGAGGTCATTATGTACATAGAAATGGTTCGTTTTCACCATAACTCAACAACCATTTGACCTATCAACCTCAAACTTGGCACAGGTATGCATATGGAAGGGACAATGATCTGATTAGATTTTGGAGTCTCAAGGTCAAAGGTCAAAGGTCACAGAGGTCATTATGTACATAGAAATGGTTCGTTCTTGTGATAACTTAGTAATCATTTGGCTCATGTATACATATGGAAAGGGCAATGCTCTCATTAGATTTGGGGGTCACAAGGTCAAAGGTCAAGGTCAAAGATGTCATTGTATAAATGAAAATAAAGCAACATGAAGTGCCATTTATTTCTGATCTGGTAATGGCGGAGGCATAAAGTTCGACCACGCGTGGTCGAAGATTCATCTAGTTGGTACCCACTTTTTTGTGTAGTCGAGATCTCGGAACTGGCTCAATCATTTTTCGTCAAATTTTCAGGAATCATCAGTCATAACGAGATCTCGGATGTTTAGTCATTTTCAAGTTGATCGGGTCATCGTGACGTCATCTAGGCGCCATTTTGTAAAAATCATCTCATGATCATATCTTCATAACGGAATGTCATTTTTCATTCATATTTGGCATGATGAATATTCATATCAATCTGAACAATTCCAACTTTTTAAACGCGCGCGTACGCGTACGTCCGCGCGTCAGTGCGCGCGCAAAATTTAAAAATGCTCAAAATCACTCATGGATCAAACCAAAATCCATTTCAGGTCATTTCAAGCATTTCAAAAATTTCCGTGCATAAGCGCCCGCGCGCGCGTATTGCGCGTGCGCAACTTGTAAATAACGTAAAAACGCCGTTTTTTCACTTGAATTGCAATTCTGAGACATTTCTTGACCATTTCCATCAGTTTAGAATCGATTTCAACTTACCAAAACGCCGCACGCACGCGTCAAAGTTTAAAATCCGTGCGCGCGTCTATGGGGCAAATAACGTAAAAACATGCAAAAACATGCCCCTTTAAAATCCGCCATAGCTCGTTAAAAAGCACGGGGACCCCCCACTTTTTTACATTTTCTGAAAGCCTATGAGTTGAAGATTTGAATTCATGAAAAAAAATTGGGGGTCGAACAGTCGGAACGTTACCATATTCTCATGTGAACTCAAAATTTCATTTTTTCAATTCTGACGTCATGTTTTTTTTCTTCAATCAAGACTATCTCGCTTATTGTTGGTCGATTTTCGCCGGGATTTCAGTATGTTGTAGCTGAGACAATGCTCTTGTATATTAGTTGGCTTCATTTTTCATTTTGAGAACAGCATCATGGTCTAATCTTACGATAAACGGAGGCATGTCATTTTTTCACATTTTGCGTGTATTGTCTATGGGACATGACCTTTTTCTAATTCTTGATTCTACATTCCCGTCTTTTCTGAGCAACAGCTCCTTTATTTCTGCTCGATTTTCGCCCAGCTTCGACTATGTTGTAGCTGAGAAAATTCTCTATCGTAAGTGTGCCATTTATTTTTAATCAGATGTCAGGAACATATTGAAATTTCAACTGGAAGATATGATTTAGGAATCCCATTTTCCATCTACGTGTTATCTCTATGGACTATATTCTGGTCCATCGGTAAAGCACTGGTCTCACATCCTCATGGTCCCTGGTTCGACTCCCGGCGACGGCGGGTGTCAATTTTTTTTTTTTTTTTTTTTTTTTTTACATTTTTTGCCCTTTCATATTACCATCTTCATCGACTACGTTTACACATACAGTTACAAACAATGCCATAACTGCGTTATTTTGCGTGTTATGTCTATTGCAATGCAGTGTACATTAGTTTATGTACAACCCTATTGCAAATATGATTCATGAACGTGTATTGAACCTTTAGGATTAACTTTGCATAATACTAAAAATCAAATCGTCCTGTGTCTGTGATGCTGGTCTATTTCCTCTTCGTAAATTTTCTCTGAATGGGGATTTTAATTGGGAATGACTATAATCCTCTTGCATAATACTAAAAATCAAATCGTCCTGTGTCTGTGATGCTAGTCTCCTTCTCAGACCTGAATATTTTTCAAGTTCATCAGGTCTTTGAACATTAGATAAATTGGTGATTAGACGGCAAATAGATTACCCAACACAAAACGTTTCAGAACGTTCTTAGAACATATTTATTAGGTCTGCTACATCTTCGTCTTTAATAATTGTTACAAAACATTTTTATTAGATCCGTTTCGTCTTCGACTTTAATAAACGTTCATAAAACGTTTTTATTAGGTCTGCTGCGTCTTTGTCTTTAATAAACGTTCACAAAACATTTTGAGAACGTTCACAAAACGTTTTTATTAGGTCTGCTACGTCTTCGTCTTTAATAAACGTTCACAAAACGTTTTCAGAACGTTTCCAAAACGTTTACAAAACATTTTTATTAGGTCCGCTACCTCTTCGTCTTGAATAAACGTTCACAAAATATTTTCAGAACGTTCACAAAATGTTTACAAAACATTTTTATTAGGTCTGCTACGTCTTCGTCTTTAATAAACGTTCACAAAATGTTGTCAGAACGTTTCCAAAACGTTTACAAAACGTTTTTTATTAGGTCTGCTACGTCTTCGTCTGGAATAAACGTTCACAAAATATTTTTAGAACGTTCACAAAATGTTTACAAAACGTTTTTATTAGGTCAGCTACGTCTTCGTCTTTAATAAACGTTCACAAAACGTTTTCAGAAACCTTCACAAAACATTTACAAAACGTTTTTACTAGGTCGGCTATGTCTTCATCTTTAATGAACGTTCGCTATGTCTTTGTCTTTCATAAACGTTCGCAAAACATTTTCAGAAGTTCATAAAAAGTTTACAAAACGTCTTTATTAGGTCCGCTACGTTTTAGTCCTTAGTAAAAGTTCACAAAACGTTTTCAGAACGTTCACAAAAGTTTTTTTTATGTCCGCTACGTCTTCGTCTTTAAAAAACGTTCGTAAAACATTTTCAGAAGGTTCATAAATAGTTTACAAAGCATTACCAGGTCCGCTACGTCTTTGTCTTCAATAAACGTTCACAAAACGTTTTCAGAACATTTTCCAGAAGGTTTTTTTTTATCAGGGCTGCTTCCTCTTCGTAAATTTTCTCTGAATGGGGATTTTAATTGGGAATGACTATAATCCTCTTGATGACCATGATAATGAGATAGTAATGTTGCTGACGGTGATACAAACCCTGATGATGAAAATGATGAATAAAAGGCCAACTGTCATATACCTTTTATAATCATAGATATCATATCCATATCAAAAAGACGACAGACCACCTAATTCGTCTGATCGAATGACGAATTAAATCTCGTTTTTTTTTTAAATTTCGATGCTGCAGACCTGCCAAAAGGGGGCGCTAGAGTCACTTTGCAAAGGGCTAGAGACTTGGAAATTGATTCATATGAAAGAGTGTGAAATTCTGCACAAAAAAGGTCAGTATTGCTCAGCCCTCCAGGAGGTCATCTTTAGGGTGAAAATGGCTGTCAAAGTCAAAAGTTGCATATGCTGGTTTAGAAATGTGCTTAAAAAGTCGGGTGGTCTGTCTTTGAAAAAACGGCTTTTTCTTCATTTGCCGTGGCCCTACGGATTTGAAATGAAAATCAGCTGGTAGAGCGTTAATTTCTAAACAAAAGTTGTCACTGGTGCACGTGTCTCATATGTACAAGAAAAGGGCGAAAATGGCCTCCAAAGTTCAAATTGTGTATTTGGCTTAGGCAGAGCGCAATCATTAGGTGGTCTGTCATATTATGACAGATCACCTTTTAATTTCGTCAAAATTTTCTTTATTCTTCATTATTATTAATTAGGTGGTCTGTCATCTTTGACAGATCACCTTTTAATTTCGTCAGAATCTTCTTTCATTATTATTATTTTTATTATTATTTTTAATTATTCTCTTTATTGGTACCCACTTTTTTGTGCAGTCGAAATCTCAGAACTGGCCCTGTCATTTTCTGTCAAATTTTCATGAATTATCAGTCCTTACGAGATCTCGGTTTTTTACTCATTTTCAAGTTCATCAGATCATCGTGACGTCATCCAGGCGCCATTTTGTAAATATCATTTCATGATCATATCTTCTTAACAGAATGTCATTTCTCATTCATACTTAGCATGATGAATATTCATATCAATCTGAATAATTTCATTCACTTAGACGCGCACGTACGCGTTCGTCCGCGCGTCAGCGCGCGCGCAAAAATTAAAAATGCTCAGAATCGACTCATATTCATTTTGCACACGTTTCAGGCCATTTTAAGCATTTCAAAAATTTGCGCGCGTCCGCGTCCGCGCGCGCCATATTTGCGCGCGCACACCAAAGAAAACGTAAAAATGCCGTTTTTTCACTTGATTTGCGATCCTAATACTTTTCTTAACCATTCACAACAATTGAAAGTCGATTTCAACTCCTCATAAGGCCGCACGCGCGCGTCAAAATTCAAAATCGTTGCGCGCGTCTATGGGGCAAATAACGTAAAAACATGCAAAAACATGCCCTTTTGAAATCTGCCATAGCTCATTAAATAGCATGGGGACCCCCCAATTTTTTTGCATTTTCTGAAAGCCTATGAAATGAAGTTTTGAATTCACGAAAAAAATTTGAGGGTCGAGCAGTCGGAACGTCGTCATATTCTCAGGTGAAGTCAAAATTTCATTTTTTTAATAATGACGTCATATTTTTTACCTTTAACCGAGACTATCTCGCTTAATATTCATCAATTTTCGCTGGGATTTCAATATGTTGTAGCTTAGACAATTCTCTACAAAGATATTATTCATTGTTACTCATTTTGATGACGACATCATGGTCTAAATTCACGATTAAAGGTACCATGTCAATTTTTCTCAATTTACGTGTATTCTCTATGGGACATGACCTTTATGTAATTCTTGATTCTACATTCTTGTCTTCTTTGATCAACATCTTCCTTATTTCTGCTTGATTTTCGCCCATCTTTAAGTATGTTGCAGCGGAGAAAATTCTCTATCTTATGCATTCATATGTTTTTTAATCAAATGTCGAAAACATGTCGAAATTTTGAGTGGAAAACCTGATATTAGAATTCCGTTTTGAATCAACGTGTTATCTCTATGAGCTGTTTTCAGGTATACCTTCAAAGCACTTGCCTCACATGCTCAAGGTCCCTGGTTCGAGTCCCGCAGGGAAGGGGGCAATTTTTTTTCCGTTTGCTTTATTTTTACATGTTATATTACTATCCTCTTTAACTATATGATTACATATACAGTCACAGTCGATGAAATAAATTGCTGATTTTGGCCCGTTATGACAATAACAATGCAGCGCACAGTTTATGTATAACCCTATAGAAAATCTGATTCGTTAAGGTGAATTCAAGCTTTGGATCATCTTTTAAGTATTCTGCGATATCAAACCATCCAATTTCTATGTTAGTCTCCTATCGAGGCGTAAAAATTTTATCAAAAGTCTTACCAACGATTTATCACAATCCATGTCGAAACCTAAAAGATGCCAACAGACCACCTAATTCGTCACGAGTCTATGACGAATTCTATTCTCGTTATTATTATTCTTTTTATTGGTACCCACTTTTTTGTGCAGTCGAGATCTCGGAACTGGCTCAATCATTTTTCGTCAAATTTTCAGGAATCATCAACCATTACGAGATCTCGGATTTTTAGTCATTTTCAAGTTGATCGGGTCATCGTGACGTCATCCAGGTGCCATTTTGTAAAAACCAACTCATGATCATATCTTCATAACGGAATGTCATTTTTCATTCATATTTGGCATGATGAATATTCATATCAATCTGAACAATTCCAACTTTTTAAACGCGCGCGTACGCGTACGTCCGCGCGTCGGTGCGCGCGCAAATTTTAAAAATGCTCAAAATCACTCATGGATCAAACCAAAATCCATTTCAGGTCATTTTAAGCATTTCAAAAATTTCCGCGCGTAACCGCCCGCGCGCGCGTATTGCGCATGCGCAACTCCTAAATAACGTAAAAACGCCGTTTTTTCACTTGATATGCAATTCTGAGACATTTCTTGACCATTTCCATCAATTTTGAATCGATTTTAACTAACCATAAGGCCGCACGCGTGCGTCGAAGTTTGAAATCTGTGCGCGCGTCTATAGGGTAAATAACGTAAAAACATGCAAAAACATGTCCCTTTAAAATCCGCCATAGCTCGTTTAAAAGCATGGTGACCCCCCATTTTTTTTACATTTTCTGAAAGCCCATGAGTTGAAGATTTGAATTCATGAAAAAAAATTGGGGGTCGCGTAGTCGGAACGTCGTCATATTCTCATGTGAACTCAAAATTTCATCTTTTCAATTATGACGTCATATTTTTTACCTTCAATCAAGACTATCTCGCTTATTGTTGGTCGATTTTCACCGGGATTTCAGTATGTTGTAGCTGAGACAATGCTCTTATAGACCAATTGCCTTCATTTTTCATTTTGAGAACTGCATCATGGTATAATCTTACGATAAACGGAGGCATGTCATTTTTTCACATTTTGCGGGTATTGTCTATGGGATATGACCTTTTTCTAATTCTTGATTCTACATTCCCGCATTTTTTGAGCAACAGCTCCGTTATTTCTGCTCAATTTTCGCCCAGCTTCAAGTATGTTGTAGCTGAGAAAATTCTCTATCGTAAATGTGCCATTTATTTTTTAATCAGATGTCAGGAACATATTGAAATTTCAACTGGAAGATATGATTTAGGAATCCCATTTTCCATCTACGTGTTATCTCTATGGACTATATTCTGGTCCATCGGTAAAGCACTGGTCTCACATCCTCATGGTCCCTGGTTCGACTCCCGGCGACGGTGGTGGCATTTTTTTTTTTTTTTTTTTCATTTTTTTGCACGTTTATATTACCATCTCCATCGACTACGTTTACACATACAGTTACAAACAATGCCATTACTGCGTTATTTTGCCTGTTATGTATATTGCAATGCAGTATACCATAGTTAATGTACAACCCTATTGCAAATCTCATTCGTTAACGTGTTAGTACACCTTTTGGGTCAACTGTTCGTGATACTCCAATTTCAAATCGTCCCATATCTATATTAGTCTTCTTCCCAGACGTTATTTTCTTTATGACATTTAATTTCGACGTCCCCCGAGAGATTCTTTTACTAAAAGAATGTGACAGACCACCTAATTCGTCCTGTGACGAATTACATTTCTCGTTTTCTTATTCATTTCTTTGGCCAGTTTTTATTCTGGGATCGCTCTGACTGATAAAGTTAGGTGAGGTCTTAGGGTCAAAGGTCACATATGCAGGTTAAAGGTCAAATGAGGTCAAATGTTAAAATTTACCTGCAAGTTTGTACTGTTTTAAGTAACTTTTGAACCACTGGCCCGTTTGTTACCAAACTTGGATGGTAGCTGCCTTACAGGGACCTCATTAATATTTGGCAGCCCGAAGGTCACATATGCTGTCAAAGGTCAATTGAGGTCAAATGTTAAAATTCACAAGCAAGCTTTTACTGGAGTTGGTTAATAATGATAATACAAAACATTTATCTCGCGCTTAATACGGGCGTTTCTAAACACAGTGTTTTCTTTCTGTGATTTAATGCCAGGAATTAAAGTTAAATACAAATACAGAAATTATATAAGAAACCTTAAGTAGTTCAAAACAATAGACATAAATTAATGAATACTGAAAATCAAAGTTGGTGTGCACCCCCATTGACCGACCTACAACTTGGACATTCCAGAGAATTATTTATTAAAAAGGTAAGTTTTTAGCAGGGTCTTAAACTGATTCACGGAAGTGGCTCGATGTATATGGGCAGGTAGAGAATTCCAGAGACAAGGGGCAATTGTAGAAAAAGCACGATCACCATATTTTGTGGAAGTGCAAGGTCCAGGAGTTAACTGCATTGTAGAAGATGAATGGAGAGGTCTTGAGGAAGTACTGGAACGTAAAGAAATGAGATCTACGAGATACTTGGGGGCTAGCCCATTCAAAATTTTGTATGTAAGGAAAGGAACTTTAAAAGATATACGGTGATGTATTAGAAGCCAGTGGAGAGAATGCAGGATTGGGGTCATGGGCTCAGATTTCCTAAGACGAATCTTGCAGCAGAATTCTGTACCTGTTGGAGTGAAAGTAAGTATGAAGTAAGTAAGAGGTTAGAAAATATGGAGTTACAATAATCTAGGTGGCAGGAAACAAATGCATGCATTAATTTTGTGGTTGTGCATCGGTCAAGTAGTTTCCTGATCTTCCCAATTTTGAACATTCCAAAAGATGCAGACTTACAAATATGCTTAATATGCTGTTGCAGAGTGAGATTTAAACCAAGATCACGTACCCATTCACTACTCTTTAGAGAAACATTATCAGTAACCAAGTCCAGAAAAATTTTAGAGTTTCTTAAGGTTACTTTTAAACCATAAGCCCATTTGTACCCTTACTTGGATGGTAGATGCCTTACTGGGACCTCATTGTTATTAAGGGGTCAAAGGTCATGTATGTAGGTACTTGATACTTGTTGAAATAATTCCTCTTGCAGCTCCAAAAAGCTAAACTGGAATGAACTTAGCAATATGTCATGAAGAGGTGTTATAGTGAAGATCTCTATTTTACAATAAAAAGAGAGTGCGCTGTGCAAGTAAAAATCTGGATACATCTTAAAGAACAAGAGATCCAGTTGGAGGCTGCAGATTTCTAATAATGGGGAGCGCAGCCTCTTTGAATGCTGGTAGTCCAGTTGTAAATACAACTTCGCCAGGCAGGTGGTTCCATATCCGGATTGTCCTTGGGAAGAAGGAATATTTGTAGGAGTCTATTGACGATTTTGACACAACAAACTTCAGTGCATGGTCTTTCCTTGCAAGATGTGTTACTGGGGTGACTGTAGCTGGCATTGGCATGTTGAGTAGTCCATAGTGAATCTTGTAAAGCAGAGAGCATTGGTCCAGGAGTCGCCGATGGTGTAATGTGTCCCATCCTTGTGCAGACAACAGGTGTGAGGTTGGTGTAGACCACCTGTAGTCATGCGCAACAAACCGAGCTGCTGCCCTTTGTACTTGCTCAAGGCTGTTGATAGCAGTCAGGTGTAGGGATTCCATGCCTCGGTGGCATATTCAAGAAAGAGTTCGGCGAATAAGCCCCAGGGTCTTGCTGGCCTTTTGCCTGATATTTTGGCAGTGCGTTTTCCAGCGAAGATCTGGTGTTACAGTTATTCCTAGGTACTTATAATCCAAGACTTTTGGAACAATATCATCCTGAAGGTGATATTGGTAGATCTGTGGACTGCATTTCCGAGTAAAAGACATCACACCACATTTTTTAATGTTGAAGTGCATGAGTCAGGTAGATGACCATGAAGATAATGCATGGAGGTCTTGTTGCAAAGCGTTGTAGTCAGATTCTGATAAAATTTCATGATAGATTACACAATCGTCGGCAAAGAGACGAATGGATGATGAAATGTCATCTTGTATGTCATTGATATAGAGTTAGAAGAGAGTAGGGCCGATAACTTAACCCTGCGCTACTCCTGATGAGACCTTCCATGATGATCAGCTTCCATCAACAACAGCAGATTGTGTCCTTCCTGCCAAAAAAGCGCGGATCCAGTTGAGAGAATCCCCAGAGATGCCATAATATTGTAGCTTGATGGAAAGTCGCTCATGTGGCACTCTATCAAAGGTTCAATCTACATGGGAAGAAACGCGGATCCAGTGGAGAGAATCCCCAGAGATGCATAATATTGTAGCTTGATGGAAAGTCGCTCATGTGGCACTCTATCAAAGGCTTTCTGGAAGTCTAGAAAAACAGCATCAGACTGATTACGCTTTGGAGTGTTTGAGACCACTCATGGACCGCCGAGGTGAGTTGTGTTACATTTGATAACCCTTGTCGAAAGCCATGTTGTGAATTGGCAAGAATGTTATTTGCTGCAATGTGCTTGGAGATGTGGCTCAGAATGATGTGTATTCCATGACTTTGCAGGAGATACAAGTCAAAGAAATTGGCCTATGGTCGGATGGATCACTTTTGTCACCTGACTTATGGATCGATGTTACAAAAGCTTGCCTCCATTGGGATGGGACCACACCACTGTTGTAACTTTGCTGAAAGAGGAATGCCAAGGATGGTGCAATTTCATGAGCCACGAGCTTTAGCAATCTCGGGATCTCATCAGGCCCACTTGCCTTTGAAGGGTTCCGCTATAAGAGTTGCTTTTCAACACCAGAAATGTGAATATAGAGCTGCTCTATGGCTGGATATGGAGAGGAACCTTTCTGAGGCATTGAGTGGACATCTTCATGGGTGAAAACAGACGTGAAAAACTCATTCAAACTCAGCTTTGTCAGTTGACGTTGCACACAACTTCAAAGCCCAGTGATTTTGAGTTAAGAGGACTAGGTTGGGTTCAGGGTTAAAACTTGTTCACATATGGACTGGTAAACCCCTGCAGTAAGCCCCTGCATTCAGTGGTGTAGCTAGGATTTCATTTTAGGGGATGGTAGTGAGCAAGCGAAGTGTGCGAATCACATATTGAGTGCGCAAAGCGCGCTCCCTGGGGGGTGGGAGTTTTCCCCCTCCCGTGCTTCACGTGGAAGCTCTGACGTTTCTTTGTTATTGTTACTTGTATGCTCTCACTCTTCCTTTATTCTCTTACCTTTTTCTTTTCTTGTTCGTGCTTTTTTTCACGCTTTTTTTTTCTTTCTTTTTTTTTTTGTGTGCATTTTTTTGGGGGGGGTGACTGCCCCCACCGCCACCCAGGCACCCGCGGGTGCCTGTGTTTTGTTTTTTGTTTTGCATTTAAAGGAATGGTATACACATATGAGGCAGCTAAAAAGACAACAGCCGAATTCGAGAAGTTGGTTAGCGTAGGATATTTTCACAGAGCTTGGGCTACTTAACCAACACTTGGAATATTGCTTTTATTGTGATCTCGAACATGTCATGTGAAATAAGTCAAGGATTTGAGCAGAAGCTGTGTGACCAGAAAGGAAGGGGCTGTTAGAAATCCTTGTTTAAAGTGTTTTAAACTTATTCGCCATCAAAATGAATGCTCATATAGTACAATCTAGACTACCGGTACTTTATTACTTGTACAGGCATCTCCATGGGGCTTTGAGGTTTCGAGCTTAAGTGACCAAATATATTGGAGTTGAATGAAACAGACTTGTAGGTTAAAGGGTGAAAAAATAAAGTTCCATTTGAGTTCTGCATTGACTTTTAGATGATAGTTGTCTGAGGCTGCATTTTATTTTGGTGTTGGATCTAAAATCAACCACTTGTAATCACATACCGTTTGTAATTTATGACCCAATGTATTATGCATAGAGACAAACAATATTTTATATTCACTCCTGGATAAAGCCTCCATCAATGGAGAAAGAGAGATTCCTGTAGTAAAGCAAAGTGACTTTCAAGATACTTGCTCTTTCTCAAACTAGATCTTTCATCTTAAAGCTCAAAATTGTGGACATACATGTACATGTATTTACATTGTATTTTGGTAGTTTGGATGGTCTCTGTATAAATAGCATTAAGTAAATATTACCAAAGAGTTTGAGCTGCAGTTGTCCTTTCATGCCTCTTTCAAGATACTTGCTCTTTATGTGTAAACACTTCAGGAAGTGTAGTTCAAAATGTGTACATTATCTGTTACACTTAGACACACGTATTTATAAATTTAGTAATGTTATTTTATCTAGTGCTGGGGGTTGTGAAGAAAAGCCTGGACCGGACCCGAACTGGAATTGCACCATATCATTTCAGGGAAACCCGGACCGGACCGGAATTGACATTTTAAAAAATCTAAAAGTTTCAATGTCGATGGAAGTAACACACGACTAACGTGACATGAAGGTGAGATGATTCTCATGACAAATTGATTCTTTATTTAAGGACAAAATATAATTGAGTTGCATCATCTTCAAGAGTTACTAGGCACAATGAAAGATAAATGATATGATCTATTTGACGAAGTAATTCTTTACCTTACTGATAAAAATGATAGTGGGGCATCATCTGCAAGAGTTACAAGGAGCAAACAAAATAAAAATGATTTACTTGACAAATCATTTTGAATAACATAACAGTGGCATATTGTCTTCAAGAATTTTCAAACAGGAAGGGAACGGCGGTAAGGCCAAATATCTTGACAAATTGATTCTTTATTTAAGAACAAAAATGATTGAGTTGCATCGTCTTTGAGAGTCACGAGGTGCAGTTACTGTATAAATGATAGGATCTATTTGACGAAGTAATTCTTTGTCTTAATGATGAAAATAATAGCGGCGCATCACCTGCAAGAGTTTCGAGGAGCAAACAAAATAAAAATGATTTACCGTACGGTACTTGACAAATCAATGTGAATAATTTAATGGTGGCTTCAAGAATTTTCAAACGGAAAGGGAGCGTTGGTGAGACGATTCTCATGACAAATTAGTTCTTGTTTCCCCCTTTTCCTTAGAATTCTTAGTTGAAATTAACACTAATTAGAACGGCATTAAAACGGGATGAAATCCAGGAATTTTTTCTGGTCTCAAAAATTCCACCTTTTGACCGGAACATTGGACCGGAGCCCAAAACCGGAAGTTTCCGGGACCTGGACTGGATTGATTCCCAGCACTAACTCTATCGTACAATATAGGTACAAAGAGCTCTAATGGAGACCTAATGACAGTTTTGTGCATACATTTAATGAGAATGCATGTAGCTATGTAAACATGTTGTTTGACTTATGGATCAGACATGTCATGTAAGAGGTTTTAGTGGTTAAACTTTGATATCTCAAGGCAATGAGAAGAGTCCATCCATGGTTAATAGTAATTGATGTACATGTATACACATATCCCTTCACGAAGGCGAATTGAAAACCTGACAAAGTCAATTGATAAACCGTTTTCCCTCAAATATCATGTAATGTAACAAGTGACATTTCTATCTAAGCCATGAATGGCCATAATATGACCAGATTATTTTGGAAATGAGTTTGCTTAGTTGTTATATTTTGTAGACTATTGCTGTAGATATAAGGTACATTTGTAGCTTTTATTGACCCATTATTTTTACTAGATAGTCAGGGATTGGAAGGAAAATACATGTAGCTTCTAATTATCTGATGAGCTGTATAAGAATATGAAAAGTTTCCTGGTGTTGATTTATAGATGGTGAGTTACGCAACGCTCGCAAAGCTTCCACAGGAAAGAGCCATGATAGTTGACAAGTCTCTGCAAAATATATTTTTTTATAGGTTCGCTCACTCATGTATGTGCGATGCCAACACACTTTCGCAACTAGGCTGGCTCGTATGTGGTGCTTGATCTCAATAACACAGAGGTAAACATGCATCTTGCACAGAACGCACAGTGTGTGCTTGATTCCAAACTACCAATGCCAAGATTGTTCCAATTTGTCCAAGCAACTTTAAAGGAGAAGTCTAGGCGATTTCTGTAGGCATGGATCATAAAGAGAAAAAATTCAGCTGCTAGAAAATGTCTTACTTTACACAACATACCCTAGGATTAATTACCGAGTAATCAACAATTAACCCCAGGGAGGGCACTCACATATATTGGTGGACGGGGACGTGCCGCTTTGACGACCCCCTTTTTCAGACGTTAATTTCCGTTCCAAAGCATAGCATTTTCTTCTTATCGAGAAAAAAGAAAGAAATCCGTTCCAAAGCAGCGTGTTTTTCGTTTCGCCGTTCCGGCCACATTGCTCTGTTTAATGAGCTTCATTGTTGGTGAAAAGCGGCCCACACTGATTCGCATGCATAGGCCAGCTAGCCAGCGCGCGCTGTCCGGCCATCGCCTCTCTGCACAAGAGTGCACGCGGCGCCCATGCCGCCAGGCTAGCTGCATGCATGCATTCCCATTCCATAGGGATACATACGCACTCACATGCAAGCGAACCGTTCCAAAGACCTCCGTTTTCACAAACATTTGTCGTTCCGAAGCCCGTTCCGAAGACCCTCGTTTTCACAATAAGCCCGTTCCAAAGCCCCCGTTTTTTTGTCTCGCCCGCAGCACATTCCTGTCACTTTTGGGGTCGAGTGCCCCCCACCCCCCACCCCCCCCCCCCCCCCCCCCCCCCCCCCCCCCGGGCAATTAACTTGTATAAACAGAAGTTCTAGTTCGAGCCCGTTTTCATCCACAATACAGTGATGTAGCAGATGCACCACACCGCACACAGTCACTGGCGATGCATGATCGATGCGAGCGATAGTGCGTGTATGTGTATGCATACATGTATCATAGCGCGAGCTAGCTGTACGATCCACTGCAGTAGAGGTACACATTTGTTTGTTTTGTTCTCATATCATACGCACGCCATAGCTTCGTTTTTATGAATTATAGTAGATCTATAAGCCATATCATTTCTGATTTTCTTGTGCCTACTTGTTAGCCTCAGAATTTGTTAAATCTGACCATATCAATGGGCGATTGACGAGAAGACCTTAAATTTCTCGTGGGCTCGTAGCCCATCACATTCGCACGCATAGACCCTATCCACCGGCACTTGAAAACATTCCGGCTCGTAGTGGTCTTCGCACACTTTCCTTTACTTCGAATATAAGTTTTGAATTCAAATTTGTCCATTCCAATATTATCAATCTCTTCCAGAATCTGCGCTTTGTTGTTTTCTCAACAAAGAGTGTAATCTGGATAAAAAAGGATAAAGCACTGCGATGAATTGAAAAGAATCAATACTGAAAGACATGATATACATAAAAGTTGTCTTGTGTGATTTTTAAAAAAAATCAAATACTTGTTTCCTCAGTCTTATTTTTTTTTCTTAATTTGCCGTGATCAGTCATCATGACCTGACAGTTCTTCCTTTTTTCTCTTTACCTTCACGGTTTGACATCACACATCAATACGATGATTATAGTAAGACTCTATCATTTTTTTCTTTCATCACTTTGCACCTTCAAGATGAACTGATAATTCTATATATTTAACCGACTTTTGCAAGAGTATGGCTATAATTTTCCTTCGGTTAAGCTACAATTTTTCTTCATCAAAACACAACCAAAGACTTCTCAACACAGTATTCTCCTTTCTCCTTATTCTTCCTCTCCGCCTTCTTTAATCTTTAGTCCCCTTTTCTTCTCTGCCCGATTTAGAATAAGCTACACTGAGTATTTGATGTTTTAAAGAATTAGAATTAGCACTGGCAAACCCCGACCAGGTGATTACTGAGTTTTTGTTTTTCCCCTGGTTCTACAGCACATCGTTTTTTTTTTTGTTTTTTTTGACAGAGATTTGTCTCTCTTACCACCTTAATTTCAGTCGACCTGTTATCATTTTGAAAGTGAATTGAAGATAAAAATTGACGGTTCCATTTTTCAACCACCAGCGCCATTAACGTACTACCCCCACTGATCTCCTCCACAACGCCCATACACCCAAACACCTATGTCACTTGAACTCGCTTCATCTTCTTCTTTTCTTTTTCTTCTTCTGCTTCTGCTTCATCTTCTTCTTCTCCTTCTTCTTCTCCTTCTTTTCTACTTTTTTTCGACCCCCTCTCTCTGGCTCTCTCTTAAACTCTATCGTTCCTTCAAGCCAACAAGTGAAATGACGAGAACGAGTTCGAGTATTATTCGATGAAAATCTTTCTTTTGAACGTTTATTTATCCCAGTTTGGCAAGAGTGCCCCCGTAATTCAACAAAATTATCATTACATTTCTTTTCTCCACTTTTAAAAATGGCTAATAATCATTAACCATTTAAACAAAAAGTGACATGGCTATACAAGTTTGTGTTCTCCTTCCTAATCATCTTCTTCTTGTCCCACTTCTTTTTCTTTCTTTCACCTTTCCAGAAAAAAAAAAGCGATAGAACTCGCAGCCGGTTCGTGAACTTACAAGCTTTTGTAAATGATTGATTTTACCTTCTTTTTTTTGTTCTCTACTAAAGCAAATACTCGTGGTCACTGACAACCCATTTTGTAGAGTTTTTAAATCGATCTTTCTTTTGAACGTGCTATCTGGGTCTTCTTCCTTTTTTAGACACTGATGCGAAGTGAAAAGAGCATGATCATGGACAGAATGATGGTTATTTTTCACTATACCCTTCTTAACTTTGATTTCAATAAAATAAATCCACGATCCACTACCTTTTGAAAACTTATTTTCCTTACTTTCTTTTAGCGTCACTCTAGATCTATTATTCCTCATCATTCCCGGCCTATCGATCGCCACCCCCGCCCGTGCCATAGAATTCGCTGCCCGTTAAAGGCAACGCTTTGATCAGAATACTGAAAGCTAAACCTTTGTTCTGTCTTTCAAAAACCCAGAAGGGCGAGGGGAGGGGTATAGGTCTTTTTCATTATCCTTTCTTTGTCCTCTTTTTTAGCTTTTGAAAGTCATAAAACACTCAACACTGCTCAAGCCTTTTGAAAACTTCTTTCCTTCCTTTCTTGTGTCGCAGTCACACCAACGAAATCGATTCCAGACCGATCAAAACTATTACGTTATTTTCAGTGACATACCATTGGTCGGTTTGGAGTCAGTTTCGTTGGTGTGACTGCGACATTAGCGTTTCATCTGATCTTCCTCCAAGCCCGGCCCCATCTCGACCCACACTCACACCCTTGCCCTTGGATTCCTTGCTCAATACTGTCATTTATTTATTTTACACTTTCCACGGGTTTTGCAAATGTTCAAGAGAGATATCCCTTTATTACCAACCATGCCAGACACCGATGTCATTCCAACAAGCTTCTTCCTTTCTTTGGTATATTCCGTTAACCCCACTCCATCAAATCACAACCAAGACTTACATGTATTATTTTGACTTTGGTCTAATTAATAATGAACCAATTATCATGAACATGAATTCAAATAGATCCCTGTCTCTCTGTTTTTTCTTTCTTTCCTTTTTCCCTTTTCTTTCCCTTTCTCTTTCTCTTTCACTCCTTCTATATCTCCCCCCTCTCTCATTCTTTTATTACAATTTGGTATCATGTTAAATTCTAAATTTGCATACTGGATTTACATGTCTTAATCAAGGGTCGTCCATTTTCTACACTCTTAGTAACATGAGTTATTAACCTCTTTCAAGAAAAATACTTTTCTTTTCAATCAAGCTATCTGTTACAAGTGGTAATGTCGAAAACGAGTTGAAGTATTATTCGACGGAAATTTATCTTCACAACGTTTATTTACCCGAATTTTGCAACAAAAGATCACTTCTTTTCTCCACTTTTGAAAATGGCTTTAATATTAACCATGACAAAAAAATTGACATGGCTATACAAGTCTATGTTCTCCTTCCTAATAATCATCTTCTTGCTGTCCCAGTTCCCTTTCTTTCTTTTAAGCTACCTTTCAAAAACAGCAGCCGGTTTGTGAACTTGCATGCTTTGATGAAATTATTGTTTTTAGTTTTAGTTTTTTCTCTCTTCTAAAGCAAATACTCTTGTTCACTGACAACCCACTTTGTAGCGTTTTTTTTTTTTCTTGAACGTGTTATCAGGTTTTTTAGACACTGATGCCAAGTGAAAAGAGCATGATCATGAACAGAATAATGGTTATTTTCACTATACCCATCTTCATTTCAACTTTCAATAAAATTTAATCCATGAAGTCAACTGCCTTTTGAAAACGTTTTCCTTACTTTCTTTTAGCGGTCACTCAAGATCTATTATCCCCATCCCCACCCCACCCTTACTATAGAATTCGCTGCCCATTTGTGGACGTAAGGTACGGCTTTGATCAGAATTGCTGAAAGCTATAGCTTTGTTTTGTCTTTCTAAAACCCGGAAGGGGTAGAGGAGGGGTAGGTCCTTTTGGTTGTCTTTCTCTGTCCTCATGTTAATAGCTTTTATGCATCATAAAACACTCGAGCCTTTTGAAAACTTCTTTCCTTCCTTTTGAGTGTTTCATTCTTATATCCACGCGTTTACTTATCTTCCTCCCAGCCAGGCCCCATCCCGACCCACACACACCCTTGGTCATCATGCCCATGGATTCCTTGTTTAATACTGTCATCCATTTTATTTTACACTTTCCGGGGGTTTTGCAAATGTTCAAGAGAGCCCTTACCAACCATGCCAAAACTAAAATACCGAAGTAATTTCGACAAGCTTTTTTTTTTCTTTCTTTAGTCTATTCCGTTAACTTCACCTCCACCAAACCACAACTTAAGACTTTGTCTTATTAGTTTGACTTCGGTCTAAAATCACGCAACAATTATCATGGACATTATTTTACATAGACCGCCCCTCCCCTCCTTTGGTAATTTTCTCTTTCTTTTTCCCCTCCCTCTTTCTCTCTCTCTCTTTCTATCTCCCCCTTTCTCTCTCTCTTGTTCTTTCATTTCAATCTGGTATCATGTTATAATTCAAATTTAAATAAAACGGATTACATGTCTTAATCAAGGTTTGTCCATTTTCTCAACTCTCATAAACACAAGTTTATGAGAGTTAAGGAGGGCATGTATGCGAGCTGTACCTCTTTCCGTTTAATCATTTACCCCCTTTCAGAAAAAAAATTACCTTTATTTTTCATCACTTTTCAAAAAATCTATAAAAGTTTCCTTTTTATGCCTCCGCCCACCGTAGGTGGTTGCCGGAGGCATTATGTTTTCGGGTCGTCTGTCCGTCCGTCCGTCCTTCCCGTTTTCGTTCTCGCGATAACTTAAGAACCGTTCGACAGATCAACTTCAAACTTGGCTCGTGTATGCATATGGGAGGGACAATGATCTGATTAGATTTTGGAGTCTCAAGGTCAAAGGTCAAGGTCATAGAGGTAATAATACACATAAAAATGGTTCGTTCTTGCGATAACTTAAGAACCATTTGGCAGATTGGCTTCAAACTTGGCTCATGTATGCACATGGAAGGGACAATGATCTGATTAGATTTTGGGGTCACAAGGTCAAAGGTCAAAGGTCATAGAGGTCATTATGTACATAGAAATGGTTCGTTTTCACCATAACTCAACAGCCATTTGACCGATCAACCTCAAACTTGGCACAGGTATGCATGTGGGAGGGACAATGATCTGTTTCGATTTTGGGGTCTCCAGGTCAAAGGTCAAAGGTCATAGAGGTCATTATGTACATAGAAATGGTTCGTTTTCACCATAACTCAACAACCATTTTACCGATCAACCTCAAACTTGGCACAGGTATGCATATGGGAGGGACAATGATCTGATGACTATTTGGGGTCTCAAGGTCAAAGGTCAAAGGTCATAGAGGTCATTATGTACATAGAAATGGTTCGTTCTTGTGATAACTCAGTAATCATTTGACGGTTCAACAAACTTGGCTCATGTATGCATATGGAAAGGGCAATGCTCTCATTAGATTTGGGGGTCACAAGGTCAAAGGTCATGGTCAAAGATGTCATTGTATAAATTAAAATAAATCAACATGAAATGCCATTTATTTCTGATTTGGTAATGGCGGAGGCATAAAGTTTGACCACGCGTGGTCGAAGATTCATCTAGTTTAAAAAGTAACAACACACGATGAGACACATTTTTGTTATCTCCGTCAAAATAATAGTAATCCCAACCCGCTCAGGTTTTCCTTTTTTTTCCCCCTATCTTCCTGTTCGAGTTTTCGCTTTTCAAAAACCACACAACATTGCGTCATTCTCTGCTGAGATCACGTGACTATGAATGGCCAATTAGCGAAGGCGTGTGTCGCTAGGTAAAATTATTTTACTGATTAAGATACCGATTAAGGTAAAATCATTTTACTGATTAAGATACCGATTAAGTGTTGGTTATTTTAGATAACCAACACTTAATTTGGTATTTAAAAATCACAAAAATCACGTTGACAAATGAAAGTAACATTATCTGTTAGCTTGAATTTTAAGCTTTATAGTGTAATTTCAATGAAATCGTCTGGACTTCTCCTTTAATACAACAAGATTTCCCTCTAAATGTATGTTTTACTTTTGCTCTGTTTTGTTTTCAACAGGTCACACACTTCATGATTTGTTCACACTGAGAGAAGGTATCTTTGAAAGAATTCCTGATATTGTGATATGGCCAGGTATGTCATACTTAATAAACATTTGGTCCGAATTCATAAAAGAAGATTAAACCATTGGGTGTTTAAACCCTCCCCTGGGTTTTTTTTGAAGAGTACATATGCACAGAATTCGGTCCAGTTACCTGTAAGTGTTTCTTTACATGGGTACATGGGTAATGTGCGCTCCTTTACTCTTATTTTAGTATGCTTACGGAGGTTTAAACCTAACTCATGGTTTAAACTAGTTTTGAGAATTCGGGCCTTTAGGTTTCACAAAAGATTGATAATGCACCAAACCATTTAAATATGATTATTACCCTATCAAGACAACTCCCCCGGGAGGGCAACTGCCCTGGGGACTGGGGGAGTTGTCCTTGGGGAGTTGTCATCCGGGAAAGGTGTCCAGCAGGGAGGGTTGCCCTCGAGGGAGCTGTCCCACAGGGGAGCTGTGCTCCAGGGGGAGTTGTCAGGTGGGAATCGTATCGGGAGAGTTGTTCTCCGGGGGAGTTGTCCTAGAACCGATTATTACATGGTTGGCATTGTATTGTCTGTTGATAGTCAGAAGGATCTACACATATACGTATACGGACTTAACATCCTTCTTGCTCTCAGCAGATGCAGTATACAGACCCCCATATGAGCAAACAAACTACTAAGCAAGGAAACGATAAGAAACATCCTTACACAAACAAGTGATAAACAGACTTTATTTCATTTATGGCTTTTAAGACGGTATCAATTTGTGGAAATTGCATGTAGACATTTTTCTTCATGGTTTTTCATTTATGACTATCTTATGTAATCATAGTATCGAAGAAACATTTTATTTGTTTTTATGTCTCCTCCTACTGAAGGTGGTGCCTGAGGCATTTTTTTTTCTTTCAAGAAATATCTTTATTCAATTCTGTCTCTGACTTTACAACATAACAGAAAATAAACATATTCATATAAGCAATAAAAATCAACAAAACATAATCATGCTTATAATAATATATAGGAAATAATATCACAATACAAGTTTAAAGCAGAATAATATTCTTCCATCTGTTATCAAAGGAAATTAATTTATTATTCTTAACATATATGTACTGTTTAAGAGAGCGATAATATCTTAACATGCTTTTGAAGGAGTTGATAGACAATACATTTTCTTTTTGCATTTGGAGGAAAATATACAGTATTTGGCATATAAGATGATGAAATTAAATTGAATTCTGGCATTTCCATAAAATCAAAACAAGAAATTATTTTTACTCAGAATAACTTTGTCATCTAAAATGAAATGTTGGACGTCCACAATAAACCTTTTGATGATTGGGCAGTCCCAAAATAAATGTTCTATGCTTTCTTCAGATTTATAAGAAAATGAGCATAAATCAGAATTCTAAATGTTTAATGTTTTAAGATAGTTATTTACACCAAGTATACGGTGAATTAACTTAAACTGAAATAACGGATATGTGTTGATAAACATGCCCTGATAGGAACCAAAAATATTTGGAGTATTCAACAGACAATTCCATTTGTCTACTGATTTAGGGGGTTTAAAAATTTGTTCATCTCTTAATCTATGAATATACCGACAGACTTTCGTCACCTTCATTATATTTTTAATCATTGTCTTTTGAGATGTTAGGAAACCTTCTTCACTTTCAGGGATATTTTTTTTCCATTTAAGGGGAATACCTGTTTAACGGAATAAAATTCTACAAAATTGCATTCAAATTTGTATTTCTTTTTACCTGAGGCATTTTGTTTTTGGACTGTCCACCTGTCTTTTTTCTTGGTGCTAGTACTGTATGTATCCTCATAGGAAGACAATCTAATTTAGGGGATGCAGGTCAAAGGTCTAAGGTCTCAGTGGTCAATTTGAAATTTCAGGTTTTAGCCTCGTTAACACGATACCTCAGCCATTTAAAGTGCTTATAAACTTCAAACTTGGTGGAGTGTGTATCACCATAGGCTGATGATCTGATTAGATTTTAGGTTATGTAGGTCAAAGTTCAAAGGTTATAGACATCAATTTCTGAAATTTCAGGTGTTAGCCTTGTTAATGCATTATCTCACAACCATTTGTGGTATGAGCTGCAAATCTGGTACATAGATGCATTAATAGGAAGATACGATTAGATTCTGTTTGGTTTATAGGTCAAAGATGAAGGGTCATAGAGGTTGATTTCAATTGTAGCCTTATTAACACATTATATCCAGAGAACTGTATGAAGTATGAACTTAAAAGTGTACACTACCGCCTAAAGGTTTTGGCACATCGGTTCGGTGAACGGTAATGTATGCAGAGGCTTCGGAACCTTTCCGCGGTTCCTCCCCGCGGTTTTGCTGTTCACCGAAAGACCGCGGGAGGCATTCGGTTTGCTATCGGTTGGCGTTCGGTGAGGCACCGGGCGCGCACGCGCGGATTTCAAGGTGAACGGCAAAGCCTTCGGTTCATCGGTTTGGCCAAGTAGAGCGCGCGCGCGATGAACGCTGCATGCATTGTGACGCAACAATGACCGACTTACGATACTAGCTATGCAACACATGTGTATGCCTATTACGTGTACACACATCATGCGGAACGCCGAGCTTGATGACGGGGATGATGGTTGAAATAGCTGCTGTTGATGATGAAATGATGATGGAATGGTAATGATGGTTGATGAAAATGACGCTTGTGAAGTTTATGGTGTAACTTAACTCTTTTTTTCTTCTCTAATTCATTATAAAACTGAGAAAAGAATCTTCGTCTGTCTCACTGTTCGAGTGTCTAAATGCTGATAAGTAGATCTATGTGGTCTACTACATAGATCCAACACGTATCGCATTTCTCGACTAAATTAAATATGTTGTTGTAAAGCAAAACAAGACAAACTCTGACAAAAAAAAGAGAACATACCTTCATGTAAACTGTTTATTACTTCAAAATCCCTTTTAATTTCATGATGCTGAATTAAAATCCCAGAGTAAAAAATCCTTGGTTTTGTGAGTTTTGTTTGCGAGCGTGTCGGGTCTTGTCTGGACTCGGTGCAGACGAAAATCATGTGCAACTACGAATGCAGTGCATGCAGTGCAGTGAGTGTTATTCGGTGCAGTGATTTACGTGACTGTATTGGTTGAAATTGAGGTTACGTTAGGACAAGTGGGAATACCGTCGATTATTAATAAATTAGTCGAAGGGGGAATATATAAGACACTATGTTGTGAGAGAGAAAAAAAAGACAGAAATGGAAGATTTGAAATAAATATATGGTTTGCCACATGACCTACGGACGTCTACGACAATGTTCTTTCTCTTCATCTCTGTGCTGAGGAGTTGGGCTTCTACGATTCAATTATACATGCGCTACCCTCATTCTCTTCCTCAATATAGATCGAGGGACTCTCTTCCATTGCTTTATAATAATTATGTGTCTCTTCCATAGTTTAATAATCCTAATTTTGTGTCTTGATTCGACACGATCACTCCCCACTTCGCAAGACCTGTTCAATCTTCGTAATCATTTTCAATTTTTCATTGTTCCACATCCTTTCATTTTCAGATTGTTTCATTTCTTTTTTTTTTTCTGTTCACATTCCCTGCACTTTTATTTTATTTGGTTATAATTATGATCATTTCTTCATTTCATTTTCATTCTTCATGTTTGTCTTGAGCCTCCGCCATGCCAATCTTTGAACTAGCGCGCGCACGGATTAAAACAAAGGGCACGAAATTGTTTGTTCTAATACTCGTCTCTTTCTCCTACCCATATCACCATTCTCTTTTTCCTCTACTCCTATTATTATGAGCACATCGATCAATTTCAAGAAAATCACACACGAAAAAACAATTATTATATCGTATCCTCTATTCCGCTTTATACTCTTGCTTCTGTTCTTCTCTCTCTTCAGCAGAACAAGTTTAGTATTTATAAAGGTAGTCCAGGGGATTACAAATTAAAATTCCAATGATCGGTGATTCTTCAAATGTACTATAAATTTGGGGCCATTCAATGGAATTAAGGAAAATTTTCGATGTATTTTCCACAGAAGACTATTGATTGGCAGTTGCACAAACATGTACTTCGTCTGTTATGTAATTTTTCAGACATTTTGCCTTGATCCCGCATTTACAGCTTCAGTTTTCACCTACACATAATTCTTAACATGATTTGAAAACATTCGGTCTACTTTTTTTTTCTTTATTTCAATTTGATCTTATTTCGTCGAAAACATGGGCGACGCTAAAGGGGGCAGGGGGCAACGGCCCTATTTTTTTTTTCGAGTGACCAAAATGAAAAGAAATAAGTGGATAAAAAGCAAAGAACGATGTGGGGAAAAGAGAGGTATCATTCAACTATATCATACACGTATCTCTATTTCTGTTTTAATTCAAAACGTAACTCACTTTGGTCATCTTCCCCTCCCCATCCCCGTATCAAAATACACCGGCGGCGCCCCTGGTAAAAAAAAAAAAAACTGTATTACAAAGTAAACACATGTTAACTTATATTGAATTACTGCTGAAACACAACAATATAAAGCTGATTTAAATTATAAGCAAGAACAACAAAGCGACACCATGGATGAAAGACCTGGATGTGAAAGTTATGACCGACTCTAGCTACGTTTGGTAAAAATACAAACCGATGACGTCCGGTAAGTATATGTTGAAAAATAATAATGCTCACAATAACACTGTAAAATGCTCGACACTAATTCCATAAAGACGAATTTGCTGTCCAATCTTCAATAAACCGAAGATAAGGTGGTAGTTCTAGACTGCTTTCCTTCATACTATGATTCAAAGATACGCCCTGAACGATATTTCTTTTACATTTTTTTTTATTTTTTAATTTTACATGCATTATGGGTTTTTTTTTTGGGGGGGGGGGAGGGGAGGAATGGGGTATGTCTACTCCTTTAATACTCAGGTCTGTGGGGGCCTATGCGGGGGTGAATGCCGCTATCCTATCCATGTATAGTTAGGTCGCTTTTCTAAGAATCTAAGAAATCCCCAAACATGGGGTATGGTTTTGTGCCGGAATTACATTACATGTAGGTTTGTACAGGGACCACCAGTGGGCAATGTGTTAACATGTTCCTCCCCCCCCCCCAACTGAAAAACCGGGCATGCAAAATTCCTAACAATGCGTATTCCTTTCTTCCAGTAGGACACCCCGTCCGTTCCAAATCTGAGTACCCCCCCCCCCCTTCCCCCGGATTTAGATAAGCTCATATACATGTACTCGCAGATGACGAGCCACACTCTTAAAGTTAGATTTCATTCATGACATGGAAACAGAAATATTTGAAAAATTACCGGCTTCAAGTCATAATGATCGGTTAACTTTATACCTAACCCCTTCCTACCTCTGTTATTCCCACAAGTTTACTTTGTACATGTATATGTTTGAGTCTTTGTCAAATAAAATACTAATAATATGGGCCTGTTTTTTCTTCTTTTGTAAGCCCTTTTTCTACCCCTTACCTTTTTTTCCACTGATGACTGTCTTGTTCTGTGCCTTGTGTTCAAAATCACAGCTTCAGCACGTCAGCCTAATTCTTAATATGTATTGAAAACATTCGAGTCGACAATCTCTCTCTCTCTCTTTCAACATCGTATATCTAAAGGCAGGGTGGTGCTACATGGGGGCAGGTGGAACCGCCTCCTATGATTTTTTTTTTAAAATTACCAAAAAGGAAGGGGGTAGAAAAAGACTAAAGTAGAAAGAACGATATGGAAAAATTGAGTTAGCTATGAACAGGTTCTTTTTTTTTTGTTTTGTTTTTAACGTAAATGAACCAACCTATCGGTCATCTTGCCGCCCTAACAAAATACCCTGCCTTCACGGATTTTTTTAATAAATTGTTTTGTTCAGAATGATATATTCTAACCCATTTTGTTGCCGAAGTACACACCCAACATGCACAATTTCTGACACTGCGTAATATATTAAAGTAAACACATGTTGAATTCTCGTAGTTGAAACAAAAATATGTGAAGCTGATTTGATAAGCAAGCATGCACACATGGATGTAAGCAAACTGATTTTGAAAAAACGAAGTGGAGCCATGCATGAGAGAACTGGATGAGAACGCTAGAGATGACCGAATCTACCTGGATACGAAAGCTAGAGATGACCGACTCTCTCTTACGTTTGGTTTAAAAAAAAAGATGACGTGCGGTAAGTACATACATGTCATGAAAAAACATATTTGCAAATGATTAGAATATGAAACTTATTTGCAATAAGTTGATAATGAAAAAGTCTCTGTCCAATCTTTACTTTACGAATGATAAAGTTGGCACTTCAGAAATGGACTGTCAGTATATTAGAATTAGAATGTGTAGAGTATGCTAGCGGCTATCTAGTCCTGAGCGTGAACATGTCAAAACAATTTTTCGTAGACATCGTGCAATTGACAGTGACGGATCTGCGGGTTGTTAGGGGGTGCGCTCAGCCGACCCCCCCCCCCCCCCCTCCCCCGGACGACGATAGTTCACACTTGTTATAAAAACAGTTTGTGAAGCTTTGCTTAGGGCCATCTTAAGCATGCTAGGTGCTCTTCCGTTATGGGAAATAGCCGATCAATACATCTGACACTGTCGACCGTTTTTGTAAGCTTGCCAAAAATTTTAAGGTTAGTGACTGTGTCACCCTATCCCCATAAATCTTGGATCGCCCTGTGTAATTACTATAGTTTGAAAATTTCTGAAACATATATAATTAATTAACATGCTAAGAAACAAAAAAGAATTAACAAGGAAAGTAAAGCATGCACAATAGTAACAAAATGGCCATTGAGTGACTCGGTTCTTTTTGAAGCTCTTGGGTCTCGTACCAACGAACTGAAATATCTTTTCTAGATCTGTGTCTCGTACCTGTATGCGTAGAAAGAAAAGGAGATATATCTCAAATTAAGTAAATAACAAAAATACAATAGACGTACAGGTGATGCATGTTGTTTTGTTTTGAATGAGTGTTTATGTTCTGAAACAGTGATATCAAGGTGATGCATGTTTGAGTCTGAGTATGAACATTACATGAATTTATTATTGTTTTTTTAAATCATACTTAATGGACAGAAAACAGTATGTGGTGGTCGATGGTGTCATTTCAAACTTAAAAGAATTAACATGTGGGGTTCCACAAGGTTCTGTTTTGGGGCCTCTCCTGTTCTTGTTATATATCAATGATATCATAAAATGCTCAAATCTATTTCGTTTTTCTCTCTTTGCTGACGATACAGTTGTCACATTATCTCACAAGAATATTCACACACTTATATCATCAGCCAACTTTGAATTACGGAAACTTACATCCTGGTTTCAGAGCAATAAATTACTTCTCAACTATGAAAAAACTAAGTATATCATATTTCGTTCAAAGAACAGGAGAGTCCCCGAAAATCTTGAAGCAATATTTGTTGAAAATACTACACTTCAATGTGTTCCATCGATATCCTTCCTTGGTATAACTGTGGACGAGTTCCTGAACTGGAAGACTCATATTAATAATATCTCTTTAAAAATATCAAGAAGTATTGGCATATTATATAAACTAAGGTGTTTTGTTCCATTTAAGGTATTAATGTTACTGTACAATTCAATCATATTACCACATTTATCATATTGCAATATCATTTGGGGTAATTCATTTTCATCTCATTACACCAAATTAAAAATTCTTCAAAAGAAAGCAATTCGAATAATTACTCATTCTGAATACAACGCTCATAGTAATCCTTTATTTGTACAATTGAAGATTCTTCCAGTTCAGGAGCTTGTAACACTAAATACACTCATATTTATGTTTAATTTTCATATTGGTAATGTTCCTCAAATCTTTAAAAATATGTTTGTAAATAATTCTCTCATCCATTCGTATAATACTAGGCAAAGATTTTTATTACACAAACCACGTGTACGCACCACCAAAACATTGTATTCATTTGTGTATGTAGGACTAAGTAAATGGAATGGTTTAGATGATAATATCAGGTCTAGTACCACCTTGTCAAGGTTTAGGGAATTATGTAAAAGAGATCTTTTCAGAGATTTAACCCATTGTTGATGTATTGTTGCATTCTTTTTAACCATCCTCTTTTCTCTTCTTACCCACCCCCCCTTCTCTCTCTCTCTCTCTCTCTCTCCCTCTCTCTCTCTCCCTCTCTCTCTCTCTTTCCCACTCTCTCTCTCTCTCTCTTCCTTTTCCTTTTCTCTTTCTATCTATCTTTCTCTATCTCACTTTCCCACTTTCTCACTTTTCTTTCTGCATGATCTGCTTTCAGATGATTAGGATGTGTGTTTGTATGGTGTGTTCGGTGTGTGTGTGAGTGTGGATGTGTCGAATGATGGCCAGCCAACTTGTTTACCTTTTTTTTTTTTTTTCTTTATATTCCCTCGCCCTTTCGTATATTATGTAATGTATTGTATTAATTTTAATGTGTTGTATGTATGTTGGGCCCCCAATTCACAAGCATTGCTTCCTATAGGGGTCCAAACCTTTCATTTAATTGTTTTACATTGTATTTTACATTGTATTTTTCTTTGTTTTTATGATTGGTTGAATAAAACTGAAACTGAAACTGAACTGAAACTGAAAAATAAATTTTAACAGTCTCGATAAATCGCACGTCTGACAAAATGTGTACGAAACAAAAGAAAAATCGTACATGTGCGCTTGCATCGTGAAACTCACAATGTTATGCCGCGTGCACAGCATACGATCGTTCAGGTCATAAACAATGGCGCGCGATCCGCACAGCTTGTAAACTTGGCTATTATGCCGTCACAATACATTTCTGTTTTAATAGTGCACGCGACCTTCGAGAGTTGAAGAGAGATGCGCGCTCGTAGATTCAGCACACGCATCGGTTGTGAACCGAGAATACCGCGGTGAGCGTTCGGTGAGCCAGCGGTGAGCTTTCGGCGCGGCACCGATATTCGGTGATCGGGGAGGAACCGTTCACCGTTCACTGTTCGTTGTTCGGTCCGGTAAACGGAGTGGAACCGATGCCAAAACCTTTAGGCGGTAGTGTATGTATCACCAAGGTGGGACAAAATGATTAGATTTTTAATATAATAGGTCAAAGGTCTGATTTTGTAGAAGTCAGCATTATAATTGTTATCACCACATTTCAACTATTTTGCGTGCTTGACCATGTGGAGACAACTTGATCAGACTGTTGGCTTGTTAGGTCAGTGGTCAAGTCAAGGAGGTCAATCGACATATAATTATATATTTTTCAAGAACAGTTTCAAGAACAGTTTGAGCCACAAAGTTAATTGGCTTTAGGCAGAGTTATATATAGGAGGAGCAGTCGCATTCATCTTGTGCAAGAATACTTTTTTATCTGGAAGGTATGACATGTCTTACTTACTACTTAAAACAACATACTTTCACTATCTATTTCTCACAAATATGATCATGATAACCTACAGAATCATGCATGAGTGCAATATTTCTTTCACTGATGGAAAGCTACAGAAATATTTATGTAGAATACCTCTTAGAGAGAGAAACCTAATTATTCAATTGGTTTTTTTGGTTTTCCTTTGTCATGGTGTACAATCTCTTTTTCTTTCAGATTGCCATGATGAAGTAGTGAGGATAGTCAACATGTGTGCCAAGCACAATGTTTGTATCATTCCATATGGAGGTCAGTGTTCAAGTGTAATCATAATAATTGATCAATCTTGTCCTAAATCCTAGCTTTACTCTACCATCATGCTGGAAAGCCATGAAAATGTGCTGTTGATCATGTGACAGAAGCTGGAGTGGAGTATTTCTTTAAAAAGAACAAACAACAAACATATTTAAATTATCACTGTATATTAATACCACCTGCCGGGATTCACCACATTATGGAATTAGATGACAGTTTCATAGTAGAATTTTCAGGGTGAAACCATGTATTTTTGGAAAGAGTGAGAGCACTGAAAAGGGCTGATGAGCTCCACTTAGAGTATTCTTTCAGTGGAATGAGAGCCCACAAAGAGTATTGCTGGTACCTTGCTCATTAGATGAAAGTTGTTTATGAATTCTCCCTATCACATATAGCTGACAGTAACCAATATCAGGTCCTGATACCAATATCGGGGACAAAGATGTTGGGGTATAGATTTCTGGCCTGAATAGCGTGCATTCATTTACATGCCTTGGCTAATTTGTCATGCTTGATTGTTCAGCTGAAATTAAATCTTCATCAGTTTTACATAAGTCTTCATCAGAGTTGAAACATGGATCATCCTCATGACCAATTTTAAAGAATGCCCATGCAGCAATTGAAAGACTTTCTTAGTGAAAGTGGTGAGTTTTGGGGGCTGACCACGTCTTCCAACACTTTGTCACTGAGACTCAAACTCGTAGCAAAAGCTCCCCTAACAAATTAGCTAATTTACATGCCAATAAATTAGAGTGCCACATACATTCGGATTCTGAGAATTATATGCAATATGGAGAATTCAGTCATGAGTACTGGTATTGATAGAAAAAATGTTATTATACATTCAAGCCAACTTTATCAGAAATTTTCAAGACTTCAAATACTGTATATATGTGATAACTGATTAATAAGGCCCCCCAAAAAAATTGTTATGTTGCCCTCACATGCACAAAATTTGAAAATTGGGTCGGTCGGTCGATTTTTTTTTTTTTTTAAACTTCCCCACTGGACTGTAACTGTTATGCACGCAAGCGAGCGCAGGTCGACACTCATGTGTAATATGTGCAGTTGTGTGACGTGAGAGAGTTGAGTTTTCCAATATTTTTTATGAGTTTCTGATGGGGAAAACGCAGGCAGAACACAGTCAAAACGCATATAAAAGTGTTTTTTAAGCCATTCAATACAAAGTTTAGCAAATTCTTCGCCCAAATCTGAGATTTTCTCACAAAAACGGTGGGCTTGTTTATTTGGGTCTGCTAAAAAAAAAAAAAAAAACAAACAACTCTGACCCTGTTTTTTCGCATTTTACAGTCGGTTGATTGAGGGCAACATAATTTTTTTTTTTTTTTTGCCTAATGGCCATCTGTGTAGAGCTTCTGTCAACATTGTGACACTCATGGCTCTTATACATTATCACCCTGGTCATAGCTGAGCTGCCAAGTAACTAGTACTGAAAGCATATCATACCTGGGTGGAGAGTGGCAATTGGAGACTAATGTCTCACCAAGCCTGGCTGGGATTCAAATCCCTTATGCCTAGTTTACATTTGGCTTAAGATTAGCGCATGGAGCCCATATCCTGCTCGTATTCCCCTATTCATGTGGCCTCCGTGAGGAGGCAGAAGGCGACCGTAAGATTTTTGTAAGATTCACGGGCTCCGCAGCCTGTATGATTTTGTTTCATGAGGAGTTATACAAATTAGAAAAATTGTAAACCCGTAGCCCATAAACATATTGTAGGTGGCATTGCGTGATTCCCACATGGCCATCGCGCGGAGCCTCGGGCTATACCTGCAGCAAATGCATTATTTTTCTGTGGACTTGGACTCTATAAAATGGCACAGCAGCTGCACGGTCGTCATGGCTTCTTCGCACATCCTCTACAGGCCTCGTACAATTTTTGTGGTGAGGCTGCCGAGGTCGCACTGAAATTGCATGATTATTTACAGTCTCCTAGCAGCCTTTGTACAGATATGCCATGGCAAGCCCCCGATGGCCAATACAGGAAATGGCACGATGATCGTATATAATGTAAACACAAACATCATAGCCTGTAGCCACCTACGATGCCCCGGAAAATCATAGACCGAAATTATCGTATTGCGCCCGGGGCAAATGTAAACTAGGCATTAACTTGTGATCTGCAGTTTTTAGATACATCCATTATACCACAACACCACGACATTAAAGTGATATGTTAAAATGCTTTTATTATATCCTTGTTAAAACTTTAAATTGTATGTATGTATGTATGTATGGCACAAGAGTTAAATCACTTGTATTTTCTTTCATCATCCTTTTTACTTGTTTGACATTTTGCATGTGACTTATACATTGTGTAAAAATGAATTTTGTTTGATTCAATTTTATATAACAGGAGGAACAAATGTCACAAGGGCAGTAGAGTGTCCTGCAGAGGAGAGAAGAATGATTGTTTCATTGGATACATCACAGATGGTAAGTGTTTCAAGCCTTGTTCAATCATTACTTGTTAAACTGCCTTCAAAAGGAAACTCTGTAGCAAAATGCAATGATGTTATGGGCTTCACATTTCTATATCTCATGATATACTGATGATTGATTACAGAAAGGGGATGTGTTGCAAGCACTACTTACTTTTCACCCCTACATACCAT
Organism: Echinometra lucunter; assembly: GCA_029962745.1. Taxonomy (NCBI): domain Eukaryota; kingdom Metazoa; phylum Echinodermata; class Echinoidea; order Camarodonta; family Echinometridae; genus Echinometra; species Echinometra lucunter. The sequence continues at coordinate 33,850,448 of CM057151.1, forward strand.
TAATTTACCTGGAAAATTCTTGTAATGTGTCCCCTTTTAACTTGATGTGTTTTCACATTCTTGAGAAGGCTTGGCAGTGAAAATATATTTTGTTGAAATTCATTTGCCCACATCATAGCCTTTGTAAAATCAGTCTGTGCCAATGGGTTTGTCAGGGTCATATAAATATAGATATTGCTGAACATGATAGCCACACTCAAATTAGCTTTAAAGTAGTCCACATACATAATATGTATCTCTGAAAGCAAATATGAAGACAGTTTTGAGTGGCATGGTTGATCTAAAGCCCAAGTTGATCTCTAAATTGTACTGTGCCAGTAGACAAAGTTGAGGGGCAATACAATTAACTGTGACCCGAAAAAAAATGCAGTCAGTATTTGTTTTTTTTATACCGCTTACTGCATGTAGATTCCCAAGAGGGAAAATTTCTACTAACTGTGCTTCTCAAAATATATTTATTTGAATGTAATTTATCTGGGAGCAGTGCGTGTGTCTCACTGCGGTGTCCATTGTTCACTTCATAGGCATCTAATGCATCATTGCTTGCTACACTCAAATGTAACAATGCCTGGTCAGTTTTTTTCACTATACTGCCTGGCAGTCTGTAGTGAATTTCATGCCTGCAGATCTGACCAATCAAAGTCCTAGAATCTTGATATGCAGTATATAAATTCATTTATACATCATTGGATGTGATTCATAATATATGCTTTATAATCATCTTGATTTACAGCAATAAATCAATGTATCTACCTATTTGCTAGTCCCTCTGGGTCTAGCCGTCATTCGAGAAAAGTTTTAAGTCACAACGTGCATGCCCCGCCCGAGTATAGTACCTTCCCATCCACCAACAGCGCATGCACAGGCGCCATTTTCTTCCTCTTCCTCTCTCGCTGTCGTAGAGATCACACCTATATTGAGATAAGTCCGTGCCAAAATTGCGTTTATCACAATTTTAGCGCTTTTTGGGATTGCTCAATATTCTTATTCCGTCCACCAATTATTAATTCTTACGTTGGTCTGACGGATTTTTCATTAGTCACAGCTCTTGACGGTATTTTCATTAGTTATTTGCCGTCATTTCTTCCCCTTTGGCACGTTCGTTCGAACGGCGTCTGGGTCACACACATTCCCTGGGTTCCCCTGTCTGTTGTGTTCCCTCTCCACTGGGGTTGTTCTTTGTTTATGTGCTTTTATTCTTAGGCAACTTTGAATTTGGCTCTCCTGTCTCTCGAGTGCTAGCCTATTCATTTTTGTTCTGTAGTAGCTGCCGTCTTTAGACATTGTTTACGTCTAATTCCTTTTGCAGTTTAGGCAGCTGTTCTTTTCGGGTGTGGAGTGGTTCTTACTTAGTTAATTTCTACTCCTCGCTTGATAATTTATTCGGCCCTCCTTTGGAGTTGACTCTTTCTGTTAAGCGTTCTTACGTCTTGTAATTTCTTTCTCTGCATTCGGATTAACCCCTCTCGCATTTCTCATTTCAGATTCATTATGTCTACGAAGTCCACGGCTTCTACGGACAATAAATTCAAACGGTTCAGGGATAAGCCCCTCTTTGCCATCCAACGCAATAAGGGGCAACGGGATAGGAGAAAGCTCTGGCTCAGAGTTAGTACCCACGCATCCTGTGGTAACCGTGGGCCATACCCAGGACCCCGGTTCGTCCCCACCCTGCGGTAGCTCTAGCCCCTCGGCTTCAGTAGCGTCCACTCGGGGGTCGGTTCTTTTGGCTTCGGAACCGAAAGAAATCAAAGAGTCATAAGCTTCTTGAAGGTAAACCGACCCTTAGGCGTTCTTCGGAAGCGGCTCTTGCTACTGGCTTCCGTCAGTAAACGCAAGCGCTAAGCCTCTGCCCCGCCTCCCGGCGGGGTGGAACTAGTTCCCCAGCGCCAGGCGGTATCCATACCGGCTGGGTCGGGGGGAGCTAGGAAAAAACACAGGGGCCCCTCGCGGGTCGCTGTTTCTTCAGAGCCGAGTGGTTCTAAGGAGATCTTGCCTTGTCTCATGACCCTCCCAGAGCAAAGTGGTTGGGTGGCCCCCAGGGCTGGACCCTCCACCACACTCAACTCGGATACCCTACCCGACCTGGATCCGGTTCCGGTTTCGGTTCCGGATACAGGCTTCTCGGTTCCGGATACCGATTTTCCGGTTACCGGTTATCCTGGTAGAAACTGTGGTTTCCCTATAGCTTCTGCCACAGTTCACAGTGGGCTGGGATCCGGTTTCACTCCTCGGGTATCCGACTCTCAACTATTGAATACCAACAGACAGGAGTCTTGTCGCCCAACTGCGGGCCTAGCCCGACCGCGCTCGGCCTTTGACCGCCCGGTTGGAGCTTCTCCCCTTCCAGCGGCACTGGGTGCTCCACCTGGGGAGGAATCCTGGGACTATTTAGCCCGTCCTTCTTGGGATCGGGCTTCTCAGTCCGGATTCTCGGAGGATGATGCCTCTTCGCAGGCGGACGTCGGCCCTCAGTCAGAGCGCGCTCTGGCTACCGACGCTCAAGTCCTGCTAGAGAAATATCTTCCTGAAGTCTATCCAACTAATCGGGAAGATAAGGGACACTTGTCCCTCCTATTCAGGAGGGAGCGTTCCTCCAAGGGCTTACCTTTGACGGAAGACTTTAAGAAAGTGTACACTGACTTTTCTTCCAAGCTTCCATCTTCCATGTCCAAGGTTCGCCATTGGCCAAGGATTTTGCTTTTGCTGACCAGGACACTCTTGACTTCTTCGAGTGTAAGTCCTTCTCCCCAGATCTTATCCATCTAAGCAAGAGGCTTGGGGTTCGCTTCGATAGGGGGCCCCACAGGGCGGCGGAAAGGAATCTGATAGAGTGGCAAGCCAGATCTGCTCTTCATCTTACTGCATATGTGGGGTCCCTCCTTTCGCCTGGACGAGGAGTCAGGAACTCCAGGTGTCAGATTCGGACATATTGCTCCTTGAAGAAGCCCTCTTATCTTTAACAGGGGCATTATGGTCGGAGCTTTCCATCACAGCGGCTCTGGCCACTGATGCCAGAAGGAAACTTGTGCTTTTCTCTTTGGGCATAGCGGAATGGGACATCCCTGCCCTTCTGGCAGATGTTCCCCATTCCGGCCAACTCCTCTTCAGAGGGAAGGTGACAGCGGTGATCCAACGAGAAGTGGACTCCCACAAGCAAGCGGCAGAACTTTCTAGACGTCTTAAAGCCTCGGCTCCTAAGCCGAAGGCTCAGGCGCCAGTCCCGCCACCTCGACCCAGGGGGGCTCAGACTTTCCCACCGCAGGTTGTGCCCAATGCCCAACAGTCATTTGGAGCTAAGGCAAGCTCTTCATCCAAGGGTAAGAAGAAGAGCAAAGGTCGTGGTCGTGGCCGAGGTTCCGCCCAGCCCCCACGGCACGTTTGAAGGTGCGCCCCGAGCGTTGGGGGACAGAGTTGGGGGTCGTCTTCGATACTTTCTTCCCGCTTGCGAAGAAATTACCGAAGACGCTTACGTTCTCTCCATAGTGCGAGGAGGCTTCTACATAAATGTAGAACCACTCCCCCACGGAGTCATTCCCAAACGCTCGGGGAAGCTCAGAATGATCTGGAACATGAAGATCATAGACACCTTCATGCCTATGGAACACTACCGTATGGAAACCTTGGCCTCTATCTTTCCGGCTATCGAACAGTCAGATGTGGCCATCTCAGTGGATCTGAAAGATGCCTACTTTCACATCCTGATACATTCCTCTTCAAGGGATCTTCTGGGTTTCGCCTTTCGGGGGGAAACCTTCCGGTTCAAAGCCTTACCCTTTGGCCTGAAACCGGCACCTCGAGTCTTCACTTGAGTAGTCTCGGCCTTAGCCGCCTTCCTCAGGTGTCAAGGCTTAAGACTTTTCACTTACCTGGACGACTGGCTCCTAGTTGCGAGCTCCGTGTCCGTTCTTCGCTCCCAGATGAACCTCCTCCTCCGTACCACGGAAAGGTTGGGATTCATAATCAACTGGGAAAAGTCAGGGTCGATTCCCTCCCGCAAGCCCGTCTATCTGGGTGTGGAGATAGACATCGTAAACTAAGTTGCCCGCTCCAGTCGGGAAAGGGTTCACTCGATAGTCGCTCTAGCCCGAACTCTCTGGCTGTTACGTCGAGTTCGCACAGGCTGTTGGCTCCAATTTCTGGGCCATTTGGCAAGCCTTGTCGATGTCCTCCCGGACTGCCGGCTTCTCATGCGGCCGTTCCAACTTCACCTTCTGAAGTTCTACAACCACTAATAATCGGGGGTGGGGTGGGGGGGGGGAATCACATGAGATGATAATACGTGGAAAGACTTACACTAAAGAATTAATCAAGTATTACTGATATCCCGAAAGTTATGTTATACATGAACATATATTTGTACCCCCCCCCCCCTTAAAAAAAAAAAAATCCACGGATAGGCCCATGGCCTTGTAGCTACCTTGATCTTGAAAGGATAATGAACTTTTAAAATCTGATCAACCCAAGATATTTATTGCAATAATATTTGATTTACCTCCTTCAGAAACTTCCAATTATTCCATCATCTCCCATTCTCTGCCCCCCCTCTCTCTCTCTCTCTTTCCCAGGTCTCTCTTTCTCTCAGACACCCTCAAATTTTCATCGAATAATCTCGCCTGAATTGATTTTTCATCTGTTTCTTCCTGTATCTGTCTCTGTCTTTCTTTCCATCCTTTTACATCTCTTTTGAACACATCCTCTCCTTTGTGCACCCTGGATGCTTCATTTTTCACCCCCCCCCCATATTGATTTTATTGATAAAAAAAATCCATCCAGTAAGAGGGTTAGGGTTAGGGTTAGGCTTTAGTATTTTCATAGTTGTACATGTATGCATGTATTTTGATTATCATATTTTTTTTTTTTAATTGCTGTGATTTACATGATCAGTATCAAATTACACTTGCATGCAGTCAAAAGTACATATGGATTTGCTATGTAATGATTATTTTCTGTATGGTACTTACATATTTTTAAGTTCATTCTGATAAAAGAGAAACTAGATCGGCCTTCATTAATCGTTCACAAGTAAAATATATTTCATATTAATCATAAGAATTTTGTTATTCATATACTCTGTTCAGAACTTGCGACAAAAAAGTAGACTATAGAGTTTTACATCACTATCATTCAAATGCTAGTACTTTGAATTACAATGTACCAAGGCCAAATTGAATCCTTTTCTACTTCAAAATAGTACTTAGATATGTAAATAAATATTTACCAGAGCTCCTAGTCAGTTTTTTTGCATAACTCAGGTAGAACAGGCTATTCTGTATGCTTTTAGAAGTTATGAATAAAATTCATTATAACACAACTGAAAACAGTGATTTTGTAACTTACATACCCATAAAATCAATCGAAATTACAGTGTACATGTATGAATTTTCAATTCCTCTAATGAAACAATAATCTGCTGTAAGAGTTTCAAATAATCCACACACACACATATGGGGGGATCAGTTTCTAAAAATAAATACTTGTACAATCATTTGTTTTGTAACTTTGTCCAGTGGCATTGTAAACAATTTTGATGATAATCCAAAATTGTGGAATGTAATTTGAATTCAGTTGTGGAGCAATTAGTCCTGATTCACGAAATGACGACAGTTATTGGAAAGCACTCTCAGATAATTAATCTTCATTTAGTTCAGGATTCATGTAACTCTACAACCCAAATGAATCTAATTCCACACAGATTAAAGCTAAATTAAGGTTTGGATGGTTAGCATATCTTTATGCAACCCCTCCCCCTGAAAATCTTCAACCTCTTTCATTCAAAATTTTCCCAAAATTCTACCCAAAGTGTGCTCTACATCATTCAATTTGCAATCTGACCCACCTGGTTACTGATCACTCCCTCCCTTGCTTGTTCCTTCAAACAATTACATGATCTTGCACCCAACTCTCAATCCCAAGAAATTACATGTGTAACTTATGTAACATAATGGGTTAAGATACATATTGAAGGATCTGGTGTAAATTTTTGGTGGAATGTTGGAAAAGGTTTCAGTAAAAAATATGCAAGTCTAAAACTGCTGAGTTGGGTGGGCTACTGCTCCCCTCGCCCCCTGCTGTACACAGGGCCAAGATACCTCACTTGGTGAGAGACAGATCTCCAAAGGAGGGATCCAATGCCCTGAAGAGAGGAAGCTAAACTCTTTCAGTCTATTAATGAAAATAAGATAAGATTGAAAGTTGGCCTGAATTGTGACAAATACAAATACAAAGTATGAACAGTAGGAACACTAAATTTTTAACTTTGCAGACCAAGGTTTACAAATCAGTTTAGTTTATTTTATGAGAGGAAATCAGAAAACAAAACATAGCTTCTGATTGTACAGCAAAACTGAACAAGTAAAACTTAACAAGTATTTGGCTTTTAATAACTAACATTCTCTTTGAAATCTCATTGCAAACAAAGAAATAGATGTATATGTATGAGCAAGAAATGTTGGCAAGATATTTTGATCCTGGAGCCTATATGTCAATTCAAGGAAGCTTGACTGATTTTTCAAAGGAACAAACTTTCCAAAGGAACAACAACAACAACAACATTTCCATGGGAGATGATTACCCCCCCCCCTTCATTTCCAAGTTGAGACAGTTATAAATAGAAATGTTACACAGAAGTTCCAGAATGAGTGTATTTGCAACCGAGGCCAATGGCCTTGTAAAAATGTTAAACCCTGGCTGAAATTTGACACATTGATAGCCACATGACCAAATTCATGCAGAATCCACTTACCTTCCATAACAATACTGGAGTTGTAACTAATTTCTTCTTTGCAGAAATTTTCTTCATTCTCAGTCAACAAGCAATCATCACCTACATCTTCAAAATTATTGATGTGGATGCAGACATAAATGCAGCCTCAAGTTTCAACCTAGGTATCTGATGAACAAAGTCAAAACAGATGAATGAATGGGATGCTCAGAGCTACTTCTCAACAAAGAAAATAAATTTTATTGGAGTCTATAGTCTGTATCTACAATCAGGGAGTAGAAGCATGATTAAATCATACCCCTCTCATCATGCTTGCTTATCAGTCTCCCTTATCAGTCCCCCTCGAGCCAATGTCAGGCCCCGGCTCGGCGGCAGCCCGAACCGAAAGCTACTCGTTCGGGCTGCCGCAGCAAGCCCTAGTGCAGCCTGCCTCTTCAGACAGCTTCATCATGTAACTAGGAATTCGTCGACACACAAACACACTGCAACAGACTGATTTGCATTTCATTTACAATCATCGACAATCCACCAGAAAAGCTGGGCACGATGTTGCGTGGTGACAGGGTGCTTAGCACATTGCAGCGGTAACATAACTGCCGCCGATGAAAAAAAATTACAAAGTTCGCGAGTATTTTGCACATAATTTCATGACATACAACTCAGGATAGTTCTCTGAAAATGTAAAGAAATTAATACAGGTTCGCCATAATGGTAGAACTTATTATGAATAAATTCCATTTTTTGACAAATTAGGGAAATTTAAACTGTACTCACCTCTTGTCCTAAAAATCCTGACTCTGTGTGGATAGAGTGTTAACTTTCATTCAAGCCGTTTTTGTCGTATTTATTTGTACGCAAGGGGACGCGACCATTCATATTTTTGTTGTATTATTTTTTTGAAGCATCGGGTAAATTTCACTTTGAACCCAACCGTTCGTAGATTTGAAGTGTATATTTCTCAAATGGTAGACCTGACCTTTCGCAAATCAAGTGGGCTGTTTTCACGAATTGCCGAGTTACGTGATTACATGGCCCGACGCAATTGCCCGATGGTTCGAAGTAAGCCAGCGAAGAACCGCTCCAGAAGACCACATCGTGAGGTGGTCTTCTTGACCACTTTAAAGTGGTCCAGTGAAGCACTTCCTGGGGCAGCTTGTCTGTTTACACTTACCATTGGAGCACTCCTGCGGGGAGCGCTCATGGAAGTGAGTGTAAACAGAGTTTTTAATACCTTTAAAGGAGAGGCGCTTCATACAATGAAATGCATGAAATGTGGTGTGCTACTTTTAACAATATACTTGGTCATGAAACCAAAGAAAATTCATGTATATTTAAGGTGATCCGAAGAGTTGAAAAAAAAAAAAAATTACAAAACAGAAAAATTAAAAGGGGTGGGGGGCACGCTTTTGGCGCTTTTGGCGCCCCTGCCTGGATCCGCCAATGATTGATGATAATTCCTCATAGCTCTTATATTAAGAAATGAAATACTGGTAGGTCCAAGGTATTTGGTCTTTTGGTGCCCTATATCTTACCAAGTAATGAAGGAAGCTCTCTTTCTAATGTGTCTCTTCACTTCATGTGTGGTCTGATTTGAACTTAAGTAGAGTCGAACAGAAATACTTTGAGATTTTCTGGTAACGTACAGGACAGAATAGATTGGCCTTGCTCAAAAAGGTATTTCTCCCATGTTTAGATTGTACGTTTTGTTGATTTTATTCCCAGAATCGGATCTTATGGGTGGATGAGAAGAACCTGACAGCTCATATAGAAGCAGGTATCTTTGGTATTGATCTGGAAGAAAAGGTGAGTGAAGCTATGATGTTATCAGTAAACAGACTTCTAGGCAGAATACTGTTTATGATTGGTTCATAATGACAGAAAATGTGGCTTTGCAAGATTCACATGGAGATGTTGCAAGAGGACCAATGCAGTTTTACAGGTTATGTATTTACACATTTATTTGTGCACATGGAGTGAAATTTAGGCTGTGTGGCAATCTACCAGCAGGAAGGTACATGTAAATTTAGTTGGGAGGACCACAACAATTTTTGAGTGGAAAGTGTGTATTGATTCAAATGATGAGAATCTTTGCATGATACTGATTATGTTTTAAAAGAGAGGATAATCAAGGTAGAAAAGGGTCAGTTCTTAGCACCAGAGATGTTATTAAAAGTAAAAAGTATGTTAATTCATATGTAATCTACTAATCATTACATTGGTAAATTAAAGGCCCTATCTGATGAAACTACAACTATATATCAAAGGAAAGCTAAGTGGATGTAGAATACATATACATAGAAACTGAAATGAATTTACATTTCATTTTTGCACTAGAACAGATTGATAGATAGCTATAGATAGATAAGTTGGTTTATTGTAAAAAACATCAAAACAAGCAGCTCCCAGGCTGAAAATGTTCAATTTACATACTGATAGTACGTGTTTAGATAAAAGTGACAATGGTAATTAAAACATCACATGAATAAATAAGGGAATTGAAATATCACGAAAATAAGAGCAACTTCAAAATCATACATCCTATAACAACCTCACATAAATGGATATTGGCAAATATAGTGCATACATCCCCACCCCCCCCCAAAAGTCCTGAAATAAGTGGTTAACCTGACAATGTATTACAAAATAAAAGAGAGGGAGATGAGGTATTGTAGGCCACTGGTTCATTCGGATTTAAAGCATGAAGTTGTATATTTTTAGGAAGATAATTACAAACCGTGAGGAAAAAATAGAATGTATGCGGTACATGACACTTTATAGATGCGAATGTAACGGAATTTCGCTCTTACATGCTTTCTTAATAAAACTAACAGGATATTGCACAGTGCATGTAATAGTGGTTTTAAAAATCTATTTTCAGGCCATTTCTGGTTTTTCTGGAGTTTCTTCTCCGTTTTTAAGATTTTATAGCGGCCAGAAAACGGAGTACTCCGTTTTCCTCCCTCGATTTCACACATCTTTTTTTTAATTTTTATTTTTTTATTATAATTTCTGTAGAAAATCACGCACATTACCTAAATTTTCGTCAATATCTCAGAGATCTCTGGCTCCCCTTGCATGAACGTACGAACAATACAAGCGCAACAAGCCACGGTGAGCGCGCTATAATCCTAAACCGACCGTGTGTATGAACATTTGTGATCGCGAGGATCCATAGCGCGCTTCATTCAGTGTGTCAGAGATGCCAAATGTTAAGTACTTAGAAACCCTACAACTACCTTATCTTGTCTATATATTTAAAATAATGTATTTATACTGTAGATTAGGGCTGTTACCGAACTGCCGAACCAAACGGAAGTTCGCCGAACATGGCACTTTCGAACAGGACCGAACCGAACCGAACTCAAAGGCCAAGTTCAGAAATTCGGAAATTCGGCAATTTACAGCACAGGATCATTGATTCAGCCCTCGGTGAAGACCTTGTCCTGAATTTGATATGCTAAATGGGAGATACACCTTTGATTTATCAAAAAATTAATACATACATTATTGGTGGGATTCTTTTAATTCATCTTCTAAAAGTTTTTCTAAAATCAAAGATAGAAAAACACTTAATACAGCTTGTGTCTCATTTTTCCTTTGATTCTGAGTAAATTTCATAATATTTGGCACCATGAATTCTAGTTGTTTTCCCCCCAAATCATGTTAAAAGCTTCAAAATATGCCCAAAGATACTCACGATTGTAATCGATCGTAATAAGGTTGTAATCGATTAACAATCATGATCGATCATAATACTAATAAATATTTTTTTTAAAAGTAAAAAATAGAAAAACACTGCTTATTGATAATTTCTTTTATTATTTTCGTTCCTTTCCTTTATTGTTTCAATTTTTTTAAATTTTCTCTTGTTTTCTATTAATCAGTATATGAAAATTATCTTTCCCTTTCATTCAGAAAATAAAATAAATAACAAAGAATCATGCAATAAATGCAGTAACTATTTTTTGTCATAGAAATATATTTATAAGAAACAGTGACTTCCAAGTGCAGGAAGGACAGAAAAAGTTCTGGTGTTCATATGTTATTAATACTCTCCCTATTATTTATACTGTATTTCCGAACCTCGAACTGAACCAAAATTCGGAAATAAAAGTGCCGAACTCTGCCGAACCGAATCGAACCCGAACATGGTGCTAAATTTCCAGCCCTACTGTAGATTAATGATTTTGACCCTCTAAATAACAGAACATACAAACTTTAAGGGGGCTCTGCCCCCTTGCACTGTATACCCTGCTGGGGGCATTGCCCCTGGACCCCACAAGAGGCTGCGCCCTAAGGTGGGCCCGTTGACCCTCGCCGTTAGGATTGGGGCTTTCACGTGATTCGTGGACTCCTTTTCTGATTTTGAAATGTTGGCAGGCCTGTATTTTAATAAGTATGAGAACAAATATTTTAAAATACTCATACTATAACGTAAGAAAACATCATCATCAGATTATTATTATCATTATTATGATTAGGAGTACTTCAGAAATACAAGGACCGATTCTAACTGCCTGGTTGCGATCACTCAAAAAGCTTGCTGTAGTTGATAAGACCGCTTCGTCACCACCATACTTGATGAGTTTGGTGTATAACCACGTTATGGTTAACGCGGTCAAAGGCCTTGAAAAGTCTATGGTGCAAGAGTAGCACATTGCCTAGGCTTGTCTGTGCCCCGGAGGATGGTATCCATGAGACATCAGGGCTCTACAAAAATTTTTCTTCCTACTTGCCTGTTGGGCAAGTTTCTTTGAAAATTGCTTGCCCAAAACATATTCTTGCTTGCCAAAACATAATCTTGCTTGCCAAAAACATTCTCACTTGCTCTATTTCCACATATTATGAAAATTCTTTGCAGTTTAAATTAAATTTTGCAACATTGATAATTACTTAGCCATTGCAAAAGATGTTACCTGCACTATGAGCATTATATTAACTGATTTTAAAATTTGTTCTCATGATAGCTTTGAGTGAATTTACTTGCCCGAAAGGGCAAGTGACTTCAAAATTCACTTGCCCTTTCATGATTTTTACTTGCCCCGGGCAAGCGGGCAAGTGGGTTTGTAGAGCCTGCATGAGGCTCACCAAGTAGTGGGTAGTTGAACTTCCCTATATGTGTGCGGAACTGGCGCGAGTCCAAGTGAGGTGCTAGGTCTTTGATTAGGAACTGCGAAAGAAACCCTTCGAACACGCGTGACAGAAATCGGAGTAATTGATATCGGTCTCAAGCCTTAACACTTGAAACTGGATAGGACTTCGGAATTGGCGTTATGACAGAACACTTCCACGTGACAGAAAAGAACCAGAATCTAAGATGGCATTGAAAATGACTGATAGAGGAGCAGAGAGCTCAAAGGCAAATGCTCTGATCAGTTTTACAGGGATATCTTGTGGATGGATAGCTTTAGAAGGGTTAAGCTTTTTCAGCATCTGAAAGATCTGAAATCTCTGTATTCTAGGAGGTGGTCTTCTGGCAGGGAGGAAAGCTGGACAAGACGAAATACCTAAAGCGGGCAGTTCACTGCAAATATTCGCAAAGAAGTTATGAAGGTGTTTTGCCTGCTCGGAAGGGCTCGTACCAAAGTCATCCAGGGAAATTGGAAGAAGACCGTTTTGCTCAGGCCCGGCAAGAGAGCGGAGTTGTATTTGCCATTTGGCAGGGTTTGGATTTTCTCATGGCTGCAATCTTCATTCAGTAGAAAAAAGACTTCCGCTGCTTGATTTCACACTGAATCCGGTTTTCGGAGCTCCTTGAAAGTCGCTTTGTCGCCTTTCCCAAATGCGCGTTGTCTCTTCCAGATGAGAGATTTTAATCTGTCTGTGATCCAAGGCTTGTCATTTGCTGAAACGCCTACGAACGACAAGTGTTAAATGTTGACGATAAGCTTGACTTAGACATCTGGAGAAATTCTACCATATTGTCTGGAGATTCCATGTCATCTATGAAGCTAAGTCATAAGAGGTATCCAACGACCAAGGATCGGACACATGAATCACGCAAGGTTGATAGCTGCTCCTTATAGTAAGCACAGGACGGGAAGTCTCAGGAACCAATAGGACCGTTGAATATCGAACTTCCAATGGGAGCCGTTTATCACAGCTCTTTCTAGAAAATCTCCGCAGTCAGTAAAATCATGTCAAGTATCTGTTCTGTCTAGTTGGTTGCATAACAAGCTGTTCAACATTAAGATGTCTCACAAACTGGTCTGTAGCAAGATCAGTGAAATCTTCAAGGATAATAATAGCATCATCAGAGAAGGAGTTGCGGATGTGGTCACTCATATATATATGATATGATCAGTAATCTCTTCTTTCAGTGGTGTACCTGGTGGTGAATACACAAGGCAGATGAAAAGATTTACTGAGTTCTGGACATAGCTGCTCAGATTGGTCTTAACCCAGATGATCTCAAGATGACTAGGTGTAAGCTCAGCGACAAAAAGTGTCGCACGAAGGTCACATCTGGTATAAAGGGCCACACCTCCACCACATTTGTCAGATCTGTCTTTGTGGAAGAGAGTAAATCCATTCATCTCTTTGGCAACAGCAGGATTCGATTCCGACAACCATGTCTCAGTTACAGCTACAGTGTCAGAATTACGGACCTGAACAGTTGCATAAAGTTCATCCAGCTTTATATTGTTCATCGATCTGATGTTTGTGAGGAGGATCGATGGAAAATGCTCTTTACATATATCACTGTGAGCCAACTGAAGAACACTGGGTTTTCTGGCTACACTTAGGATATGTTCCGTCCGTGAATTCTATATAACAACATTAATATGTCTCCTTATATGCGAGCCAGCTCTCCAACCTCTCGTTCGATGACCCTGACATGGTGCTAGTCCCAAACGATCAATGTTTATCAACACTTCAGTGGGTAGCTCTACTTTTGATGAACTTGTAGACATATCATTACGTAACGTTCTCAGTTCAGCAGGACTGTAGCATAACCTATTATGTTCAAAGAGAGTCATTGTTACCAGTACAGAAGATATAACAAATAGACCACAAACTGCATGGAGTGAGCCGATCCTTGGTATATGTACGTTATACATGAACTCGGCATATCTGTTCTTAAGCAATGGTTGGTGCATGATGAAGATGGTTAAAAACAGAGAAATCGAATAGCGAATCACATAGGAAAGTTCTCACATTAAGTCACTGATGATAACAGAACATATCAAACACATGAAAAATTTCCAAATTCTCCAAAAGTAGGAAAAATAAGCAAAATTCGTGTTCTAATGAAGAGCGAGTAAAAAAAAAAAAAGATTAAAATTTTAATTCCAGCCCCCTCTGAATTTCTGGTCAGCAGAGGTCAAATGTGATGTCACGCAATGTAGACCGATCGCAGCTGCGTAACTGCTTGCTGCATAATCAATGCAATTTGTATACTCTCTGCATTGGTTGAGCAAAAGTTTTTGAAATTCATGAAAGTTTGAAAAAGCATCATCAATTCTTCAAGGTGGCCAAGAGAATGGCAAGATACTCTATATACATTTCTTAGATAGGCTTATATATTTCATTTCATTTAAGGACGCTCCTCAGTTAAAGCAAAGTCTATGAACTTTTCACCAAAATTTGTATGCGGTTTCTTTGACCCATGAGAAACTCAAAAAACGCAAAAAAAATATATAGGGCTATGTGCTTACTTTTTTTCTGTGGGTCATTAAAGTATGTGATGTTGGGGTGCCAGATAGAATGGCGTTATCCCAAGATATTGCAGAGATGCCAAACCTCACGATTTCATCGGGAGGCTCTTGAAAATTCACCCCACTCCCGCCTGTACAATCACCATCCTTATCCTCCCAAAATTACGATATTCTCGCACTGATCAAATTGAATGAGAAGTACATGTATCCATCGTCTGCTAACTTTAGCATGTAGCAACTCCATAACGTTCGTTGCTACCGAATTCTGCGTAAAAGGCAGACAATGAGGAGCAGCGAAAGATTGGTGCATGCAATATGCCGAACGGGAATTCACTGTACACCAGCCCAGTGGGCCCGGCGGGCTTCGCGATGCGTGTGCGCTTGCGGCCGCTGGAGTTGTCGAGTCGCGTGGTGGAACATCGGATGGATGATTTTGGTGTAAGTGATGCGTTGATATGGACACAGAATGGCGGAAAATCAACAAAGAAGACCAAAAAATGGTCTCAGAAGTATTAGACCGAATACAGTCTCCAGTACGCCCGTGTATTCAGAAGTCTGAAAGAGGAATTTCTCATGCATTTTGCACAATTTGCAGCGTGGACATTTCAGTTGAGCACGGAGGGTCGTGAAGATTTTTTTTTTACATGTAAAAAATGCATATTTTATATTTTTCTGTAATTTTTATGTTAAAAAAGTGGGAACTGTTTTTTAAACATTTAAAATGCTCCAAAATGAGGCTCAGATTACACCAGAGAACATTTAGAAACCCAGAACTTCCAAGGCCCGTCTTAGGGCCCTGGAGCCCAGCCACGGGGTCGAGCGCTCCTTGCTTGAGATGTGCGCTATGCGCACATAATTTGGTGTCGGTCGCAAATCCTCCCTAATTCTGATTTTCAAAAGTTGGCATCTCTGGATATTCCCCCAAATAGGGCTCAGAAATCATAATAGCATGGTTAAATCCCCATATGTTTGTTGAAACGGGAGGAATTTTAAAAAATGATTTATGGACTTGCTTTATAATAAACAGCACCCTCACATGTTGAAAGAAAACTGAAACTATCAGGTCCTGACCGGAACTTGTCTAGAGATGGGATGGTGCTAAATACCTCTGTCATAAATGCAAAATTCATGACAGTTCCATAAAATTTTCCACAATTGTAGAAAAAGGTATACTAATGTTAAAGAAAGTTTGAAAAAGGGGGGTTTATGTGCTCGTTTTTGTGTTATCACCATCCAGAGATGGCGTCTTGCATCTAAAACGAGCAAAACATAGATTTCTGGGAACCTGTTATAGAGATAGAGTGGGTGCCAAATCGCTCTTTATCTTGCACTCCATCCCCATTTGATTAATTGTAGAGAAAAGTATACTGAAGGGGTTGAACTTTTAAAAAATGGACAGTTTGTGTACTTATTTTTATTGGTTTTAATCAGCAGCACACTCTTATCAAAAACTTTCAGATTCTGACTAGGAATATGCATATAGATTGGATGGGTGAAAATACCATACACTCAAAATCCATGAAAGTTCTATAAAAATTTGAACAATTGTTGAGAAAGGTATACTAATGTTAAAATTAGTTTGAAAAAGGGGTCTTCGTGCTCGTTTTTTGCGTTATCAGCGTCCAAAGATGGCGTCATGCATCCTGAAATCATTATCGATGGGTCTGCACATCGAAAATATATTTCTTTATATTCCACATACTAAGAATGTTGTTGTAGGATTGGTCAAAAGTGGATCATGTGATAAA
>CM057151.1:33867077-33937825 GCA_029962745.1 Echinometra lucunter
CATGTGATAAAGTGTAGTTTCGCCATCAATCATCACCTGAGAAGAAAAGTGCGTGACCTTGCAGTTATGGCAGTTTTTGTGTTACGCTAATCACTTCAGTCATTAAAGTAACAACGCGTTATCAATATTTTGGGGTACGTGCGAAATAAAAGTGCTTGACCCCTGTGATGATTTTGCCTCAAATTTTGCCATCATTTTTTGGCATCACATCATCTTTGCTTCTTCTGTGATGTCACAATTAGCTTACTACTTGGTGAGCAGCTGAGGCCAAGAAAGTCCCACGTACTGTGCACTGTCACAAAATACACGCTAAAACAGGAGTGCATGAAAGCAGTTGATTTTCCTATACATTTTAAACATTCATTTAAAAAAAAAATCTTTCTCATAGGAAAGAACATATTATTTTCTTTATTTACAGTTAAATGGTTTCAGATGTGGAATATAAAGCAAATAATCACCTTCTGGTTTCAGGCAGTGAGACAAACTATCACTTCCTCGGCGATCTAGATGTACACGCTATCTTTCCTCAGCTTCGCTTTGGAAAGATAGCTACATCCAGATCGCCTCAGAAGTGATAGTTTGACCATTACCTTCACTAACGGTCATTATTTGCTTACTGTTCAAAGCCAGGTAGTGCAGTGCGCTCTCCCACACGTATGGCCAATCACTCACATCACCCCTGGTGGAGAGGGCGAAAGAGCGCAGCTGCATGGATATATAGTACAGATCTGCCCTTGGATGCACGATTAACAAACTTGCAGCTAGCTACCGTATCTTCATTGTATACGTCTAAAAAATAACAATAATAAAAATGAATAAATCATGTCACACTTCAACTAATTCTGACACTTTTAACCCGTTGCAAAAGGGAACCGAGTGGCCCCTGTATTATTTCTATGGGGATTACGAATTCGGTAGTCACCGGGTTAAGGAGTGCATTTTGTAGATCTAACGCCAGACTCTATCTGCGTAACTAATCCTATATCCAAGCAAAATACACTGACATTTTAACATTTTATTCGCGTGAATATTTATATATATATATATATATATATAGAAAACAACATGTATTCACTTGCAGCGGTGAGTCCCACTACATTGGATGACGTCTTCGACAAATACACCGTTTCTAGCTAGAAGAGGGTTTCAGCGCTCACTGAATCCATGGATTTGAAGAGCTGTTTCTCCTCCGGGAGACCTTTATTTAGCATATAATTGACATTGCTGTATTCTATGGTTCATAAGCTTTTAAATAATATATGATTTGTCTGTTTTATTTTCTAGTATGGACAAGGTCTTTAATCAGTAAATGTTTTCAGCAATTTTTATAAAGTACATGTATTCTGTTGCTCTATCTCTTTTACTGATCTGTCACTTATAGGTATGAAAGTTGTGATGTGTTTCCCACAACCTGATGTACAAACGTTCAGTCTACTTCAGCACTGTTGTAGATACATTTTGTAAAAGAAATGAAATAAAAGCAATGTTAACAATTGATATGTATTCATTTCAATGTTATTCACATTGCAGTTAGCAAAGTATGGTCTGTGTAGTGGTCATGAGCCTGATTCATGTGAGTTCAGCTCGCTAGGAGGCTGGGTTGCTACAAGGGCATCTGGTATGAAGAAAAATGTCTATGGAAATATTGAGGACATGGTGAGTTATGACTTCTCCTTCTCTTCCTCCTCTTCCTCTTCCTCTTCCTCCTATTCCTCCTCTTCCTCCTCCTCCTCCTCCTTCTTCTTCTTTTTCCTTCTTATTGTTATCATTCTCCTTCTCCTTCCCTTCTCCCTCTTTTCCTTCTCCTTTTTCTCTTGTGTATGTAAGTTGCAATTTAAAGTAACCTCCAAAATGATAATATATTGTATATTACAAAAGAGGCCCAGGTAGGAGCTGTTTCTGTATCGATTAATATTGACTTCACTCTAAGACTTTATTCTTTACTACTTTACATTTCTGTATTAAACAAGGCATTGCTAAATAAATGGGCTTTCAAGTCATACATTTATCTTTTTTTCATGTTGCCTTTCATGGTTGTCATTTTTGTTCTGTTTTAGGTTGTCCACATACGGATGGTAACACCCAGAGGTGTTATCGAAAAGAACTGCCAGGTAAATTGATTTTACCGTGATTTTAATCATGACAACCAATTAGTAATGAGTAAAGTTTTCTACTATAAAGTTATGACTTAACATCATTAAATATTTCAGGAGTCCTAGACATTCAGTTATTTTGAGCAGAGAGTCTTCCTCCACTCAATCCTCTCCTCGTCGTTCCCTCCTCTCGGTACAAATTTGGGCTTAGTCATTACGTGTTTTTTTTACAAAACGTTTAACCGTTTTTAAAAAACGGGTGGTCTCGTTTAAACATTTAAAAGTAGATGAAAAAATGATGATAATACTAAAAGATAAGCCTCCCACAAAACTGCCCAAATATTGCTAAAATTCACATTTCAGACCTATAAAATGTCCTTTCAATGTCCATATTTCCTTGAGAGTGGTTTAATTTGGTTTTAAACTAACAATAAAAAAAGAAATTACCAGTTCCTTCTTAGCTCCGCATGACCGAGTTGTCAGTGATCTCGTATAGACTAACTATATAACCAAACGTGAACATACGCATGTGGGACTGTACTTCAAATCTGGCGGTGCTCCAGGAAAAATCAATCAATGTGTTATTTTTTCCTGGAGTAATGAATATGGCTGTCAAATCATAGATACCTACTTTATCAGTGCTTTGGGGCAAGTCAACTAAGGCATTGTGGGATGGATTGAGCTAAAAGTGGTCACAGAGATGTCAGAAAAAGTAATAGAATTTCACATTTTAGATAAAGGAAATATCCTTGTCATCATCTGTATTCCCATGAATGAAATCATATTCGAGAGTCAATGTATTCATTATTAATGGGAATTCAGATAATGCCAGGTGATGACAAGGATATTTCCTTTATCTGAAATCCAATCCAATCCATCCCACAATGCCTTAGTTTACTTTTTTTTCAGTCAATAATTCGGAGCTCAAAAGCACTGATAAAGTAGGTATCTATAACAGGGCTCCACACTAACATTTTTTTATGGGGGTCCGGCCCGGGCGACCATATTTCCATATTTTGAAATTTTGAGCGCCCGGGGTGAAGTTTTCCCTTCCCTTACAAGAAGAATATGCACTAAAATCAACCAAACCAGGGGTGATGAAACAACCATCCAACAATTAACCTCGCATTTAATGAATCAACAATAACCCCGATTTTCATTGTGTAATTCCTATTGAAAAAATGTGTGGTTTCGTCGAGAATATTCTTAATTTTGTCATGTTAGTCGAATGTACACTCGGAACGAAGACACATTTCACGTTTCACTTTAGTTGTATACATGCCCGATCAGGTCTCTAGTCTACACTAATGTTAAAATTTTCAACTCAAGAATTATCCCCCAAAATGTGTAATTATGGCTGAAATCACGAATTAGTTTTACATTTGAAAGTTTGAAGGTACGGTGGTGTCAATTTATTACGCTAAAAATGCCTAGAATTCACCTCAGATTGCCGTTTTTGATCATCACTTGCGACCTACAACAGAGTTTTACATTTGAAAGTTTGAAGGTACAGTGGTGTCAATTTATTACGCTAAAAATGCCTAGAATTGCAATCACAAATGAAAGCATCCAAGGCAAGAAACATGTTTATATGCTCTGTATGCGGACATGAGTGAAAACTACTTTAGGCCAATGCACTATTTCAGCCCTGATGTATTATGAGCGAAGGAGCTCATTCACGTAATCATGAAAGAACGAAAGCTCTACGAAAGTATGACAAGTCTTGAAAAGATATTTTTGAAGAAATAAATGAACGAAAAATGAACGGACATTATTAAAAGAAAAAAAACAACAACAACATTAATTCTTGCAAGCAAGAGCTTGTTCATTAGTGCCCTTCTGGCTTCTTACTAAATTTTGTGGTGGGAATGAAATCATTCACTGATTCAGGCCAAGTTCAATTTCGAATCATGAAACGAAAGTATGACAAGATATTTTCGAAGAAATAAATGAATGAAAAACGAACAGACATTATTTTAAAAAAATCTCCAAACGTTCATACTTGCACGCAAGAGCTTGTTCCTTAGTGCCCTTCTTACTAAATTTTGAGGTGGGAATGAAATCATTCAGGCCAAGTTCGATTTAAAATCATGACTGTATGCTCTGCGCCACGCTTGCATACGGTAGTCGTAATGTCAACGTAGTGAACGTTGATTGAATGAATAGAATTTGTGCACTATGTCGGTACACTTCCGGGTTTTAGCCCTTCAGGGTTTAGCGCCATCTTTTGGCGACTGATTGAATGAACGAATTCGTGACGTGAAAATTTATTTGCCCTGGATTTTTGTTCTGTCCTCACAGAAAGAGGTAGGAGGGAATGATGTGGAATTATATCAACTACTAAGCGTTACTGTTCTTTTAACCTGCTTTATCGTCGATCTTAATGGAAATATTTTGTTGGTTTGGGCCTTCCTCAGGCTACTAACCGTCGATTAAACGTCAAATATAAATTTCTGAATACCAAAAATGGCTTTTTAAAAGGGCTATGTCTATTTTTCAATACGCTCATGATCATGATTAACGACAAAGTCACTACACCGCTCATGCATCCACATTATGTATGACTATAGGCATTGTCTAGGCGAGCTACCGTCCCCATCAAACATGCCATTTCACACACACGTGCACACACAACATGCTCATCTACACACAAGAGCTAATGCTACACATCAGCGGATAAGACGGAAGACAGTGCGTCCTCATTTTCTTACCGCTGAGCATTTTAATCTTTTCGGGGGAATGAAATTTTAGGCGCCTGGTCGGGTGCCTATATTTCTTCCATTTTCATTTTTAAGCGCCCGGCGGTCCAATCTAGGCACCCATGTGTCCTGGGGGGCCGCTAATGTCGAGCCCTGTCTATAATTTGACAGCCATATTTATTATTTTTAATGAAGAATATAGAGTAAATAAGGAATTTTTACTCCAGGAAAAAATAACACATTGTTTGATTTTTCCTGGAGCACTGCCAGATTTGCAGTACAGTCCCACATGTATATGTTCATGTTTGGTCATGTACTAGTTAGTCTATACGGTGACAACTCGGTCATGCGGAGCTAAGAAGGAACTAGTAATTTATCTTTTTATCGTCAGTTTACAACTAAATTAAACCACTTTCAAAGAAATATGGACATTAAAAGGTCATTTCATAGATGTGAGTTGTGAGTTTTGGCAATATTTCTTAAGTTGTTTTTTCTTTTTTCTAACGGTTAACTGTTTTACAAAACTTCAAAACTGTTTTGCTTCTAGCGGTCGTTTATACGTCGGTTAAAACCCTAGTACAAATAAATCATTAGTACAAATGAATGTCACTTGTCTTTATTCTATTTCAAACTGAATGCAGTATGCCTTTCTGGATGCCAAGCTTGGGATATTGTTGATGAATTATTCAATTCATACAATATTTACTATAATTCATATTGAATTATAATATAATCATTTCGTTATTGGTAGAGCTACAAAATAAAAACCCCAAAATGCAAGACACAACTTGTGCACTGTTGTGGTCTAGTGGATAAGTCTCTGGACTGTGGACCAATAGGTATGGGGTTGAAATCCTTGGTACAGCACTAATGTCCTTCAGCGAGACTTTAGTCTACATTTGCTACAAGACATTAATATACATTTGCTTCACTCAACCCAGGTGAGATAAAATGGGTACCTGGCAGGAATTACGTGCATGAGCACATTCATGGCAACTGGGCTAAAGCTGGGATAACAATGACAGGGCTGCCAACACTCACGCATTTCTCACGCTCTCATGCTAATCATGAAATTTCTCATGCACGAATCTCAAATAACTAAATAATAGTAAAAAATGATAGATTTCAATAAAATGGTGACCAACTCACGAATTTAGGAAGCGCTGAAAAACTTGTGAAAGTTTTCTCGCCTTTTGTCGAAAGCTGTGATAGTTTTCCCGCCTTTTGTCGAAAGTCCTCGATCTCATTTGAAGTGCGTGCGTGTGTAAGATCTGGGAGCGTCCTGTCGGTGATTTTCACTGACTAATTTGCTCTCAGCCAATCAGGTGCGAGGATTTTCAATAGTTTATAACAGTTGTCAGTGAAAAATCACTGACAAAACTCTTCATGAAACGCTCCCCAGATCCGCGCCTAGCTAGCTAGCTAGCCTGACTTAACGTGCGTGGATGGCACTGCAGGCCAACGACGTCCATGTCCAGGCGCGCACCCATGCGCAGGCCTAGGCTATATATGCATATCGATACCCTGACATGACCGACTGGTACTGTATACGCACAACACATGATTTCTTTATGCTTATATGGAATACTTTCAGCCATAATGACAATGAAGATGGCAAACAGAGGAGGCTTGATACAAGAAATTCTCTGTTTGGATGCTTGCTTGTTGCATCTTCCCATTATCTGCACCCAAGATTACCTACATCCAAAACCTGGGTCAAACAGAGAAGAACCAAATAAAGACATGGTTGGCATTTCAACAAGTGGGTATTCCATGTTTATCATTTTTTTTTTGCATGTAAATACATGTATGTAGAATTTTCTCTCTTCATAATGCCTTTAGGTATATGTTGAAATACTCTATAAAGTATGCACCAGATCACACAATTTCACCTTGAAAAATAAAAAACTCCACACCGTTGGAGGGGGGGGGGGACGCCCCCTTCCACACCATCCCCCACTCCCTCGCTTCGCTCGGTCGGCTTCACTTCTCGTATAATCTCACTCTCAACTATTATCCAATGTTGGCAGCCCTGCAATGAAGTGCCAAAGGTGACAAATGTACCCGACATGAGTCATATACAGAAATCCACTATTATTATTGTCATTTAGTATTCTTCCTTTTGTGTTAACTTGACAGGTTCCTCGTATGTCCACCGGTCCTGATGTTCATCATTTCATACTTGGATCAGAAGGTATTCACCTGTGTGTGTGTTATGAACATGGTTATTCATTTCATGAATATGAGCAGTTTGGTGGAACAAAATGCTCTCAAAGAAGTAGAGCCTCATTCCATTTGTTCAGAAGCTTCTGTCTTACATTACAGATATCAGATTAAGATAGAAATATGTTGATATTCCACAGGGGCAAGTCTAAGGTATGTCCTATTTGTAATCAAGTTTTATAGCATTGTACTATTGAATCATTAACATGAATTGACATAAAAAAATATCATTTTACTTGGTATTTTTGGCTGATCCAAGATCTTGTAGGGCTATCTGCTTTATACAGTAGTCAGATAAAATAACATCTTAGTGGTTGATAAAGAATATTGACTAAACAACTTTGAATTGCTCAAGTAATAGTTCTTATGGTTCTGTATCTTCCAGGTACATTGGGCGTAGTGACAGAAGTGACGCTGAGAGTGCGCCCTCTCCCACCCTGCAAGAAATATGGATCGGTAGTCTTCCCTAACTTTGAGCAAGGTGTTCACTTTGTGAGAGAAGTAGCCAGGCAGGTATGGGATTCATTTTGAAATACTTTTTGTTCAGCATCAATTTCATATTGCAATACATGTACACATATGCAAAAAAAAATTTGAGCGAGAACTTGTTGTGCCTTTTCTCATACTACTAGCCTCTCTGTCTTGTTTTATAGAGATGTGCACCAGCTTCCATTCGTTTGATGGACAATGTCCAGTTCAGGTTTGGTATGTCCCTCAAGCCTCCCTCAGATTCTGTCTGGACATCACTAGTGGACAGTCTCAAGAGAGTATATGTCACAAAGGTAATCAAATAATTATAATGTAAGAATAATAATGATCATGATAATAGTAATGATGATGATATGATAAAAATGACAATGTTTACAACATAGACTTTATCTGTACATATGCTCAAAGGACATACAGATTATGTGCTATTGCAAGAAAATCAACCTGGAATACATGTGAAATCCCTGGAATGAAATAGATTAAACAAAGCATAAGGAAAGTGAATTGTAGGCAGGAAAATGTGAATGGTAGGAAGGAAAGGATAATCTCAAAAGGCATGAATCAACACATTTTTGTCCAAATTATGAATGCAAAGAAGTAGTATTTAATAATGAAGGTATTGATATTCCATTTTGTGTTGATTTCATATTGCTTACTTTGTAATAAAAGTTCCCAGTGGCATATTACAGTCATGATTTTCCTGTGTATCCGAACATGCAGACCCAGATGTATAGAAAATCTATTTAGTAGAAACAAATATGTGCATGTATCAATATAAGGCAAAGTTAATGCAAAAAGTTACGATTGCTTGTCCTTTGGTAACGTTAAGATTGATGTCCCTCCCCTTTTTATTCCTTTCTCAGTTAAAAGGCTTAGATCCGCAGACAATGGTTGTTACCACTCTTCTGTTTGAAGGAACTAAAGAGGTAAGCATATGTAGTTTTCATAAATTGATTTGTTGAAAAGTAGAAAATGTATTTATGAATCACATAATTGAACCCTCTGTGATCAGTTTGTTAAATTATATTTAATTTTGTTATGAGTTGAAAATATTCTTTGAAACAGTTTTTTTTTGTAAACTAGACATAATGTTTGTTTTGTTATTTATTTAATTCTGATATTTATACAGGGTGGCACATTGCACCGATAATGGTGGTGTTCCATGAGGCCCTGTTTGGTAACAATGCTATTCAATAACAATCATCAATGAAAACAGGATAACAGCAATAAAATAAAATAGAGAAATAAACACACACACATTAATTGGGATTATTCAAGAAATACCATTGCACATTGTACTGCTGTATGTTCAGACAGTTATTAGTCCATAAAATGGACAAATTTAGTGCCTATATAAATTGATTGTTAACAATTTGCATTTTTGTGCATCTGCCGGTTTTGTGCTGATAAAGGCACTACGTATTCAGGTAGTATTTGTCTTTCAAATTTTTTATTATCACAACAGCTTAAGAATCAGTCAGGTGGTTTTATCCAAACTTAATACAGGGCTCCACACTTACATTTTTTTCTTGGGGTCCGGCCGGGCGCCCAGATTTCAATATTTTGAAATTTTGAGCGCCCAGAATAAACTTCCGTTACAAGAAAAATATGCACTAAAAATCAACCAAACCAGGGGTGACCAAACAATCACCCAACAACTGAGCACATACAATCAACCTCGCATTTACTGAATCGACAAGAAGTCCCAATTTTCATGTGTAATTCCTGTTTTAAAAAATGTGTGGCTTTGTTGAGAATATTTTTAATTTTGTCATGTAAGTCGAATATACACTCGGAACGAAGACACATTTCAAGTTTCAATTTCTCATATACACGCCCGATAAGGTCTCTAGTCTACACCAATGTTAAAATTTCCACCGACTAAGTTACTCAGAAACAATGACTTCAACTCAAGAATTATCCCCCAAATTGTGTAATAATGGCTGATATCACGAATTATCTTTACATTTGAAAGTTTGGTTGTATGGTGATGTCAATTTATTACGCTAAAATGCCTAGAATTCACCTCAGATTGTCTTTTTTGATCATCATATATGACCTACAAACTGAGTTACTTCTGTTCTGACGCGATCGACTCTTGCTGTCATAAATGAAGCAGCCATGGCGAGAAACACATAATATGCGCTGTATGCGGACGTGGGTGAAAACTACTCGAGGCCAGTGCACTATTTCAGCCCTGACGAGCCGTAATGTACTTATGAGCTGAGCGAAGGAGCTCACTCACGTAATCATGATGAAAAATGAACGGAAGCTATAAAAATGTATGACAAGTTTTGACAAGATATTTTTGAAGAAAGAAATGAATGGAAAAGGAACGAACATTATTAAAAAATGAACATTCATACAGCAAGCAAGAGCTATTTCGCTAGTGCCCTTCTGACTAAATTTTGTGGTGGGAATGAAATCATTCGGGCCAAGTTCAATTTCTAATCATGACTGTATGCTCCGCGCCACGCTTGCATATCGTAATGTCATCGTTTTGAAACATACTATTAACCATGAATAAATAGAATTTGTGTACTATGTCGGTACACTTCTGGGTTTTAGAGCTTCAGGGTTTATCGCCACAATTCGTGACAACAAATGACATGAAAAAATAGCGAGCAAATTGGGATTACTTTCACTGTATTTGACCTGGATTTTTGTTCTGTCTTCAAAGAGAGAGTTAGGAGGGAATGATTTGGAATTATATCAACTTTACAAGCAATAGATCTATACCGTTCTTTTACCTGCTTTATCGTCGAGTTTTTAATGGAAATATTAAGTTGGTTGGAGTTATTGCACAGGCTCCTAACTGTTGATTAACTGTCATATTTAAATTTCTGAATACCAAAATGGGTTTTTAAAAGGGCCATGCCTATTTTTTGATGCACTCATGATCATGATAATAAACAAAGTCACTACACCGCTCATGCATCCACATTATGTATGCCTAAGAAGGCATTGTCCAGGCGAGTTAAGATTGTTGGTTTCCCCGTCAAACATGCCGTTTCATACACATGTTCACACACACGATGCTCATCTACACACAAGAGCTAATGCTACAAATCAGCGGATAAGAGGGAAGCATTCCTTCCTCATTTCCTTACCGCTGAGCATTTTAATCTTTTGGGGGGGAATAAAATTTTAGGTGCCCGGCCGGGCGGCCATATTTCTTCCATTTTCATTTTTAAGCGCCCGGTGGTCCAATCTAGGTGCCCATGTGTCCTGGGTGCCCGTTAATGTCGAGGCCTGCTTAATACAAGTACTTGTATGTGTAGGCATAAAAAGATGAAAGGATTAGATTTGGTTTTAAGAGGTCAAAGATCACAGGTCTCAGAGTCAGACAAGTGTTTAATAACTGAGGAAAAATTTTGTTGCTGTGATAACATGAGAACCCTTGAGGTGAATTTCCCCAACCTATCAAAAATGTGAATAAGCATGACAAGATGGATCCTTGTGTAAACACATTGAGGGTTTTTGAGGCCAAATTTGCTTAGTTTTCATGTTGATGAAAATGCAGCAGCATTCATATATTTCCATTCTGCTATAGTTATTCTCTTCCCCATCCAAGCTGTCATGTTACAAAGGCCATCATCTTAACCAATATTGTTAAATGTTATCATTGTCCTTGTTTTGTTCATTGCATACAGGAAGTGGCAGCTCAAGAGAAAAAGGTGTATGCAATTGCAACAAGATTTGGGTATGTTGTATGTCGAATATTAAAATTATTTTTGTCTCGCCCACCGGAGGTGAAGGCGAGACTAAGGGATCCAAATGTCGTCCGTCCGTCGTCCGTCCGTCGTCCGTCCGTCGTCCGTCCGTCGTCCGTCCGTCCGTCCGTCACAAACGTTATGAAAGATAACTTGGCAACCGTGACTCACTTTTCAACCAAACTTGGGTTGTAGATGCCCTAAGCGGACCTGCATGTTATGGCTCTAGTCAGAGGTCACATGGTAAGGTCAAAGGTCATTTCAGGTCAAACGTTAAAGTTTACGTGCAAGACTCTCTTATGACACAAAACTCTGCAACCGTGACTCACTTTTCAACCAAACTTGGGTTGTAGATGCCCTAAGCGGACCTGCATGTTATGCTCTAGTCAGAGGTCACATGGTAAGGTCAAAGGTCATTTTAGGTCAAACGTTAAAATTTACGTGCAAGACTCTCTTATGACACAAAACTCTGCAACTGTGTGACACTGTTCAATCAAACTTGGGTTGTAGATGCACTAAGGGGACCTGCATCTTATTGTCCAGTCAGAGGTCACATGGTAAGGTCAAAGGTCATTTCAGGTCAAATGTTAAAGTTGACGTGCAAGACTCTCTTATCACACATAACTTTGCAACCGTGACTCACTTTTCAACCAAACTTGGGTTGTAGATGCACTGAGGGGACCTGCATGTTATGGTCCAGTCAGAGGTCACATGGTAAGGTCAAAGGTCATTTCAGGTCAAACGTTGAAGTTTACGTGCAAGACTCTCTTATGACTCAAAACTCTGCAACCGTGTGACACTTATCTATCAAACTTGGGTTGTCGATGCACTAAGGGGACCTGCATGTTATGGTCCAGTCATAGGTCACATGGTAAGGTCAAAGGTCATTTCAGGTCAAACATTAAAGTTTACGTGCAAGACTCTCTTATGACACAAAACTCTGCAACCAGTGTGACACTTATCTATCAAACTTGGGTTGTAGATGCACTAAGGGGACCTGCATGTTATGGTCCAGTCAGAGGTCACATGGTCAGGTCAAAGGTCATTACAGGTCAAACGTTGAACGGTTAAAGTTTACGTGCAAGACTCTCTTATGACACAAAACTTTGCAACCGTGTCACACTTTTCAGTCAAACTTGGGTTGCAGATCACTAAGGGGAAGTGCATGTTATCATTCTGTTGGACTTCACATGATAAGGTGAAAGGTCATTGGAGGTCATATGTTACAGATGTTTTCAAATTCTTGAATTTGCTTTTCCTCTGTCATTTCTTGTTTTCTTAATTCTTGAAACTCATGTAGCCAGGGAGGCAATGCGGGGTGGTCACCCCCCAAAAAAAAGACAAGAAGAGAAAAAGCTAAGAGGACGCAAGAAGAGGAGCAGACAAGGAACAGTGACAAAGAAATGTCAAACTTCCACACTTTGTATGGGAGGGGGGGGGGGGGACTCTCCCTTCCTGCACCCTCCCCTCTCTTGACAACTGTTGGTCCAATGGCAACCAAACTTGGGTAATAGCTGCACTAGCGATAACATGTTGCGGTGCTGTCGGTGGTCACATGGTGAGGTCAAAGCTCATTTCATGTCAAATGTTAAGAGTTTACCTGCAAGACTCTCTTATGACAAAAAATACTTTGCAACTGTTGCTCTCTTTTCAACTAAACTTGGGTGATAGATGTACATGTACTTGGGGGACCTTCATGTTATAGTGTTATTGGAGGTCACATGGTATGGTCAAAGGTCATTTTATTTCAAAGGTTAAGGTTTACCTGCAAGACTCTCTTGTGACACATAACTTGACATGTGTTGCTCCGATAGCAACCCAAATTGATAGATGCACTAGGGGTACATTCATGCTATTGTGCCGTCAGGTCACATGGTAAGGTTAAAGGTCAGTTTAGGTCAGTCATTAAAGTTTACCTGCAAGACTTTGTGACATCAAACTTGGTCCGGGATGTACTTGGGGAAACTTTCGTGTTATTGAATCACGGGTGGGCGAGACACAATCTTGCTATTGGCTTGTTTGTGTTTTACAGTGCATGGTAATGTGATATATTGTCAGTGTTCAAGCTTTTCATTTTTTCCAATGCAGATCGTCAAAAAAAAAGAAGAAGATATTTGCCATTCATGTTGTGGGTGATAAATTTATGCTGGAGGCTGATTGTAAAAGCAAAAGACATAATCTCCATAGCCATTTACTCTTTTGAGATCCATTTACTCTCTTTCTCTTTCTCTCTCTCGCTCTCTTGTTGCCTGAAAGGAATGGAATCAGAAATACTAATATTGTTTTTTGTGGAAGAGTTAAAATAAAAGAGAGTGAAATAGAGAAAAGACCAGCAAACAAAAGAAAAGACTTGTTGTTCTTAAAAACATCATTTTGGAATAAAGTTAGGCTAGATCAAAGTAGAAAATCTGCTGAAAACAGATTATTGATGGAGAATATTGTCCTTGCTACATTATGAAGGGAGAAATTGTTGATCAATAGACAATTTTATTACTTTTTTCTTATTTTGCAGAGGATTAGCAAGTGGTGAAGACAATGGCCAGAGGGGATATATGATGACATTTGCCATTGCTTATATAAGAGTAAGTATTTATTTCATTGTCCTTACTGACAATAAAGGTAATGGTAATGATGATGACAGCTTTGGGAGATATCCCATGTATGTTTAAAATATAAAGCAAGGAGACTGGAAGTGGTTCATTTTAATATAGGTTTTCCCGTCCAATTTCGCACGAAGTGCATACAAAAGTAAAGAAAGTTCCCTCAATTTCGCACACAGTACATGAATAAAGTATAAATGGGCCATTCAGTTTCGTAGAAAGGGCAGCCAA
The DNA here is from genome assembly GCA_029962745.1 of Echinometra lucunter. NCBI lineage: Eukaryota > Metazoa > Echinodermata > Echinoidea > Camarodonta > Echinometridae > Echinometra > Echinometra lucunter. The sequence continues at coordinate 33,881,126 of CM057151.1, forward strand.
TATCACCAATCGACATTCAAATTCGCTATAGTTCAGCCAAAATGGCCAATTGGCATTCATAATCGCTTTAGGGCCACCAAATTCGCCAATTGGCATACGAATTAGTACAATCGGCATACGAATTAGCGCAACCAAATTCGCCTGTGAAACCCCCTCGAGCTAAGTTAGAGCATTCAATTTCGCCATAGGGCATCCAATTTAGCACATGTAATTTTTTCTATTTGTTTTTATAGCTTTCTCATGTTTATATCTTCTTCCACTTTATGAGCTTACTTTGTCTATATTAAGTCGCCGAATAATAAAAATCAAATTTATCGGATGGCCCAAAGGCATATGAATTAACAAAGGGAAAGTTTCCTTATATTTCCCTCTGTTAATTCATATGCCTTTTTTAAAAATATTTGTAAATTTTCTTTCATAATGTATATTTTCATGTGGTCACTTGCTTCATCTCTTCAATTATATGCATTGACTAGAAACACAAATCATAGCATGTACATGTGTACAATATCATGATTTTCTTTCATAATATTTTCTTGTGGTCATTTGCACCATCTCTTCAATTATATGCATTGACTATAGAGACATAAATCATAGTATGCAGGGCTCGACTTTAGCGGGAGCCCGGTGGCCATAGGCTCCCCAAAACCTCTGTGGGCTCCTTAGAAAACCTTTTGAAAAGCCCGGCTGGCCTTTTTCACCTGTAACTTATACTTGCACTCTGCCATAGTGACTCTGCTACTCACCCGACCGGGCACCTAAAATTTTATTCCCCCAAAAAGATTGAAATGCTCAGCGGTAAGGAAATGAGGGCGCACTGTCTTCCGTCTTATCCACTGATTTGTAGCATTAGCTCTTGTGTGTAGATGAGCATGTTGTGTGTGCACGTGTGTATGAAATGGCATGTTTGACGGGGAAACCAACGATCTTGCCTACTGAGGCATACAATAATGTGGATGCATGAGCAGTATAGGCCTAGTGAATTTATCGTAATATCATGATCATGAGTGTATTGAAAAATTGGCATGGCTCTTTTAAAACCCCATTTTTGGTATTCAAAATTCTATATTTGACGGTTAGTTGACGGTTAGCAGCTTGTGCAATAACCCCAACCAACATAATATTTCCATTAAAAACTTGACGATCAAGCAGGTCAAAGAACTGTATATTGCTTGTATAGTCGATATAATTCCAAATCATTCCCTCCTACCTTTTTCTGTGAGGACAGAACAAAAATTTGGTCATTTTACGTTCAAAACGTTGACATTACGATTACCGTATGCAAGCGTGGTGCGGAGCATACAGTCATGATTCAAAATCGAACTTGGCCTGAATGATTTCATTCCCACTAAAAAATTTAGTCAGAAGGGCACTAACGAACAAGCTCTTGCTTGCTGTATGAATGTTTATTTTTTTGATAATGTCCGTTCCTTTTTCATTCATTTCTCTCTTCAAAAATATCTTTTCAAGACTTGTCATACTTCGTATAGCTTCCGTTCATTTTCCTTCATGATTACGTGAGTGAGCTCCTTCGCTCAGCTCATTTACAGTTACGGCAAGTCGGCTGAAATTAGTGCATTGGCCTTAAGTAGTTTTCACTCACGTCCGCATAGAGTGCGTATAGACGTGTTTCTTGCCTTGGCTGCTTTCATTTATTATAGCAAGAGTCGATCCGGTCAGAACAGAAGTAACCCAGTTTGTAGGTCGTACTTGGTGATCAAAAACGACAGTCTGAGGTGAATTCTAGGCATTTTAGCGTAATAAATTGACATCACCATACATGTACCTTCAAACTTTCAAATGTAAAGATAATTCGTGATTTAATAATTCTTGAGTTGAAGTTATGTTTCTGAGTAACTTAGTCGGTGGAAATTTTAGTATTCTAGAGACCTTATCGGGTGTGTATACGGTACGAGAAATTGAAACTTGAAATGTGTCATCGATTCCGTGTGTACATTCGACTTACATGACAAAATTAAGAATATTCTCGATGAGGCCACACATTTTTTTCTTAACAGGAATTACACATTGAAAATCGGGACTTCTTGTTGATTCAGTAAATGCGAGGCTGATTGTATGTGCTCAATTGTTGGGTTGAGTGGCTTGGTTGATTTTGGTGCATATTCTTCTTGTAACGGAAGTTTATTCTGGGCTCTCAAAATTTCACTCTGGGTGCTCATAATTTCAAAATATTGAAATCATGGCGCCCGGCTGGAACCCCCAAATTTTCTTTCAGTGTTTAGCCCTGCTATTCTAAAGAAATATAAGTCTTAAACCGGTTTAATTTCAAAGTCTTTTGACACTTTCAATTTCATCAATGCGCCGGTGTTCGACTGGAGCAGAGCGCCGTCGAGCCCCGGTTTACAAAAAAAGAAAAAAAAAATGACTCGGGCCTAGTGTGAAACCCTGCTTTGCTTATATTATAACATCATGTTCTGTTGTAAAGTAAATGTATCTTAACCAAAAAAACTGTAAAAAATAATTTTCAAAAAAGACTAATGCAATTGATTTTTGTGACGACCCCCCCCCCCCCTCCCATCCTCAAAGATACAACTTCAAAATAAGTTTTCGAGCTTTATGTCTTTTGAGGAAGAGAAAGAAAAAGTGCTGGTGATAAACAGATAACGACAGACGTGAGGAAAAGAGAAGTAAAATTAAAAATAATAAATATAAAGAGTGAGAAGAGGTTAAAAGTCTGAAAAGAGTGAGAAGAGATTACATGTTATCTACAACGAAATGTTGTAGCAAACAAGTTCTGTGCATTCATGTAAACAAAATACATAGATACGCTTTACTCTTTGTTAATGATTATGACCAAAAAATGACCAGGTAAATATGGCTCGCAAAAATTGTACTTGAGGAACCCGGCTGGCTCCCTAAAAAAAAAAGTAAAGGTCAAGCCCTGGCATGTATACAATATCATGATTTTCTTTCATAATGTATATTTTCTTGTGGTCATTTGCACCATTTATGACATAAATCATAGCATGTATACAATATCATGATTTTCTTTCATATCGTGGTCATGTAAATACAGTGCTGAATTGAATGCACTAGTTATGAACATGAATACCCTATGGCGAAATTGAATGCTCTGTCTTCAGTCACGTGTCCTTCTGTGCTAACTTGAATGCACTATGGTGAATCGGGGGAGCATTTCATGAAGAGTTTTGTCGGTGAAAATCACAGACAAATGTTATAAGCTACTGAAAATCCTCACATCTGATTGGCTGAAAGCAAATTAGTCAGTGAAAATCACCGACAAAACTCTTCATGAAACGCTCCCCTGAATGCCCATTATGAATTTTGGGCTGCCGTATGGCGATTCTGAATTACTGTTTTCTCTTTTGGCTGCCCTATGGCGATTTTGAATGACTAGTTTGAATTTTTGATTGCCCTATAGCGAAAATATACTCTAGCATGCACTAGGTGTGAAATTGGACGGGAAAACCTATATATGTAGTTTGTTTGCTAAAAATTGATTCTGTTTAATAAAAAGCTTATTCTAGAGCTTTTTGATATTGTTTCTATTGAATACTTTGAAGTCCTTTTTTAGCTAATTCAGATGCAAATTCTGACATTTTATTGTAAGGTTTGTTACAGTGAGAAGGTGGAGATGTATGTAGCGGTTTTCACCGTAGATGAGGTTAATTGCTCACAAAAAGGATCTGGAAATTTACTTTTAAATCAGTATGGATAAAGCCCCAACTACTAAGTACAAACAATTCGATAGGCAATGTGTTGTATACTGGTATAATTGAACAGTTGATTGGAGAAGATGTCTCTGTGTTATCTTTCCTATGCGTGCATTTTTAAACGTAATCATTAGCGGTATTTTCTTTATTCAGGATTTTGCCATGGATCATTACATCATTGCGGAGTCATTTGAAACCACAGTACCTTGGGACAGGTAGGGCAGTGTTTAAGTCAGAGTTGATGCTCATTTGCTATCTCATGGTACCATTTCTTTCACTTTATAAACCATTATTTTTACAAAGGATTTATTTTCTGAAATTTCACAAATTATTATTAGGGTTGAGAATTTAACAGCATGTAAAAATAAAAATTACTTACTGTCTTGTGGAAAAACATGTTTTCAAAACAATCCATGGGAGGTGAATGGATTAGATTTTAGTGTCATGAATTCTCACATTTCACAATCCTTGCACCCTCATTTGGTTCAGTTGTGACAGTCACTCTAGCATGTTAATTCTGGGAAATGGGTCGACAACAAGTACCATCAACACCTTGCAGTAGTCACCGTTTCCGCTCCTATTCTAAGTGATTACAGACTTCTAACACTTCATATTTTCCCTGGGCTCTCAGTGCTAGTTCTACTAACTCATGTCTTCTTCCCTGCACTTGGGATCCCTCGGTCAGTAAAATATTTCTTTTAATTGGCCAACTCTCACTCGCGGCATCTGCTATCTTGGAAATAGTTGTTGACCTGCAAGTGGGAAAATAGGCCTCTCATGTTAACGTTGGTGGCACATGTATTATGAAACGCGAGTATTGAATACCGTATTTTTTCGGCGTATATGCCGCACTATTTTTACCCCAAATAAGGTGGAAAGTCGGGGGTGCGGCCTATGGGCAACCGCAGACAAAATATGACCCTCCTTTGAACCCTTGTAAAAAGTGCTAGTATCTGTATGGATGGGACTACAGTTAAACTACTGAATTGATGACTGATTGTCCCACTCGTATTGGAGCTTTTTCGAGTTGGGGAAAGCCCGGGGGGAAGTTATGTGCACGTACCGCAAGGGCCTACAGTAGTGTACGTTTGTGTTAGCATTTTATTATGCCTCCGCCCACCGTAGGTGGTTGCCGGAGGCATTATGTTTTTGGGTCGTCCGTCCGTCCGTCCGTCCGTCCGTCCATCCCGTTTGCGTTCTCGCAATAACTTAAGAACCGTTTGACGGATCAACTTCAAACTTAGCTCATGTATGCATATGGGAGGGACAATGATCTGATTAGATTTTGGAGTCTCAAGGTCAAAGGTCAAGGTCATTGAGGTAATAATACACATAAAAATGGCTCGTTCTCGCGATAACTTAAGAACCATTTGATAGATTGGCTTCAAACTTGGCTCATGTATGCACATGGAAGGGACGACGATCTGATTAGATTTTGGGGTCACAGGGTCAGAGGTCAAAGGTCATAGAGCTCAATATGTACATAGAAATGGTTCGTTTTCACCATAACTCAACAATCATTTGACCGATCAACCTCAAACTTGGCACAGGTATGCATATGGGAGGGAAAATGATCTGAATAGATTTTTGAGTCTCAAGGTCAAAGGTCAAGGTCATAGAGGTAATAATACACATAAAAATGGCTCGTTCTCGCGATAACTCAACAACCATTTGACCGATCAACCTCATACTTGGCACAGGTATGCATATGGAAGGGACAATGATCTGATTAGATTTTGGGGTCTCAGGGTCAAAGGTCAAAGGTCATAGAGGTCATTATGTACATAGAAATGGTTCATTCTTGTGATAACTCAGTAACCACTTGACGGATCAACAAACCTGGCTCATGTATGCATATGGAAAGGCAATGCTGTCATTAGATTTGGGGGTCACAAAGTCAAAGATGTCATTGTATAAATGAAAATAAAGCAACATGAAGTGCCATTTATTTCTGATCTGGTAATTGGGGAGGCATAAACTTCGACCACCTGTGGTCGAAGATTCATCTAGTTACCTCTGAATCTCTTCCTCTTAATAAGTTTTTACTGACATCAAAGTGAAGACATCTGTGAATTACCGTCTTAAAAAGTAAATACTGTTAAAATCTCGGCATTTACTTTCCCTTCTGTGTATTTTCTGGGGCAAGTTTTCTTGTGATTTTCCTTTCCCCTGCATTTTTTTCTTCCCAAATGAGTTGTCAAAATTGGGGGTGTGGCCTATGCGGTGCTGCTGCGCTGTGGCGTTTACGCCGGTGAATACGGTTAGCAGTAAAAGAAAGAATGGATCATGGCATGAAGCATAAGGAAGTACCAGAGCAAAACAATTCTCAAATATACAGGTGATATGTGACTTTCTTGCGAATCCCAGAGAGTCAGGTACAGAGGTATTGAATCTGACTGGTTGGCGGTGAGGTCGGGTGCTCCTCAAGGTACGCGACTTAGACAATCATCTTCCTTTCCGTCATCGACGATACATGCAACTGCTCAGAACCAGAGATACCATGTTGGAATATGTGGACAATTTGACTTTGGTTGAGAACACATCTCTTGGTTCCCCATCTTATCTTCAAGCTGCGGTGTGTGATATAGAGAATTGGTCAAAAACAAACGGCATGACTCTCAACCCCCATAAATGTTCAACAATGAACATTAGTTTCGGTAGGAAAAACCCTCAACCGCCAGTGATTAGTATCAATGGGTCCATCCTAGCTGAACAAAGTTCTGTAAAACTGCTTGGTGTAATGATTCAAAATGATCTCAAGTGGTCTGCTCAGGTTCAAAACTTGTTAAGGCAAGCAGGCATGAGGCTTCACATGCTCAGGATCCTAAAGGGTTTTAGACTACCTTTCAAGGACTTGATTGTTGTTTACTCTACATACGTAAGACTAGTCTTAGAACACTGTGTTCTAGTCTGGAGCTCAGGTCTAATGCAAAGTTAGAGCGAGCAGCTTGAGAAAATTAAAAAAGAGCTTGCCGCTTCATGCTTGGCTCGTCTTATACTTCCTATGCAGATGCCCTGAAATCTTGTAACCTATAATCCCTGCGTGACCACTAGGTGGCACTTTGTCTCAAATTGCCAAGGGTATTGCTGTGCCTAACTCTAAATTCCATTACTGGCTACCACTCTCACGAAAATCAAATCACGGCCTAAATCTGAGAAACAGTCATAAGCTTAGAGAAGTAAAATGCAGAACAGAAAGGCATAAGAATAGTCCCCTGCCTTACCTGATATGACTGTTAAACAACCAGTGATATTTCATGTGCATCATCTGCCACTATATTTTCCTTACTGTACCACGGAGTGGTTCAAATTATCCCTTGATTATTTTCACCATACTTCCTTGTTATCTTTTGCAATTTAGAATTGTGTAATTTTGTTTAAAAAAAAACGTGCTCTCTCTATCAACATTGAGTTCAATATTAAGTTTATCTCGTAAACATTTATCTCATGACAATTAATTTTGCTTCCCTCTATTCCTTCCTCATTATCACTCCCTTAACATCCTGGCTCTTTACTCAATCTCTAGCAATAACATTAATTTTACTTTTTTAAAAATATGGTTAAGTATGTATTAAGCATAAGCGAATGATGTAAACAACAAGAATCATAATACCCAATGATATTACCAAAATTACGCATTACAATGTTGATTTAATTCCAGTTCAATCCTGGACTTTAGGAATCGTTCTCATTTATTGCACCTTACATTGTCACATTATATTTTCCTTGCCTTCTTTCCCTATTTCTCTCAGGCACTCTCTCTCTCTCTCTTTCTCTCCCCCACTCCCTCCCTCTCTCTCTCTCTCTGGGTGTCGATCATATTAAACTGATTTCAATTCAATTCAATTCAATTCAATAATAAAATTCATACCTAAAAAGGGCAAATTTGGTTGGCATGAGTCCAGTGTAGATAGATGTATGCTGTGGTATTAACTGTATGATATCTTTGCGTATTAACATGTAAGGTGTGTGCGAGATCATCACATGATTTGATATGATTTCTGTTGATTTTAGTTTGATTTTTAACAGGATTTGCTCTAAAAGTAAATGAAATGCCTTTTTAGGTGCTCTGAATGAAATTCATTGTGCATTCAGAAATTACAAATACATGTACCTACTATACAAAACTAACATGGGGTATGCATACATTGAGATGCAGGATGAGATATTACTTCTCTTTTTATTCTTTTCTTTTTTTAAACAGAAAGAAATAAGAATACTAAGAATACTATGCATTATCACTTGATATAGTAAAATATGTAGATGCTACTTGTAAGACAAATAACATCTGTCTTTTATTTTTGTTATAAAGGGTCCTTGATGTATGCCGGAATGTGAAGGAACGTATTGCCAAGGAGTGTGCAGCTAACAGTGTTCCCTATGCTCCTATTGTAATGAGCAGGTGAGCATCAGACTTCTTCCATATAAAACATCTGCAGAGAACCATAGGAGCATGGAAGAAGTTTGGAATTTTAAATCTTGTATGCACATATGCATGGGTACCAATCATTTTTTAATTTGTTATAATTGGGGGAGGGGGGCATAACACCCCAAAATTGCTCACCAAAAGAGAGATCCTCTGCTTAAAATTTTAAGGGGGGGGGGGGAAATTACACCAAAAGTATGCTGAAAAGCAAAAAAAAAAAGGCGGGGGGGATATCTAGAAATTCACTGACAGTTCTTTTATGCCTCCGCCCACTGAAGGTGGTTGCCGGAGGGATTATGTTTTTGAGTTGTCCGTCCATCCGTCCCGTTTTTGTTCCCGCGATAACTTAAGAACCGTTTGACGGATCAATTTCAAACTTGGCTTGTGTATGCATATGGGAGGGACAGTGATCTGAATAGATCTTGGGGTCTCACGGTCAAATGTCAAAGGTCATAGAAGTCATAGAGGTCATTATAAACATAGAAATGGTTCGTTCTCGCGATAACTCAACAACCATTTGACGGATCAACTTCAAACTTGGCTCATGTATGCCTATGGGAGTGACAATGATCTGATCAGATTTTGGGGTCTCAGGGTCTCAGGTCAAAGGTCATAGAGGTCATATATAAAGAAATGGTTTGTTCTTGCGATAACAACCATTTGACAGATCAACTTCAACCTTGGCTCATGTATGCATATGGGATGGACAATGATCTGATTAGATTTTGGGGTCTCAAGGTCAAAGGTCATAGAGGTCATTATATACATGAAAATTGCTGGTTCTTGCCATAACACAGCCATTTGACGGATCAACTTCAAACTTGGCTCATGTATGCATATGGGAGGGACAATGATCTGATTAGACTTTGGAGTCTCAAGGACAAAGGTCAAAGGTCATACATGAAATATACTGGTTCTTGCGATACCTTAACTCTATGACGGTTCAACTTCAAACTTGGCTCATGTATGCATATGGGAGGGACAATGGTCTGATTAGATTTGGGGTCACAAAGTCAAAGGTCAAGGTCAAAGATGTCATTGCATACATGAAAATAAAAAAAAGGAAATCAACATGAATGTGCCATATATTTCCGATCTGGCAATGGCGGAGGCATAAATTTTGACCGCGCGCGGTAAAAGATTCATCTAGTTTCTTCAGGTTTCTCTGTTTTTATTTGGGGGGGGGACATACCCTATTGACTTTTTCACAAGTCTTTTTTTTCCCCCAAGTTTGGGTGGACATACCTTATTGTGTCCCCCACCCTGAAGAATTTCGGGAGAATGTGTCCCCCTGTCTCTCCCTAATTGATACCCATGCACATATGTGCTAAACTGCATTTAATATGAAAATTGCTGTTTGCCATATGAATGAAGGGCAAGTGAGGGTAAACATTATAATGAGTACAATATGCAACAATGGCTTCTGTGTGTACGCTATTATTAGTGTGTTAATAAAGCCCAAGTTATTTTCTCCCATACATTTCCGACCACGTCTATTATTAAAATTAGTCCTTCTGGAGCTCTGCTCTCTATGAAATATGAAGTAAAATGATACATTTGATGTCAGTATTTGTTCTTTACTCCATAATACTCGGTAACATATCTGTAGAAGGATAAGATATGTGACACGAGCTGTGCATACGTTATTCTGCTTGGCCACATTATTTTTTTAGGCACTTTATTGTGTAGTATGTAAACTAGATTTTCATATACCCGGTATCCATCTGGTTTAAAGATTTTATGTTCTTTGGACACATAATGAGTAGGCTTTATGAAGTGTCTATTTTGATTTTAAATAAGTTTTAAAAGTATCATAACATCAAAGAGAGTTCAAGAATTAGCTTAATAAAAGGCCCGGGGAGGTGGGGGGGCGGGCGGAATCCGCCCCCCTCGACATTTTGTGGCCGCAACGTGCAAAGCAATCGAGCACGGTTTCATGGCTTTTTTCTTTCAAGTCTTACGCATGTTTTGAGACCAAATTCGCGATGTCCAGGCATCCAGTTTCGAAGTTATATAATATTTCGTACTTGCTCGTCAGACCAAAATTGCTCAAAAAACGTGTTTTCATGTACAATTTCAATACAAATTGTGTTTTCAGCCAAAATTCATAAATGTGTGATAATTTTTACTTTCATGGATTCAAATTAATTAATCTTATGCTGTTTATGATCGCGAAATTGCCCCAACAAATTTCATCGAAAAAACAATATAAAAACAAAAGGTTAAAAAACAAAGAAATACATAAGAAATTTAGATATAGATATAGCTGCTTGGAGTGCTCACCCTGTAGGCAGCTCCTCTTAACTGCTCTCTTCTATTTTGCCTAATTTGAGTGGCTTTTGGTGTTTTCCTTGGAATAACACATCAACAGTGTTTTTGGATTAGCCTCTGGATTGTTCTGGACATGTACATGTAACAGTGAATTTGGGTTAAGAAGAATCAAAAGTTCAGAAGAATTGGACTTGAGCTATTTCATACTTTCCAACAGTATATTGCTCTAGTGTAGCCATGTTGTGCCTACTCATTGTACACAGTAGTATTGATGTTCACTCAAGCCTGAATACCATGTCTGATGATAATTGTGATTGATAAGAGAGGACATTCAGCAACAATGGAAGCAAGTGTTATACTATTGTGTTCCTTCTCGGGCTGTGTCCTCTACATGACCGCACACCATTTGAACAGCATACTGTGATACATGTATTCAGTCCCATATGGACTGTATCTCAATTGAACTTCCAATCATCCATACCGAAAAAGGAGATTCTTTGGGGGACGAATTAGCTACTACCCCAACTCGGATGCGTCTTTCCAAATCTCCCTTCTGAAGGATGGCGACATCAGCTCTAACCCTTGGCCTGTTGGTAATACTGGTAGTCGTAAACCAGTGAGAGAAATTATTACTTACAACAGGGAACGGTTGTTTGATGTCAGCCTTCAGTACATATGTCACCAGCGGTTGTCACCTATACTGTGGAAGAATCTCACCACCCTTGGGATCTCATGCAAAAAGAAAACAAAGCTTGGTAAGAGAGGAGGGGTGAATAGAAGGAATCGAATCTCTTATGTTCCCCTTCTTGCTTCTACTTTGACAGTTGAAGATGGTGTATCTCAGCCTGTGGAAAATGTTCCAGTGGCTAGACAGAATATTTTGCCTCATGAGAAGTTCAGTCTTGAAGAAAATGTAAGGCTGGTAAAAAGAAATCTGGCCGACATTGGCCTTTGGAATGCTCGCTCTTTAAGTAACAAGTCAGCATGTATCTGTGATCTTATACTGGATAACAATCTCAATGCATTAGTCATAACAGAGTCCTGGCTTACAGGTGATCACAGGGATGATCATGTTATAGCTGACCTGAAGTTGACACTTTCCAACTATGACATTCTGCATTGTCCTTGTAAGGGTTCTAGGGGTGGATGCATATGTGTCATCCATCGGTCCTCTGCCAGCGCATCTTTAAAGGACACGCAAGAGTTTGCATCCTTCGAGCTCCTAGATTTTAGCATTCGCTTCTCGCCCTCATCTGTTCTTAGGGTGTATGCCATTTACAGACCACCGCCATCTCTGAACAAACTGACCTGCTGTATGTTCACGTCAGAATTCTTCACTCTTTTGGAGTCTGCGGCCATTGATGATAATTGTCCTCTTATAGTTGGAGACTTCAACATTCATGTTGATAACAGTTGTGATAGTTTTGCTATATCCTTCCTCAGCTCTGTGGACTCGCTGGGGTTCCAACAACATGTGCAGGAACCTACTCAACGTGCTGGACATTCTTTGGACCTGATTCTGTCACGGAGAGTTGATGACATAGTCTTTGATATCCAACTTCTGTCTGGTCTTTCATCTGATTATTCTACTGCCATCACAGCAATCCAAAGAAGCAGATCACCTACAGGAAGCTTTGGAGCATAGATCTCTGCTCCTTAAGGCAAGATATTATGAATTCTTCAATCACGTCTACTTCACCATCTTGTCCTACGGAGGCTGTAGACCTGTACAGTGTTAGTTTGACTGAACTTCTCAATAAACATGCTCCTATTGAGAGCAAGATTATCACAATTAAGCCCAATGCTCCGTGGTATACTGAAGAGATTAAGGAGGCGAAGCGACGCAGACGTCGTGCTGAGCGACGGATGCTGAAATCTGGACTTTACATCGACAAACAGCTGTACAGCGCGTCCAAAAAAATGTCCCTCTGATTGAGTGTTAAATTAATTCTAAAATGTAATATTAGTCCCAATTTGATCTTCATATCTTGAAAGCCCATTTAATCCTGTAACTTGCGAGAAAATTTCATTGAGCTTGCATCATTGGTTTTGAACAGAGAGTCTATTATGTAACAGCAGTGCATTTCAGCCTACCGTAATTAACGTTCTATAAACCGCACACATGTATTACCCGCATCCCCAGTTTTTGACCCCCTGTGGTGAAAAAAAAAAATACACACATAAACCCTTCCTCCCTCACTCTGAACAACATTTCGTATTTCCAAACAAAATGGAAAATCAGACATGAAATGAAAGGATTCAGTAAACTAAATACCAGTTTAAAAAAGAAAAGGAAGAGTAGTTCAATCCACATTCCGATTATCCCGGTGACAGCTGCTCTTATATCCAACTTTCCACCGTCATATAGCCACCGAATCCCGTTATAGTTGGCGATCTAAACACACTCAAATGCATCATAATACACGGATGATGCTCATCTCGCACGCACTGCACTTTTGCAATGCAGACGAGGCTGGCTTTAGTCAGGTGACTAAGCTTTAGTCATGTGACATTTTGAAAGTCCCCGGATGCATAAGGGACAAGTCAAAGCAAGTTTAATTCCCTTGCAAGACACGCATCACAGACGCAACGCTCGTCGGTGGCATTGCACTTTCGCAATGCAGACGAGGCTGGGCTTTAGTCAGATGACGTAATTTTAGTCATTTGACATTTTGAAAGTCCCCGGTTGCGTAAGGGACATGTCAAAGCAAGACCCTTGCAAGATACACGCACGCACCATGCACTTAACAGTCCACACTCTTGTGAGTGTTCAGCACAGGAAATATGCTGCTAATTGCAATGTGAAATTAATTTTTCAATACAAGAATTGCAACCTGTAAACTTCTGTAAACTGTAAGTTCTTACTTGGTGAACGTTACCGGGACCTTGTACCTGCTAAATGACTTGTCTGTATGGGTGACTGACTCTTTTTATTCCTGGCGAATCCTGGCCCAGACCTGTCTTTGTGTATTAACCGCACCCCCGACTTTTCACTTTCCCGGCAGGGAAAAAAGTGCGGTTTATACAACGGTAATACCGTATTCCAAGTTTGCAGTACTGCAATTTTCTGCACTGTCTTTATGTTTTCAACCAACTGTAGTGCTTTTGCCTTCTCTGCTCCCTTTCATTTTAAAGTTTTGTTTAACATAGAACATTTTGTAGATGTTTGGACTTTCATCATCAGTGGTGTCTAAGAGTAAAGCACATCTACCAACTATCATAGTGCAAAATCTTGGTCGGGAAGGAGGACCATCCAGGTTAAAGTTTGCTGTCTCCTTCCCAGGCAGCCAAGTTTTGCACTCTGGGAGTATGTTTCTTGTCTGTTATCACTGACTTTCTGTTGTATATCTTCATGTACTTTTTATTGTTTTGAAATGGCCAAATAAATAATAATAATAGTAATAATGATAATAATGATAACGATAATAATAATAATAATAATAATGATGATAATAATAATGATAATAATGATAATAATAATAATAATGATGATAATAATAATGATAATAATGATAATAATAATAATAATAATGATGATGATAATAATAATAATAATAATAATGATAATAATAATAATTTGTTGAGACAATAAAGAAAAAGAAATATGAACAGGTGTTTTGAGCTCTGCGAGTTCAGAACTTATGAACTTTACATAAAAATGCTACCACATAAATTTTAACGTTTTAAGATTTATGTAAGAGCTTTAGCAGTGTTAAGGAAGCAAGCAAGAATTTAAGAAATGAACAGGTGTCCAGCTTAATTAGAAATTTAAATTCAGAAATTAAAGTAAGAATGAAATGAACAGATTTTTGTTCCTTTCATGTCTTGTCTTTCTTTCATAGTTAATTTAAATGGGTGGAAGATTTGGTCAGCTTCTTGTTAATTTGTCATATTGACTTTTGACTGATTTCAATATGGTTGGTCAACAGCTTACTGCCCATCAAAGGGTTTTCCTTGTTTTAAAGTATGAGCAAACGCACAGCCTCCTTACCACTCAACATGCATTTCAAAGGCGATACCCAGATCAGCCACCACCATGCACCAAGACGATCAAGGGGAACTACCTGAAGTATCAAGAGTTTGGTACCTTTGAAATGTATGCTGAGTGGCATACAAGGAGGCTGTGCATTTGATCATACTTTACATCTACAAAAATGTTCTGTGTTAAACAAAACTTTAAAATAAAAGGGAGCAGAGAAGGCAAAAGCACTACAGTTGATTGAAAACATAAAGACAGTGCAGAATTGTAGCACTGCAAACTTGGAATGAGCTGAAATGCACTGCTTTTACATAATAGACTCTCTGTTCAAAACCAATGATGCGAGACCGATGAAATTTTCTCATAAGTTACAGGATTAAATGGGCTTTCAAGATAAGAAGATCAAATTGGGACGAATATTACATTTTAGAATTAATTTAGCGCTCAATCAGAGAGACATTATTTTTGGGATGCGCTGTACAAGCAGGAATGTGACTTCTACTACAATAGTCTATTTGAAGCCAAATCAAATTACCTGAAGGAAGAAATTGCAGAATCTGATACAAAGCAGCTGTTTAACATTGTGAAGAAGTTGTCTTCACCTATGCTAGCGGCTACATTTCCTGATCACCATTCTGATGAGAACCTTGCCAACAAATTTGGGAAGTTCTTTGAGAACAAGATCACCCCTATCGTCTCTTCCTTTAGAGATTCTTCTCCTGGCTGTTTACTATTACCTTCACAGCCTGGGATTTTACAGGACTGCAACCTTTCAGAGTTTGATCCTGTTTCTGAAAGGAAGGTGAAACTCCTCATCAAGTCATTTCCTTCTAAATCCTGCAACTTGGATCCCCTACCCATTTGGCTTGTGAAGGCATGCTTTGATGAACTGCTACCTTTACAACACATATCATCAACCTTTCTTCATCATCTGGTGTTGTCCTGAGTCCTTTAAAACAGCCTATGTTTCGTCTTTTTTGAAAAAACCTAGCCTTGAATAGAATGATTTCAAGAATTACAGGCCAATTGCTAATCTGCCATTCCTTAGCAAAGTTCTTGACAGAATTGTTGCTGCTCAACTCAGGACTCACTTAGATCAACATAGACTGTTTCCACCAAACCAGTCAGCCTATCGCCACTTTCATTCTACTGAAACGGCCCTGTATTTTATAAAATGTTTTGAATGATCTCCTGCTTGCTGCAGATAAAGGGCATGAGGCAGTCCTTATTCTTTTGGACTACGCTGCTGCATTCGATACGTTGGATCACCATGTTCTTCTTCATCGTCTGGAGTATGATTATGGTTTCAGCGGTACTGTTCTCCAGTGGCTAAAATCCTACCTCGATGGACGCAGCCAGAAGGTTATCGTGAACAGTTTCTAAACCCTTTTCTATGTCTTATGGGGTCCCGCAAGGCTCCGTCCTCGGACCATTAATGTACATCCTTTATACTGGTCCTTTAGGAAGGATTATCAGCTCTCATTCTGGTGTCCATTATGCAACCTATGCTGACAATACTCGGATATATCTGATCTTGAAACTGACTGATCGTGGAGATGTCATTCAAAGACTCTGCGCTTGTATCGCTGATGTAAAGAGAAATGCTGCAAGTATTTTCTAAGTTTCGTGGCTCCGGCCACCTACCCTGTCTTGACTTGCTCTCCGAAAGCATCAGTGGTTCAGAGTGTTAGAGACCTTGGAGTTACTGTGGACAACAACCTGACCCTTAATCAGCACATTAGAAATGTTTGCCTTTGCGCTTCATGGGGTATTAGTAAAATTGGAAAGATCAGGAAATATCTCGACAAATCAGCTACTGAGCGAATAGTACATGCCTTTGTATTTCTTCACACTTGGACTATTGTAATGGTTTACTTGCTGGTCTCCCACATTCGAGTATAGCGCCCCTCAAAGGATACAAAATTCTGCAGCTAGACTGATTACTCTTACTAAAAAATCTGAACACATTACCCCAATTCTACATTCTCTTCACTGGCTCCAGATCCATGAAAGAATCATCTTCAAAGTTCTTCTTCTTGTCTTCAAAATCAATCACGGGCTAGCTCCATCCTATCTTCAAGATCTCATTTCTCTCCATTCATCATCATCTTCAGCAACTCAACATCTCCGTTCTGCTTCTATTGCCCACCTGCAACTATCTTCTGGACCCCATATCATGACCCGTTATGGCGATCGTGCCTTTTCTTCCCTTGCCCCAAAACACTGGAACAATCTTCCAATCTACATTCGTGAGGCCTCCTCAATAGACTCATTCAAAACGCCTCTTAAAACTTATCTCATTAGGCAATCCTGGACTTAATTAATGTATTTTATATTTGTTCTTCCATTTTTCTCTCTTTTGTTCTCTCTTTGTTAAATTCTTAGATGCGCTTAGAAACACTGTATTAAGCGCAATATAAATGTTACATATTATTATTATTATTATTATTATTATTATTATTATTATTATTATTATTATTAAAATTACAATAAAATACATTAGAAATCAATTTTAATACCGATTTGTTTTCAAGTACATTTGTTAAGTATACTACAAGTAGTGTCTAGATGAAAAAATTCACAGTTTTGGAGCTTTATTCAATGATTTAGAACAAAATTCTGATTCATGCATAAATTAGCATAATTAATTAAAAATAAATTGAAATCATTTTTGGGCAATTAACTATACAGTTTTGTAGATTACAATGTGGGTAAACATGCGTGCCGATTTTCGGTGTGATTGCATCGTTGACGGCCGAGATCTTCGGGGGGGGGGGGGGGGTGTGGAATCTGTTCCGGCTATTTTAGGGTTAAAACGGTGCTTCTCAACCTTTTTTTTACCTTGAGGCCCGCTTTGGATGTCAGAAATTTTTCAAGGCCCACCTGTCATTCTTGATGGCCACCTCACAGAATCCTTATGAAAAAAATATGATAAAACATGACAAAATAAAATAGAGAACAAATTGTGTAGTAATTATCTGGACCACTACATTACCTACCCCCACCCCTCCCCATTTTCTTAAGAAATCTGAAGAAATTTAAAACATCACATTTGCATCGATGATAACCCAAAGTTGTGGATTTTATTTTAATAAATTCAGTTTGATTTGATTTTAACAGCTGAATTCAAGCTGTGTCACGTAACACCAGACACATTTTCTTTTTAAAATTCTAGTTTTCAAAATATTTTTGGCTTACCTGGCGGCCCATCTGAGATAGCTTCATGGCCCACTGGTGGGCCGCGGACCACTGCTTGAGAAGCGCTGCCTTGAAATAACTCTAACCTTTGTCTTTATTTACAGAGTCACCCAGACATACGATGCTGGAGCATGCATCTATTTCTACTTTGCCTACATGTACAAGGGCATCCCCAATCCCTTGGAAGTCTATGAAGAAATCGAGGTAAGGGCTTGAATGAAAGGGAATAATTTTTTGTGAATCTAGGAACTATTCATTCAAGCACATGTAGAAGGGCATCCCCAGTCCATTGAAAGTCTGTGAAGAAATTGAGGTAAGGTGTGAATGAAAAGGAATGATTACTGTATGAATCTTTTGAACAATTCATTTCAAGCATATACAGAATCTTTGTGCAAGAATATTTATCATATCTAATGAACTCTAAATTACTGAAATTAGAAACAATGGACACATAGCAATTCCTTTTTATGTCATCCGAATATGCAAAACAGCATGAAGCTATTTTCTTTCCTTACATGAAATAAATATCTGGGATCACAGGATAGGGTATAGAGCCAATGCCATTTTTGTCATGAAGTACAGGGAAATCTCGACATAACGAGGTCAGCTATAACGAGGTAACAGCTATAACGAGGGTTTTGTCACGGTCCCAAATTTACTTACGTGAAAGTCTATGGCAGCATGAACCTGTTATAGCGAGATCGGCTATAATGAGATATCGGCTATAACGAGCTAAATCCTGAACCCCTTAGGCACAAGAGATTTATTCCAGCTACCGTGCGATCCCGTTCTGAACGCGGATTAAAAATGAGGACAATAGGCCCTGTTCGAACGGGTTCGAAATGCAGCCAGTGAAGCAGTCGGGAAGTGCCCTGGTTTTCATTGTCTGATCGCCAAATGGAAATGCGACTGAACGGCAGTAGCGAACGGTCCGATCGATAGTCATTGAATGCGTGCAAACGGTCGGATTAATGATCGGTGAATGTGTGCGAACATTCGGATTAACTATGTACCTCGAGGATTCTTGGAGCATTAAACATCGCTAGATATCATTTGGCGAATGTGTCATAACATTCTTGTACGGCCGGGTGCCCAGATTTCCAGATTTTGAAATTTTGAGCGCCCGGGGTGAAGTTTTGAGCGCCCGCAATAATCTTCCTTTACAAGAAGAAAGTGCACTAAAATCAACCAAACCAGGGGTGATCAAACAGTCATCCAACAATTAACCTCGCATTTAATGAATCAACAATATCCCCGATTTTCATTGTGTAATTCCTATTGAAAAAATGTGTGGCTTCGTCAAGAATATTCTTAATTTTGTCATGTTAGTCGAATGTACACTCGGAACGAAGACACATTTCACGTTTCACTTTAGTCGTATACACGCCCGATCAGGCCTCTAGTCTACACCAATATTAAAATTTCCACCGACTAAGTTACTTGGCAACTTAACTTCAACTCAAGAATTATCCCCCAAATTTTATGGCTGAAATCACAAATTAGTTTTACATTTGAAAGTTTGAAGGTACGGTGGTGTCAATTTATTACGCTAAAGATGCCTAGAATTCACCTCAGATTGTTCGTTTTTGATCATCACTTGCGACCTACAAACTGAGTTTCTAGCCTGACCAGATCGACTCTTGCAATCACAAATGAAAGCATCCAAGGCAAGAAACACGTTTATATGCACTGTATGCGGACGTGAGTGAAAAAAAAAAAAAAAATTGTGGTGGGAATGAAATCATTTACTGATTCAGGTCAAGTTAGATTTTGAATCATGAAATGAAAGTATGACAAGATACTTTCGAAGAAATGAATGAATGAATGAAAAATGAACGGACATTTTTTTTTTTTAAATCCAAAAACATTCATACTTGCAGGCAAGAGCTTGTTCGTTAGTGCCCTTCTTCCTAAATTTTGAGGTGGGAATGAAATCATTCAGGCTAAGTTCGATTTCAAATCACGACTGTATGCTCTGCGCCACGCTTGCATACAGTAATCGTAATATCAACGTAGTGAAAGTAGATTGAATAGAAATTTGAATAGAATTTGTGTACTATGTTGGTACACTTCCGGGTTTTAGCGCTTCAGGGTTTAGCGCCATCTTTTGGCGACTGATTTATTTCTGAATTCGTGACGTGAAAATTTATTGGAGAATAACAAGCAAATTTGGATTACTTCCACTTAATTTGCCCTGGATTTTTGTTCTGTCCTCACAGAAAGAGGTAGGAGGGAATGATTTGGAATTATATCAACTACTAGTATAAGCATTACTGTTCTTTTAACCTGCTTTATCGTCGATCTTAATGGAAATATTTTGTTGGTTGGGGGTTATTCCTCAGGCTGCTAACCGTCGATTAACCATCAAATATAAATTTCTGAATACCGAAAAATGGCTTTTTAAAAGGGCTATGTCTATTTTTCAATACGCTCATGATCATGATTAACGACAAAGTCATTACACCGCTCATGCATCCACATTATGTATGACTATAGTCATGATCATGATTAACGACAAAGTCACTACACCGCTCATGCATCCACATTATGTATGACTATAGGCATTGTCTAGGCGAGCTAACGTCCCCGTCAAACATGCCGTTTCACACACACGTGCACACACAACATGCTCATCTACACGCAAGAGCTAATGCTACACATCAGTGGATAAGAAAAGACGGAAGACAGTGCGTCCTCATTTTCTTATTGCCGAGTATTTTAATCTTTTCGGGGGAATAAAATTTTAGGCGACCGGTCGGACGCCCATATTTCTTCCATTTTCATTTTTAAGTGCCCGGCGGTCCAATCTAGGCGCCCATGTGTCCCGGGCACCCGCTAATGTCGAGCCCTGCATATTACTTCAAAATACATAATTGCGTTTATCACAATTTTAGCGCTTTTTGGTATTGCTCAATATTCTTATTCCGTCCACCAATTTTTAATTCTTACGTTGGTATGACGGATGACAGCTCTTGACGGTATTTTCATTAGTTATTTGCCGTCGTTTCTTCCCCTTCGGCACGTTCGTTCGAACGGGTCTGGGTCACACACACATTCCCTGGGTTCCCCTGTCTTTTGTGTTCCCTCTCCACTGGGGTTGTTCTTTGTTTACGCGCTTTTATTCTTAGGCAATTTTGAATTTGGCTCTCCTCTCTCTCGAGTGCTGGCCTATCATTCATTTTTGTCACGTAGTAGCTGCTGTCTTTAGACATTGTTTACGTCTAATTCTTTTTACAGTTTAGGCAGCTGTTCGTTTCAGCGTGGAGTGGTTCTTACTTAGTTAATTTCTACTCCTCGCTTGTTAATTTATTCGGTCCTCCTTTGGAGTTGACTCTTTCTGTTAAGTGTTCTTACGTCTTGTAATTTCTTTCTCTGCGTTCGGGGTAACCCCTCTCGCATTTCTCATTTCAGATTCATTATGTCTACGAAGTCCACGGCTTCTACGACGTGCGCCTCCCCCCCCCCCCCCCCCCCGTGCGGGGACGCGCCTAGCTCTGGGGGGATTAGGGGCGAGATCTGGCTCTCGTTCTAGCATTATCTTCCCCGGAGCATTGAGCATTGGTAAGTTAGGGCTCACCTCTGGTGGTACCCGACCCGCGTTGAGTTTAGAGTCCGTACGGACGATAAACTCAAACGGTTCAGGGATAAGCCCCTCTTTGCCGTCCAACGGGATAGGAGAAAGCTCTGCCTCAGAGTTAGTACCCACGCATCCCGTGGTAACCTTGGGCCATACCCCGGACCCCGGTTCATCCCTACCCTGTGGTAGCTCTAGCCTCTCGGCTTCAGTAGCGTCCACTCAGGGGTCGGTTCCTTTGGCTTCAGAGTCCCCCGCGCTCTCAAGCGGGACGACAAAGAAATCAAAGAGTCGTAAGCTTCTGGAAGGTAAATCGACCCTTAGGCGTTCTTCGGAAGCGGCTCTTGCTACTGGCTCCGTCAGTAAACGCAAGCGCCAAGCCTCTGCCCGCCTCCCGGCGGGGCGGAGCTAGTTCCCCAGAGCCAGGCGGTATCCATACCAGCTGGGTCGGGGGGGAGCTAGGAAGAAACATAGGGGCCCCTCGCGGGCTGCTGTTTCTTCAGAGCCGAGTGGTTCTAAGGAGATCTTGTCTTGTCTCATGACCCTCCTAGAGCAAAGTGGTTGGGTGGCCCCCAGGGCTGGACCCTCCACCACACTCGACTCGGATACCCTACCCGACCCGGATCCAGTTCCGGTTTCGGTTCCGGATACCGGGTCCTTGGTTCCGGATACCGATTTTCCGGATACCAATTTTCCGGTTACCGATCCCGGTTTTACCGGTTATACGGGTAGAAACCATGGTTTCCCTATAGCTTCTACCACTTTTTACTCCTTGGGTATCTGACTCTCAACTGTTGAATACCAACAGACAGGAGTCTTGTCGCCCAACTGCGGGCCTAGCCCGACCGCGCTTGGCCTTTGACCGCCCGGTTGGAGCTTCTCCCCTTCCAGCGGCACTGGGTGCTCTGCCTGGGGAGGAATCCTGGGACTATTTAGCCCGTCCTTCTTGGGATCAGGCTTCTCAGTCCGGATTCTCGGAGGATGATGCCTCGTCGCAGGCGGCCGTCGGCCCTCAGTGGTAGAAGCTATAGGGAAACCATGGTTTTTACCCTTATAACCGGTAAAACTGGAACCGGTAAAACCGGGATCGGTAACCCTCAGTCGGAGCGCACTGGCTACCGACGCTCAAGCCCTTCTAGAGAAATATCTTCCTGAAGTCTATCTGACTAATCGGGAAGATAAGGGACACTCGTCCCTCCTATTCAGGAGGGAGCGTTCCTCCAATGGCATACCTCTGACGGAAGACTTTAAGAAAGTCTACACTGACTTTTCTTCCAAGCTTCCATCTTCCATGTCCAAGGTTCGCCCTTTGGCCAAGGACTTTGTGATTTAACTGTCGTTTGCCTCTCATAGTTTTCATATTATTTTTGCTGCATGGGGAATAAAATGACACATTTCTTTTCCCATTATACTTAGAAATTTTTTGTCCAATAATGTGTAACAAAAATAAATCTCATTTCTGTTATGTTGATGTATTTTTCTGATCTTTCGTAGCTTTGATGTATGCAAACTCTCAAGAAAGTGTAGATGTGCCTGAGTTTCTCACTTTCTTTTCCTTCTCATCGACGTTTTCGTAATAAGTTCGTAGAATAGAATTAAATCAGTTTTATTATACATCATGATGACTTTCATTTTAATTAGTTTGTAAAACTTTCGCCATATCTTCTGGCAAATATGCAGACCCCGCTGCCACCCACGAAGCATGGGGTTTGTCAAGAGTAATTGATGTAAGCGCGAGGTTCAAAACAAAATCATGAACAGAAATTTCTTAAAGAAGATAAAATTATTTTGCAATTTTTCCATTTGTTTTCAAATTTGTGTCTGTCTGTGCCGGAGGGGGGGGGGGGGGGCCCTGGGTATTCTTATCGGTAGTTGAATACAGTTATTCATGGGGGCCCTGCAAAAACACAAAGCAATATATTTACAAAATCATTAACTATTTTTGCATTCGTATTTTCCTTGAATTATGTTGTCAGCATAAAACATTGTTTACTCTTAAGCATGATATTGCGGTGTATGGTTTAACGATACTGATCTCCATCGTTGTTTGATGATGATGATGATAATGATAATAATGATGATGATGATAATAGTAATGATGATGATGATAATAATAACAATAATATCTATAATGCGCACATTCTAGTACCGTACTGCTCACGGCGCTACATGATAATTTAGATATTGACAGGAATATAAGTAATCTTATATGGAAAACAATTTTTTTAAATGTACAAAAGAAAAAAAACTAAAGAAACAAAGAAAAATCCTGTAGTAGCTTTGCATGAAAAAATAATGTTCAAGTATTGTTGGGAAAGCTGTGGTAATTAAATACAACCACATGATAATTATAAGGATTTAAGTTTAACCTTCCCTGACTAGGGACCATCATAATAATATCGTACTGTATGTGATAGCCATAATAGGTGGTTCATGGCCAAGGTTCTTTTCATCGCCCGTAAGCCTGCTATTCTTAACATTACGGACATTACGTAACCAGTTCGACTGACCGTAGGCTTATGCATATATAGACAAAAAACGTCTGTTGGGAAGCTGGCAGTCACTGTTCAATATCGGGGGCCGTGGGCACGTAGAGGTCAAAGTTCGTGTACGGTCACAATGCAACCTTTTCATGGTCATTTCTTTTTATCAAGCAATATATTACGTATACTATGGAGCTAAAGACATGCACATACAGGAAACACAAGCAGGAAACAAGGGGGAGCAAGCATGCCGCATGTTTGTTGATAATGTTCGATAATGGAAAAAAATAAAATAAAATTGTCGATATAAAAAGGCACCGCGCGAGCGGCCATGACGATGCGATGACAAGACAAATAGCAGAATGAATACACTAGTCGTAGTTTTCAGACCTTACGATTTTTTTTCGAGTTCTGAGCAGCATGTTACATCATGGACCTACATCAAGGTAGTACCTCCCTGGTTAGGTCAGTCCTTGCTCACTCGCCAATTGACATCAATAACATCAACCTATATACATATATATATCCACGTCGATATTAAAACCCCTTAAAGCGTCTTGCCTTAAGAGCCATTGGCCTGAAATGCTCAAATATTATGCAGCCTATTGTACATGTATATCTGGATTTTAAGACAAATATGATTGTAAATGTGTTTCCATGGATAATAGGTTTTCAATTTTTCTAGTGAATGCGTGTAGTTCTTTTCATTTATTTCAAAGGTCTGAGAGTATGGGAAGTAGCAGCTGAAATATAAAAGCAAAAAAAAAAAGAAAAAAAAAATTCATTGCCTCGCGTCATAGCCCTGAAAATGAGGGGACATCAGTCCATTCTTTAAAAATTTGAACAAGTTTACATTCCACCTTCCTGTTAAAACTATGCGGACTTTGCGTGCACGAATGCTCTCATTTCTATTGTGAACATCACAGCCCTGCCTACAGGTGCCTGAAACCAAGTTCCTTTCCCTGCAGACAATAGGCATAAGCTAGTCTATACGCAGACTCTTTTTACATCAAGGACTTCATCACGCTTTCTACTAAGCTTTTACAGTCTGACGCAGTATTCTTTTTGTTTGTATTATCTTTTTTTTTAAATGGAAACAAATAACACAGAAATGACAAACAAACATAACCATTCCGAGTCCAGTTATTTCGGAAGTCACTTCACTCAAATTTGGCTCCGTAGAAATTAGAGTGTGCAGTATCTTATAACTATATGGAAAGCACTGATCTGTATGAAAATGGAAAGACTGCTGGTTTGGATTCGTTGGCACCCATGTTTATTAAAATCGTTCTCATGTTTTGTATTTCTGCATGGATTCTACCAAAGAAGTAGTATAGTAAAAAAAAAAAAAAAAAACGTATGATGTAACAAACCTGAAAACATGAATGCCAGAAAGAAAAGCAAAAAATAAAAATTGAATAATTACGAGTATTTAATGGGAAACAGAAGAGCCGTGACATAAATCAGAGGGGAAAAATATGAGAAGTAACAAAAATGAGGGAAGAAATTTCCACTCCTCCTGTTATTTATGAAGGTAAAGGGGCATTGCACAGTGTTTGCAAAGTGACAAGGGGAGCAAGCATGCCACAAGTTTGTTGATATTTTTGATAAAAACCGTCAAGATAAAAAGGCACCACGCGCTGCCGTGAGAACAATAATGCAATACTTTCAACTGGTTAAACTAGTCGTACTTTTCAGACCTTGCAATTTTTTCCGGAGTGTTATAAGCAGCATGTTCATACCTACCTGGTTACATCAGTCCCTGCTCACTGCATCATTCTACACCCATGGCGATAATAAAGCGACTGGAATTATGAACCATTGGCCTAATCCTCAAATATTATGTAAGCTACACTGCATATCTGGATTTTATGACAAATGCGATTTTACATAGTTCCATGGATATCTCCTATGTGAAATAAGAGGCTTTCCCATATTCTGGTGAATGAACGCGTGTAGGATTTCTTTAATTCAAAATAGTATTTTGGCATCAGATCTACCTGCACTGCTTGAGAGGCAGCCCCGGGAGGCGGCATTGGTGTGGGGAGAGGGGCGACACTATATACCCCCGTTTTGAAGCTAGATGCCAGCATGAAATAGATAATTTACTAGCAAAGGGGAATGTGAACACGTACGTGATAGTTTTATATTAAATTTTCCTGTCAAAACTATTTTCGTTCCCACCTCTCATCGTTGGCGTAGGGGCTAGGGTTTCCAGTGTCATGAAATTATTTTGAAATGAGTGAAAAGAAAGACTACACGTGTTCACTGGAAAAGGGGAAAACTTCTAATTTTTCATCGGGGACAGGGATTTTGTGTTATTTCGGGTCAGCAAACATTATTTAATATTAGTCAGATTCTGAGTCAGGCGAGGCTGCGTTTAACCATGAAGCTACACTGTATTTTATAGCTCCACAACATGAATTTGAAGTATCACAGGACCATCGTGCATTTCCATTGAAGGTAGTTCATTCAAATGTAAATTGTATGGAGAGGTAATCAGACCAGAGCTGATTCTGCCTAAACGTATTATAAAAACTCGTCATTCTCTATAGGTTCTCAAATTGTCTTTAAATAATTTCAATGGATGGTTAGTCCAAATTAAAACATGACATCATGGATGGTTAGTTGGAATTAAAACGTGACACCATTTATCGGTTGCATGGGACACACGTTGCATGTTGACAGAAATGGCATTTAGTTTTTGTGAACTTTGAATAGCCCAAGAAAACTGATGTTTCGTGTATTGTTTTCTCTTCATTATGATTATTTTGGATAAACTTGGCTTAATTTACGATCCGCTTTCTGATTTCATTCTGTTCAACGTGCGGGTACTCCCCCAACCGTTTATAAGTGTAAATTCAAGGGATGTGAAATTTTAGTGCAACATTCGTTTTTCAAGTTTCCAGTTTCTTTATTGTTTTGAAATGATAAGCTGAAATTGTAAACTTTTTCCGGAAACTGCATGGAGCGGATATTAACTTATTTACGATGAAAAATAATTATTTAAAACCACATGCCAACATTCATTTGACTTCTGTCAAATTTTCACTTATTTCTGTCCTCTGGTGTTTCGCTCTCTCTCTTTCTCTCTCATGGGGTGAGCAAGTCTTTGACTTAGATCTCATCTTGGTGAAACAAACATGAACATGAAATAATTGCTTTTCACCATGTTATGCTACAAACATTAAGCAAAAGTAGAAATCAAACTGAAAATACACAGAATGACAAAATAATGAATTACAGTATGAAATGATATGATAGCAGAAGAATTACTTTATCATGTATGGTAGTCATGTATGGTAGTCTGACCTAATTTCGCGCATGTCCATATTTCGCGTACCGCGTCATATCTCAAACTAGGAAAGATTTTGAAAATCTGATAGCAGGTCCAACGGAAAGAGTAGGGATCTAAAGACTAACTTTTCTTTGACATTGAGGAAGGAATTGGGAAGTTATTAATGAAATATCGGCAAATTTTGCCGCGAAATCAGGTCACCCCATGATATAGACCAATTTCACCTCCGGTTTATGTATTTGGCCCTCTATTGGCGACGCCATTGCTGCGGTGGGCAAGCGCGCTGATCGCGATTGGCTCTGTGTACAAAATGAATGTAAGATATGAGATATGCCCTGATATTGTTCCATTTACTTTATTCTAGATCAATGAAATAAAGCATGGATACATGGGTAGATGAGGAAAGACAATGGCTATATCTGACAGATGAAGGTATAATGTATTTTTGTACTTTCGATGGTTTTTCAACTTAGTTTTGTCAGTAAAAGTTCGATTGCAGCATAGAAGCCATAGTAAACGGGAGCCCTCAATCTTACCCTGTTTACAAAGTCATGTTTTCACTCATTAAATTTTACGCCAAAGTACATAATGATAATGTTTCTTGACTTCAAAGTCCTTTCTGTTGATGTTTTTTACCCACGAATTCCTTCACATTGCTTACGGAAACCTGTGTAGGGAGTACGGCTTCTCACACAAACAGGCTTCATGAGTCAAAAGCGAGTGAATTTCGCACTCAGTTAGCTTCCAATTTTTAAACTTTCTCCAGTTCTTGTGGCATTTGAGCACCGCACAGCTGCGACCTGAACTTCCCTGATAATTTCTCATTGCAAATATTAAAAGAAATCTGCATATATTGGTCAAAATAGACAAAAAATCGAACGAATGTACATAAAGCGCTATTGACTTTTGTACTATAAAAGTTGGAGCGCCCACCGCAGTATGTCGAACTGTGTCAAACAGTTTGCTGCCCTCTTGCGTTGTGGGATTGGTCTATAACTTTAAGTAACACTGAATATAACTGGTAACATCAAAAGTATTAATGAAAATATCATAATCATTACGATGATAAAAAAAACATTAACGGGCAAAGTAAGAAAAAAACCAACCTTGTCTTTCAGAAGATCGCATCACACTATCGCTATTTATATGCATCGTATGACATCGACATGTCGCCCATCAGCGGAGTTGGGGGATAAGACTACTGGTCTGTTCTTGGCCGGAACCACGATCTCCCCGGCGATTGTGCCAGGCAATCGAGCGGGCAAACGCGGCAGTGTTCCGATTTCTGGGCCACTATTCTGATTGTGCGTGCAACTCAAAAAGATAGGTCGAACGTTCGAACACATCCTGTTCGAGCACATTCCGAACGCAGTACTTAAGCGCTCTCTATTAACTCCTTTGTTTAGAGTAATCCGTGCGTTCGGGAGAGTGTGGGAATGTTCGAACGCGTTTATCACAGGGATTAGCAGAACAATAGAGTATCCCGATTGCGTTCGAACGGATGTGATATTAAATCTCATGTGCCTTAAACAAAGAAATACGTTGATAATCATTCCCGTTACAACAAGCAAGCAAATTTCACTGCAGCTTTATCAACAAAAACCATTCAGCAGAGATAACGGCACCGCTACAGGCACACACAAGTCCCAGCTGGCTCAGCTGGGCGGCCGATGTACCCAGATTACGTGTTTTTATTTGTAGCATAGTACAGTGCGCAACTTTTTTTTTTCATACATTGGAACAGGCAACCTCGATGGTGCGATGGACTTTCATGTCATCAGTAATTTTGGCGTCTGAAATTAGTACTTTAAACACATTTTCTGATATTATCCAGAATATCAGCAAGATCAGAGGATGATATTATTAGCAATGTCTCTGTACCTGCAAAATGAATTCATAAATAGCGGCTGCAGACCTCTTTACTTTCATGTAAGTACATGTAGTCCCATACATACATTTTATTGTTTGTTCTGATATAACGAGGTAACGGCTATAACGAGGAAAACCCTTCAACGTCCTCGTTATACCGAGTTTCCCCTGTAATTTGAAGTTGTTTTTTTTTTAATAGTTAATTTTTTGGATTGAATTTATATTGCAATGATTATATATTTTGTAAAATGAAACTCATTTATAAAACCAATTCTTGTTCTTTCTTTCTTTCCAGAATGCAGCAAGAGATGAGATTATATCCAATGGTGGAAGTCTATCACATCACCATGGAAGTAAGTTAAATGATTAGTTAGATCTGTGTCTGATTGCCAAGTGATATCCAGCCACATATCATTCATTATTAAATGACCATTTCCTCTCATCATTCTGTCTGTCTCTGTTGATAGTCAAATATTTATGGAATCGCTATCAACAGAAGACAGTAGAAATGGCCACTGATGTCTCGTTCACATATGGTGCAGTGTTTAGTACCCTGTTGTACCAACTAAAAATTCACCATTTTGTGAATTTTTTTCAGCGCTGTACCCTGGGTACCGGAAAATGTGTAAAAGCAATTTTTGAGTGTTTTATGCAAGAAATATTAAGGAATTGAAGAAATTTGTCATCGTATATTGTCATATGACATCATAAAAGAAGGGAAATCAGCATTGGGATCATTATCGCCGATCATGACATAAAAGTCGCCATGTCATCATTGCATAAGTGTATTCTAATTTACAGGAGATGGCACTACACAATGCTGTACCCCAGGGCCGGTATTCTGAAAACAATGATTAGTTTGTATTTTGTATGTGTGTGCCTAAACAGTAACAATGTTGGGAGCTCTGTTACATCACAGCGCAGTAGATTATATCCATATAGTAGCTGCGCTATTAAAAATGTTCTAATTATTATAATAATTTGACTCATAAGTGCACCTAGTTCGCCCAACCTGGTTCACTCATGACTGTACTTTAGGACTGAAATCTGAAAATGCTATCTACATGTACTTTTAAATCTAGTATTCAATGTTTGTTCTAATATTGCATTTTTGAGAAAAAAAGATATGTATCTGGAATGTTGTTTGTGGATTAAAAACAAAAACAAAGATATAAAATATGATTTCCACAATAGAGTTGTGAAGATGATACAGACACAACAAACGTAATCAGTTCACAATAGATTTTAAAGAAGTTCTTGTGAGGCATTTCCTGTAGGAAAATTTATGATTATATGAAAAGAAATTAACAAGTCATGTATATTCAAAGTTATGTGCTAAATTATTTTTGAGAATTACTAGTATGCTTCTTATTTACATTTGAATGCTCTCAAGTAAGCATTCAGGGACAATGTTTTATTTGATATGAGTTTGGAACGTACAGTAATATGTATTGGCATTTTTAATTGTATTTTTCTTTTCATCAGCATTACAGGGGATTATGTAGATTATTTTTGCATATTTGAGTCAATAACACATTAGCAGAATAGTTAATTGAAGCAAATTTGATGAGTAGCAAATGTAGATAAATTATCATGAGCACATGTAGTATATTTCAAATGTTATTGTAATGATCCAGTGGTTAATAAACATATCGCTACTGGGGTTTAGTGTTAACTCATTAAGATTTTATCTCAAATTTCAGGGAAAATCTATTTGCTTAAACGACTGAATGATCTATCCATAGTCCTGTCTAAATCCAAGCTTTTTGAGTTATGAAAAAAAGAAAGCCGCTATGCCATGTCAAAGGGAAGAGTTTCGGGTTGGATACTGTGTTATGGTTGCCATGTTTTTTCACTCTCCTGAACATTTAATTTTTCGAGATACGAGGTCTTGCCACTACAGCAGGCAGCAGCGATATGTTATTCACAATATTCAAAGAATTCAAAAAGTCAATTGAAACCTTTTATCAGTAGAAGATTATTAATGTATGAATTTACAGTTGGGGCAGTGATCCAGGCGTGCTGTAAGTTTTCGGGATTTGGGAACACCCCCCCCAAAAAAACCCCCCCCCAAAAAAAATAAATAAAAGTGCTCTGAAATTCAATCTGCCAATGGTAAAAGTGGAAGAAATTCCCAACAGGTTACTGTATACTCCTTTGCCATGCTTGCATACTACCTATTATTCCATAATGAAGATTGCATTATCATGAATATTTGTTGAAATCTATAAAAAAAAAAAAGTATTAATTAGAGATTTCCCTGTGCAGTACATTATAAATGCACTGTTGTATGTACTTTATTGTATGTCATCAATAAAAATCGGGGTTTTTTTTTTGGGGGGGGGGGGTGGGGAAGAACATATATTCACACAATTTGCCCTTCCCCTCATCCAATAATAAAAATACTTTAGGCTCTTGTGATTTATCTCAAGAGCCTGCCTCATATGATCAAAGGTGCGTGAAAGCTTTCTGCACAAGTTATGGCTCTTATTAACAGTTAATATATTAAAAATGGCTCTGCCAACATGTGTAGTATCAAATACAAATTTCAATGGGGAATGCATGCCCTTCACTTACTTCCCCCCCCCCCCCTTGGTCACTTCGCACCTTTGCATGAAATATTGCATTGGAATTTATTTTTTCGGGGAGGGGAGGGGGAGGGTGGACGTCATAGACCCCCTTCTGGTATCTTGACACACCCCCAATTATAAGGTCAAAGACCCTGATTAACTTCATTCTGATAACTAATTTTTACAATACATGTGACATATTCAGTTTCTTTTATTGTAAATGGCTTCAATTAATGTTGTATGTTGTTAACTATATAATCAAAATTTTACATTATTGAAATAAAATTAAGATAACTTATTTTACAAGTGTTTCCATAGATCGTAATTCCTTCAAAGACATGTTCATGTGAACCAAGTATTGATGAGTGATGTTCTCACATCGATTCCTCTGTGGTGGTACATGTTGTTTCCTGCAGCTTCTTCGTATGCTTGATCATCATGTTCTTGGAGTTCTACGATGTCATCTGGAAGTTGACGTTGTCTATTTAAACAAATATTATGTAGAATGCAGCCAGATACAATTATCTTGCAAGCCCTGAAAAAAACCCCGCAGATTAAGCCAATCGTAAATAGAAGTTATGACAAATTTAAATTAAATTGATTATAATAATCATAATATTTATAGCAATCACAGAAATGATGATACAATGATACTTTTACTAATAATAATTGTTATAACAATAACACTAATAACAATATTGATACTACTACTTCCAATTATTGTTATTATTATTATTATTATTACAAGAAGAGAAATAAGAAAATGTCAGTAAGATTATGAATTTCAATAAGAATAAAATAATAGTAATGATACTGATAATGAAAATATTAACAATAATGAAAGTGATAAGAGGAGGAAGAAGGAGAAGAAAATCAACAACAACCACAACAATAATCTTAAAAGTTATAATATCGGTAGGATAATTAAAATGATGCTAACAATCATAACTATAATGATAGTAGTGATTAAAAGGATAGAAATAATAATTATATCAACAATAATGTATGTTGGAATGATTATAATTTGTAATATTATTATTATTGAATGTATTGTAAATATTATTATAATTATTATTATTATTATTATCATTATTATTATTATTATTATTATTATTATCATTATTATTGTTATTATTTTTATTGTTAATACAACAATTATGATTTAACAAATATTTGTGTTTCGAAATTTAGAGTTAAGAATCATTTCGGAATTGTTTCGAATTAGGAAACTTGTCAATTATAAGACTTTCTAGGAAATTGTGTGATTTTTCATTCCAACTTTGAAAATGAAATTCCATTACCGTTCAGGAGAGTAGCACAAAGCATCTCCAGTCAGATCTAGACATCTGAATTGGGACTTCAGCAAGCCAAAAGCTCTTTCTAGGCAAACTCGTGTCCTTGTCAAGCTTGTGTTGAGTCGTTCCTCTGCTGGTGTTTGAGGTCTCATGATTGGTGTTAAAAGCCATGACTGTAATGGATAGCCACTATCTCCTGGAAATGAAATGATTGCGAATTTACAAAAACTTCAGCGAGGAAAAAAAATCTATACTCTTTTTTATGGTAGAAGTGATTCTTCATCAAACTACACGATGGGCCTATAAGAAGTCTAAATTGTATATTTGGTCATCTCTCGTGCCTAATTAATCCTCTTTCAAAGACTAACCTGTTTCTAAATATTACACAAGCGAGCGTAGCGAGGAAAAGCTATAATTACTCTTTTTCATGGTGATAATTCTTCATCAAAATACACTGTCACGATGGAACTATAAGATATCTGTTTTGTCATGTTCATTTGGTCTTCTTGCTTGCCATATTTGTTTGTTTTCCCAAATCCATCTTGTATCTGAATATTATACGAGCGAGCGTGACGAGCGAGGAAAAATACATATATACTCCTTTTCATGGTAGAAGTGATAATCATCATCAAAATACATGATGAGCCTAAAGATATCAAAATTGTATGATTGTTCATCTCACTTGCCGAATGTGTTTGCTTTCCGAAAACATCCTGTATCTAAATGTAATACGAGCGAGCGCAGTGAGCGAGGAAAAATGTACATTCTCTTTCGTGGTACCAATGTTATTTCATCGTCAAAATACACAAGCAAATAAACCGAATATGACTCTGTTTAGGCACCTTACTCTTTTCTCATTTCTTTTTCCCTCCTTCCTCTGAATTCCCTCTCCTTTTTTTTTTCTCTTTCTCTCTTTCTTTTTGCAGACAGCGATCGCGAATTTGCCGACAAGAATTTTGAATTGGGGGGGTGTGACACCCCCCTCTAGCGACGCCCCTGCGAGTATGGTGTCCACCTCGTAATGGCAGTGCCCCCCCTCTAATTGGTAACTTGGTTATCTGGTTTGAAAAGGATGGTTTACCTAACAACCATCCATGCGGCATCACTCCCAACCTGAAGTCATTGAGAAGTTGACTATTCTCCCATATGTAGGCATCATGACATGAGGCGGGCCATTTGGCAATGACGTTAGTGAATTTCAACTTGGAATCTACAACAGCCTGAGCATTTATTGTATGCCTTCCTTTGCGATTTACAAATGCATCCTCGTTGTTGCTTGGACCCCGGATCGGCATATGAGTGCAATCTATACACCCTATGGTGTTAGGCATACCAGAGACTTGCGCAGATTCCATCTTTACAGATGCAATGTCTTCATCAAATTTGATGAATTCTGCAGCACGCCGATAAAGGGCATCTGTAAACCCAGCAATCCCCCTGCTCTGCGACGGTTGACTTAACCCCCCCAACATCTCCAACAACATTCTGAAAACTACCACTCGCAAGAAATCTCAAGGACGATGCCACTTTACTTTCCACAGGAAGAGCTCTGCCTTTAGACTGAATTTGAGAGAGATCATTGCGCAAGAAGTCA
The DNA here is from genome assembly GCA_029962745.1 of Echinometra lucunter. Classification (NCBI taxonomy): domain Eukaryota; kingdom Metazoa; phylum Echinodermata; class Echinoidea; order Camarodonta; family Echinometridae; genus Echinometra; species Echinometra lucunter. The sequence goes on from CM057151.1 coordinate 33,915,378, forward strand.
CACAGCCACTCAAAATCTTCATAGTCAAGTCTGTAGTTTTTGCTAAATTCATCTCTATCAATCTCTTCAACCAACAGCCTATCTGCTACCCGATGATACCTATGTCGGTATTTGTAATTGTAATTGCCGTCTACTAGAAAGAGTGCAGCCATTGTTTACAGTTTGAATCCCGAGTTCCTGACTTAACCTGTCCTCAGAGCAGTGTTAAAATAACGTGTTATCTTTGTGCAAAATATGCACTAACACGGTTTTCAGAATACTGAATTTCGTGTTAAGTACCAATTTAACACCGCGTATAGGGTTTGCGTATATGGTAGCGCATATTTCATTGCCGTGCGCGGTGTTAGTATTGAGATAACACAATTTTGGACTTAACATCGTTTTCAGAATACCAATTATGTTAGCTAACACGATTTTCATGCTAACATGGTTTTCAGAATACCGGCCCGGGTTATGGCAGTACCCTGGGTTACAGCATGCTAAATCATATCGTCGCCGTTTTCACGAAGTGTCCCCAGAGCGATTTCGCGGCCATAAACAAGTTTTGAGATAAACGCTTTTAAAGTTTCGCTTTCGTTCATTCGCTATTTTCAAGACGGTAAAGTCTGTCATGGTATTTCTTTTTGTGATATCCTGACAGTACATTTCCTAAAGAATGATATGATATGTATCTTCTGGGAAAATAATGCTTATTTATTCAATAATTAGGTCTCGATCATCGAGGACATTCAAAGGACGGTTCGTGAAAACGAAAAAATTGACATCCACGCTGAAGATCGCTTTTACGTAATGGCCCCGCAGCGTACGCTGCCCGTTTCCACTGTTGGTTATGTGAAATTTCGTTTTCACGAACCGTCTCGGGTGACGCGCGTGCTGTGCTCGTCGTCCTTTCCATACGTGCTTATCATATGCTTTAGTGGTAAAGAGTGCAGCGCGCACGGTTCGAAATGTGGTGTGATTCAAGTCTGGGTTTGATTCTCCTTGCCAGAGTTTATGCACTATTTCTTACGAATATTTTAATGCAGATAATTATTAAAACGCGAAAAGCCAATCCACGAAAGCCCATGGGCTTGCGTGGTGGGCAAAAGTCCCCCCCCCCCCCCCTCAACACACACAAAAATCACGCAATTTAAATAGACTTACCATTGCTTTGTGCCACTATTTGCAATCAACCCCTAGCTGGTTCACCCCTGGCAACTCCAATCAAAATCTTTTTCTTTCAAACTCTATTCAAAATCTATTTTCTCATCCCCGGCATTGAACATTGTTTAGCTGGCCCGTTAGCTTGGGATAACCCCTGGCAACTCCAATCAAAATATATTTCCTTCATTATCCATCTTCTGAAACTTCTCATCTTTTTCTTCTATTTCCCCTTTCTTTCCCTAATTTCTTACTCTAATATATCCCCCCCCCCCCCATCACTCATTTCTCGCCTTCCATTGTAATATCCATAATTATTTCACCATCTCCTCGTAAAATTTGCTTCATCTTCTGACTTTTGAATTAACCCTTCTCCTGTTGCCATTTCCAATAACTTTTCCTCAATTTCTCGCTATTTTCTCCCTCTCCACCCCCCCCCCCCCATCTCTATCTCTCACTCATTACTCCCTCAATATCTTTTAAGCATTTATTAACAATTTGTAAACACAAAAATGATAAACACTTCCAGAATTTTTTTGAAAATTTTAAAATGGAAATCTCTACTTAATGCTGTATTCATTTGCATTACCTCTACTATAATGTTGATTACAGATTTAATAAGGATATTCAACAGATATCAAACAACCAACAAACAACCAAAACAAGACAGGTTACTTCTTCATTCACAAAGAAGAACGTATCATTTACTTCAATCATTATTGTCGCAGTGGAAGATACATAGTCAAACATTTTATAAGTATATGTGTATGCAAATCATTATTTTTTTTTTTTTTTTTTGGGGGGGGGTAAAAGATCATTTACAATATTATAATGTGGGTTCTGATGAAGGCAATAAACTATTGTTTATTAAAATTAAATAAAAATGAATAAAGTACTGTCAATAGCTTACAATGAGCATAATTAAAGTCCCAGTATACAAGAAGTTTCAGGGGAAAATTGTGACTGCATAAGTTTAGGTCATATATTTTTGTTTGGGGAATTTCTTTAATAAAATTCATTACCCATGTAATAGCAACAATTTTTCATGGTATCTTTTTACAATTGAAAGCAAGCTCACATACATAATTGGGTTTCATTTTCACTTTATCATGTTTATATAGAGCCATTTGTACGGTGTACAGTTAACTTTGATAGTACAGACAAATCCTTGACAGCACCTTTACTTAAATAGAATTCATTCACTTAAAAAATCACAGTATATACATATTAATATGAAAACAGACAAATTACTACTTTTCAATATGTCTTAACAAATTCAAATATCTAATATGAATTCATACAAATTAATCAAATTTGATATCTGTTGTAGACAATCTGATTTCATTGACAAATTATTTACTGTCAGTGAAAATGACAATGAGTTTTTAAAGTATTTTTTTCTTTAAACATATCTTTAAAATAAAAATATATTTCAACCGAAGAAATAACATTTAGGTGTTCATTCTATTGCACATTGATGATATAATTCAAAATGAAACATTTCTAGCAACAGTGAGTTGAATTGAACCAGTTCATTTTTAATAATAATGAAAAAAAAAACCCACTAATATTGTGTGCAGTCAAAGGCTGATATTGTAATTTAAAAAATATATATATTTAGAATATAATGCAAACAGCAAAATAATACACAACATGTACTGAATATAACAATGGAAAAATCAAACAACAATATTATACAATGTTTACAAATGTAACTAAAATACCACAGCCTCATCACAGGACCTAAAAATGAATTACCAGTAGAATTTTCAAGACAGTGTGTAGAGATGCACTAGAGAGTAGAAAAACCCCACCCAAACAAACAAAAAAAAAAAAAAACTTGATAGCATAATTTTGTGTGATAATACCTTACAGAAAAGATACAAATAACATGCAACTGATGAGAGCTATATTTCAAGTATGAAGAAATTGTTCTTTCATAATTGTGTTATCACAATCATCTCATAAAGATGAAATTACAGAAAATGCAGTGTGAGAGTCCTTGTGAGAACTGATACTGTTTTAAGATTGTGTTTAGTTAGAATAAGTCCTCGCCCAGTCCCCGGGGGGATGTGTCTCATTGAGGCCTGTACATCATCCGCGTAAATCACTTTCTGAAAAGCACCCTAAACGGGGATTAAGGTAGGGGTGATTTTGATACCCTAAACGAGGAAACCCATAAACGATCTCGGATTTTTAGACCTTGAACAGGGATTTTATATCTTGCATTGTTTTTATATACCCTAAGCGGGGATATCTTCAACTAGACGTTTTCTGTTTTTCAAGTAAAATAAAAAAAAAAAAACCTGCTTGTAAACACATTAAGAATATTCTCATTCAAAGAAAGGTAATTTATTTCTTTTCTTCACAAAATACACACAATAAGAGCGATTGATTTGCCATATTTTCATTACATCGTCAGGGTCCATCAAATTTCCTACCCTTTTCGAGTTCTGGCACTAGTGAATTTGATACCCTTTTTTTCTGATTTTTGCTGTTTTTGATACCCTAAAGTGGATCCCTGGGTTCCCCGCCCGGTGCTGAAAAACAACCCCTTTGCTATGTCTTTGTTTATGCGGATGATGTACAAGCCTCAATGAGACACATCCTCCCGGGGCCCAGTCTCTAAAACCAAACTTAGCAAAGTGATTATACCTCTAACTCCTTGCAGAAAACACAATCTTTTGGGGTGCTTCTTTTCATCAGGTTCTCACTGGGCTGTGAGCATACTCCCAAGAGGAGTGCCAGCCTAGGACTGCCAAGGCATGTCACGGAAGGGGGGGGGGGACCAAAGTAGGTAGAGATAGCACTGTCTCTGATGACGAAGAGAGAGAGAGAGAGAGAGAGAGAGAGAGAGAGAGGTATTTACAAAATGCATATTCTATTTACTAAATACTTAAAAGATACAAATTATGATGGAGTTTATGGATCTTTGTAATGATCAATACATTTGTAGGGCTCCTGGATGAAATAAATCAATATAAATGGCTAAAAAGAACACATAACTTATATTTGTACACAAGCGATTCATTGCTGAATGCAAGATTGGACAGTGTACCAACAGTCTACAGCTGATATATGAAAGAAATCTGACAATAAATGAAACATCTTAATCCATTCCTGACAGAGGGTCCACATTTTGTGGTTTGGTTTAATAACTTTTGATGCAAAGCTTTAAAAATCATACCAAATACATGAGCAGAAAGAGCAAAAAATTCTACACTTACTGTGCCCATTTTTGTTGCATCAATATTTGTTGTTTGATGCTGAAATTTTTTTAAAAGAAAATAAGCATTAAAATCCTTAAATTGGCAATATGATGAAAATGTTAAAATTACTGTTTTTCCCTGCAAATTGGCAACTTTATGACTTATCATACATCTGTCAATTTATATTTATTTCAGATACATGATGTTTTATAAGAAAAATGTAGCAATAAAAGAAAAATGTTGGTGTTGCCAATTTGAAGAATAAAAGCTGATCAAATTAGGCTTTAAATAATTCCTGTCACGATTGGGTTAAGCAACCTTTGAAAACCACATTTTGGAGATGGAAATATATTTAATGTAACTGAGCAGAGTATGACTATGCATGTAGTCATATATTTTCTATTCCAGTCCCAAATCCATGCAAGCACACATAGTGAAAAAAAATAATGGATTGAATTGGATTCCAAATCTGATGTCTACTGTACAAAGGGATTGTTTGACATTCAGCAGTAGTACACCTGCAGATTACACAACTATTACTTAATATCATTCTATAGATTGATTTCATCGCTGTGTTGTTTCTATTGTTCATATGTATTGATAAAACAGTACAAAATCTTTGCTTAGAATCATTTGCCACTTAAATTTTTTAGAAAGAAGACAAACAAAAACCACCCAAACAACAAAGGCATCGGCGAGAGATTCTCACAGAATTAAGTGCATAAGATACTTACTCTCTGAAAATGTAGAATGCAAGACACATCTATTTAACAGGAGCAAACTGGACAGGGCCGACACTAACCACCACCAGATGAAAAGTGATTTCAATGTTGAATGCAAAATTAGATGACACACCAACAGTCCACAGCTAAAATATGAAAGATAGTCGACAGTGAATTCTTTGACCATTACATTTTAGGAAAAAGCTAGCTCAACGTTATATTAATGTACCTGACCACAGTATGAACATGTATTATAGTCAATACATCAATTTAGTCTAGTGCCAAATCCAAACAATTACACAAATACAACAACAAATTATACCGTGTAAATAAATTGCTTATCTTTACTCATATGAATGTTACTATTTGGTCTGCATTACATTTCAAGTGGTAAATTACACTATTTCAATGTGTTATTCCAAGTGTCGGCGAGAGATTCTCACAGAATTAAGTGCATAAGATACTTACTCTCTGAAAATGTAGAATGCAAGACACATTTTAGATTTATTTTATTTGCGTAAATTGACATCATATCAGTACAAAATACATAATACATAACTTACAATAGGCATGGTAGATATATGACATAAAATGATATTTCACATTTTTGAAAACTAAATACAGTTACAACAAACATTCATAAGGCCCAGGACAATGATTTTGAGATCAGGCAGGGCCAACAGGTATACTATTTAACAGGAGCAAACTGGACAGGGCCGACACTAACCACCACCAGATGAAAAGTGATTTCAGTGTTGAATGCAAGATTAGATGACACACCAACAGTCCACAGCTAAAATATGAAAGATAGTCAACAGTGAATTCTTTGACCATTACATTTTAGAAAAAAGCTAGCACAACATTATATTAATGTACCTGACCACAGTATGAACATGTATTAAAGTTAATCAATTTAATTTCAATAATCTTGTTCAATCAACTCCATTTAAATATATATATCAGCAGAAATGTATTATACCTACTATTATAATGGTTTGAAATAAATAGCAACTTATGAAAACCCCACTACTAAAAATTGACATTACATGTATTTAATGTTCTGAGGATAAACCCTAGGGTTTAGAGGTTCATGTACATAAACTCTAGAATAAGTATAAAATTAAAAAACAAGATGTGAAAAAAATTAATTCTTCCTCTACCAAAAAGAACAACTGCTTTGCTTAGTTTTTGGAGAAACATGAGCAACTACATTAGCGCAGTGCTTGTTAAGGCATGATCGAGGCCTTTTAGTGCACTGTCTGAACAAGCAATAAAAATATCTTTAGCATACAACTGAGTCAAACTTTGGGATATAGGAACAGAATTCTAAAACAAATACATAATCTAGATCTAATCTACACCATGCAGGCTTAGCTTAAACCCCGGGCTGTCTATGAGTAGGTTGGGATAGGTTAGACCAAAAGCTTCAGCCTCTGATATCCAGTTTTTGTTCCACTGAAACATGGTCTGACTCTAGGTTGACAAATGTCAGTTTTATTAACTCTTACAGTGCCGATGGCAAGTATATGTGCCCAAGAAACATTACATTTTTAATTGACCATTACTCCACTTAGAATAATGGATATGGTCATGAAAATATGTCAAAGTTTAGAGGATAAATAAAGTATTCAAAATAACTATCACTATATGCTACCATAGGATATGTTTTAGAAAACTGCAGATTTTGGAAAGGATCCATTCTTATTTGGCTTAAAACAATAGCAAACAAATGAGAAATGAAAACAGAAAGGTCAAGAGGGAAGCTCATTTCTATTTCCAACAATTTTCATGCAAGACATTGGATTAATGGAAATATTTGGTTTCTTTTAAAAGGGTAATAAATTTTCTACAACTTTTGTGTAATTACAACTTATCTGTACTGTAGATCTATACTATAGAAACTACTGTTGAAGACTTACAGGCATTTTAAAAGCAAGCATCGTTCCTGATTTGGTAGAAATTAGGAACAAGCAAAACCCCTTGGCACTGTAAGAGTTAAAGAATCCCCTCCACACCCCTTTATAATTTCTGTCCTGGTAAGCCAAACCCTTACTTAGGGCTTGGTCTGGATCTAAGTTAGATCTAAACTTATTTTTAGTTACCGGTACTTTAGGGTCTAATTTTCTAAATGAAGATTTCTTTGTACCTTGCTAGGCCTCAATACCCAACAAACAAGTTTGTTTAACCTTTATTAAACCTACACTTAAGCTAAACTTCAGCGATGGGTCCTATTTCATGATGCTGCCTCCATTCATAGCTTGCACTTCAGAGTGTAGATAATAGTTACACGCAACGCAACGCAGTTATCATTAAAAGGGAAGTGGTATTTTTTTTATCTCGCTCGCCAAAATAAAATTAACATAACCTGAAAAACGATATTGCCTGCCCCAACCAGCAGCTTTAAAACCCATGCACTTTATGCTGCCAATATTAAAAGAGAAATGTTTTTATTTCAGCTCGCTTGCTATGCTCGCTCGCCAAAATAGAATCAACTTCGCCTCAATCACAATTGTGCCCACCCCAAACCTTTAACAATAAATCAAAATTTATGTACCCATTTTCATCAAAAGGAAAGTTTTTTTTCTTTTGCTCGCTCGCTACGCTCGCTCACCAAAATGGAATTGACATTACATGAAAAACAATATTGTCCCAACCGGCAGCATCAAAACCCATGCAGTTTGTGCTGCCAATAATGAAATAGAATTGTTTTTATTTTCTATCGCTCGCTCGCCAAAATAGAAAACACAGTTGTGCCCACCCAGACCTGCAACAATAAAACCCATTTTATGTTCCAAACATTGTTACAAGAGAAGTGTTTTTTCTTCACTCGCTCACTACGCTCGCTCGCTGAAATTGAATTAACTCACCTTAAACTCGATAGTGCCTGACCGATCTGCAACAACAAAACCAATGCAGTTTGTCCTGCCAATATTAAAAGAGAAGTATTTTTATTTTTGCTCGCTCACCAAAACTGAATTAACAGCGACTTAAACATGGTTGTGGCTGCCCCGCCTCGGTCCCTTCCGCCCCCCCCCCCCCCCCTTGACGCAGTATGCCACGTTCAACACTGCTTATGGCTCATGCAAGAGCCGATCTATGCTAATAAAGATTCACAAGTGTTTAGGGCGGGTTTCGAGGGAGTTAGCGTACATAACCAAGGTGACACCCACAGAAACTAACCTTATTCATTACCAAACAAAACATGAAAAAGAAGCCCCTCGACACCATAGGTGCAAATCTACATTTTCTTTCGCATCCCTGCCAACTGTCCCTATTTAATAGGGACAATCACGATTTTGGTTAAAAGAATGAGCTACTTCTACCACTGTGTCCCTCTTTTTGCAGAAATCTGTCTGTAGTAATGTATAGGAAATTCAGAAATGTCCCTATTTTCTGCCTCCACCTTGTCATTTGTCCCTCTTTCTTGGGTTTCAGAGTTGGCAGGTCTGCTTTCAGAATTTAGAAACTTTAGCCATTATAATGCCCTGTGTGGCCCTAAAAATCTCAGAATGACCCCCCCCCCCCCCCCCACGAGACCACGTGCCAGATACGCCACTGCATTACGTGCCAATATTTGACTCGTATGATTTCAAATTTGCCCCCCCCCCCCCCCCCCAAGAAATCCTGGATCCGCGCCTGCGCCGGTGAGTAGAGATAGTGCACTTTATGTGTAGAACTGTGACTAATCCAATGACCGGGTGAATAATAATTACATGAAAAGTGCTTAGAAACATATATTATCGGGAGTTGCCTCTTCATCAGGTTTTAGTATGTTAGCAATAATTTCTCTGTAATCTGTCATAAGTACAATCTGTCATCTTCTAAGATCCTTGACTCTTGTTTCTGGCTGTATTTCCAGTACTGCACTTATTCTTTCTGAGGTCATTGTAACTGAGACTATTTCTCTCTTAATGATTGCACTGATTTGGTCAATATACTATTGTCAATAACTTTATGAATCGATTTTAATATCTGAAAGCTTAAAGTCAGCTGTAAAAATATTAAAGGTTTTCTATGGTCTTTTTAGATCATATAAATCTATATTATGCATACACTTTAAAAAAATTAAGTGTCAGACTCTAGACTGCATTTTAGCCAATGAGAGATTTATTGAGCTTGAAGTTTCTACACACCCAAGTCTATTTTCAGGACCAAATATAAGGAATCAACAAGAGTATAGAACTACACGAATCCAATTGTGTACATGTTTATACATAAATGTTCATACTTTAAAAAAAAAACTTGCTTTTCTCTTTTTAGTTGGCAAACACAGGAAGCACTTCATGAAGGGCACAGTATCAGACGTTGGGATGATGGCTCTACGAGCTATTAAAGAAAAGTTGGACCCTAACAACATCTTCGGCAATCAGAACCTTATGTAACCTACCTTCTTTAAATCACCAAGAATGTTTCTCATGTAACTGCTGTACAATTTATCAAACAATTGGTTTCATGGCTGCATAAGTATCTTGATAGCCCTGACAGGTGGTCTGGAATTATGGTCATGGAAAATCCTATTCAAAAGTCAGTGGCCTGTATTCCTGAAAGTGTCCTAATTTTGTACTCTAAAGAATTGTCTGATTTGTTAAGTGCCAAATGTTACCCTCTTCATCAAAGTTCCCATAATTCTGTAACTTAATCAGCAAACAATAGTGATGCTAGAGTGAAATCAATTTCTAATTTTCATGACTGGATTAGTTTTATGTCCCTGTTGTCACATTACAGACATCTGTACCAAATTCATTATGTAAATTAGTGGACTATATACTTAATCCAGGTTTAACATAGTCCACCTTTAGGAAAACGAGCCTTCAGCATTGATGATGGTGATCATGATGGTGGTGATGATATTGATGATGATTGACATCACTTATATTACACCATATCACTTTGAAACCATAAATGTGCATGGCTGTAGCCAATTCATTAATCCTTAGCTGGTGGGTATTGTCTTCAGCTGTCTTACGTTTTGTTGTATTTGCATTTTTATGTTTTAAGAATGATGTGGCATTATGTGTGTTAAACATGCACTTTTGTTTGTCATCAATTCATTGTGGTATGATTCAAATGTCATACTCATTGCTAGAAAATATTGACTAATTTATCAACTGGCAAATGAAGCACAGTGACAGTGATGACTTTACCATTCAATTTAAAAATGGATATATAGACATCATTAACAACATCATCCTGATATAAATTATCGTTAAGTCCTAATACAGTGCTTTTATCTCTTGAATGTGCAAAGCTTATGGATTGAAGCCCTGTTTGACATTTTTTAAGCCTAAAGCATGGCATTTTATGTATGTTGCTTCTTTTGACGTAAGTAAAAGCCAGGAATCAATTAGAACACAAACATAATTACACTTGAAACCTTTCTGCTATTTTGTCATTATTAATGTGACCTCAAGTTTCTATAAAAATATTACTTTAAATGTTATGTTCTTAGAACTAAACACAACCAAAAAAAAGTAACTCCCCCTCTAGTTGGAAATAGCATAATTTTACTTTTTAATGAAGAAGATTCGAGCAAATGATTTGGCAGGAGTTTTCCTACATTTATTTAGTAACATCTGTGTGAAAATGAGATTGATCCGTCCAGTCATGCATAAGTAAGCAGACACTAAAAGCAAAAATGTCACTTTTCAAAAGTCACAAGGGTCATTTTTTAGCTGTATTAACAGTACATTTGAGCATTTCTTGCGCAATTTTTAGTGAGCTCACTCAACCGTGACACGATGACAACCTCTAATGTTTACACAACATGTGATGATACATTTTGGTAAAAATATCTGGAGTTATTTTTTTTTTCAATAAGCTGAATGGATTTTGCATTTTAAATTCAGGAGGGTTGATTTTCTTTCAATTGTGCTCACCCAACCATAATAATGAGAAAAGTGTCAGTATAAGTGTGAGGGGGGTCAAGCGATGGATGATAAACAACAACATGCACCAGAAACCGAATTCGCTAAAATCTCATTGCACAGAATCCGCAAAAATGACCTTTGTGACTTTTGAAAAGTGACATTTTTGCCTTTAGTGTCTGCTCACTCATGCATAACTCGATGGATCAATTTCATTTTCACACAGAAGTTAGTCAATAATTGTAGGAACACTCATGCCAAATTATTTTACTCAAAACTTCTTTGTTTAAAAGTTATGCTATTTTGAATTAGGGGGGAGTTACTTTTTTGTTGTGTTATAAAGCAGAGTCACCAAACACTGTAACCTGTTAAAAGTTGAAAAGTAGCAGGAACACAGCTATTTTGTTTGTCTTTGAAATGTATGTGTAGTTATTGACCAAAAGCAAAAACAATGCAGAATATTACTTTTCATTTTCTAGATTATGAATAAGTAACGTTCATAGTTTAGGATCATAGATTATAACTACTGTATATTGCTAAGTAGTTTGAGCAACAACAACAAAAAAAGAAAAGAAAAAGAAAAGAAAAAAAGGCAAAGTATTCTGTTTTTGATGCAGACAATTTAAAGAAATATTGTACTAGTATTTGTTAATCTGTAATGAAAGTCACTAAAAGGCATGTGCATTTTTGTAATGTGCATCTAAGATTGATTTTATCACTTTTGTATATTACTAGCTACCATTCTTAATTTCTTTTTAAAAATTGATATTGCCTTAGCATTCTTAACAAAAATGTGAGGAATATTTCATGAATCACTGTTGATTTTTGTTATTGTTAATGATAGAAATTCTTCCATTTTGTTTCATTTTATTGTCCAGTGTTGAAAAATGAGTTAAGAATATAACTTGTTTTAATATGTGCAAAAACATTCACATATACATGTATATGTAGTATTAGTTGTAAATAAAGTAATAGCTACACAGAATGTCATTTTATGAAATGATATCATTATTGGTAGATTAATTTACCTGCATGGTGTCATGTGATTTGTAATAATAAATTTGTGGGTCATGTATTTGTTATGGAAGGGTAATGGATTGTTATTAGAATTGTGTTTATTTCTTTTGAATGAAGATTTCTGTTCATATTTGTAGCTTGATTTTGTTCCTTTAAGAGCAGGGAAACACAGCTTCTGTCTGTACATTTTTTCTTAATGTCATGTTGCAATCATCTTTAGTATTACATTTTACGAGAGTAATTTCCAAACATAGATTTTAAACTCTTTATTCCATATTTAGTGGCTGTACATGTTAACCCGGATTTCAGGTAATGGAATGGATTGATATACTGATATGTTTGGGGTTAGTAAGTTGTATGTTGACAACTTTGTTTTATATCATGAAGGTTCTAACATACTCAGGATACTAAGGATGTTAAGAAATAATGGAAATCTGGGTCTTTGTTTAGGTATTGTTGAATTAATTATAGTGTAATGTTACCAGTTGCACACAAATGTGTCTTATTTCAATTTTCATTTTTTTCTCATCCGGCCAGATGAGATTAAGCCGTGGTGTGGCATCTCTCGTCCGTAGTCTGGCGTCCATCGTCCATCCACAATTTCGAAATGCTTCTTCTTCATCATTTCTTGTCCAATTTCATTTCCGTTTGCTTTATATGATAGCACTAGGTGGGGATTCGAAAATTCGGCACAGAATTTTGAAACTCATTAAATATGCTAATTTATGCGCATTTTTTGAAAATCACTAAAAATGCTTCTTCATTTGTCAAATGATTGTTATTATTTTTGTTCCATATGGTAGAGCTATGTGAGGTACACCAAACTTCTACACGGAACTTCAGAATTTTTTCTAGAAAATTATTTATGCTAATTTATGTGAAATTTATTCCAAAATCACAAAAAATGCTTCTTCTCCTTCATTTGTCGACCCATTTTGATTTTTATTTCTCTGCCCACCGAAGGTGGATGCCGGAGGCACATCATTGATGTGCTCATTTTCGATGAATATTGTTAATGCTGATACGATTAATTTGAAAGTACGTGTAGATGGAGATACGTGGTGCCAATGAAATCAAACTCTTAGTGCTTATTGATTCAAACCAGTTTACATTAATTACAGACTGTATGTATTGGTTTTATGTAATTATGATTTACTTTATATAGATGAATATGCTGATCTTTGTTGATGCATTTGTGAACACATTTATGCTTGCATTATTTTGTGTTGGGAATGACCTAATAGTTATCTGCCTAAGTGTACAAAATTCTCAATATACACTCATCTCTTGAAGTACCAAAATGTACTGAATCAAGAATCATGGAAGACATTGTTAATTTCTTTTTATATTTAATTGTTTTCAGGATAAAGGGAAAGTTTAGAGCTGTCAGTGGAGAGATTGCTCAAACCAGCACATATATATACTGTACATCTTTGAAAGAAAGCTGCTCAGAAGAAGGTCATAAAATAATGAACAAAATCATTGAAAGAATGAGAGAGTTAAAGAATTATTTTTGAAGTGGTGTCATGTTATTTTTCAACAGAGGACATCTAACAACAAGCTATCGATCATTCATCACGATTATGCAGCCAAAAGGGAAATATCCCTATTTTTTTGGACAAAACATGGAAGAGTTTTCCTGCATTAAGATACAGTCAAATGAATTCATTTTTCTGTATTAGAGATTGAACTAGATTTGGCAATCTCAGCTTTCAAACAACTCTCTTCATATTCAGTTATGTAAACCTTTTTATGTCTCTGCCCACCAAAGGTGAATGCTAGATGGATTATGTTTTGGGGTCGTCCGTCCATCCGATGTCTGTCTGTTCCGTTTTCCTTCTCGCGTTAACTTAAGAACTATTAGACGGATCAACTTCAGACTTGGTTCAAGTATGCATATGGGAGTGACAATGATCTGATTAGATTTTGGGGTTATGAGGTCAAAGGTCAAATGTCATAGAGGTCTTGTATACATGAAAATGGCCAGTTCTCACAATAGGCTCGTTCACACACAAAAGGAATCGAAATTTGAATCGCGATTCGAATCATGATTCAAATTTCGATTTTATAGCCACCGTTCACACACGGGGAAAAAGCAATTAAGATTCGGATCTTGATTTGAATCGCGATGAGAATTTCGATTTTTTTTTTTTTGACCATTCACACACACGAAGAAGCAACAGAAACAGGCAGGAGAGCCCACAAACTTCTCCGCTTAAAGACGCTAGGTCGTGTACTTTCATGGGGAATTTGACACCATGGGTGCTTACCCAGTAACAGGTGTTGTCCATCACTGTGAGTTTTATGACCAACAGACCTTATGAAATGCTCTGTATACTTCACCCTTTCCCCATATGGCAAAGTCATTATCTCACTTTCCCTGGCCCGAGAATGCCCGAAGCAGGCCGAAGGATGTTTGTGGTGGGACAGCTTGTTTTGCTGTGCTCCAGAAATGTAGCTCCTGAAATGTAGCTCTATTACAGGTATTTTTCACAAAGTGTGGTGTCAGCAAATTATGATCCATTCCCCATGAAAGCCCACGACCTAGCGTCTTTAACATGCTTAACTGCTGTTATACATGATCTGGACAGGGGAAAATACACATCGACCATAAAAAGGCTACAGAAACTACAGCAAGAAACTCATTAATTGGATAATAAATGATTATGTACTATCATACAAAACACAAGTTCACTACATGGGATCAACGGCGCCAAGTTAGCGTGCAGTGCGTCCATGCTATACAATGCATGCATCCCGTAACATATACGACACACACTGCATACACTGCACAGTGCATGCACAGCACATCGATCTTACACACGCAAAGAATGATGGGATAGATAAAACCGATTTTCTAATCGCGATTCCATTCACACACACAACGCTCAGCAAATAATTTCAATTATTCTGAAAAATCGCACTTTTTACTGTGAGTTGAATCGCGATTATTAGTGAGATTATTCTGTCCACACACAAAATAAAATCGATCGTGATTAGAAAATCTATTTTTGAATCTCACTTTTTACCTTGTGTGTGAACGCCCCTAATAACTTAACCATTTCCCAGATCAACTTCAGACTTGGCTCATATGTATGCATATGGGAGTGACAGTGATCTGATTAGATTTTGGGGGTCACAAGGGGCTTTAGAGTCTGCTCGACTTCTCCAAAAATCGTTTGACGATGCCTAAAGCAGGCTGCAAATCGGTCGGTCAGTGCTCTTATTTGTGACCATAGCCTGACTTAACTAATTGATTAATCAACTCCAGACTTGGCTTATGTATGTATAGGGGAGTGATGATGGTGTGATTAGATTTTTGGGTCACGAAGTCAAAGGTCTTATAGATAATTGTATACGTGAAAATGGCTCATTGTAGCGATAACTTAAGAATCAACGAATCAATTGGCTCATGCATGCATATGGGAGTGACGATCTAATTACATTATCAGAGTTTTTGAAAAATTTACATGATGTGTGATATATTTTAGATCTGGCAAGGCTGAGGCATCGATTTCGACTGCGTGCAGTCGAGAATTCATCTCAACACAACAAAAAGTAAGTTCCCCCTAAAACAAATCTGTGTATTTTTTCAATCAGGAACCTTTGACGAAATCTGAATACAGATTCAAGGAGCTATTTTTCTCAGCTACATTTCCTGTAAAATTCAGGGCAAAACCCTTCAGTCACGCTACAGTGAACATGACTTACTGCAAAATGGTCATTTTTGAAAGTTCTTAAGCCTCATGCCATGACTTTGATGCAATGATATCAGAATAAACGTTAAGTTTTCAACGTTTGAAGGCATACAACATAAATTTTATTCGCTACCCAACATATCAAATGAGTTGTGTGCCAAATTTCATGCTTGAGTGAGCAAGAGCTGAAAATGGCAAAAACTGCAGTTTGACATCTTTGGCACAGTAAATTTGATCTTATGCTGAGGAATTCATGTTTTGGAAGGGTATTTGCAACTTTTGTAATTGATACCTATTAATTCACAGTTGAATGAACAGACAAAAACAAAATATCACCATATTGACATTATCAAGTAATTATTGCTTTATTTTTGTGCACTAAAAATGATGGCATTTTTAGCATGTTTATATGAACCGTGTACATGTATCATTGATCTCGTGGCATTTAATTGAAAGTTCATGCTTCAATGAGCACGTGGGACTGGAAAATCTCTTTTTTCACGTATTGACCAAAATTTAATTGCTTAATTTGCTTAACCATCATAAGTCTTTTGGGGGGAGTTCGTCTGCTTTGATTTTCAAATCCTGGGAGCTGTTGCATAAAAACTTGCTATTATAGTAACCGTGCCATCAATGGTAACTACCATGGTAACTTTGCTCAACAGCCAATCAAAATCCAGTATTCCATGAAAGTTACTATAATAATAGCAAATTTTATGCAATGGCACCCAGATCTCTTATGCTTCAGTGGGCAAAAGAGACAAGAAAATTATGCAAATGAGAAATTTTAGGGCTTTGTCCCTGCTCCGGTATCGGATACTTAATTTGGTGCAAGATCCTGTTAGTGACCTCCAGAAGATATGTGCTAATTTTGATGAAATAACTCCTAGTAGAATGAACAATAATCGTCGGCTTCCCGGAAAAAGGCCATTAACGTGCACGTGCGCGAAATGTACGTTTTCGAGAAAAATGTGAATGAAGTTTTGACCTATTTTGAGCTTTTAGCAGCTAGTGTTTTATTTTCCCTTCCTGACTCTCAAACTTTCTGACAGAGCAAGATTTTTTCTTCAATGATATTTTGTGCTTTTATTTAAAACACTCTAAAGGTTTTCTAATCATTAGCATGTTATCCTTAACGGCTTTCTTCTGGGAACAAAAATGTGCAATACATAAATCCAGTTCCCGGAAGAAGGCCGCTAATGCAAATCGGTCTATGCGCGTAAGCACGTTGAGCGAAGAATTAGTGTCTTCCGGGAACAAAAAATGCGCAATAGTTCCCAGACAAAGGACGCTGTTGCGAATCGGTCTATGCGCGTAAGCACGTTGAGTGAGGAGGAATTCACGTGCTCGCGTAATTTTGTTTTTTGTCTTATTACGTCTTAATGACATCAAATTGAGGTTCTAGAATGGTACGAGAAGAAAGCTTATGACATGCTTTTTCCACTTCTGCAATGAAAAAATATGGCGGGAAAATTGAGAAAAGGTCGATAATGGCCTTTTTCCGGGAAGTCGACGTAATCATATATGAAAATTAAAACTCTGCTCCCTATAAAAACTGTGCATATTATCAATGGGGAAGGAAATAAAAAGTGAAATCATGCCTATTTTCATTGATAATTATTGCTCATTCTACTGTGAGTTTTTTTTCATGAAATTTGGCGCATCTTCCTGAGGTGACTAACAGGATCTTACGCCAAATTAAGTATCCGGTGCAACACGGAGCAGGGACAAAGCGCTAAACTTCCTACTCATTTGCATAATTTTCTTGTCTCATTTGCTCATTGAAATGTAAGAACTCCCCAAGAAGACTTACCATGGTTACCCAAATCAAGCAATTGAATTATGGTCCATAAGTGAAAAAAGAGGTTTTCCAGTTCCACGTGCTCAATGAAGCACAAACTTCCCATGAAAATGCCATGGGATCATTGATACATGTACACCACTTCATATAAACATGCTATAAATGTTATCAATATGATTTTTAGTGCACAAAAATAAAGCAATAATTACTTGATAATTTCAGCATGGTGATATTTTGTTTTTATGTGTTCATTCAACATAGGTATCAATTGCAAAAGTTGCAAACACCCTTCCAAAACATGAATTCCTCTGCATTAGATCAAATATACCGTGCCAAAGAAGTCAAAACTGCACTTTTTGCCATTTTCACCTCTTGCTCATTCAAGCATGAAATTTGGCGTACAACGCAATTGGTATGTTGGGTAGCGAATAAAATTTATGTTGCATGCCTTTAAACGCTGAAAACTTAAAGTTTATTCCGATATAATTGCATCAAAGTCATGGCATGAGGCTTGTGAACTTTCAAAAATGACCATTCTGCATTTAGGTCATGTTCACTGAAGTGTGACTGAAGGGTTTGCCCTGAATTTTACAGGAAATGTAGCTGAGAAGTATAGCTTCATGAATCTGTATTCAGATTTCATCAAAGGTTCCTGTTTGAAAAAAATTCACATTTTTTTTTTTTTTAGGGGGAACTTACTTTTTGTCTTGTGTTTAGTTCAAACTGTCACCAGTAAATTTCTAGGGTTTCTTCGCTTTCACACAATTCAACTTGGTATGAAGATTGGATTTCCCATGAATATCTTTAACGCCAAGCAGTCAGGGAGACTCCCTATTTTGAGGGAAGATTGAATTGTTTACTTTTATATTGAATGCACTATGAACATGACGGACAAAGAAAGCAGACAAAATAAACAACCCCTCATTCTACCCTTCACAATGGTTCTGGTAGTCAAGAGAACATCCCTTGTGGAACATGTGTCACATGCATATTCACCTGGAACTACATGATTAAACATAATAGCTGTGAAGGGATGTTCTCTTGACTACCAGAACCATTGTGAAGGGTAGAATGAGAGGTTGTTTATTTTGTCCACTTTCTTTGTCCGCCATGTTCATAGTGATGGCCAGCGGAGATGACCTAATGACCCCATGTGAACACACGAGGTCAGTCGTTAAAGAATTTTAATTCCAGCCGTTGCGAATTCACCGAGTGAGAATTACGTAATATCTCTCGCGGTCTCTCTTTCTCTCTCTCACTCTCCTCATCTGTTGCCGTACATAACGTATAGCGCGTGTTTGGCCAGTGCTTCATCTCGATTACACAAATCCGGCCGCAGATAATATAGAACGCCTGAGACATTTTCTGCGACTCGCCGAATCACAAAATAAATTTAGAAAAAAATTCATATAAAAAACCCCATGGCTTGTGAATATTCATTTTTCGCCTGGAGTTAGCCTCATTATCGATCTTTCATTGAGCAAATTTGTAACATTCACAAGCTATGGGGTTTTTTTTATATGAATTTTTAAAAGACGGCAGTCAAGTGAAAGCATTTGACTTTGTACACGTTTCACAGCGGTCTTCCCAGTCAGAGCAAACTTCAGTGAGTCAATCAATGTTCCCTAAACGAAGGAACTCGGCGTTCCCTCAAAACAGGGAGTCTCCCTGACTGCGAAGGGTGAATCAATTCCCCACATTGTTTTGCATCCTATTCAGTGGCAATGTCCGGCTGTAATTATTTACTTATTGAAAGGATTCAGTATCACTAGTACATTAATAATTAAATCTGTTTTCCAAATACATGTATTGCCGATATTGCAGTATTATAAACATGAAAAAAAGCCTAGATCTATGTCAAAATTGTTGTAACACTGATGTAATCATTAAATAATGATAATTGTTACATTTCCATACTTTAAGGGAGAATGCTCAGGTTATTCTTTATTTTCCTTTTTTTTTTTTCTTTTTTTTTTTTTTGGTTATTGTTGTCAGAATAGAGATTTGCCTTTTTAATTTAAGTTTTGCTCGCTCCATGTCTCTGTGCTTTTTCTTGCAAATTGTTATGTAGGGTGTATGAGTATTAAAGAATAGATGATATAGGCCATGGGCTAGTGGGGGTCATAGTGCACCCCCGGTATGACTTACGGAAATGGTTATTTTCTTGTAGCCCTGGGTCTAACAATTCAAAAAATTGATGTTGCCAGCAAAAAAAAACTGGGATGGAAGATACCCCCATGGACTTTTTGACCACGCCCACTTTTACAGCTGATTGTAGAAAATTAGGGGTATTGATAGTTTGTAACTGCTCTAATTTTGCAATTCTTCACATATGTATGTCTTATGACCCCTTAAAATTTCGGCCTAATTGAGTTCTACAAGTTTGTACTGCGTTTTATGCAAATTTTTATGGTGAAAAGGTCACCAGAGGTCAAAAGATCACAAATTTTGACCTTAACATCTAATATAGAGCAAATGCAGGAATTTCATTTATCACAAAGACTCTATAACAGACTTTTTTCATTGATATTTGATTAAAATTGAAGTTACACATGTCCAATCATGTTCTTCTTTAGTACCAGAAAGTTAATGCTGTCAGTGAAAAAAACTTGGATGGAAGATACCCCCATGACCACGCCCACTTTTACAGCTGGTTGTAGAAAATTAGGGGTATTGGTAGTTTGTATCTGCTCTAACTTTGCAATTCTTCACAAATACATATTATATGACCCCTTAAAATGTTGGCATAATGGAGCTCTACAAGTTGGTGCTACGTTTTATGCAATTTTTTTTATGGTGAAAAGGTCACCACAGGTCAAAAGGTCACAAATTTTGACCTCTACTTATAATACGGAGCACATGCATATTTTTAATCCCCAAAACCCCTTAACAGATTTGTTTTTCATTGAAAATTAATTGAATAAAAGTTAATAATAATAATAATATTAATAATAATATAATAATAATAATAAATTGTATTTATAATGCGCTTTATACAAATGTTTCTAAGCGCAAGAAAGAAGAAGAAAATGATAAGAAAGAAAAATGAAATATAAGCTAAATACAGACAAACAGAAAAGTCAAATATAACACTAAACAGACTAAACGTATAAGAATTGAATGAAATCATCATGAACATTGGTAAATACTAAGCGTGCTAAGACTAAAGCATAAAATGAACTTTATTTTCAGTTATTCATTACTGTGGCATAACTATATAATCCAACAAGTCATGTAAATCAAAACATCAAAACAGAAGCATTTCAGAATAATTTAATTAAAGCACATTCAGTAACTTGCATGAATTATCAATGACCGGGGAGGGGAGGGGAGGGTATGAGTTGACCGCTATGAGAAGAGGTGAGTTTTCAAGAGGGACTTAAATGATTCCAGTGATGTTGCTTCTCTAAGGGTAGATTGTTCCATAGCTTTGGGGCAATGACTGTGAATGCACTTCTCCGTAGGGTGTTTTGGTGCGGGGTCCAGGCAAGAGTTGAAGATGGGCAGTGGTATGGGAGCGTAGACGTCGAGATGATGAGGTGGTTGAAGAAGATCGGAGGGAGATAAGGTTCTGGAGGTAAGAAGGGGCTTGGTTGTGGATGGCTTTGTAGACGAGCAGGAGGACTTTGAAGACAATGTGTTGCTGTATCGGTAACCCATGAAGAGACTTGATGATTGGGATGATATGTTGTGGTGAGAGTTACTAGTCTGGCTGCAGTATTCTGGATGCGTTGAAGTGGTGCAATGTGGGATTGGGGAAGACCGGCTAAAGGCTATAGGGGCTATTACAATAATCGAGATGAGAGGACACGTATGCATGAATGAGTTTTTCAGTAGCTGTAGTGTTGAGGTACTTTCGGATTCTACCAATTCTAACAATTCGCCAAGAAGCCGCCCTGCACTTGTTGCGGATATGTTGTGAGAGGGAGAGATGGTTGTCAAACGTCACGCCGAGATCTCGGACAAACTCTGAATTCTGGACATGTACTCCAGCT
Organism: Echinometra lucunter; assembly: GCA_029962745.1. Classification (NCBI taxonomy): domain Eukaryota; kingdom Metazoa; phylum Echinodermata; class Echinoidea; order Camarodonta; family Echinometridae; genus Echinometra; species Echinometra lucunter. The sequence continues at coordinate 33,936,824 of CM057151.1, forward strand.
AGATCCAAGGGAGATAGGTCATCACACTGCTGCCTAAACCTGGATGATGTATGCAGCATTTCAGTCTTCGCTTCGTTGAGCTTCAAGTTATTGATTGAGGATCAAGACTTGACATCACGTAAACAGTCTGTGAGTCTATCGATAGCATCATTTCTATCACCGGCATTAGCTCTCATAACAAGATACAGCTGGGTATCGTGCCGTGATGCGAACCGATCACATCACAAAGAGGGCCAGTGTAGAGGGTGAATAGCAAGGGGCCCACAACCGACCCTTGCGTTACTCCCCAACGGAGAGGGAATGGTCGTGACAAAGAACCCCTCACTCTGGAGACGATCACAAAGACGGGACTTTATCCACTCGAGCGCAGATCCCTTTACGCCGTACGTAGTTTCAAGTCGCCTGAAGAGAGTCATGTGGTCCAAGCAGCCAAAAGTAGACGAGAAGTCCAGTAGTACCAGACAGGCTTCAAGTCCACTGTCAGCTGCTAACAGAAGGTCATTGGCAACCTTTAACAAAGCCGTCTCAGTTGAGTGATGATGTCGGTAAGCTGACTGGTTTGCCGGAAACAGGTCATTGGTAAGACCTGAGCTGCAAGGACACAATTCTCTCTAACACTTTGCCCAGGAAAGAGAGGTTGGCAATCGATCTGTAGCTCTTGAAGTCATTCCTGTCCGGTGATGACTTCTTTAGAAGAGGTGTGATGAGAGAGGTCTTAAATGCTTCGGGGACTTCTCCAGACATGAGGGAGAGGTTGATGGTTGACATAGTAAGAGGCAGAAGGTTATAAGTTACAAGTTTTTACTTAATATCAGCAAACAAATGTATGAAGAAGAAGTAGAATCAACAATCTGGCACTTCTACATGTTCTACGCATTATTTGTACGTTACATGTGTCAAATAGGAGCGTAACACTTCACAATTCCTTGCTGAAACACCCTACAATCAGTCAAAATCACAAAGCTATGAGCAGTACCAAATCAACATAAGAACTTTAAAATA
>CM057151.1:33938325-33951937 GCA_029962745.1 Echinometra lucunter
AATGTTTGGACACCTGTCACTTTGTACACCGGTCTGTGAATGACTCTAGGCCTCGGGAGGGTTCTCCAGTTGCAGGTCTCAAAAGACATGTAGAATTTGATGTACTTCACTGCTTGACATGGTTTGAAGTAGGAAAGGAAGTGATGTGACAAAGCTCAAAAAATACATTTAGAGACTATTTTTTATGTTTTCTTTTGAATATCATGATACAGAAACCCTTGATCCTGTCAGGAATGAGTTGATGGAGGAGTGGCATCTTGATCTGTGGGATGATGATCTTGCCAAATATTTCTTCACTCTAGAGACATTAGGGAAAGATGTAGTAAGTTTTTCTTTATATATCAAGAAGGATTTCATGTATTGGCTCCAAGAAGTCAAAAGAAAACTGCTTGAAGCAAGTGTAATGCATTTTGGCAAACTAAGTACAAGTAGAGAAGATGAAATTGGCCACAATGCATTACAAACATTTCTTGCTGTTATTTTACATGTACTTAGTTTTGGAATTGCGTTTCTTTACTGAAAGTCTGCCATGTGTTGTGCATTCATTATTCTTAAAAGACAAAAAAGGATACTGAAATTTCCTGCAGAAGAATAAACAAAAAACATAGGCCTACATATATTGTCTCTTTTTATATAACCTATACTTTCCTAAAATTCGTCGCCGTTTTCATGAAGTGTCCCAAGAGGCAAAAATAGATGCAAATTCAGAAAATGATTTTTTTCGATATTTGAACCAAGTATTTCCACACCTACAATTTCACAAAATTTCAGAGTCTGATATTGCGTAGTTACGTCATACGTGACATCACGAGACGCAATAATTACATGACCGTGTACGAAGTCCGTTTTCACGATCCGTCCCGTGAACTGCAGAACGGATCGTGAAAACGAATTCGCAAACGACGATGTGTACTGTATATTGCACAGTCGTTTTTACGAACCGTCCCCAAACATTGATGGCATCGAGGAGAGAAGGGTTTTTTCATGAAAGGAGGCAGTACTTGGAGCGAAAATGTCAGGTAATTAAATTTTACAATATTATGAATAAATCTACAAATCTAAAAAAAATCGTATGTGCTCTAACGAGACCAGAAAAAGACATTTCTCTTGCATAATTGGAAATTTCGTTAAATTCAGCCCCATACGTAGCGTTGCGTGTAACTATTATCTACACTCTGAAGTGCAAGCTATGAATGGAGGCAGCATCATGAAATAGGACCCATCGCTTAAGTTTAGCTTAAGTGTAGGTTTAATAAAGGTTAAACAAACTTGTTTGTTGGGTATTGAGGCCTAGCAAGGTACAAAGAGATCTTCATTTAGAAAATTAGACCCTAAAGAACCGGTAACTATAATAAAATAAGTTTAGATCTAAACTTAGATCCCGACCAGGCACTAAGTAGTCTAAGGCCTAAGGGTTTGGCTTACCAGGACAGGGGGGTGTAACATAAAGAGATACAATCAATTGTATCTCTTTAGTACATGGTTTGCCATAGACTTACGATTGATATCAATCGTAAGATTGATTATATATTTTATGTTACACCCCCTGAAATTATAAAGGGGTGTGGAGGGGATTCTTTAACTCTTACAGTGCCAAGGGGTTTTGCTTGTTCCTAATTTCTACCAAATCATGAACGATGCTTGTTTTTAAAATGCCTGTAAGTCTTCAACAGTAGTTTCTATAGTATTGATCTGCAGTACAGATAAGTTGTAACTACACAAAAGTTGTAGAAAATTTATTACCCTTTTAAAAGAAACCAAATATTTCCATTAATCCAGTGTCTTGCATGAAAATTGATGGAAATAGAAATGAGCTTCCCTCTTGACCTTTCTGTTTTTACATTTCTCATTTGTTTGCTATTGTTTTAAGCCAAAATAAGAATGGATCCTTTCCAAAATCTGCAGTTTTCTAAAACATATCCTATGGTAGCATATAGTGATAGTTATTTTGAACTTTATTTATCCTCTAAACTTTGACATATTTTCATGATCATATCCATTGTTCTAAGTGGAGTAATGATCAATTAAAAATGTAATGTTTCTTACACATATACTTGCCATCGGCACTGTAAGAGTTAATAAAACTGACATTTGTCAACCTAGGATCAGACCATGTTTCAGTGGAACAAAAACTGGATATCAGAGGCTGAAGCTTTTGGTCTAACTTATCCCAACCTACTCATAGGCAGCTCGGGGTTTAAGCTAAGCCTGCATGGTGTAGATTAGATCTAGATTATGTATTTGTTTTAGAATTCTGTTCCTATATCCCAAAGTTTGACTTGGTTGTATGCTCAAGATATTTTTATTGCTTGCTCAGACAGTGCACTAAAAGACCTCGATCATGCCTTAACAAGTACTGTGCTAATGTAGTTGCTCGTGTTTCTCCAAAAACTAAGCAAAGCAGTTGATCTTTTTGGTAGAGGAAGAATTAATTTTTTCACATCTTATTTTTTTATTTCATACTTATTCTAGAGTTTATGTACATGAACCTCTAAACCCTAGGGTTTATCCTCAGAACATTAAATACATGTAATGTAAATTTTTAGTAGTGGGGTATTCAAAAGTTGCTATTTATTTCAAACCATTATAGGTATAATAAATTTCGCTGACATATATTATCTTTAAAATGGAGTTGATTGAACAAGATTATTGAAATTAAATTGATTAAAGTAATACATGTTCATACTGTGGTCAGGTGCATTAATATAATGTTGTGCTAGCTTTTTCTAAAATGTGATGATCAAAGAATTCACTGTCGACTATCTTTCATATTTTAGCTGTGGACTGTTGGTGTGTCATCTAATCGTGCATTCAACATTGAAATCACTTTTCATCTGGTGCTGGTTAGTGTCGGCCCTGTCCAGTTTGCTCCTGTTAAATAGATGTGTCTTGCACTTTACATTTTCAGAGAGTAAGTATCTTATGCACTTAATTCTGTGAGAATCTCTCGCCGACACTTGGAATAACACATTGAAATAGTGTAATTTATCACTTAAAATGTAATGCAGACCACATAGTAACATTCATGTGAGTAAAGATAAGCAATTTATTTTCACGGTATAATTTGTCGTTGTATTTGTGTAATAGTTTGGATTTGGCACTAGACTAAATTGATTGACTGTAATACATGTTCATACTGTGGTCAGGTGCATTAATATAATGTTGTGCTAGCTTTTTTCTAAAATGTAATGGTCAAAGAATTCACTGTCGACTATCTTTCATATTTTAGCTGTGGACTGTTGGTGTGTCATCTAATCTTGCATTCAACATTGAAATCACTTTTCATCTGGTGCTGGTTAGTGTCGGTCCTGTCCAGTTTGCTCCTATTAAATAGATGTGTCTTGCCTTTTACATTTTCAGAGAGTAAGTATCTTATGCACTTAATTCTGTGAGAATCTCTTGCTGATGCCTTTGTTGTTTGGGTGGTTTTTGTTTGTTTTCTTTTTGAAAAATTTAAGTGGCAAATGATTCTAAGCAAAGATTTTGTACTGTTTTATCAATACATATGAACAATAGAAACAACACAGAGATGAAATCAATCTATAGAATGATATTAAGTAATAGTTGTGTAATCTGCAGGTGTACTACTGATGAATGTCAAACAATCCCTTTGTACAGTAGACATCAGATTTGGAATCCAATTCAATCCATTATTTTTTTTTTCACTATGTGTGCTTGCATGGATTTGGGACTGGAATAGAAAATATATGACTACATGCATAGTCATACTCTGCTCAGTTACATTAAATATGTTTCCTTCTCCAAAATGTGGTTTTCAAAGGTTGCCTAAGATGTTTCATTTATTGTCAGATTTCTTTCATATATCAGCTGTAGATTGTTGGTACACTGTCCAATCTTGCATTCAGCAATGAATCGCTTTTCAGCTGGTGGCTAGTGCCCAGCCAGCTTCTTCCTATTGAATAGATGTGTCTTGGATTCAATCCGTCAATAGTGTACAAATATCAGTTGTGTGTTCTTTTTAGCCATTTATATTGATTTATTTCATCCAGGAGCCCTACAAATGTATTAATCATTAAAATGATCCATGAACTCCATCGTAATTTGTATCTTTTAAGTATTTAGTAAATAGAATATGCATTTTGTAAATACCTCTCTCTCTCTTCGTCATCAGAGACCGTGCTATCTCTACCTATTTTGGTTCCCGCCTTGAGCATCTCTTACGAGATGGATATGGCGCCTAACAAATTGCATATATTATTATTATTATTATTATTATTATTATTATTATCCCCCCCCCCCCTCTCCGTGACATGGCTTGGCAGTCCTAGGCTGGCACTCCTCTTGGGAGTATCCTGCAAGAGTTGCCAGAGATGCTCACAGCCCAGTGAGAACCTGATGAAAAGAAGCACCCCAAAAGATTGTGTTTTTCTGCAAGGAGTTCGAGGTATAATCACTTTGCTAAGTTTGGTTTAAGAGACTGGGCCCCGGGGGGATGTGTCTCATTGAGGCTTGTACATCATCCGCGTAAACAAAAACGTAGAAAAGGGGTTGTTTTTCAGCACCGCGCAGGGAACCCGGGGATCTACTTTAGGGTATCAAAAACAGCAAAAATCAGAAAAAAGGGTATCAAATTCACTAGTGCCGGAACTCGAAAAGGGTAGGAAATTTGATAGACCCTGACGATGGAATGAAAATATGGCAAATCAAGCAATCTTATTGTGTCTATTTTGTGAAGAAAAGAAATAAATTACCTTTCTTTTAAGGAGAATATTCTTAATGTGTTTACAAGCAGGTTTTTTTTTTTTTTTTTTTTTACTTGAAAAACAGAAAACGTCTAGTTGAAGATATCCCCGCTAAGGGTTTGCCAAAACAATGCAAGATATGAAATCCCCACTAAAAAGTCTAAAAATCTGAGATCGTTCATGGGTTTCCCCGTTTAGGGTGCTTTTCAGAAAGTGATTTCCGTGGATGATGTACAGGCCTCAATGAGACACATCAACCCGGGGACTGGGCGAGGACTTATTCTTAACTTAAACACAGTCTCAAAACAGTATCAGTTCTCACAAGGACTCTTACACTGCATTTTCTGTAATTTCATCTTTATGAGAGGATTGTGATAACACAATTATGAAAGAATAATTTCTTCATACTTGAAATATAGCTCTCATCAGTTGCATGAAATTTGTATCTTTTCTGTAAGGTATTATCACACAAAATTGTGCTATCAAGTTTTTTTTTTGTTTTTTGTTTGTTTGCTTGGGTGGGGTTTTTCTACTCTGTAGTGCATCTCTACACACTGTCCTGAAAATTCTACTGGTAATTTTTTTTAGGTCCTATGATGAGGCTGTGGTATTTTAGTTACATTTGTAAACATTGTATAATATTGTTGTTTGATTTTACCATTGTTATATTCAGTACATGTTGTGTATTATTTTGCTGTTTGCATTATATTCTAAATATATATATTTTTAAAATTACAATATCAGCCTTTGACTGCACATAATATTAGTTTTTTTTTTCATTATTATTAAAATGAACTGGTTCAATTCAACTCACTGTTGCTAGAAATGTTTAATTTTGAATTATATCATCAATGTGCAATAGAATGAACACCTAAATGTTATTTCTTCGGTTGAAATATATTTTTATTTTAAAGATATGTTTAAAGAAAAAAAATACTTTAAAAATTCATTGTCTTTTTCACTGACAGTAAATAATTTGTCAATGAAATCAGATTGTCTACAACAGATATCAAACTTGATTAATTTGTATGAATTCATATTAGATATTTGAATTTGTTAAGACATATTGAAAAGTAGTAATTTGTCTGTTTTCATATTAATATGTATATACTGTGATTTTTTAAGTGAATGAATTCTATCAAGTAAATGTGCTGTCAAGGATTTGTCTGTACTATCAAAATTAACTGTGCACTGTACAAATGGCTCTATATACACATGATAAAGTGAAAATGAAACCCAATTATGTATGTGAGCTTGATTTCAATTGTAAAAAGATACCATGAAAAATTGTTGGTATTACATGGGTAATGAATTTCATTAAAGAAATTCCCCAAACAAAAAGATATGACCTAAACTTATGCAGTCACAATTTTTCCCTGAAACTTGTATACTGGGAATTTAATTATGCTCATTGTAAGCTATTGACAGTACTTTATTCATTTTTATTTCAGTTTAATAACCAATAGTTTATTGCCATCATCAGAACCCACATTATATAACTGTAAATGATCTTTTACCCCCCCCCCAAAAAAAAAAAAAAAAAAAAGATTTGCATACACATATAATTATGAAATGTTTGACTATGTATCTTCCACTGCGACAATAATGATTGAAGTAAATGATACGTTCTTCTTTGTGAATGAAGAAGTAACCTGTCTTGTTTTGGTTGGTTGTTTGTTGGTTGTTTGATATCTGTTGAATATCCTTATTAAATCTGTAATCAACATTATAGTAGAGGTAATGCAAAGGAATACAGCATTATGTAGAGATTTCCATTTTAAAACTTTCAAAAAAATTCTGGAAGTGTTTATCATTTTTGTGTTTACAAATTTTTAATAAATGCTTACAAGATATTGAGGGAGTAATGAGTGAGAGATAGAGACGGGGGGTGGAGAGGGAGAAAATAGCGAGAAATTGAGGAAAAGGTATGGGAAATGGCAACAGGAGAAGGGTTAATTCAAAAGTCAGAAGATGAAGCAAATTTTACGAGGAGATGGTGAAAGAATTATGGATATTACAATGGAAGGCGAGAAATGGGTGATGGGGGGGGGGGGGGGATATATTAGAGTAAGAAATTAGGGAACGAAAGGGGAAATAGAAGAAAAAGGATGAGAAGTTTCAGAAGATGGATAATGAAGGAAATAGATTTTGATTGGAGTTGCCAGGGGTTAACCAGCTAATGGGCCAGCTAAACAATGTTCAATGCCGGTGATGAGAAAATCAATTTTGAATAGAGTTTGAAAGAAAAAGATTTTGATTGGAGTTGCCAGGGGTGAACCAGCTAAAAATGGGGAGGGGGTTGATTGCAAATAGTGGCACAAAGCAATGGTAAGCCTATTAGGCCATGGGCTAGTGGGGGTCATAGTGCACCCCCGGTGTGACTTACGGAAATGGTTATTTTCATGTAGCCCTGGGTCTAACAATTCAGAAAATTGATGTTGCCAGCAAAAAAACTGGGATGGAAGATACCCCCCATGGACTTTTTGACCACGCCCACTTTTACAGCTGATTGTAGAAAATTAGGGGTATTGACAGTTTGTAACTGCTCTAACTTTGCAATTCTTCACATATATATGTTGTATGATCCCTTAAAATGTCGGCCTAATTGAGTTCTACAAGTTTGTGCTGCGTTTTATGCAAATTTTTATGGTGAAAAGGTCACCAGAGGTCAAAAGGTCACAAATTTTGACCTTAATATTTCTAAAATAATGCAAATGCAGGGATTTTTTTTATCACAAAGACCCTATGACAGATTTTTTCATTGAAATTTGATTAAAATTGAAAGTTACATATGTCCAATCATGTTCTTATTCAATACCAGAAAGTTAATGTCGCCAGTGAAAAAAACTGGGATGGAAGATACCCTCATGACCACGCCCACTTTTACAGCTGGTTGTAGAAAATTAGGGGTATAGATAGTTTGTAACTGCTCTAACTTTGCAATTCTTCACATATATATGTTGTATGATCCCTTAAAATGTCGGCCTAATTGAGTTCTACAAGTTTGTGCTGCGTTTTATGCAAATTTTTATGGTGAAAAGGTCACCAGAGGTCAAAAGGTCACAAATTTTGACCTTAATATTTCTAAAATAATGCAAATGCAGGGATTTTTTTTATCACAAAGACCCTATGACAGAATTTTTCATTGAAATTTGATTAAAATTGAAAGTTACATATGTCCAATCATGTTCATATTTAATACCAGAAAGTTAATGTCGCCAGTGAAAAAAACTGGGATGGAAGATACCCTCATGACCACGCCCACTTTTACAGCTGGTTGTAGAAAATTAGGGGTATAGATAGTTTGTAACTGCTCTAACTTTGCAATTCTTCAGAAATATATATCATATGACCCCTTAAATTGTTGGCATAATTGAGCTCTACAAGTTTGTGCTGCGTTTTATGCAATTTTTTATGGTGAAAAGGTCACCAGAGGTCAAAAGGTCACAAATTTTGATCTTTTCATCTAATATAGAGCAAATGCATGAATTCTTTTTATAATCACAAAGACTCTATAACAGATTTTTTTTTTCATTGAAATATGATTAAAATTGAAAGTTACACATGTCCAATCATGTTCTTATTTGATGCCAGAAAGTTAATGTCGCCAGTGAAAAAACTGGGATGGAAGATACCCTCATGACCACGCCCACTTTTACAGCTGGTTGTAGAAAATTAGGGGTATAGATAGTTTGTAACTGTTCTAACTTTGCAATTCATCAGAAATATATAACATATGACCCCTTAAATTGTTGGCATAATTGAGCTCTACAAATTTGTGCTGCGTTATATGCAAATTTTTATGGTGAAAAGGTCACCAGAGGTCAAAAGGTCACAAATTTTGATCTTTACATCTAATATAGAGCAAATGCATGGATTATTTTTATAATCACAAAGACTCTATAACAGATTTTTTTTTCATTGAAATATGATTAAAATTGAAACTTACACATGTCCAATCATGTTCTTATTTAATACCAGAAAGTTAATGATGCCAGTGAAAAAACGGGATGGAAAATCCCCCCCATGACCACGCCCACTATTACAGCTTTTTGTAGAAATTTAGGGGTATTGATAGTTTGTAACTGCCCTAACTTTGCAATTACTCAGAAATATATATCATATGACCCCTTAAATTGTTGGCATAATTGAGCTCTACAAGTTTGTGCTGCGTTTTATGCAAATTTTTATGGTGAAAAGGTCACCAGAGGTCAAAAGGTCACAAATTTTGATCTTTACATCTAATATAGAGCAAATGCATGAATTCTTTTTATAATCACAAAGACTCTATAACAGATTTTTTTTTCACTGAAATATGATTAAAATTGAAATTTACACATGTCCAATCATGTTCTTATTTGATACCAGAAAGTTAATGTCGCCAGTGAAAAAACGGGATGGAAAATCCCCCCATGACCACGCCCACTAATACAGCTTTTTGTAGAAATTTAGGGGTATTGATAGTTTGTAACTGCTCTAACTTTGCAATTACTCAGAAATATATATCATATGACCCCTTAAATTGTTGGCATAATTGAGCTCTACAAGTTTGTGCTGCGTTTTATGCAAATTTTTATGGTGAAAAGGTCATCAGAGGTCAAAAGGTCACAAATTTTGATCTTTACATCTAATATAGAGCAAATGCATGGATTTTTTTTATAATCACAAAGACTCTATAAAAAATTTTTTCTTTATCAAAATATGATTAAAATTGAAACTTACACATGTCCAATCATGTTCTTATTTAATACCAGAAAGTTAATGATGCCAGTGAAAAAACGGGATGGAAAATCCCCCCATAACCACGCCCAATATTACAGCTGGTTGTAGAAATATAGGGGTATCGATAGTTTGTAACTGCTCTAACTTTGCAATTATTCAGAAATATATATCATATGGCCCCTTAAAATGTTGGCATAATTGAGCTCAACAAGTTTGTCCTGCATTTTATGCAGATATCTTTATGGCAAAAAGGTCAACATAGGTCAAAAGGTCACAAATTTTGACCTCTACCTATAATAAAGAGCAAATGCATTTTTTTTAAATCTCCCAAACCCTTAACAGATTTATTTTTCATTGAAAATTAATTGAAATTAAAAGTTACATACTGCAATCATGTTTTTACTTAAAATCAGCAAACAAAATAATGTATGAAGAAGTAGAATCAACAATCTGGTACTTATCTTCTACATGTTCTACGGATTATTTGTATGTTTTGACATACATGTGTCAAATAGGAGCGTAACACTTCACAATTCCTTGCTGAAACACCCTACAATCAGTCATAAAACAGGCAAAATCAGTCAAAATCACAAAGCTCTGAGCAGTACCGAATCAACATGAGAAGAACTAAAAAATATGTATATGATAACTAAAATGAAAAATTCAAAATGAAGATATCGACAAGCTGAATTCCATCGGTGCTCTGATTTATTTTCCTGCAATGATGCACACCTCACATCACGTTGGTATTACAAACAAAAATAACACATTCAAATTACAGAGAAATTAAATCAATTAAGAAACAAATAATGGAAGAACCGAAAAGGAGAACCAAGGTTGTAAGAGGAATGTTCTGAATAAAAAGGATATAGTCAGTAAAAAAAAAAGAGTCTTGGGCTGAATAGAAATGATGGAAAAATAAATGAAAAGGAACTGATGACTTGTGAACCGAGCCCACTTGTATAGATGGTGTAGGAAAATTAGTTTATAACTGCTCTAACTTCGAAATTCTTCAATAATATCTTCTCTGTGACCACTTCAAAAAGTTGATTTAATACTAGTCCTACAAATTTGTGATACGTTTTATGCAAACTTATGCAGTGAAAAGGTCACCAGAGGTCAAAAGGTTGCAAACTTTGACCTAAGTTTACCTATGATATATAGCAAATACAGTTATTTTTTTACCCCCATGATCCTATAACACAATTTTAAAATTGGAAATGAATTGAAATGAACAGTTTCATAGCTGTAATTATGTTTTTGTTTAATATCAGCGGGCAAATACTTGAAAATATGTGGAATTTAGCATTTGGTATGTCGAATGAAGGGATTTCATAAATAAAGGAAAAATAATATACAAGCTGGCATTTGTTTAGACATTGAAATCACGTGGTTCATTTCGTAATGATGATATATAACAAACATTACTGTCCAAATATCAGTTGTGATCTCAGGTCATGAAGATTTCAGAGTAGCATTTGCTATAAAATATTCCTTGATCTGATGACATTTCTTCGAATTACTTTCCCTTTGTTCTACATACCAAAAGCTACCTATTTTCAAGCATTTGCCTGCTGATATGGTTATGGGGGTATCTTCCATCCAAGTTTTTTTTTTATTTTTGCGGGCAACATTAACTTTCTGGTATTGAATAAAACATGAATGGAAAGTTGTAACGTTTAGTTTAATCAATTTTCAATGAAAAAAAAAATCCGTTATAGGGTCTTTGTGATAAAAAAATCCCTGCATTTGCTCTATATTAAAGGTAAAGGTAAAGGTAAAAATTTGTGACCTTTTGACCTCTGGTGACCTTTTCACCATAAAAAATTGCATAAAATGTAGCATAAACTTGTAGAGCTCAATAATTCCAACATTTTGACGGGTCATATGTATATATATATATATATATATATATATATATTTGTGAAGAATTGCAAAGTAAGGGCAGTTACAAACTATCAATACCCCTAATTTTCTACAACCAGCTGTAGATGGCCTTAATCATGGGGGTATGGTCCATCAAGTTTTTTTTCACTGGCGACATTAACTGTCTGGTATTGAATAAAAACATGATTGGACATATGTAACTTTCAATTTTAATCATATTTCAATGAAAAAAAAAATCTGTTATAGAGTCTTTGTGATTATAAAAAGAATTCATGCATTTGCTCTATATTAGATGTAAAGATCAAAATTTGTGACCTTTTGACCCCTGGTGACCTTTTCACCATAAAAAAATGCATAGAATGCAGCACAAACTTGTAGAACTCAATTATGCCAACAATTTAAGGGGTCATATGATATATATTTCTGAAGAATTGCAAAGTTATAGCAGTCACAAACTATCAATACCCCTAACTTTCTACAACCAGCTGTAAAAGTGGGCGTGGTCATGGGGGTATCTTCCATCCCAGTTTTTTCACTGGCGACATTAACTTTCTGGTATCAAATAAGAACATGATTGGACATGTGTAACTTTCAATTTTAATCATATTTCAATGAAAAAAAAAATCTGTTAAAGAGTCTTTGTGATTATAAAAAGAATTCATGCATTTGCTCTATATTAGATGTAAAGATCAAAATTTGTGACCTTTTGACCTCTGGTGACCTTTTCACCATAAAAATTTGCATATAACGCAGCACAAATTTGTAGAGCTCAATTATGCCAACAATTTAAGGGGTCATATGTTATATATTTCTGATGAATTGCAAAGTTAGAACAGTTACAAACTATCTATACCCCTAATTTTCTACAACCAGCTGTAAAAGTGGGCGTGGTCATGAGGGTATCTTCCATCCCAGTTTTTTCACTGGCGACATTAACTTTCTGGTATTAAATATGAACATGATTGGACATATGTAACTTTCAATTTTAATCAAATTTGAATGAAAAAGTCTGTCACAGGGCCTTTGTGATTAAAAAAATCCCCGCATTTGCATTATTTTAGAAATATTAACGTCAAAATTTGTGACCTTTTGACCTCTGGTGACCTTTTCACCATAAAAATTTGCATAAAACGCAGCACAAACTTGTAGAACTCAATTAGGCCGACATTTTAAGGGGTCATACGACTTATATATGTGAAGAATTGCAAAGTTAGAGCAGTTACAAACTGTCAATACCCCTAATTTTCTACAATCAGCTATAAAAGTGGGCGTGGTCAAAAAGTCCATGGGGGGTATCTTCCATCCCAGTTTTTTTGCTGGCAACATCAATTTTCTGAATTGTTAGACCCAGGGCTACATGAAAATAACCATTTCCGTAAGTCACACCGGGGGTGCACTATGACCCCCACTAGCCCATGGCCTATATTTAAATTGCGTGATTTTTGTGTGTGTTGGGGGGGGGGGACTTTTGCCCACGACGCAAGCCCATGGGCTATGATGGGGATGACAAGAAACGGTGATAGAGTCTTAAATTTCTATCGACGGGGAAATACAGAAATGTCTTCAAAAATCAATGACATAGAGTTAAATCTGGTGAAGATTCTATGTCAAATGAATAGTTATAGGCTTACTACCATAACGATGTGCTCCTTGAATGAACTGGATTGGCTTTTCGCGTTTTAATAATTATCTGCATTAAAATATTCGTAAGAAATAGTGCATAAACTCCGGCAAGGAGAATCAAACCCAGACTTGAATCACACCACATTTGGAACCGTGCGCGCTGCACTCTTTACCACTAAGGCATATGATAAGCACGTACGGAAAGGACGACGCGCACAGCACGCGCGTCACCCGAGATGGTTCGTGAAAACGAAATTTCACATAACCAACAGTGGAAACGGGCAGCGTACGCTGCGGGGCCATTACGTAAAAACGATCCTCAGCGTGGATGTAATTTTTTTTCGTTTTCACGAACCGTTCTTTGAATGTCCGCTATGATCGAGACCTAATTATTGAATAAATAAGCATTATTTTCCCATAAGATACATATCATATCATTCTTTAGGAAGTGTACTGTCAGGATATCACAAAAAGAAATACCATGACAGACTTTACCGTCTTGAAAATAGCGAATGACCGAAAGCGAAACTTTAAAAGCGTTTATCTCAAAACTTGTTTATGGCCGCGAAATCGCTCTGGGGACACTTCGTGAAAACGGCGACGAATTAAACAAAACATGGACAGTGTAAGTATAAAATAAAAAGAAATCATTGGTAATATCCTATGACTATTATGTA
>CM057151.1:33952437-34471869 GCA_029962745.1 Echinometra lucunter
AGAAAGGGAGGCAGAGATTGCATACAATAGTCTCCGCGTGGATAAGGAGCCAAGACCTAAAGAGATCACAAAGGAACTGAGATTGGAAGGATCCACACTTATTGCGTAAGATGTTCATTGTTTTGCAATCCTTCTTTCTTTTATTTAGGTGCGATTTCCTTTGAAAAACACCAAGCAAATGTTCAAAATTAATAATCTTATAATCTGTTATTCTTGTTGTTTGTTTTACTTCAGAGGTTGTGGGACTCTCCTACGTGTATACTTCTTAGAGTGAATACATGAGACAAAATTATTTTCTTATGCTTGGAAAAAAAAAATTAGCTGATTGGACTCAAGACATCATACATGTATATGGAAAACATTATTTTGAAATTAAGCTCATTGTGTAGAGTGACTTCTTTTCTGTTATTTTGGCAGAAATTTTAGTGCAACTCAGGCGCGATTGATGAGGGTAGCTATTGGTGCCTTTATGGATTTCCTTCTCCTAGTTACCCAAACAATGGAAGAGTTTGGACCTCCTGTAACGAGAAATACTGTCAGTACATAACGCATCATTTGACAATGGTCTGCAAATACAGACTTACCACCTGTGACACTTTGCAACGATTTGTGCTCACTATTTGTATATATGTGATGGGATGCTTCTGTTTCTACGGAATGCTTTTTAACCAAGTACTATTACTCATTGGTATGCAAGATCACAGCAAGTGGAGTGGTGCCTTGTGGAAACTCTCTTGTTTGGAACTAAATATGGCCCCTTGCAGCACTAGTAGCCAACAGTTGAGCTATGAGTCTGACCACCATGTAGTCAGCAGCATCATTACAGGATATTACTGTGCAAACTAGAAACACACTATACATAACTAGGACCTTGGCATGATGAAAATTACCTTGTTATACAATGCAGTGTTTGGTACCCTGGGGTACCACCTGAAAATTCACTGTTCGCTGAATTATTATTTTTTTTTCCAGTGCTGTACCTGGATACCAAAGCACATGATAAAGTAATTTTTTTAGTGTTTTATGCAAGAAGATTTTAATGAATTTAAGAAATTTGTTGTCACAAGTCGTCATAAAAGAAGGAAAATCTCATTGGGATCGTTATCACCAATCATGACATAAAAGTCGCCTGACAGCATCGCGTAACTGTTAGTCTGGAAGCCTGCGACATGTTGACTTACCCCATCGAGACCAGAAGGTTTGACCCCTGAAATATATTGAGCCCATGACTGTGAGTCAGGAAATGGGTGTCAGCTGGTACCAATAGGGCGGGGGCGACCCCCAGGCCCCCTCAAAAACACCCCCAAAGGCAGGAAAATTCAACCCACTGAGCCCATGGATGAAACTTGGTCAAAGTGGAAGTGGCCAAGGGGCACATTACAAAAATATTAAAGCTGACATCCCAGGTGATCGGAAAGGGGCAGCTGACCCACCTCGAAAATGCCCTAATGCGGGAGAATTTACCCCGCTGAGCCCATGGATCAAAATTTGCCACAAGATAGCAGTATAGGTGTACATTACAAAAATATAAAAGCTGACACCATAGCTAGTTGGAAAATACCAGCTGACACCCCCAAAACATGAAAAAGTGCCCCCCGCCTCTCCAGTGGGAAAATTTACCCCACTGAGCCCTTTGACCAAAATTTGCCACAAGATAGCAGTATAGGTGTATATTACAAAAATATAAAAGCTGACACCATAGCTGGTTGGAAAATACCAGCTGACACCCCCCAAACATGAAAAAGTGCCCCCCGCCCCTCCAGCAGGAAAATTTACTCCACTGAGCCCATGGACCAAAATTTGCAACGAGATGGCAGTATAGGTGTATATTACAAAAATATGAAAGCTGACACCATTACTGGTTGGAAAATACCCGCCGACACCCCCCAGACATGAAAAAGTGCCCCCCCCCCCCCCTTTTGCAGGAAAATTTACCCCCTGAGCCTGTGGACCAAAATTTGCCACAACATTGCAGTATTGGTGTACATTACAAAATTACAAAAGCTGACACCATAGATGGTTGGGAATTACCAACTGACACCCCTCAAACCTTTGGGGTACAACCCCCCCAACAAGAGGACTATATTTTATCACATTCAACCCATGGACCCATCATTTTTAACGATTTTAACCCGTAAATTACAAAATATAAAACTGGTTGGAACCCCTCTTCCCCCCCCCCCCCAAAAAAAGAACTAAGTGGACCCCCCCCTACATTTAGGCCTGTTTGTTTATCCCAACTAGCCCGCAATGGCCTGCAGATAAGGTTACACAAGGTAATGTCATGTGTGTGTGTGTGTGTGTGTTTGATGGTACTTTGTGTGGGTGGATGTGGGTGTGTATATGCGTTTTTGTGTATCACTCTTCTTTTTTGTGTCGTTATATTACTATGTCTTTTTTTTATTCCTTTATGCTTACTACATATTGTGATTTATAATTAAACACTTATTGCACATATTTCTTTACTTTGTTCGGAAACTAGCTTTTCAAGCATTCTGCTTTTTTGTAGTTTCCTTTTTCTTTGTCAATATATTTTGTCCAATTACGATTTAAATGTATCAAGTGTAGTATTTTATGACATGGAAATAAATAAAGAATTGAATTGAATTGAATTCGTGTCGATGGAAAAACGGTCTTTTTAGAAAGCATGTTTCCTTAAAAATATTTACAAAATACATCATATTGTAGATACAGAAGGGAAATTGAAGTCGTTCAATGAGTTTAAAAGAATGGGATTAGATAATTCGGAAATTAAATTATTACACAATTTGTTTCATTTAATTCCTACCACGTGGAAACCCTTTTTAAATAAAAATGACTATCCTGATGAAGACAAAGATTTAACTTTAGAATTTTTCTCAATGAAAGGAAATTGTCATTGCGGGATATTACTTCCAAGCGAATATACAACTTTCTATTAAATACATGAACAGAAAAGTCAAGTGCCGCATGCAATCTTGTAGACAGATATAAAGTTTCAGGAAAAGAAATACAGTATATATTCTCGACACCTAGAAGGTCCACCTTGAACAGGCTAAGGGAGTTTCAGTTTACATTACTTTATAACCTGTCCCCCCCCCCCCGGGGGGGGGGGGGGGTGGGGGACAAGGGGGGAGGGGAGCTCGGGTTTTGGGAACACCCAACGCAGATATAAGGCAGGGAAAGAGTATGTTAGTGGAGAGGTGTTTTTTTAATAAAAGATTGCCTCAGAACTTCATTGTGGTAATTTATTAATAGTTGGAAACTCATTTTTTTTTTTTTTTGCTTTGCTTTTTTTGGGTGAAATTTATATATGTGAAACTTATATACATGTATAGGAAACTTATATTTTAAGGGAAATAAACTTACAAAGTTTGAAAAATGAAAAGCTGTAATAAGACTGTGGCAAATGATAATTATTTGTCATATCATGAATCATGATACATGCTCCTATTGTCAAAATATATTAAACTTGTAATAAGTAGATTTCCATTTTGTTGGTTGGTATATGTACATATATGTATGATACACTGCTGACTTTCTATTCACCAAATGGAAATGTATGATTATTTTCCTTGAATTTTGTATTTACCCAATATATATGTTTTGAAAAGTATGTTTCCAATTTATGTATAATATGTATGGAAAATGAAGTTTTGAGGAATAAAAATCATTGAATACAAATAAAAATCCTCGCTTTATGCCATATTGTTTCATTATACAGAGAAATTTTTACATTTTTCGCAAAGAAACCCACAGCATCTATTTTCTTCAGTTCTTGTATCCTTTTCCTTTGCCTTTCCTTGCCTATTGCCATCCTTCTCAGTCTATTCCCTTCTCCATTCCTGCCCTCTTTATTTTCCTTCTTGCTTTTTCGCCTTCAGTATAAACCTATTCATTGTAATCACTTCTATGTTACTTAACTCTCTACTTTTAATTGGATTGTCTATTATTTTGTAATCTGTATCTATATTATATCTGTTAGTTCATATGCTTTGTTGTATGTCAGTCATGTATTGTTTTTATCCTGCAGGGCCCTCATTGAAAGCAGTTTTTGTCTCGCCTGCGTAGCGGAGCGAGACATAGGTATCACTATTTCCGGTGTAGGCGTCGGCGTCGGCGTCGTCGTCAACAATTGTGTTGTACACCCAATAACTTTCTATAGCTTTAAGGTGGGATCACCAAATTCATACCAGAGGTCCATCTCTTGAAGGCGCAGGTCAAGTTCGAATATGAGTCGAATTTGAATAAGGTCAAAGGTCAAAGGTCAATGAACTTTCCATGACTGGCACTGTGCTATATTGTACACACAATAACTTTTTATACCTTCGAGGTAGGATTGCCAAATTCATACAAGAGGTCCATCTCTTGAAGGCACAGGTCAAGTTTGAGTATGAGTTGAATTTGAATAAGGTCAGAGGTCAAAGGTCAATGAACTTTCCATGACTGGCACTGTGCTATGTTGTACACACAATAACTTTCTATACCTTCGAGGTAGGATTGCCAAATTCATATGAGAGGTCCATCTCTTGAAGGTGCAGGTCAAGTTTGAATGTGAATTGAATTTGATTAAGGTTAAAGGTCAATGAACTTTCCATGACTGGCACTGTGCTATGATTTACACCACTTTGTTCCTGTAATGACATGAACTTTATAATTTGATACTTTTTAACACTAACATTTTACTTCAGTTCAACAGAGTTCATTCTACAGTTTACTGTATAATAGCAGTGAACTCACTACTCTCTATACCTGAACCAGATTTTGTATTTTACTTGTTACTGTTTTTCATATATTTGTTTATTTATTTATTTATTTATTTATTTATTTATTTATTTAATTTATCCATAACCAAGCCTATGTAATGATAATTTGTGAACTCCCTTTCACTTATTATTACAATATGATTGTGCATTTTTCTGTCTGTGTATTTTGATTTAATTAACAGTGAATGCAACATGGCTGAAGGATCACTATGTTTGGATGCTTTTTGCATCTGTTTGTTCCACTAATAGCATGACCTTTACAATTTTAATACTTTCTTAGTGTTATCTGATTTCCTAGGGATAAAGTAGGCCTATACCATTATTGCATATGTAAACTGTCAGAACCACAATTCACCCCCTAAACTGCTGACAGCCTCAGAAGTCATATAGCATAGTTTTGACATGCAGTCTCTTCATGACTGCAATATGCAGGCGAGACAACGCTTGGCGTTTGCCTTGTTTAACTGAAGAGGCTACCCTGCTTAAATAAAACTGTAAATAAAATAAAATAAACAAGTAAACTTTACCTTATATCAGGTATCTCATTGTGTTAGACTCTCTGAGCTCTTTGTAATGAGTTTCCACTTAGTGAATATTTGTGAAACAAAACATTATTAAACTGATGAAAGAATACTGACAGGGCCAAAGAAAGCCAAGGAAACAAAAAACATTTATTGTGCAATGAATACATTACATATTTATCGTAGATCATTTATTGATAAGATAATATACAAGGCAAATTAGAAAGATCTTTTCCAAAAAAAAGAAAAAAATAACTCAAAATACATTGTTAAACAGTTAAGGCATGCCATGATATAATTTTCAAAATGAAACTTCAACATTAGTTCAATAATTTTGTCAGGAATTTTAATTGATATGGAATGTTCCAAAAAGTATAAGCTCAATAACTTTGCTTGTGAACAATCGACAAAGTCAAATATCAACATCTCAAACATGGAATGCCAAAATCCCACACAATATTGATATACACATTTAATTGTTGCATATGATCATACCAGAGAGATAGAGAATATGAGGAAGAAAAAAAGAAAGAGCAAAAGACGTAGAGACAGCAGTTGAGATAACATGACAGATTACCTCCTATTTGCCAATTCTATGATGCGTCTAAAGCAACATTCATGCTGCAATGCTGCTTTTATTTCATTAAAAATGAAAAATCACTTGATAACCAGGATACCATTTCTTGCTGGTACATTGTATCGTTACAGGAAACCAGAAACTTTTGTAAAATATTAACATCCATTTTCACAGATAGAAACTTGCAAATTGCAGTTGAGATGACCCTGATATTGTTTCTTGCTGGTATCATTACACAGTGTGATAATAGGAATTTTTGCAAAATTTTGATGTCCGTTTTCACAGAAACTCTTTTATTCCATGATGTAAAAGTTGCTATCCAATTCCTTCACGGGACGAAACTGACAAATCTTGATCACTCACAAAATTGCTAGTTTTACAGTATAGTGGCCACTTCAACAATTTTAATCCATAGTGTATATTCACTGGGCTTTCAATGCTATTAAAGTTCAGTGCTACATACACGGGATTGCCTTCAAATTGCTGAAACAGTATCAAAACACTGGTAAATGAATCAAACTTTGAACTCTTTAAAAATAGTTCTCAAGTTAAATCAATGAAAAAGCATAAGCTCTCTTAGATGATCAAAAGTTGTGATATTATGTTCAAAGCTACATGACTGATCACATATATTCTCTATGTGAAGTTGGTAACTGTGTAATCATAGCTGATAAATACTAAGATAAGAATATACAGATGTTCTAGGTACTATTATAATACTACTACTGGTATACCTTGTCCATATACACATATTGTTGGTTCTTATATCACATAATACACAATGATATTTTTTTACTACATGGTCAACAATTAAACTTCAATTTCACTCTCTTTCTTGAAATATACAAAAATCCAGAATCCAGAATCTTCAACTTATGTTGTTTTTTTCTAGTTAATGTCCAATAATCTCTCTTGAAATAGTTTCATAACCAGGACTAAAGATAAAGTTAAAAATACTTGCATTAACTACATCCCCCGTCAAATATCCTTGGGTGAGTAAGCTCTATTAAATGAACTCTTTAAGTGTGTCTTAATCTGGATAAATAATTTGTTTCTTAGATCACAGAATGGTAATCTTGATAAATATCTTTTTACAAATTAATTTAAATTCATGTAAAACCTAAAATGAAAGAAAATAAGAAAGGAAAGAGGCTATGACCCAACACATAGGTACATGTATATAATGTGGATACCATGCTACATACTTGCTTTCTATTGCAAGCGATAAACAAAAGCATCTAAATGTTGTACATTGGTCATTAATACTATTTATAATAATGAAGATATTTATACTGCGCAAAAACCTCCAAAGGGTGCTCAAGGCGCTTACAATGAATTAACATAAACATCATTATTACCACAGCGGTGATAGGTACCCATTTATATACCTGGCTAGAGTGCAGCAAAGATGGATAAATGTCTTGCTGAAGGACATATGGGGCCGGGCATCAGTGGGACTCGAATTCATAACCCTTTGATTAAGAGCGTGTGCTCTAGTACCAACTTTGCCACAACACCTCCATTATGAATCATACACACATCACTCAATTCTTATTTGTTAAAAGAGGAATAATTATCTTACAGTGATATAGTAATGCATTTAGATAGAAATGAATGATGTAATTATACAATGTCTTCACATTACTTTACATGTTGTAACATATTAATAACTCGAGATGCTTTGAAGATGTATCAACAGGTATAAAAGTGTATATTTGAACGCTTTAGTTTTAGTATTGCATGTACTCATACATGTAAATTCCAAAGTGAACTGAACACCCTTTAATTTACATGGTATGGTAATTACACAAAACTACTGAAACTTTTTATGATTTTTAAGTGGGTCAATTTTTGTTCCATCTTTCACAGAGGGATCTTTTTATCTCTGACCAACAAGATTTTATCAGTAATGTACCTATGACCTCTCTGATCCATGCTATTGTTCAACTTTCAACTGTACACAAATTATCATACAACAGAATGTTCACAAAAAAAGAGGGACGGACAACAAATCAATGTCTGTTACAATCATCTGGGTGAGATTTAGTATAAATGCCAAATACATCAATGAACAGCCTCGTAAAAGGTTATATAGAGCACACACACATTGCAGGGAATCCACCATCCTTGAAAAAAACATTAAATTAATGGAAAAATGCATTTTAAGTCTTTAAAAAAGGGAATGCAAGTATTATCACAGTAATAATCATATGATATTCCCTCTTTCATTTGAGTAGCAAACTCCACCGGACAATTGAAAACAAACCTCTGCCCTCAATAGTCAACTTAAGCCCTTTTCACTTCCTTATTTCTTTCAAACTCTGTGTATGTACTTATTCTGATGAAATTCAATTGCATGTTGTTTTATTATATCCCTACACAGTGAGCAGAATCAGCAGATAAGCCATTTTTTAGCCGTTTTGTAGCCCTTTTGAAAACGGCTACAAAACGACGAAAAAACTGCAAAACTATTTCCCCAATAGAAAACAGAGTAAATGGCTACAAAACGGCAAAAAAACTGCACTTTGCAAATTTGGTTCACTGTGCTGTGAATATTCAGAAGTATTCTGAAAATGTGATTTGTCAATTGATGCTCAAAGGGTTAAAAATAATTGCACTTATTTCCTGGGCAGCACTGCGAATGCTCTAATGTGTCTGCTGAATTTCATGAGCATTGCTCGAAAAATGAGGAAGTAGTTCAATCCGCAAGATTTTCTTGATTTATTGCAATATGCCATTACCATGACAATGCAGTTTCTGACACATTCACAATATGGGTCTTGCACATCTTCATCCCAAGACCAATGAGGCAAATTTCATAAGCATTGCTTGAAAAATGGGGAAGTAGTTCGATCCGCAAGATTTGCAACAGACTGACCGCCCTCCTCTTACCCGACCGTACGCTGATTCCTACATACATGTACCACCATCAAACTTTGTTTAGTGGGGGTATAATTACTATTGCCTTGAGGGAATCAAAATAGCATATCAACTTGAAGAGACAAGAGAACAACACAGAAAACATATCAAGATTCCTTCTCTGTTAACTGCTAGAAACTGCTAGTATATGATTCAAATGTTAGTATGAAATCAATACTATTCATAACTCGTTATTTCAGTCTATCTCTCATACAGCACACACTTGAATTTCATAAAATGGAAGGATAGATATTAATTAAAGCACAATAACTATGAATGGAGATAAACTAATCTAAACAGTATCAAATTACATGTAGTATGTTTGTTCAAATAGTGATGATATTCAAACTTTATTATGAAATTTAAAAAATTGGTGTATATAAAATGAATTTGGCAATGCATGCTTGATTTTAAAAGCAATATGGCAATGCCGAATGTCAAGATTTTTCATCAAATCTGTTCATAAACACGAAACTAGTTTACTTTTGGTCCATATCTGTCTTTATTTATGAGCTTTGAAGCATTTTACACTTTGTTCAGAGGTGGCACAGCTAAACTAATGCCAAAAATAAAATAAAATCTGTGTAAATTGAGGGAACAAAATATCTGTAGAATCTGTAGAATGGTAGTATAACCATGCTTCTGAATCAATCATACTAGTAGTAATTTGTCCTTCATGTTTTCTGTCTTATCTAATCTTTGAATATATTAAAGGCTACATTTCTTGGTTTAAAAAAAAGTAAAAATAAACAAAATACATAATGCATTGTCAAAAACTGGGAAAACTGGAAAAAATAGACCCCATCTCATAATTTTTTCATCTGCTTGACCATTGAATATATTACAATGTCATTTCAATTGTTTTTCTTAATCAAATACCTTACTATAATCACATTTGTACAAGTATCATATTAACATTTCAAATTGTGCTCTTTTTATGTCCACACGCTCAATGCTGTATTAATATTTTATTGCATAACAGAGTTGGAGTTCTTATATATCCAACGTCATCCTCGTTTCAAATATTATTTTATCACACTATGATCAGCATCAGCATCAACATAACAAAAGTGAATATATATATATATATATATATATATATATATATATATATACATATATGAAGTTATTCTGCGCCAGTTATGATAGATAAAAATAGACAAGACAAACGTAAAACAAAAGAGTGAAAGCTCTTGGCGGTCTCGCCTGCATCATGCAAATTGCCATGCCAGCATTCTTATTTAGTGAAAATTGTGGTAGGTGCACATGAAGGGGGCTACCCTGACCTTGAATTTGCGACTTAAAATTGGTTCCAAATGATCTGTTATACCTGGAAACCCCTTTCAAGAAGCTTCATGAAATTTGAATGAATACTACTTAACCTTATGTAAAGCTTTTGCAACACAATTCATGGTAAGTGACCTCAAATAACCTTTGACCTTGACTTCTTGACATAAGATTTGTTCCACATGATTTGTGTTACTTGATATCTCATGTAAACAAGTTTCATGGAATTCTAACAAATTCTTTAAAAATGAGGGTAACAACTAAAAAATTTAACATTTTGGTAAAGTTTTTGAAACAATAAGTTTCTTTTTTTCTCAAATGACATTTGACCTTGACTTTTTGACTTAATTCTGTTCCACTTAATCTGTGTTACCAGATAACCCATTTGGGCAAGTTTCATGGAATTAAAAAAAATACTTTTGAAATGAGGGTGAAAATTTAAAAACTTAACCTTGTGGTTAAGTTTTCGAAACATAATTTAAGTTTGCTGACCTCAAATGACCTTTGACCTTGACTTTACGACCTGCAATTTGTTCCAAATGATCTTTGATACTTAATAAGCCTTGTGTACCAGTTTCATGAAAATTGAACACAAACTTTTGGAATGAGAGTATTTCTTAAAATGTTGACGCCGTCACCGCCGCCATCACCATCACCGTCACTGTCACCGCCATCGCCGTCGGAAAAGCGGCGCCTATATCTTGCTCTTACTACGCTGGCGAGACAAAAACCGTGGAGATGACATGACATTGACATTCAGGACTGCGAAGTGTACGTAGTCCACAGTTGTTTCAACACCGATGAGTTACACAAGCAGGAGGAGGAACGCATCATTTAGTACTGACTTGGCTGCCTCCAAACCAAAGGGATCAATGCATCTTTTTCGCACTTTTTTTTTCACATAATTTTCTTTTCTCTTTTCTTCTCCTTCTTTTCTCTTTCTCTTTTCTTCTTTAACCTATTTTTCTTTCCCTTTTTAAGAAATACTGTCATTCCAAAAGTTTTTGTTCAATTTTCATGAAACTGGTACACAAGGCTTATTAAGTATCAAAGATCATTTGGAACAAATTGCAGGTCACAAAATCAAGGTCATTTGAGGTCAGTAAACTTAAATTATGTTTCAAAAACTTAACAAGGATAAGTTTTTAAATTTTCACCCTCATTTCAAAAGTATTTGTTTTAATTCCATGAAATCTGCCCAAATGGGTTATCTGGTAACACAGATTAAGTGGAACAGAATTAAGTCAAAAAGTCAAGGTCAAATGTCATTTGAGAAAAATAAACTTAAAATTATGTTTGCTCCTCCTAACCTTCTCTCTCCCTCTCTCTCACTCTTTTTCTTCAGGCTTTGTCTTTCCTTTTCTTCTTTCTTTTTTTCTCTTACCTTTTTCTCTCGATCTTTCTCTCCCTCTAGCTCTTTCTCCCTTTTTTCCTCTTTTCTTCAGCTGTACTGTTACGTTACATTTTGGGCGTATCCTATTGCCCATTTCCACGCGACCATTTTGGCATGTTTTTCTTTGCTTTTGATGGAATCATGCTGACACTCAATATATTTTGTCATTCCTTGACAAAGGGCTATGCCCAATATCAGAAATATTTTCATCTCCATGGTTTTTTGTTTTACAATCGTCTTGTCTATTTATATATATATATATATATATATATATATATATATATATATATATATATACAGCCCTGGAAAAATTTATTAGACCAAGTGTTTTTGTAGGTTAATATACAGTGTATCAAACAATCATTTGTACACCTGTGAAAAGACTATTTAAAGGCATAGAAAACTAGATGAATCTTCGACCACGCGTGGTCGAACTTTATGCCTCCGCCATTACCAAATCAGAAATCAATGGCACTTTATGTTGATTCATTTTCATTTATACAATGACATCTTTGACGTTGACCTTTGACCTTGTGACCTCCAAATCTAATGAGAGCATTGCCGTTTCCACATGCATACATGAGCCAAGTTTGTTGAACCGTCAAATGGTTACTGAGTTATCACAAGAACGAACCATTTTTATGTGTTTTATTACCTCTATGACCTTGACCTTTGACCTTGAGACCCCCAAAATCTAATCAGATCATTGTCCCTCCCATATGCATAACTATGCCAAGTTTGAGGTTGATCTGTCAAATGGTTCTTAAGTTATTGTGAGAACGAGCCATTTTTGTGTGTTTTATTACCTCTATGACCTTGACCTTTGACCTTGAGACTCCAAAATCCAATCAGATCATTGTCCCTTCCATATGCATACCTGTGCCAAGTTTGAGGTTGATAGGTCAAATGGTTCTTAAGTTATCGCAAGAACGAGCCATTTTTATGTGTTTTATTACCTCTATGACCTTGACCTT
The DNA here is from genome assembly GCA_029962745.1 of Echinometra lucunter. Lineage (NCBI taxonomy): Eukaryota > Metazoa > Echinodermata > Echinoidea > Camarodonta > Echinometridae > Echinometra > Echinometra lucunter. The sequence goes on from CM057151.1 coordinate 33,964,854, forward strand.
TGACCTTGAGACCCCCAAAATCTAATCAGATCATTGTCCCTCCCATATGCATACCTATGCCAAGTCTGAGGTTGATCTGTCAAATGGTTCTTAAGTTATCGTGAGAACGAGCCATTTTTTTGTGTTTTATTACCTCTATGACCTTGACCTTTGACCTTGAGACTCCAAAATCTAATCAGATCATTGTCCCTCCCATATGCATACACGAGCCAAGTTTGAAGTTGATCCGTCAAACGGTTCTTAAGTTATCGCGAGAACGAAAACGGGACGGACGGACGGACGGACGGACGGACGGACGGACGGACGGACGACCCGAAAACATAATGCCTCCGGCACCCACCTACGGTGGGCGGAGGCATAATAAAAAGAATTCTGAAAATCAACCCCTCAAAACTACTTATATTGTAAGATTTACATGTATTCTATGAACAAGAGCCAAAACAAATGTGATTATTGGCATATTCTGATTTTTGGTGAAAATCAACTGATTTTTAGCCCTCAAAAAATTATTTGTACACCTGGCATTTTAAGCATTATTTTTCACATTTGTCAGTCCAATTTGTCATAACAGAAGAGTTTTCCATGAAAACATGAATTACCCAGCATAGTACACAATATCAGGAATGTCACCCGAGACTCCCTGCACAATTAAAGGCCCAAAATACTGGTTTTTGGACCATTCTTTCATGCTCACCCATGAATTCAAGTATTAAGTGAATTGGATGGTCGTCTTTGAGTCTGGCATATACCTTGAACAAGGAGTACAGCTCCTAATGCCAAAAAGCAACTGTCAAGTATGGAGTTGGGAGCATGTTGGGAGCATGTTGGTAGCATGTTGGTAGTGTGTGTTGGGTAGGATGCAGCAATTGCAACGTCTGGTGTTGAAAATCTGCATTTCATGGAAGGAACATTGAATATAGCGGGCTATAACACCATCCTTTGACCGCAGATGATCCCATTTACTGCCAAACTGTGAAGGCATAAGTCAATGATTTGACATGATAATGATTCCAGACACACAGGGAAGACATTCCTTGCCTAGAAGAAGGTGCAAGTACTCAAAGTCCTCTCCGTGTTCTGATTTGAACCCCACTGAGCACCCCTTGGATGAGATGGAGAGAATGCATCCCCAACATAAACCAAGCAACAAAGAGGTCTTGAAAGTCATGCTTGAGCGCACATGGAAGTCTAACTCCAATACATGTACTATGTCACAAGCTTGTTGACATTATATCCAGAAGCCTGAGTGCTGACAGTTATGCCAAAGGAGGACATACTAAGTACTACAAAGAACTATTTAGCCAGCAATACACGAGTTGTACAAATAATAGTTTTTTTTCCCCAAAAAGCATATTTTTGTGAAAAAAATATAAAATTTTTATATATTAAAATTTGACCTTGTATTGTGCTGAAGAGAAACTATTACCCATTATATTTAATCAGTCAGGAAAGTGAATTTTTAATTATTGTTTTATCCACATTTGAAACATGATTTTACAGGTGTACAAATAATTGTTTGATACACTGTAGGAGGTGTTCATTACATCATTATTTGAAGTTTTGAATTTATATTTACTAGCTATAAACTCTCCATGAGAAGATGTCTGCTGACTCTGATCGCCCTAACAGGTATCACGTACATTTACTAACCCCCAGGACAATTATCCCCTGAATAATTACCCCTAGGACATCTATCTCCAAAGGACAACTACATCACAGGGTACATCATCAGGATAAATACTTCAGAACCATTAACAGAACATAATTGTCCTAGGGATGCTTTCCAGGGGGAGGGGGGTCTTCAATAAAATGTCTACAGGGTGGTAATGGTCTGTGCATGATTGTCCGTGGGTAAGCCTGATTGTTTGGATAAGCCATTTTTCACTTTTCTGTCCATATTTCATTCATATTATGGAGGGCAAAAGGCTACATTAATGATAAATCTATGGTTCTTGGACTGCTTTCCAAACAGTGCTGAAAATTTTCCCTTCACAGTAGCCCTTTTATTTTGCAAGAATCTTTTGCTGTTTGATGACTTACATTTTCTATCATGTCTGATTCACATGTCATTCAAAATGTCCTCATTAGAATAATGAGAAGAATAATGAGTGTACAGACCAAGAGAAGTAACACTAGCTTTTCATCCTCTTCAACGTTTATAGTTTATCAGGTGATCAAAAACTTCCAGGAGAAAATGAAGGGAGGGAATAATTTTCTGGGGAAATTTGTCCCTGGCAATTTGTCCTGGTGGCAATTGTCCTGGGGCAATTGGCAGAGGTGTAATTGTCTTGGGCAGTATTTGTCCTTTTATCTTGAATTAGGTCATCATAAACATTTTTTAGTTCCACAAATAATGGAATTTACACTGCTCATATGTCCTACAATAGAGCTGGTCTAATAATTTTTCCAGGGCTGTATATATGTGGTCATATGTCATGAACTCGCCCCCCCCCCACCCCCCCCCCCCCCCCCACTGGTGCTGCTATATTTTGTGCTTTCAAACTGAATATTTCTTAATTTTATCAAAACCACTGAGGCTACCATAATAAGTTGAGTATCATATTAAAGCTGTACTAATATAATAATCTAAAAAGTTTCATAGGTATCGGTAGTATATAACTTGAGGTACAGCCTTCTATACATGGGACGCCAGGGGTGGTGCCGGAAGCGGCGCCACATATACAAAATGAATGGGAAAATTCAGTTTTTAGTGCATTTTTTTGAAAAATGTTAATATTTTTGTCAAAACTTGTCACACGACTTCAAATTTTGTACCAAATTAAAGCTAAATAAATATACTCCTCTTTACTGTTACATGATTGAAAAGCGAGTTAGGCTAAGCAATGGTAGTGTTAAAAACTGAAATACTCGGAATTTTAGGTCAAAAATTTGCACTGCCTGTACAAAGTCAACATTTTTCGTAGTTTGGGGAAGATGTCAACCATCTTGGTCAAAACTTGCAATATGGCTTCACTGATTGTTTCAAATTAAAGCTTTTATACTCAGCTTTACTATTCTATGATTGAAAAATAAGCATGGCTGTCATGAATACATTATAGAACACTTTACATGTATACAGTGGCTCATAAAAATGTTTGATATTTTTTGGCAAAAACGTTGGTAATGTTTTTAATTACATGATCATAAACCCAAAACAATTATGCCTTGCTGAAAAGTTCTGAATGTCTCCTGCAAGAATATAACACTAGAACTAGCCCAGGAGTGCCACAGAAAAAGTTATGTTGAAAAACAATGAGATAATAAGAATTATTACAATTTCCATATTCATGTTCACATGATTCTTTTGTCTTACACCTTGTGCCATTTTTTAGTGCACATTTACATTCTTCTTTTAATTTCCTTTCAGAAAATATATACTTTTGCTGTCACAGGGTTGATACTTAAGGAGATATCAGCTTTCAAAGTTAGAAGTACTCTACTGAAGGTAGAATCACTATGTAACAAAAAAGTAGGCGACCTCATGACGCTTGACCATATATATATATATATATATATTACATACATATGTTTTGATGTAGTTCCACGTGTTGGAAGAAATGATGGATGCACGGATGTTGCCTTGCCTGCTGGAGCACCAAGTGGTAAAGCTTGGACACATCTGCGTGCACCCATGTTAACGCGCTTTCATCAAATTATGATTGCTATTGTTCATCTGCTCATATCTGTTATCCACTTGAGAAAGGAAGAGACTTCTGAAAATTTGTGGACATTTTAATAAACTTAAGCTGGATCAAAGCATGATATTTGTCTCGATTTTGTTCATATACCTATGCCAACATAATAAAATTAAACAAATTCAGTGAGACTACAAAAGTTTTCTAATTTTTTAGTCTCACAGAATTTATTATCTACTTTTATTCTATTTACTACCACTCCAAAGCAGAACTGATATTTTCTTATTCTATATATAAACATATATACACCACAAAAAAAATACTTGCTGTGCCCTTTACCCCAACTGACAAGACTGATTATGAATATTGCATCACAGTTAGATTACATTTAGAAATGAGATGATATCCACTGAAAGGAGTAATGCCTGAGAAATGTACAAAAATAATTTCTTTCTCTTGCACTACCAGATAATAAAGACAAAATAAAACAAGAGTGGATGTTAATCTATAAAGTGGTATGTTTGATCTCGGAGAGGTCCTTTGCCAGAAGGGCATACATGTCTCTAGCAGTCTTGATGTTTGCCTCAGCATAAAGCACCAGGGATTTCTGGAATTCGATTACCCGTTGATGGTTATATGTTTGAAGCTGGAGATATAAGAAGAGAATAGGAGAAGGAAAAATAGAATGAGAAATTAGTTCAATGCATGTGGTAGGGTATACACTGTACAAATTTTTGTCTATCATTGCAAAATTCATTGTCTACAGCTATGACTACAGTTACTGCCACAACTATTTCCATGAATATCACTGTTGCCACCAAACCAACAACAAGCCAATAGCCATGTATCTCTCCACATCCGTAAGCAATCATTTTTGCAGGATAATTGTAATTTGACCGCATTTAACCTTTGACCTACAAACATGACCTTTGACCACAACTACTCCCGGTAGGCCATCTACCATCCAAGTTAGGTTACAAACAGGCTTATAGTTCAAAAGCTCCCAACCCCAGTAGAATCTTGCAGGTACATGTTAATATCTGAACTACATGTGACCTTTGACCCCTAAATAACATTAAGGTCACTGTAAGGCATGTACCATCCAAGTTTGGTCACAAACAGGCTAATGGTTCAAAAAATATTAACCCCACTAGAAAATGTTACATTTCAACTCATTTGACCTACATATATGACCTTTGACCCCAAAATGAAATTGAGGTTCCAAGTTTGGTTACAAATGGGCGAGTGGTTCAAAAGGTACTAACCTCAGTAGAAAATGTTAACATTTGACCTCATTTGACCTTTGACACCCCCCCCCCCCCCCCCCCCCAATAACAATGAGGTCCCTATAGAGCATCTACCATCCAAGTTTGGTTCCAAACGGGCAAACGATCACAAAGTTATTCAAGTTTTATAAGCGTTATGGACAGACAGACGGACGGATGCCACCAAGGATCCCTAATGGGGTGTTGCAAGAAAGTTGCAATCAATTGCAAATAATTGCTAATTTTGACACAACCATTATGATTGGCTTAGCGTCTGCCCTTTTAAGAAGACATGCATGCAACAATGATTTTGATTGGCCAGTGACAATCAGTTGCAACTTGCAATCGATTGCAACTTTCTTGCAACACCCCATTAGTCTTGCTCCACCTTCAGTGGCTTGACAAAAAAAATTACTGCTCCAACTATCATTACTACTTCTATTGCTCTACCATTACTACTAATCTCAATCTTACTACTGTTCCTGTAATATACCATTGCTACTATTGGAGGTCGTGTTGTCTTGAGGATAAGTCACTGGGGTATGGATGACAAGGTATCTGGATCCATTCCCTGCAACACCATTGAAGTTAGTGCTGTAAGTCAGGTGCTGTGTTCGGGTACGGTTCGGCAGAGATCGGCATTTTGTTTCCGAACTTTGGTTCGGTTCAGGGCTCGGCAATACATTAGTAAGGCTAAAATAAGGGGGTCCGAAAATGATTGACTGACATTTCACGACCGCCAGAACCAACTTATTATTACCCTTTCACAACATCATGTTAGTCATTATACTTTCAAAATTAATTTTGTATGACAAAAAACAGTTACTAGATTTGTTTAATACCTATTTCTTATTTATTTTATTTTCTCATCAGAAAAAGATAATTTTTTTATTTTACTAAAAAAAAAAAGAAGAAAAATAAGAAAAAAAAATGAAGATAAAAGAGAAGATAAAAGAGAAGAATGAAGATATGAAAAGAAATTAACTTAAGAGGAAGCATATCTCTTTAAAATTACTATCATGATCCATTACAATTATGATCTATTGTACAATTACAATCGATTACAATCTTTGGACACATTTTCAAGCCTAAAAGATTTTTTTAAATAAAATAACTCAAATTTATGGTGGTAAATATTATGAAAATATCAAAAATTAATGTTAGAATGAGACACAAATTTTGCTAATGGATTTAATGAAAAATTCAAAAACATGTATTTCATGCAATATTTCACCAAATAAAAATATGCATTAATTTTTATATAAAACTAGGATATATCATATACCTTTGTTGGCATGTTTCTTAGCACAAAGTCCTCACTGAGGGCCGAATGAATGATTCTGTGTCTAAATGTACCAAACACCTGAACCAGGCCTTTGAGTGTGGTTCAGTTCGATCCTGTTCAAAAGTGCCATGTTCGGCCAACTTCATTTCGATTCGGCGGTTCGGTTACAGCACTAATTGAAGTCCTTTGACGAGACATTAATTTACACGTACATCTGCCACACTCGATGCTGGTGAATTAGATAGGTACTGTTAAGAATAACGTCCTCAAATACAATAGAGCATTATCAGGGCAGCAGAGCTTTAGACAGGTATTGTATCCAAAGTTCTAATATGGAATTTAAAACTGCATTTTTGTCTACCTGTTGGCTTCCTCCACAATGATATAATGTATTTTCCCATTCCACCTTGTTTGGATTTTGCTCTTATGTATTTGCATTTGTTTTTTATTGTTGTGGAAAATAAATGAACTTAAATGAATAAATGAATTTCTTAAAATGGTAAACAAAAAATATTAATGTGCATTCATGTAAAATGAAATAAAGTCGCGGAAGTCAATGTCAATGTCATTCATCAAATTTCGCCTAAAAATCATTGTAAATTAGGTACATGTATTTTAAAAATATGCTGTAATAGCAGGCAATTTGCACAAAATCATTTTCTATATTCTTATTTTGTGAAAATGGACTCCCTCCCTATGAACACCTCCCGCAAGTGCTCAACTGGCACGCAAAATATACTTTAAAGAATTTTTTTTGCTAACCACTTACATCTCTGTACTACTGCAGTACTACTACTACCAATACAGGCACTTCTGAAACTGTAATTCTGTTTCTCATCAAAAAGAACAACATACTTATTTAGTAACTTACCTCTTTTTTAGCTATACTTGAGATGTCATTAAAGTCTTTTTCCTTTTTTTCCTTGTTTTCCTCTGCCTGTAAAGATGAGCAATTTAAATTGTTTTAACAGAAAACAATCCAATAGCCATAATGTGTCTCGCCACATCCATGTGCAATCATTCTTGCAGGTAAATGTAATTTGACCGCACTTGACCTTTGACCTACAAACATGACTTTTGACCGCAAATGACATTCAGGTCCATGTAAGTCATCTACCATCCAAGTTAGAGTTACAAATGGGCTAATGGTTCGAAAGTTACCATCCCCAGTAGAATCTTGCAAATAAATGTTAACATTTGACCTTATACATGACCTATGACTAGTGTTGCAACGAATCGCCGAAATTCGGATTCGATTCGGATTCGTTTGATATTTTTCTTCCCGAAATTTGTTTTGATTCGGATTCAGAATTATTTGTATTTGTTTGAAATAAAAAGTCGGAATTCGGCTTTACATGCGTGTTTTTTGTTTTGACTTTCTTTCTTCTTTAACATGCGAAGCGCGGGGATGCGCAATTCTTGATTCGTTGTTCAAATAGAAATTATTAAAACTCTGTCATGTTTAAAAACAAACCTATGATAGAAGCCAAAATTATTTAAACACCGTCATATCTAGAAAATGAACGCACGGTAGAAAAAGAAATTAATCAAACTCCGTCATCTTTAAAAACAAACTTACGATAGTAGTAGAAATTATTCAAACTCCATTATGTTTAAAAATGAACATACAATAGAAGCAAAATTATTGAAACTCCGTCATGTCTAGAAAATGAACGCACGATAGAGAATTAATTATCTAAACCCCGTAATGCTTAAAAACGAACGGACGATAAAAGCAGAAATTATTTAAAACCCCGTCATGTCTAGAAAATGAATGCCGATAGAAACAGAAGTTATTTAAACTAATGTTTAAAAACAAACTTACGATAGTAGAGAAATTATTCAAACTCTGTTATGTTTAGAAATGAACTTACGATAGAAGCAAAAATTATCAAAACTGCGTCATGTCTAGAAAATGAACGCACAATAGAAAATTATTTAAACTCTGTAATGTTTAGAAATGAACGTACTATAGAAGCAAAAATTATTGAAATTCTGTCATGTCTAGAAAATGAACGCACGATAGAAAATTAATTATTTGAACTCCGTAATGTTTTAAAACGAAAGTACGATAGAAGCAAAAATTATTTAAACCCTGTCATGTCTAGAAAATGAACGCACGATAGAAACAGAAATTATTTAAACTTTGTAATGTTTAAAAACGAACTTACGATAGTAGTAGAAATTATTCAAACTACATTATGTTTAAAAATGAATGTACGATAGATGCAAAAATTATTGAAACTCTGTCATGTATAGAAAATGAACGCACAATAAAAAATTAATTATTTAAACTCCGTTATGTTTAGAAACGAACGTACGATAGTAGCAGAAATTATTCAAACTCCGTTATGTTTAAAAATGAACGTACGATAGAAGCAAAAATTATTGAAACTCCGGCATCTTTAAAAACAAACTAACAATAGTAGTAGAAATTATTCAAACTCCGTTATGTTTAAAAAAGAATGTACGATAGAAGCAAAAATTATTGAAATTCCGTCATGTCTAGAAAATGAACGCACGATAGAAAATTAATTATTTAACCTCCGTAATGTTTTAAAACGAAAGTACGATAGAAGCAAAAATTATTTAAACCCCGTCATGTCTAGAAAATGAACGCACGATAGAAACAGAAATTATTTAAACTCTGGCATCTTTAAAAACAAACTAACAATAGTAGTAGAAATTATTGAAACTCCATTATGTTTAAAAATGAATGTAAGATAGAAGCAAAAATTATCGAAACTCCGTCATGTCTAGAAAATGAACGCACGATAGAAAATTATTTAAACTCTGTAATCTTTAGAAATGAACGTACGATAGAAGCAAAAATTATCAAACCTGTGTCATGTCTAGAAAATGAACGCACGATAGAAAATTATTTAAACTCTGTAATGTTTAGAAATGAACGTACGATAGAAGCAAAAATTATTAAAACTCCGTCATGTCTAGAAAATGAACGCACGATAGAAAATTATTTAAACTCCGTAATGTTTTAAACTGAACGTACGATAGAAGCAAAAATTACTTAAACTCCGTCATGTCTAGAAAATGAACGCACGATAGAAAATTATTTAAACTCCCTAATGTTAAAAAACGAACATACGATAGAAGTAAAAATTATTCAAACCCCGTCATGTCTAGAAAATGAACGCACCATAGAAACAGAAATTATTTAAACTCCATAATGTTTAAAAACAAACTTACGATAGTAGTAGAATTATTCAAACTCCGTTATGTTTAAAAATGAATGTACGATAGAAGCAAAAATGATTGAAACTCCGGCATGTATAGAAAATGTACGCACGATAGAAAATGAATTATTTAAACTCCGTAATGTTTTAAAACGAACGTACGATAGAAGCAAAAATTATTTAAACCCCGTCATGTTTAAAAACAAACTTACGATAGTTAGACCCCTAGTAGATATTATTCAAACTCCATTACGTTTAAAAATGATAGAAGGAGAAATTATATCAACTTCGTCATGTTTAAAAAATAAACGCACGACAGAAGTAGAAATTACTTTTACTCCGTCATGTTTAAAAACATGTTCAACTGAATGCTGGAGTTCCCAAATCTTCTGAATCAAGCAACAAAATTCAGATTCGGCAGGATTCGTTTCGACAACGCAAATTCGCAAATTTTCAGTTCGGTTCGGAAATTCGGAAACAACACTACCTATGACCACTAAATGACATTAAGGTCATTGTAAGGCATGTACCAGTTACAAACAGGCTAGTGGTTCAAAGTTACTAACCCCACTAGAAAATGTTAACATTTGACCTCATTTGACCTTTGACCTACATACATGACCTTTAACCCTCAAATTACAATGAGGTCCCTATAGAGCATCTACCATCCAAGTTTGGTTTACAAATGGGCTAGTGGTTCAAAAGTTACTAACCCTAGTAGAAAATGTTATCATTTGACCTCATTTGACCTTTCACCATCATACATGACCTTTAAGCACCAAATTACATTAAGATCCCTATAGGCTATACATATCTGCCATCCAAGTTTGATTCCAAACGGGCAAACGGTCGCAAAGTTATTCAAGCTATTCAAGTTACAGACGGACGAACTGACAACCGACTCCGCTAAGGATCCCATAGTCTCGCTCTACCTTCGGTGTCTCAACAAAAATTACTTTCATTAAAACAGGTGATTTTAATGAACATTTAAAAAATGCACATTTCTTAATGAAGCATATCTAAGGAAAAAAAATCATAAAACAAATGAAAACTATTCTATTGCATAAAAACATTTCATACTGACTGATATCAAATACATCTTCTTCTTTCCCAATTAATAGAGATACAGAACACAGAATAAATATTACAAGTTTATCCGTCATTTTGAAATCAATGGCAAATTCTCCATTATTTTATAATACTGCCATTTGGAAGGTGTCACATCTGAATGTGTGGTTTTTATTCAGATTTTGCAAGCCTTAATGCACTCTTAACCAATCTTTTGAAAACTCATATATCGTCGGTTTGGAGCCACAAGGGTGCTAAGTCTGTATAAAATGATATGAGTTAATGGCCTTTTGGCTCCAAACCGACGATATTAACTCTAAACAGGCATTCAGATATGTGGTGACATTTTGGTGCCACAAAATCCCTGCAACATTTTGGTGTACAAGTCAATGGGTATGAGGTGACAACAAATGTCGCCGAGACATACAGGACACTTTTTTTTTTTCTGCCTGGCTGCAAAAAAAAATGCACACCAATCCAATTCCTAAAAAGTTAGTGCAAAATATGTCGTCATGAGATTGCCTGTGCAAGTTTTGAGAAAGTTCTCTTTTATTTGAGAGTTGATGGGTTAATGACGGGTTTTTGCTAATTTTTTCTGACAGTAGGTAATTTATTATTCACAAGCAGTTAATCCAAAAAAGCAACAGGGGTCTGGGGGCTGCGAAGCCCCCAGCGGGGTCCAGGAACAGCACCTGGGGGGGGGGGGTGTCAGGGGGCATCCCCCTGAAGCCCCTAGCTTTTCCAAAAATTGATAACACAGAAATTACTTTTATAAATGATCAATAAAAACAAAAGGAAAATAAGAAAACAGGACAACTCTCCATTCATTTTGTACATAGAATTGAACCTTTTCTTTATTTTCAAGAAATATAAAAAAAATTTCGATTTATTGTTTGAGTATGACATGGCTGTATCAATTCTGCAAGCATTTGGGGAAGAATTATGTTGATTCCTGACTTGAAATTTCATATAAATCAATTTTTTTGAAAAATTATGTGCAAAATGAATTGAGAGTTGTCCACGATGACATCACAGATGTCGGCAAAGTTGCCAACACAAGGATCCCTATAACAGGGATTTACTGAAACTTTCAAAATTCATAACTCTTGAACAGATTGTCCAATTTTACTCAAATGTTCACTGTTTACTCTTCTTGGTCATCTTTATTCGCTAAGAGCACACTGATGCCTGGATTGCATTCTCCTTTAAGGTTTTTTTTTTTTTTTTGCTAAACGGTTAACTGTTTTAAACAGGTGGCTTCGTTTAACCATTTAAAAAAAAAATGAATAAAAAAAAAATTATAACAAGAGATTTGGATTCGTCAATGGGGACAAATTAGGTGGTCTGTCAAATTTTGATTTAAAAAAACAATGTCACCCTCCTTGTAGAAAATTTTATCAGCTAGAACATATTTGAAGCTCCGCGAAAAAAGAGGAGAAATAACGGATGTATTGCTCAAACAAGACTGGAATGTAGAATCAAGATTTGGGAAAAAGTTCTGTCCCATAGAGAATACACGTAAAATGGGACAAATTTACATGCATCCATTTATGTAAAATAGGGCCATGATGCCGTTGTCAAAATAAAAAAGAAACGTACAGGCCTTGTAGGGAATTGTCTCAGCTACAACATATCGAAATCCTGGAGAAAATGGACCAACCATAAGCGAAATATCATCAATTGAATACAGGAAATATGACGCCATAAATTTAAAATCGAATTTTTGACGTGAAATGAGAATATGACTTTCTAACCACGAAAGGGCCATTTTTTCTTCATGAATTCAAATCTACAAATCACAAGCTTTCAGAATATGTAAAGAAAATTGTCTCCACCCTTTCTAAGGAGCTATGGCAGAATAGAAAAGGGCATGCTTTTGCACATTTTTGAATTTGAAGTTGAAATTGATTCCAAATTGTTTGAAATTGTCAAGGAAAGTATCAGGAGTGCAAATCATGTGAAAAAATGGTATTGCAATTTTCGCGCCCTGCACACATGCATATGGCACGTGGACGCGTGAAAATTTTTGAAATGCTTAAAATGGCCTGAAACGTATGCAAAATAAATTTGAGACGATTCTGAGCATTTTCAATATTTGCGTGCTTGATGTGCAGACGTATGCTTACACGCGTGTCTAGGTATCTGGAATCTAGGTATCTGGAATTAATTGAATTTAAATTAACTTGAATAGACAGATAGATAGACAGAATTTATTTCAACACGGTTAAAAAACCCAAACAGATGCAAAGTCTGATTTTCATTGGGGCCGTGCCATAAACAAATATACAAATTAAAATGCATGCATGAAATCACATACATCATACAAATTATCATAAATGATATATTATTTATACAGAAAAAGCTGAAATTATCATAACATAAACATACAATATATTCAAAATTTAATATATATACAGAGTTAACTAAAGATACAGATAATTCATACAATTGCTAAAACATTAGTACATCACTATCCACACACATTCAAACACACATCCTCATCCAAATAGACCTTCACATTCATCAACCCAACCTCACATCCTCGCATACAGTACATCTTTACACACCGCACCCAAGCACAAACACACCAGACAGTACGCTAAAAAAAAAAAAACTAGATGAATCCTCGACCGCGCGTGGTCAAAATTTATGCCTCTGCAATTGCCAGATCGCAAATATATGGTACATTTATGTTGATTTTTTAATTTTCATGTATAAAACATCTTTGACCTTGTGACCCCCAAATCTAATGAGACAATTATGAGACTTCCATATGCATACATGAGCCAAGTTTGGAGATGAACCGTCACAGAGTTAAGTAATCGCAAGAAGAAGCAATTTTCATGTATATAATGACCTCTACGACCTTTGACCTTTGACCTTGAGACCCCAAAATCTAATTAGATCATTGTCCCTTCCATATGCATACATGAATCAAGTTTGAAGCTGATCCATCAAATGGTTGCTGAGTTATCGCGAGAATGAACCATTTCTATGTACATGACCTCTATGACCTCTAACCTTTCACCTTGAGACCCCAAAATCTAATCAGATCATTGTCCCTCTCATATGCATATATGTGCTAAGTTTGGGGTTGATCGGTCAAATGGTTGAGTTATGGTGAAAACAAACCATTTCTATGTACATAATGACCTCTATGACCTTTGACCTTTGACCTCGTGACCCCAAAATCTAATCAGATCATTGTCCCTTCCATGTGCATACATGAGCAAAGTTTGAAGCCAATCTGTCAAATGGTTAAGTTATCGCGAGAACGAACCATTTTTATGTGTATTATTACCTCTATGACCTTGACCTTTGACCGTGAGACTCCAAAATCTACTCAGATCATTGTCCCTCCCATGCATACACGAGCCAAGTTTGAAGTTGATCCGTCAAACTGTTCTTAAGTTATCGCGAGAATGAAAACGGGACGGACGGACAGACGGACGACCCGAAAACATAATGCCTCCGGCAACCACCTATGGTGGGCGGAGGCATAAAAATAAGAATCTCAAAATTAAATTAGAACCCCCCCCTTCATCTCCTGTTATAATGTCCTTTTAAAGTTACCCAGAGAAGTACTTTGTTGTTAACTTGTTGTTGATTAGTGAGTGAGTTCCAGCATGATGCCCCCCTAAACATAAAAGATTTCTTAATTGATTCGGTTTTTTTGTCGTAGAATATTTAAAGTTGATGGACCTGATCGTGTATGGTATGCATGGCTGTAAAATGAAAATCGGTCAATTAGATACTGGGGTGCTTGTCCTGTCGTTTTTAAACATCATAATAATTCTTGCAGATTCACCCACTTTAATTTCTTTAGATTTTCTGTGGCAGAAGAATACCATGGGGAACGATTAATTATTCTTGCAGCCCTGTTTTTAAGTTTTTGAAGTGAGTTTTGATTTCCTACTCCACAGTTACCCCACACAACATCACAGTAGTTGAAATGTGACATGAGTAATGAATTAAAGACAATTATTAAGTCACATTCATCAATAAAATTCCTGATAGACTTTAACATAAACAAGCCACCATTTATTTTTATCTGAAGATAAGTGATATGGTTTTGCCATGTTAGACTTGAATCAATAATAATGCCTAGATGTTTACATTCATTAACTTTTCGTAATGGGGTGTTAATGATTTGAATATGAAACATATTATTTTCAATTTTGCTAAGCCTTTGTTTGATACCTAGTACAATGTGCTCCGTTTTATCAATATTCAAGTGAAATCTATTTCGAATTAACCATTTTCTTATATTTTCCAGATCTTCATTAATTTTATAACGTAATTCAGTAGGATTTTTGCCTGAACAATATATCATCGGCGTACATGCTCACTTTACAATATTTCAGTACGGAGGGTAGATCATTTATAAATATGATAAAAAGTAAAGGGCCCAATATTGATCCTTGGGGGATACCACTCTTGATAGGACGAACTTCAGATAAATGACCGCTAACGCACGTGACCTGTCCTCTACCTTGCAAATAGCTCATAAACCAGTGTATAGAGACTTCATCAAGACCATAATGATATTATTTCTTAACTAACAATTCATGATCTAACGTATTGAACACTTTACGGCAGTAAAGCATTACAGCAATCACAATATTTCCTTTATCAAATTCAATGAGCCAGTCATCAGTGATTGACAACAAAGCTGTCATGGAAGAATGAAGGGGCCTGAAACCTGACTGGTAAGTAATTCAGCAAACAATTGGAGTTAAAGTATTGGTACAACTGATTAAAAACCAATCTTTCTAAGATCTTGGATAGGATAGGTAGTACTGAAATTGGTCGAAATTTATTAGTTCATTTGAGCCTGCCTTATGTAAAGCAGTTACTATAGCTTTTTTCCACATTTCTGGAACATCACCAAATATGAAAGACATATTTATTATATGTGTAACAGGCTGAACAGTACTTTCAGCTGCAAATTTTATCAATTTAGCAGGCAACATATCACATCCAATAGTTTTATCATTTGGCAAATGCGTAATATACCTGTAGACTTCACTTTCATCAACCCATGTAAAGTTGACTTGGGTATTTAGAGGCAGACTTTTAAAAGTACGTATAAAATGAGAGAGGAGACCAACAGATGTGAATTGTCAAGATATGCACAAGCACACCCAGGAAGAGAGAGAGAGAGAGAGGAGGGGGGGAGGGGAGCATGCATGCCCTCTTAACCCTTATCCCATCTACCCAACAAAGTCCTACCTTACATCTCACCTCCCCTGCACCATGTACCACCACCCAATCCTGACTCCCATGAACACACCACTGAGTCTACCAGGAAAAAAAGGTACAATGCTTCAATAATGAATGCAATGCCCATTCACTCATGCATAAAATTTTGATTTAATAAACCATAAAATTCACTCAGCAAACCTAAACTGATTGCAACTGATCATGAATTCATCATATCACCCTCAATTCTGTAACCTCCAAAGGACTCACCTCTTACAAATTGAAAGGTGCAATTCCTGCGCAAACTAATTTTCATACCCTTTACAAAAGTGAACAGTGCTCACCCAAGCATGAATTATTTTCGGCCTTTTGGTCTCACATGAAAGTTGAGTCCATGAGCTATCCGTACATATAAACCTTTTCTTCCAGAATTATGTATTTTTCATTTGGCAGCCATTTCAAAAGTGTAAAGTTTTTTTTGGGACGCACTGTAGAGTCCTAATGTTCAGGTGTGCAATGCTTATTCCAGACTTAATGGAGGATCTGGAGAGTTTAGTAGGGATTTCAGAAAAACTGATCTTTTCTTGAAAATTTGTTGTGGCAGTGGTTCCGAATCATCTGGATTCAACGAATTTGTAGATAGGGTAGAATATAATAGATTTCCATCAATATTAGGGATACTATAAGTGCAATATATAATTCCTTCAAAGGGTTGTCAATTACCACAGCATCACTCTTCATAAGGGGGTACTTTTCGAACTGTGGGTGACTTTCATTGCCATCATACCAAATATGAATGAGAAATGACCATCCATTATGAAGATATGACCCTAACGTGATTTTCACAAAATAATGCCTGGATGACATCACGATGACCTGATCAACAGGAAAGTGATTGGAAAATCTAGATCTTATTAGGACTGAAAACTGACCACAATTTCATGGAATTTGAACTAGGCCAATTCTGAGATTTTGACTGCACAACAAAGTGTGTGGAAAAAATGAAAATAAACGAGAAATTTTAATTCGTCACTGAGGACAAATCAGGTGGTCTGTCCTGATCACAAAATGGCACCTGGATGACGTCACAATGACCCGATGAACTGAAAAAAATGTAAACGTCTGGGAAGAAGACTATCTTCATATAAAAGACTATTGATAAAATGTATACGTCTGGAAAGGCGGCTAATGTCAAAGAAATGGGACGATTTGATATCGCAGTATAATGAAAAGTTGACCCAAAGGTCTATTACACGTTAACGAATCAGATTTTCAATAGGGTTGTATATAAACTACTGTGCAGTGCATTGCAATAGTCATAATAGGCAAAAATAAGGGAATCTATTACACTGTTTGTCATTGTATATGAAACAATATTCGAAGCAGATGGTAAAATGAAAGGTAAAAAGAAGCACAAAAAAAAGTAGATCAAAAAGAAACTAGACCACGCGTGGTCGAAATTTATGCCTCCGCCATTGCCAGATCGGAAATATATGGCACATTCATGTTGATTTATTTTCATTTAAACGCCTTCTTTGACCTTGACCTTTGACCTTGTGACCTCCAAATCTAATGAGACCATTGCCCTTTCCATATGCATACATGAGCCAAGTTTGAAGTTGATCCGTCAGATGATTTATCGCAAGAACAAGTTTCATGTATATAATGACCTATATGACCCTTGACCTTTGACCTTGAGACCCCAAAATCTAATCAAATCATTGTCCCTCTCATATGCATACATGAGCCAAGTTTGAAGTTGATTCGTCAAATGGTTGTTGAGTTATCGTGAGAATGAACCATTTCTATGTACATAATGACCTCTTATGACCTTTGACCTTGAGACCCCAAATTCTAATCAGATCAACCCTCCCATATGCATACATGAGCCAAGTTTGAAGTTGATCCGTCAAATGGTTGAGTTATTGCAAGAACGAACCATTTCAATGTACAACATGACCTTTATGACCTTTGACCTTTGACCTTGAGACCCCCAAATCTAATCAGATCATTTTCCCTCCCATATGCATACACGAGCCAAGTTTGAATTGATCTGTCAAACGGTTCTTAAGTTATCGCGAGATCGAAACAGGACAGACGGACGGGTGGACGGACCGACAACCCGAAAACATAATGCCTCCAGCAACCACCTACGGTGGGCGGAGGCATAAAAATAGACCCTGCCGCTACCGGGACTCGAACCATGGACCTTGAGTATGTGAGGCAAGTGCTTTACTGATATACCAGAAGATAGCCCATAGAGATAATATGTAGATGGAAAATGGAATTCTCATATCCTATCTTTCAGTGAAAATTTCAATATGTTCCCGACATCTGATTAAAAAATAAATGGCACAGTAAAGATAGGGAATTTTCTTAGCTACACATACTCAAAGCTGGGCGAAAACCAAGCAGAAATAACGGAGCTGTAGTAAGTTTGAAGTAAATTAGAATCATTTTCACGAACATTACCTACCACACACACACACACACCCACACACGAGCACACAAAAGTCATCTGCACTGCCATTATTGCATCACCTGTTACTTTCACGAATACTCACTCCCACCATCTATTCACTACAAACCCTTTTTGCAGTCCTTTAACAAATGAAACAGTTTAAAATAATATTATTATTCAAAATCTTATTTGAAAACCATGGAGGATTCATTACTCACAGAGAAAAACCACTTTTAATGTGTTTAAAAAAAATCAAAACTGCTGTGAGTGGAATCGATGGATATACAGTGAACTCTCTTTTCTTGTTGATAAATCAAATTCAACTTTATCAGAATCATGAAAGTTGGAAAAATAATATTTCATATAGAATCAATGGTGCAACCTGTTACATTGTAATTACTAGCTTGAAAATTGAGTTTTTTCAAAATGCAATTCAAAGCGCATGTAACATCATACTTCCATGTCACATTACATCGAAATGTTTCTTGCCATTCACCAAATCTGCCTAACTTGCTCTGTTAATCTCGAAAGAAAATTGAAATAATAATTTAGTATGAATTAAAATACATGCATCACAATTATGTACCTTTCTCAAAATATGATCATGGATTGACAGACATTGATTTTTATACAATGGAGAAAGGAACACCCATATGATGTAAAGATATGGGTGATGTAAAATGGTCACGTAGATGTCAGAAAAGTTACTAGAATTCCACATTTCAGATCAGGGAAATTTTGTGGTCATCATCTGTTTCCCATGAATGAAACCATACTTTACAGCCATTAGATGGGAATTTAGATTATGACAAGGGAATTTCACTTGTCTAAAAATTTCTCTGTGACCATTTTTTCAGTCAATCCCACACTGCCTCAATGCCAGTGACTTTTTTTTCAGTCAAGAATTTGTAGCCAAAAGCACTGATAGAGTAGGTATGAAAAACTCTAATTATCTTTTTTCAAACGGGGAATGTGGAGTAAAGAATGAATATCTGCTCCAAGAAAAATTGAAATCTTTTTTTCTTCTCAAAACTCCAACAAAAGTGCAGTACAGTCCCACATGTGTATGTTCATGTTTGTTGATGTAGTTTTTATGAAGTCAAAACTCGGTCTTTATGAGTTGAGAAGGAAGTGATAGTTAGGTGGTCTGTCATCCTTGACAGATCACCTCTTAATTTCATCAGAATTTTCTTTCTTTATTATTTTTATTCCTTCCACCCACTTTTTGTGGAGTCGAAATCTCAGAATTGGCTCGTTCAAATTGCATGCAATTTTGGTCATTATCAGTCCTAATAAAATCTAGCTTTTCCAATCATTTTTATGTTCATCGGGTCGTAGTGACTTTAGCCAGGTGCCATTTTGTGAAAATCACCTTCAGGTTATATCTTCATAATGGCTGGTCATTTCTCATTCATATTTGGCACGATTAAAGTTAATTTAAATCCAATTAATTCCAGATATAAAGATGCGCATGCGCGTATGTCCGCACGTTGGCGCGTGCAAAAATTAAAAATGCTTGATATCGTCTCAAATTCATTTTGCACACGTTTCAGGCCATTTCAAGCATCTAAAAAATCTGCAAGCGTCTGCGTCCACGCGCGCAGCCCATAGAAAATGTAAAAATGCCATTTTATCGCATGATTTGCACTCCTGATACTTTTCTTGACCATTTCCAACAATTTAGAATCAATTCTAACTTACTATAATGTCGCACGCGCACACCAAAGTTCAAAATCCGTGCGCGCAGCTATGGGGCAAATAACATGAAAATGTGAAAAATCAAGCCTTTATAGAATCCCCCATTAGCTCTTCAGAATGGATGGGGACCCTCAATTTTTATAACATGTTGTGAAAGAGTATGAATTGTAGATATCAATCCATGACAAAAATTTACATTGTCAATGCTATGACATCATCATACTGCCACCTCAAGTCAAAATTTTTGTTTCAAATTTATCATTTTATATATTCTGCATTTAAATATGGCTAACTCACTTACTGTTGGTCAATTTTAGCCAGGATTTTGATGTATTGTAGCCGAGACAATTTCCTACCAAAACACATTGTTTTTTTTATTCTAATAACAGCATCACAATTTATTTGAGCAATGAATGGAGGTGTGTCAATTTTTTATTTTTTCATGTGTATCCTCTATGGGACCTCAGTTTTTCTGAAATCTTGATTCTACATTCCTTTCTTCTTTGAGCAACAGCTCTGTCATTCACGCTTGATTTTCTTTCATCTTCGAGTATGTTGTAGCTAGGATAATTTTTTTTTTTTTAGAGTGATGTTGTTTTTCAAAAAGATGTTGACAGACCACCTAATTCGTCCCCAGTGACGAATTCAAATGTCTTGTTTCTTTTTATATTGTTAATTTACAACCAAATTAAACTACTTTCGAGAAAATATGACATTGGAAGATCATTTCATATGCATGAAATGATAATTTGGGCAATATTTCTGAAGTTGTGAGGAAGTATTTTTCATTTTCTTTTCTTTTTTTTTTTGTGTGGCCACAGCCGGTTTCGATCGGTCTTACAGCCAGATAAAAACATCCGGTTACCAGCTTTCAACAAGAGTCCTGAAGGCGCATTCATTAAGTGACACCACAATGTCGCACCATATCTGAACACTAAAATTTTTGTGGTGCCACAATGTCGCCTCATATCTGAACACCCCTTGAAGGGTAAATTATGATTAATGAAGCTTTGTTTCATCCAGTTTCATCTTAATAAGATTGGGCATAAAATACCTTCCATGGCAATACACTTCACAAGGAAGGTAATGACTTCATATAAGTGTATGCAGTAATATTAATTTTTGTGCACAGCATTTCCATCTGTATAGAATGTGCTTGATGAACTTACTGCTGCTCTCTTCTGCGGGTTTGCCTTGTTGAGGGTCTTGACTGCGCTGTCAAACTCCACCAGTTTTAACGTTCTTCTATGCAACATTTCCTGAACAAATCATCGGGGGAAAACAAATTTTACATTACATGTACATGTACATGTTGCATACTTAATCCAATGATTTTCAACACATGGTTCATCTTATATTGAAAAAGTTCAGAAAGTTTCACATCTTTATCCATCTTTAGCCATCGGTTGAGCACATATACATCAGATATCAAAAGATCATGAAGAACTCAAGGTTATTCTGTAAAAGTCGTGAAAGCTTGCATAAATCCAAATTCCTTCCATTGCAATGCCCCACAGTAGTAATTTCCCCTTCCCTTTAATGTACTGTAAGATTAGTATGTCACCAGTACTATGGATTTTGTTTATCTGCCAACCTACCACAGCAAAAATCTCTCAAGACAAAATACACAATACATATATTTTGTATGCTCATGTACTGACATAGTAAGAAAAAAAGAGAAGAATCTAGGGTGCACAATAATGGTCTGAAGTCCCCCAGAAGGGATTATTTCTCCAAAATGGTCATGGTTGGTAGGTATGACTGTAGGCAGTTGAAGGAATGAACAATGCACAGTACCTTCTCAGCTTCAGCATATCTTGCATACACATCCAGGTAGAAGCCTAATGTAGCTTCATGGTTGACTGTAAACACGTCTACTCCATGAGAATAGTGCTCCATGGCTCGCGCAAATAACAGCTGGATCCTGTCAATTAGAAAGAAACAGAAAAAATTTAATTGTTTGTGTTTGTGTGACCCATGGTGAAGTGCACATTTCCATTAAAGTCTAGAATTGATGAAAAAGGAGAATATCTCTTTCTCAAAATTATCATAATTTGCTTGATGTATCTTTCTCAAAATGATGAATATAGCTATAAATAAAAAGATAACATCCATTTTCTGTGTTATCACTATATATCTTATAATGGATAAAAAAAACAATAAACAAGGTCTAGCTGTAAAGAATTTTAGATCTCCAGTATATTGCAAAGAACTTTGAAGTAAAGCAGATGCTGATGAATTTACTAAATACATCTTTACAACTACATAAACAGACTCTGTGTGAAAAATGGCAGATGGTCAAATACATGACAATCAGTAGATATCATGTTGTTTACTTCTTTACTCTAAAACCACAAAGGTGAAATAGGACATATCCATTCACTCACTGAGTTCCTTCAATGAGTTTTTCATCTTTCTCTGCACTGCTGACCAGACACAAGGATGTGGCAAAGTGATTCAAGGCAGCTGATAATCCTAAAGATGAAAGAATACCAAAAGAATTACGAAAATATGTCGTTGTGAGGAATCAGAGTCATTCCCACTGAACAATTACATCTTTTTTTTTTACTTACTTCAGCTTTTCTTGTCTCTTGCACTACAATTATTTTCTCTCACTCTACCCTCCACTGATTTCACAAACGAAGAGAGCCAGGATAATGGAGGAAAGCTTACAATCCCTGTCAAAGGATCATCTTCCATCAATGAAATTACATTGAAAAATATTTACCAGTGATTCAAATATCATTTTTTCTGTGAATACTGTAAATTGTATATTAGGTTCAACATAAATGTCTTCTTGACAGGTAATATGTTTAAGTGTCAAGGAATTACAAGTAATGAAGATAAGCGTTTCATGAAGACTTTTGTCTGTGAAAGTCACCGACAAATGTTACAAGCTACTGAAAATCCTCGCATCCGATTGACTGACAGCAAATTAGTCAGTGAAAATCATGGACAAAACTCTTCATGAAATGCTCCCCAGATTATCAAACCTAACCATTACTAGCAGGCCTCGAAATAATCGACGGCCATCGACGGACATGGCTGTTGATGCCTCCAGTACTGGCCGTGATGCCCTTCTTAAACCACTAAAAATGTGCCCTTTTTCATTTCACCGAGGCGCCCTTTTTCTCGTAAATGTGCACTTTTTCTAATATACAATGTGCCCCTTTTTGAAAGTCTTAATAGTTCTTCTGAGCAAGTAAAACTTTCTGCGATTTCATAAAAATATAATACCTTCACAAGTGTCATGCTTTTGTGTCCGACTGATGCGAATGGAGGAGTGTCAATCGCCTTGCGTGCGTATGCATATTACACTGCAGCCACCTACCTCGCTAGCCTGTGCATGTGCGGCGAATTGCGCAATACATGCATTCACTATAAAGACCTCGCACGCAACACACTGTCAACATTCCACTAATTTCCATTTGGCTTCCCAAAAACATCATCCTAGAATCCTACCAATATGCCATCCAGCGATTATTTCATTGATGAAATTTAGTTAAGAGATAGTGTCAAATGCCTCTGCATATTTGGTTTAAAAAATTTATCACCTCAAAATGAGTCAGAAATTACCGAAACCGCTAAATTTCTTAAGTCAGTCCCACACATAGTCATTCAAGTCAGTTGTGAGATGATCGAAATTCAACCAGTAAAATCGTCCCCAAAATATCTAAAAAGGTATTTATATATTTAGAGCTTATATTTTTAATGTGATATTTGGCTTTCTATTTCATCTTTTGTAGAATGAAGATTAATGAAGGAAAGACAAGAGTTTTTGGTCAATTGATCTAAGCATCAAAGATCAAAGGTAAACATCACTGGGATCAGAGTGGATGGAGATATCTTCCCTCCATCAGATACTGCCAGGAATCTTGAAATCATTTTTGACTGTAACCTTTCCATGGAAAACCACATCTTGGCTGTATCCTGATCAGCTTTCCTGGCTCTCAGAAACATCAGTTTGATTCGCAAGTACATTAATAACCATGTTGCAGAACTATTGGTGCATGCATACATACATCACTTCCAGGCTAGATATGGGAAATTCAGTATTGTATGATCTGAATAAATCACAAATACATCAACTTCATCGTCTTCAGAACAGTGCAACCAGGGTTGTCACCATGTCCAGAAAGAGTGTAAGTGTCAACTCTCTTCTGAAAAAGCTTCATTGGCTATGCGTTGAAGAGAGGATTGAGTACAAGATCAGTTTGCTTGTGTACAAGGCAATGAATGGCAGTTCTCCATTTCATTATGTAATCTAATAGAGCCATATGTCTCAGCAAAGAGAAAATCTACACTCTGCAGACAAGTATCTGCTGCTGGAACACAGCGTGGGGAGCTCGTTCATTCCGTGTGGCTGCTGCGAAGGTATGGAATGGCCTTCCACGACTTAACCACACAGCTCTCACCATGGAATCTTTTAAAACAGCTCTCAAGACCCATCTCTTCAATATGAAAAACTAGCCATTTGATCACATGCATGACTGAACATTGTAAACTTACTTTTTGGAACTATTTAATTTCATTTCAACTGTAAATATCATGAGTGGTGCACCCATGGAATCAAACTGAATGATGTATTCATGTTTTGGAGCAAGTGCCATGAGCACCTGAGTTGGCAGATACCGGTGCTATAGAAGACTTCATTATTATTATTTCATTCTAGAATTTGAAAACTAGTTGTTTTTTCAGGAAAGACTGCCCTGCAATGAGGGCTTTTTGACTGTCCTTGCTGTGATTGTACATGTGCAGGGCATAAATTAATCGATGGCCATCGATGGCCTGGCCGTCGATGCCCCTATAACTGGCCGCGATGCCCTCCAAAAAAGTGATTAATTCACGGCCAAAAAGGCCGTGCCCTTTCTTTTCAAGCTGGGCGTCGTGCCCTTTTCTGTAAGTCATAAAATGCCCTACTTCCGACTGCAAAATTAACCATTGCCGAGGCTGATTTTAGAGTAAAACCAAGGTCTACTAAGTGCTAATAAATAATTTTGATCGAAAACGCGCCCGGCCCATCCAAACAAGATCCCGTCTCACGTAAGAAATGCTTCATTTCGATATCACAAGTAAATCCAGCTGTGCGCACACGTAATGCACCTATAATGTACGTATACCGTAAGTTTTAATTTTGCGCGCACTTTGGCCGCATCGATAGCTGCTATCGATATCTAATTTTATTTGTTGTCAGATTCCGGTCATCCCAGCTCGCCACTTTCTGATCTATTCTATCTCTTGTGTTTTTCCGTACACCTTTCCTGCCATATTTTACTGATTGTTTGGGAAGGTTTGTAATTTATTTTATGTTGTGGATGTGTGGTTTGTGATTATAATAATGTTTTCTGTGAAAATCTTCTGAGTCTTGTTGACTTCAGCGAATGATGTTTGTCATGTTCGTGTACTGCATGGTAGTTGTGTGGTGCCTGGCTATGCTCTGCGGTGGCTGTGCAATGAT
The DNA here is from genome assembly GCA_029962745.1 of Echinometra lucunter. Classification (NCBI taxonomy): domain Eukaryota; kingdom Metazoa; phylum Echinodermata; class Echinoidea; order Camarodonta; family Echinometridae; genus Echinometra; species Echinometra lucunter. Next base: position 33,990,120 of record CM057151.1, read on the forward strand.
TTCGTAATCGTAGTGTTTCGGGCCTGTCATTTGAGCTTTGAGTTTAGGAGTTTCACTCCTATTTTTTGTCTGTTTGAGTCAATTTAGAAGTGGTTGTTTACTTTTTACGGATATCTCTATGGATTTACTGATTTTGTTTGATTTTATTTGATCTGAGGGCTTAGGCTCTTCTGCTCCTTGTTCGAGCCGAATACTTCGCCTTCGAGTTGACTGTGCTGTAGGACGGGTGGGTGTGTGTGTGACTGTGAGTGTGACTGTTGATAACTTTGTGAATGACCAACTTTGCGTGCCTGGTCGATTATGAAAATGATAGCTATGTGTCTTTCTGCTTTGTTAGACATTGAATTTTGAATTGAATGAAATAGTTTTATGAATAGCAAGCAAGAACTGCGCCAAAAGAACCTGCTGTACAAATGTTTCCTTTTCCACGTTTTCCTTCTTTTTTTCCCTTTTTTTTTTAAAGTCTTATTAAAGACATTTTCCCCCTCGGCCCTGATGAAATTAAAAAAAATGCCATGTAAAGGAAGGACATGCTGAAACAATTCAAAACACTACATACAAAATTACTAACATTTTTCCACACTTACTCTAATCAGTATGGAAGGATCTTAAAGAGATTTAAAAGAAACTTTCATGGATAAATCCCACACACAAACTGATAACTCAATAAAAATAGAACCAACATATTAATAAGTATAACATGTCCCATGTTCAGGTTTGTTCATTATAAGGTCCAAATCACAGCTGCAGGGAAATATAAATTTTCTAAATTTTAGAGGGACATTGATGGGACATTATTTTGATACACATCTAAAAAAAAGTACGCAGAAAAATTTTTGGCCTTCGATGCCCTTTTTAAAAAATGATTTTGGCCTTGGTGCCCTTCTTAGTGGCCTTAGTGGCCTTAAAAATTTGAGGCGTTTTAAGGCCAAAGTGGCCTTGACCTAAAAATGACGAAATTTAAGGCCTGCATGTGTGTCTGTGATGCATACTTTTCTAGTGTGACCGGGCGTGTGATCCAAACAAATCAGATTCAATACGACCATCCTAAAAACATGATTTTGCATTTTGACAATATTTATGGGTAACACTAAAGTACACACTCCCTCCACCCGTAATCCTAACCCTAATACTAGGCACGTCACTAGCGCGCATGCTAAAATCAGCTGTTTGAAAATGATCGTGCGTGTTTGGCCAATTCGTGTGAAGTCAGTGATGATATTGGGATGTGATCATGATTGTTTAAATTGTTTGTTTTGTCAAAGTTTTTGAATGATAAGAAATAAAAACATAATATTTATGAAAAAATATCTGTTTCCAACTTGTCTGTTTTGATGTGTGTCCGTTTTTATGAATAATACGAAAAAAGTCACTTGAAGTGCAGCATACCGACACAGTCTATGCAGCTCGGACAGCGATATCTTGCACGCAACCTCCACGCCACGCAATTTTGTAACCACTTTTTGTATGCATAGCCTTTTTTCTATATCGTTTAGGTGACACACGTAATATTTCTGGAAATGAGGTTGGGCAAACATCAAGCGATACGCCATGGTAACACGGTACAAGTCCCGAAATTTTCCAAGATGGCGACACACTATGGCAAGCGACGGGAAGGTAAGAAGAAGTGCTTTTTTACCTGAATTTCCTTGAATTTCCAAATATTGATATCAGATTATTAATTTTGAAGTATTTTCCTTTGATTTGATATGTGATTCATTTTTCAATTATTTTCGTGGCATTTGGGACAGTTTATTGTAATCCGCCTTCCACTGTTTTGCAGAATCGCCTTCACCCGCGAACAGTGAATCTGACTTTGAGTTTCATACGCTTGTGCAGCAGTTGTCTGGATGGAGTGTGCAAGAAATATCGGATCTGGTGACTAAACGGGTTGTTCCAGGTATAAAATAACACTAAATAATGAATAAATGTTTATTAGGAAAATCACAAATTTATAAGTTTGTTAGAATTTTGTTGCTATGATTATGAATTTATTATTTTTTTCACTGATTGAACAAATTCAATATTTTCCATATGGAGGAAGAATGATATTCATGACAGCGTGAGTGACGTGAATTTGCCGTGTGTGGTATTGCTGTTGACCTTGTTTGGCTGTTTCAAGGTGCAATGTTACTGCCCCCCAGAAAATAAATAAAATCCTCAAAATTATAGGGTCACACTGCTGCAAACATCGCCTTCCTGATTTATTTTTCTTTAAATGGACATGATTTGTTTCTTACATTTATGAATAAATGCAGAACTTGCCCCCAGCCCCCAAGAATTAAATAACATGCAACCCCCGCCCAATTTTTTTTTCTTTTTTGCTGGGTGTTGTTGTGTAGGGGAAGGGGTGCACCCTTTTGCCCCCCATCCCACCAATGTATTCCAGTGATCAGCACAATCATGTGCTGATCCACATCTGGGGGGGGGGGGGGTTGCAGAGTAAACTTTTTCTATCTTTTTTTTTTTCATGTCACCATCTTCTTTAGATGGGCATGTTTTGTTTCTTACATTTATGAGTAAACTGAGAACTTGCCCCCAGACCCCAAGAAAATAACATGGAACCCCCCTCCCCCATTTTTTTTTTTTTTTTTTTGGGGGGGGGGGTTGTTTTTGTGTAGGGGAAGGGGGTGCCCCCTTTTGCCCCCACCCAACCAATGCATTCCAGTGATCAGCATAATCATGTGCTGATCCACATGGGGGGGGGGGGGGGGGTTGCAGAGTAAACTTTTTCTATCTCTTTTTTTTTTGTTTCATGTCACCATCAGGATTTTTTTTTTTAAAGGGGAGTTTGTTGTCCACAAGCAGCAGACAAGCCGACCACTATGTCAATGGGAGGGGATTTAGTGGAATTATGAAAAAAAAAAGAAAAAAGAAGTAATTTGGTGAATGTGGGGGCTGTAATAATACACAGATCCCAGGAAGGGGAGCACAATTGTAACAACTAACATCATGCCCTCCCCCTTTTTTGTTCGCAATAATTTTTGTCACCATCATGGACTGTGTTTGGTGCCCCTCCCCATCTCCCTTTGGCCAATCCTCGTCTGCCCCTAAACATGATTGTGGTCATTCCTTTCTTTTTCTATAAATGTATAGATTGTCAGTTTTTATGAATATTTATTTTTCTTTTTTTTTTCAAATTCTAAATCACTGGAATGGCACACCTTGTTTTGCCCTGATGGAAGCTATTCGTCATGCAATCTACACAAGGTGTGATCAGAGCTGCACCATGCTGTTTCCTCTGGTTTTTGAAACACTGAAATGGAAACCCAACAGTTCTCTTTGTACCTTCCTATCAAGATTGCGACGTATGGTTCAAAAGGCCCAATCTCACAACATTGATCTGTTGCTCAGAGAGTTTCCTGGATCACCACAAAACCTTCAAGTAAACACTGAAGTTGGTGCATTCTGTCAGAGGAGTGGAATTACCAAAGACTTTCTCACATCATCCCAGCCCTCTAATTCAAATGCAATCAAGGTAACAAATGCCATGGTCACTGAGCTATTCAAGCACAGAGAAAGGAGTGGAACCACATGGGAGACAGTTGCGAGTGAATGGTGGCCCAATCTGTTCCAGCGTAAAACACCACTTGGAACGATTCGAAGTAGTTGGTGTCAGGTGCTAAAAAAACATGGGAAATTACGCAAAGTAGAACGAACAGAGTTTGAAAATAGAACATACACAATTCCACAACCCAAACCAGCAACATGTACAGCTCAGGCCGATGAAATACAGTCTGATGGGAAAGAAGATCACCAAGGTGGTGTTCTCAATGATTGCAATGATGAAGATCTAAATTGTTTTCCAGAGAGAGTTTCAGACCATACCATTGACAGTACTGTACATTGTATGCAACTCTTGACTAACTGCTATGAAGATGAACGTGGTGATCATGAGAGTACTTGGCTGAATGCAAGAAATGGGACAAAATGTTAAATGATGCTTATGATGATATGATGGCAGTCAACACCGACCTTAAGCAATCTCTCAGCAATCTGAAGAGAAAAAACATAGTCCGTCGACTTCAACGTAGAGAAGAAGAACTGGAAGAAAAAAATGAAACCATCCAAAAGCTACACAAAAAGACAGAACAGTTGGAATCATGATTGAAGACCATACAGAAGTCAAAGAAAAACATGTCAGATTCAAGGAGACATCTTAGAACCACCACTAAAAACTATTCAGCTGTGAAAAAAGACTTGAAAAGAAAAAAAATCAATTCACTAGAATTGGAAAATGATAATTTACAAACTAAACTTGATGATATCATGGCAGACAAGGAAGTGAGAGCCTTCGAAAATGGGAGATACACGAACGGATTGTTCCATAGTGAACAAAGCTTACATACAGAAGTTAGAGCAAGTGGAGATCCAACATTCTTCCACAGGTCACAGAAAACTGGGAAAACGTGGATGATGGGGTCAAGCAGGAGATGGCTACAATCAATGACTTGTATTGTGGGAAGCATCTTGTATTGAATCTACAGGAGTATTCGGCCAGTGCCCTTTGTGAGTGGGAAAAAGTGGAAGGCAATGAAGGGAAATTAGGGAGAGAGAAGCAAGTCCTTTGGAATAGGGGTACGATGGAATCAGCTACTCTGCTTGCTGTTCTGTCCTTCTGCAATTTACTACGTCCGGACTGTGACGAACAATCCGTCACAATCCGTCACACTAATCCGAACAATCAGGTTTGACTGAAGAGTTCAAGTCAATTGTGCAAACGTCATTCTTAGTCGCATACAGGGGGAACAGATTCAACATTCCATTTCATAACTCTGCAGCAGTTTATCATATTTCTGACTTTCACACACTCTGTGCGTCATTGGATTCAAAACGGGAAGCAAATATGTATGTTAAGTCATTAAAAGCTGACTTTGATGATGACATCGTTGTAGCAGGAATCCGGGCAATGGGTATCGTCAATCAGCATATTACTGCCCCATTAATGAGGATGCTTGAAAGCAAGGTACACATCATGGACACTGATCAATACTACACGAGACTGCGTGATAAGATACAGGAATGGATGGTCAATCCATCACCATTGTTAACGGACAGTAGTGTACTCTTTTCAGCATTTCCACCAGTCAAAGATTCAATCCATAAATCTCTCTATGACCCTTGCAGTGCGAACATTGAACACCTTACCAAACAAGCACTAATGATAATACTTCACAATTGTCTTGTTTGTGTCACACGCCAGCTGTCAGATCATTTGCCAGGAGGGCGGTTTCACAGTGCTTCAGAAGACATACGGAAACAAACTGCATCTTGTCCTGAGGACAATTTGAGTGAATGAACACTTACAATCATGCAGGATGACTTATAACTTAACAAGTTTCAAGTTTGGTCAATTTTCTGTATTTAATAACATTCCTGTCCTGAGTTATAAAATTTGTGCATACTAATTAGGTGACTTTGCATAAACATGCATAAAATATGCATATAAAAACATGCAATATGGGATTTATTCAAAAACATGAAAGAGTATGATAAGAACTTCAATTTTGGCAAGTTTCATGACAAAATTATGATCCATTCCAAAATAAGAGCAATTACGCACATTTAATTAGGCTAATTTGCATAAAAATTGCATATATTATTGATTTTTTAAAAATATTTTAATTGCATTTCAAATAAAAAATGTGCAGTTTTAAAGTACTTTGGATGGATCTCAGATCAGGAAAGTTTCACTGCAAAATGATGATTCGTTCCAGAGTTATGGCATTTATGCATATTAATTAGCTGGACTTCGTTTATTTTTTGACAAATCTGACCGGCCCGTTAGTGATTTCATGGCCAAATTGAGCTATTTTCACGCTTTATTACAAGAAAATGACAAAATTTTTAAATGCTCATTTTTTCTTTTCTTTGTAGTATGTCCAGCTTTCTAGCAAGTTGACAGTATTTGGTCAATTGTTAATTAATGATTTTCTTGAAAATACTGGGTCAAAATGTGCAAAAAAGGCCATTTTCCCAAAATGGCTGAATTTAGGGTCTTTTTTCAAATCTTATTTTTCGCATAACTCAAAAGCGAAAAATCAAATTTGAAATTTTTTTCTGTTCTGTGTTTCTTTTATGCCCCTCCTTCCTTTGCAAATGGTTTTAAGTCAAAATAAGAAAGTTTTAAAAATGGTGCGATATGCCTACTAATAATAATACCGACCTAACCCTAACCCTAAATTTGATGAAAATATTGAGGCGGTGAGCACATCTTCAGTATATGGTAATTATGTCTGTCAATAGTATCGTTTTGAATAATTTCTATACATCTATTTGCTTTTAAGTTAAAATGACCTCGTGAGTGTGTGTGTGGGTGTGCGTGTGTTCTGAATTATGGAAGCCCCCCCCCCCCCCCCCCAAAAAAAAAAAAAACCACACAGACCCTACAAATAATTCATAACAGGCCCCTTAAAAAGTGGCCTTGGTGCCCCTCTGTTTGGCCATGGTGCCCTCTGCCACCTGGCCTCTGAAAAAGTGCCCATCATCAAAGTGGCCTTGCCTTCCCAAAATCCTATTTCGAGGCCTGTACTTGTCCTCGACTATTCAGTTGGTTCACTATATTATATACATATAAAGTAGGACATAGGGCATAAACACAACACATATCCATGTGTTGTGCTTAAAATGTCTCATAATTTTTTGTCAAAAGTAATCAAATTAAATCAAATCAAATCAAACCTTATATGAAATCAAATCAGAATGAATCAGATAAAAAGACATCAAATGAAGCTTACTTTGTAAATGGTTTGTTCTAAGCTTGAAGACCTGACTGAGATCTCTCATGATGGGCAAGACCTGGTTAGCTCTGTCTCTTTCATGTTGGAACTCACTGTCAGTATCCTGGTGACCTCCCTTCATGACCTCTGACATCTTCTGGGTCAGGTTTGAAAAAATGCCTCTCTTCACCTTTGCACGTATAGGTGGCTGTGTAAAAGACAACAGAGTATGCTTTATCACTTCTTTATTTGGCACATTGTACCTCATCTCTTAAACCACAGAAATCTAGTAGCAACATTGCACTGCTAAGAAAGTGATGACAGACCTCCACAAAATGCTCCAAAGGTAAACTAATAGGAGGGTAGGAATGTGAAAAAAGGGCATATTAGTGACCTATCCCCCTTCCCTTCTCTCTTATGTTTAAAAATCAAAAGCAAGTGACCTAAAAAAAAAGAGGAACAGCACAAAAGGCATAGAACCAGTACCTCATAAAACCATCATAAGCAAGTACAATTTCATGAACATGAAATATGTGTTAATTCTAAAGCATGTTTCACCCAGATGTAGACCTACCTAGGCAGTTTTGTTAGAAGCAGCTATGATATTAGTCCATTACATATCACAGGCAGCAAATCCTGCCAAAGAATTTAGAATCTAATGGTTCAAATAAGAAAATATCTTACCAAAATGTAAAGATGAATCTTAACAATAGAAATTTTAAGTGAAAATCATGCATCATCAAGAACTATCGTAGCATTCTATGGGTACCAGTATCGTTATTTTGCGGCGTACAGGCCGCACCCCTAATTCTGACAACTCATTTGGGGAAAACAAAATGAAAACAAAAGGAAAATCACAAGAAAACTTGCCCAGAAAATATGTACAAGGGGAAAATAAAAGCCAAGGGTTTTACTGTGTTGACTTTTTGAAGACGGTAATTCAAAGATGTTGTTGCTTTCATGTCAGTAAAAACTTATTGCGAGGAAGAGAATTGGAGGTAGTAAAATGCTAGCACACATGTATATCACTGTAGACCAAGCCCACTAAGCTCCACCATTAGCTTTCATCCATTACAAGCCGAAATAAGCCCTTCTAAATAATTCATGAGCTGTCATGAATTATGCATTTTGTGAGATGCTCCCCTCACAAAGAGTACCCACATGACAAACAGTATGCGATGCAAGACAATGCTGACATAAGCGCAAGTGAAAAGGTCAGATCGCGTAATATATGTATTTATTGTAATTTCATTGACACGTTGACGAAGTTGATTTGCTACATCCCTTGCACGGCCAGCGCGCAAGGGATGTAGCAAATCAACTTCGGCCAGTCTGATGCGCCAGTCAACGCACTTAAACTGGTTATTGATCACAAAAAAAATAATAGTAAGGGGGCGGAGCCTCCGATCTATTACTAGTATTTGGAAACCACTCTGCTTTCTTGTTTACCCAACACCTCACTGGGTACCCAACATCTGTATTATATCTTTGAGTCGATGAATTTTTTAATTGGTGGCCTCTAGAATAGTTAGTTGGATCCTTCTTTTAAAAACCATTTTCTACATGAAGGTCTGAACCCTCAAATGAATAACCTATCTGTTACAATTTCTTTCTAACTATACTTCAGTCTTCATGTACACAGATTTAATTTAAAAATTCACTTTCATTCTTTATCAAATGCAAGCATCCATTTATTTATTTTTTTTTTCACTCTTGTTTGCACTACCCCTTTCACCGGCTAATGAAGGCACTCTGATTGCGGAGAGAAGGGGAAAGAGAGCTCCAAGAAGAGGGAATAAAAGGAGGAAACTGATCTGATGATGATAACAATCAAAGAGAAGAGAAAAGAAAACAATTAAAGAACTAAAGAAATAATGATCACACATTGCCCCATTTTCTGTACATTTTACTAATTCCATTTCTGCTCTCATACCCTTCAGTCTCCACTCATTCACAGATTTTACTATTACAGTTGTTGACTTTCTTTTTCTTGTAGCTTTGCTAGAGCAATTCAAATTTGACACATCACTTCTATCTTTTCACCTTCTCAAACCTTCACACTTTTGGTTTACCTTCATGTGGCCGTTCGCAAATAGGGGGCAGTTGTCCCCCCCCCCCCAAAAAAAAAGAATTTTTCAACCCCCCTTTTATTTTTTCTTACTTTTTTTTGTTGGAAAAATGCCCTAAATTACACCCAGATCATTCTATTTTAATTCTAAAAATGCAAAAGCTTCCACTCGGTCACTTTTTTCCCTCGCTTGCACGTTCCCTCAAAACTAAACGAATTCCTGCCCCCCCCCCCCCCCCCCCCCCCCCCCGAGGAAAAAAGTTCCTGCATACAGCCTTATTTATCTTTAACAGCCCTTCACATTGCACATGTAGGTACATTGTATTACCTTTGTATTACTTTCTTAAGGGATATTATTTTTGGTAAACAATATTTCTTAAAATGCTTTAAAAACAGGTTAATCTTCCAGTGTTCAATGCATGTAGGGGGTCAAAAATAAAAATAGGCCATTCAGTCATTTGCAGATAGTAAACTTTTAATTAGAATAATGATTTAATGATTCAACACATTTTAACTTCAAACGTACAAAACTGAAGTTACCTCGATGTAACATTTGAAGGCATCTTGCCAATCCTCATAGAAGTCTAGGGGTTAATGAATTCCTACATTCTTTGATTTAGATTCCTATAAAGCAAATATAAAGTAATAGCCTTTCTTCTCAATTCTAAATTTGAGATGGCAGTTGACATTTCATTATGTAGATGTATAACTCATGCACGATTAGTTGACTTTAATCATAAAAAAAATAAAAATCCACAAATGTTTACTCTATAACTTTTATTTAATGTGATATTCAATGGGACATTTAGTGATAAATTATATGTGAGCCATCCTGGGAAAATGGGTATTATAGGTGAAATTTCGGATTTCGAGTTTTTTATGCTAATAGGTACTTGGACACATGTGCGATGTGTACCTGAAATATAAGAGTCTAATTCCCATGTTTCTTCTAGATATGGCCACTTGAAATGCCCCCTCCCCCCCCCCCCACGCGCGCAATTCGGCTGTTTCGGCCTTTTACCCTTATGAATCAGGCAAATAATGATTGTTTAATGTTGATGGAAGGATGGAGGGGTGCTGTACAACCCAATATTGTATTTATTTTTTTGTTTTAAAAGATTCATGGAAAATTTAAATGCAAGCACGTGACATGCACACACACCCAACACTACACCCTCACACACTCACCCACACACACATGCAGATATAATACTAAAACATCGCCTATGAAAAAGGCAATTTCAAGAGGTTTTTATTTGCCAGTACAAAAGAGAGTATGGGAGGGCTTCACCCCATCTCATTTCATGAACAAACCCGCCCACACACACCCTCACACCTATCCTCCTACTGCATTACAAACAAGTGCACCCCCTCATACACACACACAACCACGCACAAAACACACGCACAAAACACACACACCTAACCTGCACCCCACAAACATGATATGCATGCACACACAAACAGGTTTACCACAATCGGACATACATAAATTTCTAAAATTAAAACTGGGTTGTTAGCATATATTTAAAAGTATCTTTCAGTGAAACCTTGGTCAATTTTGCTTTAAAACAAAAAGAAAAACAAATAAAAGCATTGTAAATTCTGATGGGAGGGGGAGGTTGGAGGTAATTTCATCATGAACTGTCAACATCAGATACAATTCCTGACTTTGGTCTTTGTGATATTACCTCCCCTTAGCCCTTAATCCTTCACCTCCTAGATATCTGGCTTTTATTTTCAGATACTAGTATCTAATTTGTGATCTTGCTCATTTCTGTTTCAGTTCAAAATTAAAAGAACATAAATTAATGTGCATACAACCCAGTTTTATGATTTATAAAATGTGCAAGTTATAAGTAGCAATAATCACACAGAAAACGGTACTTGTATATGGTAAATATTAGTTCTTCAACTATTTTGTCTAGACATTTCACAAATTGAGTGCATTGCAATCATTTTATACTGTAAGTAGATTAACTTCTTTTAGACTTCATATTTGGATGTAAAAGAGAATGTAGCAGTTTCTCTCCTCTGTGTCCACTTCTGCTAAAGTCAAGCTATCTATCACCCCCCCCCCCCCTCCCCGGGGGGAGACGTGTAAAAATTTTTGAAGAAACTAAAAAACGAGGGAGCAAAGCAAACAAGCTTTCATGAGGGTGCTTTTGCATTTTTAAAGTGAAATTGAAGGATTTGGCGCACACCTTAGGTGGATTTTCAAACAAAAATGGGGGGGGGGGGGGGCAACTTTCCCCTGGTACGTATGGTCATGCCTGCTGGTCAAACTGGATTATAAAACTGACTGTACTGGTTTCTTTCGTTGGTGTTCATTTCTGTACACATCAAGCGGTTGTCTATCATACTGGTCTAACATTACCATACACCACACCTTAGCCAAGTGAAGATGGCATCCTCCTCTGACAGCGAAAAAGTAATTTTTTTTAATATATACTTTGTAGTATGGAACTATTATAATTTTTCCTTCCATCAAACATAAAAGAGTTCCCTACTGTTCCATTTCCTCTGCCTGCCAGGAAGGGTGAGGTGAGAGGTCTGCCTTGTTCTCATCCAGGAATGGGCAGATACTTTCCACAGGTACTTTTTGCAGTCCAGGAAAAGTCCAGCTGCTGGATTGAGTGGGGGGCATCTGCAAAAATACTGGGTTGTTGGGAGAGTTCATCAGGAGGGAGAATCTGTTCTTTTACCTTGCTGGATTCTTGGCTTTAAACTACACCTGGTTCTGCTGACTCAAACCTGCATGATTGAAAATACGAAATGATTATTTTTCTAATATTATATCAAAATATGGCAAATATTAGTCTTGCCTTTTGTTTTTCTTTTGATAACATACAAGTGAATGATTGACAATGTAATAGACAACACAAACTTATTCATTTCTCCAATCAGTTTTCATTACAATTTTCATGTCATTTAGTTTCTAAATTGAAGATCTCTGCTCAAATGGCAAAAGAAAATGAAATTGAAGTAATATTATCAAATTTTAAGGGTCATCATTGCAAAAAACAAAAACAAAACAAGGAGTGGAAAAGCCCAGAATAATAAGATTGTGGGGAAAAGTGAATACTCAAAAAGAAGAAGAAGAAAAAATGTACATTTTTTTCTGTAACTATCAACAAAAAATCCTAAGAAAATGGGACAGAATTTTGCACAGTTGAAAGGCATGCCTTTTAAATTATCAGAACTGTGGGCCACTATGTACATGTTGACTACTATTACTACTAAGCACACACTGTAAAAAAGAAACAAAATGTGCTTGTACCTGAAGAAGTGGTATAGGTTAATCCTAGAGGCCTGAATTATGCCTTCAAGTACTTTTGCCAACTGCAGGTTGGTTCTAGGGTTTCAGGCAGGACAACCACAGGTTCAACAAATATAATCCTGAAAGCACTGGACAGCTTCAGCCTTTCTGTGGACATAAATCATATCAAACAGGTTAATGTTGTCATTCTATACAGTGCATGGCATACATGACTGTGATGGTAACTGTAACATCATTTCTACATAAACATAAATTAATTAAAATGGCAATAACAAGAATAGGAGTCCTTTTATTGTTTTGATTAAAGTCCAAACACATCTTATTATACTACTTCAGTTTCATTTTGAACCTTTACATGTACATCTTTAAAGATAAATATTATTGTTTTTAACCTTTTTGTATTAAAAAAAATCACTTTGACATGCAACACTTGCTGTTGAAAATCACATTGGGGAAAAGAATTGTGTTGGCATAACCCCACCTACATGTACCATAAAATGACCCCCCTAACTTTTTCCCACAATTTACATAAGAAATTGTGCAGTAGTCACAAGAAAACTTCATAAAGCAATCAGAAGAACAGGTCTAGGCCTACTTGTATACAAAAAGAATGTGTTCTCTTTTCAGTGTTTCAAGCATGTGTTGCTATTGTGTAAAATGGGAATAGGCCTACTGCTGGGTAGAAAAGAAATCACTGACCTACCTATTTAGAACCTAATGCTAAAGCAGTCCTCGGGTCCGGGCCTTCCATGGTTCTGAGTGCATTTTTTCAGCAATAATGGTATTTAGTGCTATTTTTAGCACTGACTGCACCAACACAGCTGCCCTGTGAATCCATGTGTCTGCAATACAACAAAATAAAATGTGACATTCATTTTAATAGCAAAATGTGCTGGAAATTTGCTGGAAAATACATACACGTCAATTAACAAAATGTAGACAACATCGAAGTTACACACCAGAAAAAGTTGGTTTAACTTAACGTTAGAAATATTTCTAGGAATATTGGAAAGGTGTAATTTTGTTAAGATTTCGAATAATAAACGTAGTGAAAGGTTCAACTCAGCTACGCCTCGTTAAACAGAATTTCAATCTTTCACTTATCTTGTAATCTAATTTGGCCTAAAAATTAGACTAGGATCTAACTTGTTACTTTCTAACCGATCGTGACGTTAGTACGAAAAAAAATGCCAATTCATACCACACATCTAAAATTTAACAGAAGTGAGTGAGAATATGAACAGTTTTTAAGAAAAAGACAAGAATTTACATTTTTGTCCTCTTACGTAAAGAAAGGACTTGCTCGGCAGGGTACCTGCGAACTGCAACAGCCGACGGCAGGGCGAGCCGACCCTGTCGGCTCGCCAGGCGTAGATCTAACGTTAGACCTACAGGCTCTTTAGTCTAGGCTAGCAGTTTTTTGTTTTGTTTTTAATTTGATTTGCTAGTGGTTCGCACACATCCCTTTTACATTCATTTTGACATTCCCGGCACTATTGTGAACCGAATTTTATATAAAAAAGAAATTAAGCGACAGCACATTTAACTTACCTTGATGGGTGAGAGAAATCTCCCCCTTTCTGATTGAAATGTTCATGCGAATCCACACAACTGAAAACGGGGAAATCCCGCATCGGACTCGACTCGTTAAACATGCGCTAGCAAATTTTCCCGCAACTCAGATCAGCTACCAGCTCAGCTAGCGCAGCATAGTGCAGCTCAGGCCAGGGCGCCAGAAAAAAAAAGTATGCGCATTAAACCGCGTACTAGCCAATCACTTGATTTTCACCTACAGTCTGGTTTTCGCGCGACGGCTCACATATGTCAAAATAATCTCTAGAAAAAGTTTTGCTATTATCTGAAGAAAGCATTTTCACGTAGTAGATGTCATCTGCAGTCACTGTCAAGGCTGTAGTCTAGGTGACAGGAAAGATGAGCCAAAGTCATAATCCAGAACTCTGTGGAGAAAAAAAAAAAAAAAATATATATATATATATATATATATATATATCAGATGCAGGATTAGTCAAACAACATTCAGACACCTGCAAGAAGGACTAAAATGCACAAGGTAGGAGTGTGCAAGTGAACAAATCAAGCTACACATATTTTGTCCTACTGACATCTTAGAATTTCATATTTCTGACAGCCCAACTGAAGCATACATGATTCAGACAAGATATAAAATGAAAAATAAATGTAAAGTAAACTTATGCTCATACGGTAATTCAGTAATAGTTGGTAATGCAAGGGGCTTCAAGTCACAAAAAAACATTGGACGGGTCAGATTATGCACTGAATGATGTAATGTTACTGAAATCTAGTAAATGTAAATACATTTATTTTATAGACCACTCTATGAAACCAATTTAAATACTTTGGTAAACTAGACAATCAGAAATGAATCATTTATGACACCAAATCATATCTATGACCGCTTACACCTAATGTGGTCAATGATAGTTAAGGGGATTGGTTACTTATAGCAGCAAACTTACTCTCAAATGTTCAAGTCATACGTCTCTTCTTTGTTCCCCTCAGGATTTGTCAATTCCAGTCTGCATCAATCATCCGCTATGGCATCATACTAAATTAAAAGGAACTTTTAAAAAATATGACTGAATGGGGTCTCTACATAAGCTAAATAACCTACTACATATGTTTAAATGAGATAACCTTCATACACATGAATGCTTTGAAATGGGGGAGCACCAATACAAATTTACATTAATCTACACAATAGCAAAAGGCACATGGGAGCTAAAATCTAGATAAAAATCTACATTCATAACTAAAATTAACAACTGAAATTTTTCAGTTTCAATTCAGAACCCATACAATGAAAAATTAGTGTGCCGACCTGTTTACACACTAACTACATTTTGCAAGAAATGTTGTCTATTAATGTGCATTTAGGTGTCACTCTCCTGTATAAAGGATCTCTGTGAAGTCTCCCCTATGTCAACACAGACAAATTTTGTTACAGAGGAACATGGGAGAGGGAAAATATTTACATGTGCAATGAAACATACTCTACAATTTATAGTTAGAGGTATGAATTTGTGTTACAACTGTCCTGGAAAAGTTAGTTGTTAGTTGTTACCTGTCACTTTACAGGATTTTCTGCTTCATCCTGGACTTGTGGTGACATGTAGTGGACATACTGTGACATTCATCGGTAGAATTCTTCCAGCCTTCCAATATCCGTCTGTGGGAACAAAAAATAAAAATAAAATTAATGAAAAAATCAATATCACTACACCAAGTTGTAATTCATTTCTGATAGAGATACTTACATTGAAATATACATTTTTAATTTATAGTTCTTTTAAATTTCAGTTTCATGGTGTAACCAAGATTTTAGATTTCTTTCACGTAGAAATAAAAAAGCTTACCATTGAGTTACAAACATGTACATAATAGGAAATTAAATGTAAAAATGAAATTTTTGAAATCTGATTAATATTTTATGAGTAAAGTACGGTACGAGAATTCAGCCAATGGGTGGCTGAATCGAGTCACGTGAGACTTCAAAGCTTTCACAGTAGTCATAATACAAGATTAATGAAATACCAGGCCTCGAATTTCATAAAATTTGGGTCACGGCCACTTTTTTGGGAGGGCACATATTCTCTCAGAGGGGCACATATCCTCTTAGAGGGGCACCAAGGCCAAAATGGGACCTGACCTACTCATGCCACGGCACAATGCATAAACGCGCGTTTACGCTTTGTCCACAGTAGTTCATTCATGCTTCTCACTTTATAATTACATACGGTGGCAGTATTTTAGGGGTTGAAGCATAGCTAGAATTTAATTGGGGGTGGACAGTAGTAGGCACACAAGGTGTGCAAATTAAATATTGAGCATACAATGGTGTACTCCTAGGGGGAAGGGTGCAGGGAGGGGGGAGTTCCCCCCCCCCCCCTGCGCGGAAGCTCTGAAGTTTCTTTTTCATTCCTTGTCTGCTCCTGCTTTTCCTACGTTCTCTTACCCTTTTCTCTTCCCTCTGATGCCTTTTCTTTCTTTCAGGGGTGTGAGTGACCACAAATAAACAGCTGAAATCACAAAAGCTCATATACTTTTGCACAGAGGAAGTGCACAAAAAGCCGGCATTAAGTTGAAAATCAAAACCCCAAAAAGCTGAAATCAGCTTTAAAGCTGAACTCTCACACCCCTGTTCTTTCTTTTTGCCTTTTTTTTTTTTTTTTTTTTTTTGTGAGACTGCCCTCTGGCTATATGGATGAATGAAGTAATTCCATTTGAGATTATTATCATTAATTCATGTGGATAAAGCTTAAAATGAGAAATGAGAGAGGACAGAATCCTAGATCATCTTAAAGGTATTTATCACTTGATGAATTGTTAATTGAGGTGTTCATTTCTTTCCTTCTCATCCCTTCTCCCCTTCCTTTCTCAAGAAAAATTTGTTACTGTTACAGGATAAGCTGGTGAAGGTGTGTGGTGCTTTGTGGAGTGAATGCAAGAAAGCAAAACTAAAAATAAAAATGGCCTCAGGCTCAGAGGCAGCACAGAAGAGAAAATGTCCCCTTCTATTATTTATTGGATTGTTGTTAATGTCATTACATAATCTTAAGCAAATGAATGTCCAGAAAATAATATTAGCATCTCATGTAAACCAAGTGAAGAAGTGGTTTACATGTTTAATTGAATACACACTCAGTGCAAGTAGGCCTAAGTAAATTTTCATCACTTCCTATACCCTAACCCAAAACAAAGTAATTTTAAAATGCAGAACTTCACAGAATTAAAGTTTCATCTTTTGGGGTTCTAATATTTTTTTCTAGATATCACATATCTTCACAAAATATGTTTAAACTAATTATCTAATCAAATATCAACCCTACAATGCCCTAAAAGCTGAAAAAATAAACTATTACCCAGACTGAAAAATCTGGAAATCAGCAGCCCGATGAGGCAGTTTCTGCAGGATAACTCCCCCAGAGCTCGGGGAGCAATTGACTCTGAAGGAAGGCCTACAGCCCAAAGCAGCTGACTAAAAACATCGGCGGTGCGCGCTTCTGTAAATAGTAATGATGTTCAGATACTACTCAAGGTAAGTTTCACTGACATTGTGAAAAATAAAATCCACATACTATATCAAAATTTTATTAAAATATCGGCACTCAAGATCAAAAATAACCTTGATAATCAGAAGTCTGGGTAGGAACCGCCAGGTCATTCACTACTTGCACTTACACATACACTACACACTATACTGCACTGGTACATCATCTAACACATGTGGGACTGAGCAGTTAATGATACCAGCCTTCTACGATCATGACGATATCGCAGACTTCTATTAAGGGTGTCTCCTGTTGTTGAAAAAGGGTGCATTTTGTGTTAATTTTAAATATTTTGTCACAAAATAAAAAGGAAAAGTCTGGGTTTTATTTTTTATTTTTTAATGTAGTATGAGTTTCTTAGATTGGAGGGCATCAAGGCCACTCAGAAAATTTTGTGGCCGTAAACCTTCTGATTTTGAGAAGGGCATCATGGCCAGTGGGTGGGGCATACCGGCAAATTGCCGATGGCCGGTGGGTATTTCGAGCCCCGGAAATACCCAAACATGGATTTATGTATCAAATCTATTCTTGGCCTTGTCGACTTAATACTGCCTGTCCAAACGACGATTCATTCTGGACTGGCTTTAGGTAGAATTTCACAAAGGTGGATTCACTTTTTCATCCAGTATGTTTCAGAATATCTGCAAGGGGTAGGTTGTCGCTCTGTGCTGAAGAGGTAGCCGCTGACCTAGTGGAATGGGCTTTGAAATAATTGGTGTCAATTCCAGACACCTTTAACACTGATTAGATCTATCTGACAATAGTTTGCTTTGATGCCTTCCTATGTGGCTGTTTGTAGCAGATAAAGAGTCCTCTCTCTCTGTCTTTCTCAGAGGTTTGGTCCTATGAATGTACTCTCTGAGGTAGTGTACAATGCAGAGTTTCTTGTCTCCTGGCAAGGCTTTGAGTGTCAACTTAGCACCAACATTCCCGGGATGACTTTGTTTCAGCAACTCTGTCACAGCTATTTCAACACAATCTGCAGTCGCATTCACATTGTCAAGTGATAAGTAAGATAAAGTTTGTACTCTCTGTGCTGTGACAAGGGCAAGTAAGGTGCATAGTTTGTTATTTTATGGGCTGGAGTTACGTTGCGAAGATAATTCAACACATTTCCTACGTCCCCAATGAAAGTGTACCTTGGGGTAGGGGAACGGAGGTGGAAAATGCCCTTGAAGTATCTTCTGATCCATGGGTGTGTTGCAATGGTGTATCTCTCGTCTTCCAAAATCATGATTGAAGCTAAAGCACTCCTGGCTGTGTTGATGGAACTGTAGCTTGCTCCACTCTTGTAAAGGGAATTAAAAAACATGAACAACTTTCCCACCTTTGTATGGGTCCAATTAAATCGATGCTCTGAGCAAAACTTTTTCGACTTCTTTATGTAAACCATGTACTGTTGTTTAGTAAATTGTCTCCATTCAGCTGACATTATACTAGCAGTCTCTTCTGAGAGTCCTTGAGCTATGAATTGGCTGCTCCAACTCTGCATTACAGAAGAAAGAGGTGAGAGGGTAGGGTCTGCCTGTAACAGGTTGGGTTAGCAAGTGCCTTTGGTTTGGGAGTTCCCAAGGTTCTTCACATAACATGTTGCATAGGAAACCAAGGCTGTGTGGGCCAGTTTGGGACTATCAAAATTCTGGTGCTTTCTCCTCACTGATCTTTTGAAGGCATTTTGCCACTAAGCAAAAGGGCAGGGGTGGTATTCTGAACACCGTTTTAACTGTGTTTTAAGTTCTGTTATAGCTTCTGTTTTAAGTCATTGATTTACAACACCGCAAAAATGGTATTCTGAGAACTGTTTTAACAGTGTTGTTAAGTTATCAAAGCCACACCCACTGCAAAGATATTATTCAATGGGGAAAGTCGTTAGAGATGAGTCTAAGCTGACTCAACCAATAAGATCGCTCCCTGGGGAAGGGGTGCGTGAAACGGGTGAACTTATATATTCGCGTTGTAATGAGCGCATTAATTTGCGCTTAGTTTCTTGCTTTAATTCAGATGTGATGATGTGACAGAATTATTTGTGCAAATCATCTTTGATATCATTGCAGACAATTGCCAAATTTCTCCACCCGAGGCAAAAATTCTTTCGAAATGTTGTTTCGGGAATAAAAGCAAGGTTTATTGGATCTCGTTATCCCCCTCATTCCAACCAAAAACATTTATGAGCGAGAAAAACTGCCGCCATGACATACCGCATGCAAAGTTAAAACACCTCCCACCCTGTTTTATCTCATGAGCATGAAATGTCAAGCGGAAAGAGTTAAAACAGGAGCTAAAACGGTCTTCAGAATACCGTGTTATTACATGTGCTATTTTTACGCGCTTGCGCACGACTTGCGCCAGGCATGCAAGGTAAGATGCACGGTTAGAAAGAAACAACTTAAAACAAAAGTTAAAACAGAGATAAAACGGTGTTCAGAATACCGATTTGCTAAAACAGACTTAAAGCAGAGTTAAAACAGTCTCAGAATACCACCCCAGGAAGGCATGGAATTTGAAGGAGCCCCAGTCAATAGTGAATGCGTCTACTGTCCGTACCCCTGGGTCAGGCATCCAGGAGATATATTCAGGAAGCTGGGCATTGAGTCTTGATGCAAATAGGTCTATGTCTGGTAACCCATATTTCTAAGTTATTTGGGCAAACACTGATTTATTCAACATCCACTCTACGTTATTGTTGAACTTGCAAGACAAAGAATCTGCCTCGGTGTTCTTACAGCCAGCTAGATGGGAAGCGGTTATCCATAAACCCCTCTTACAATACCAATCCCAAATCTGCAAGGCCATTTCATTACATGCTTTGGACTTAACACCACCCATATTGTTTCGGTATGCTACTGCGGTAGTATTATCCAATCTCAATAATATGTGTGTATTCCTCACATCTGGGCATAAACTTTTTAGTCCCAGGCTAGCAGCTAGCATCTCTAGATAATTTATTTCATTCGTTGCGGCCCTTTCTAGCTCTTCTGCATTCCATCTGCACCCCGCCTTGGATGTCAGGTCATTGGCACCCCGCCTTGGCCACTGGCATCTGTACGAATTTCAACCGATGCTTTCATTCTGTACATAGGATTGGACACCAAATGTGCATGGGACACCCACCAGATAAGTTCTACCCTTGCTTTGCTAGACAGAGTCATGCAACGATCAAAATGCCCTGCATTTCTTCTAAGGGCCTCAATTTTGTCAATCTCTAAATGTCTATAGTGCAGGGGTCCATATTGCGCTGCTGGTAAAGCAGCTACTATATTGCCTATCACCCTAGCGACCTCACGGATGCTTGGTTTCTGTTTACTGAGCAAATTCATGCAAGCTTCTTTGATATTCTCACTCTTCTGACTTGGAAGTGTAATGCACATGTTAGCTGTACTAAGATGGAAACCCAAGAAGTCTAACTCAAAGGATGGGTCTAGAATGGACTTTTCTGGGTGAATTATAAACCCCAGGTTTATCAGTATTAAATTGAAGGTATTAGTAGCCTGTACAGCCATGCTTGCAGTCACTTTATCATTTCCCACTATTAAGGTGTCATCCAGGTAAGCAAGGACTGTGTGGCCCTGCAATCTCAAATGTGATAGCACTGGTTTGAGGACTTTTGTGAAGAGATGCGGGGCAGAGGATAGGCCATTGGGTAGAGCTTTAAATTGCCACAAATTTCCATCCCAAAGAAACGAAGGTATTTTCGAGATAGAGGATGAATAGGGATTGAGCAGTACGCATCTCGGAGGTCTACTGAAGCCAGATAATACCCATGTGAAAGGAGGCTCATAGTAGAATGAATGCTGTCCATTTTGAAGTGTTGGTACTTCACACTCTTGTTCAATTCAGACAAATCCAGGATTAGCTGTACACTACCATTCTTTTTAGGTCTAGTGAAAATCACGGAAATAAATTCCCCAGGCTCATGTTCACATTATTCAATGACATGCTTTTGCTGTAGAGACTGAATCTCGCAATCAATTCTTGTAGTTTCTTCAACATTCCGCTTGTAAGAATAAAGAGGTTTCTCTCATTTCGGGGGAAATTTTTCTGCATCAAATTCTATTAAGTAGTCTTGGACTTCCTGCAAAATAAAAGGATTATTCGTAATTCTTTCCCACAGGGGAAGAAATGGCTTCAGACGACCTCCGACAATTTCAACTTTGTTGCGACCTACCTTGTCAGATTCAAGTGGTGGGTTTATGTCTTCCCCTGGCCTTGCCTGTAGTGGGGTGGGTGATTGTTGTCCCTTGCCGCTGTGGCTGTGGGTGTGAAAGTCTGTGGGGGATCTTGAGATTTCCCCTTCCAAGTCTTCCCTAAAAAAGACTGGGTAGGGGATTCATTCCTTTGTCCTGATCTGCGGTCGTCCCGCCCTGGATGACGGCTCGACCCAGCATTAACGTTCGAGCTCAACCGCGAGAAGACTCATGTTTCCTGCTGTAAGGATGGGAGTGATGCTGATCCTTACTTGCACTGAATCTAGATCTCATGATGCCAGACATGTTTTTCTTTCCTCATTGATTTCTTTCACTTGGCATCCCAAGTCATCTCCAAAGGGGAGGTTGGTGACTTTTTGCGAAGGTTTACAAAGATGGTGGAAAACAAAGTTCACGGCACTAATGTCCTTTGGCAAGACATGAATCTACATTTGCCACTCTCCACCCAGGTGTTAAGTGGGTACCCGATAGGATGCGAAAGTCATTGTGATTTGTTTAGCATTGTGCGCGCCTGCAAAAGGCGCCTGGCTGGAATGCTCCCTAGGGAGTGGAGAAGGTGCATACATTGTATGCGGGCAAGCCTGAATCCGATGACCGGGGTAATAATATTTCTGTAAAGCGCTTAGAGACTCTCTTGGAGATGTATTAGGCGCTATATAAATCCAGAATATTAATATTATCATTATGTCTGGTTTGATGCAGTCTTTCTAATGCAGTTGAGGGAAAAGTTGGCATCACATAGTAGCACCAAGGCATCCTGCTGCTCTTCAGAGAGGGCGGGGGGGAGTGAATGGGCGAGTACATTAATTCCTTTCAAGAGAGATGTCTGAATCCTTTGCAATTTCAGGTCCCTCAACAGGTGCTTGTGGACATGTTCTCCCAAATAGTGGGGTTAACTTTCGGCGTTTCAAGCAGAAAGCAGTTTGAAGGGCACAGATATCGGGCAGCTGCCTCATCCAGCGATTTCTTGTCTAATTTCTGCCCCATCATAAAAGTAATGGTATCAGCCAAACCCTCTTCGAGGGGCTCACCAATCCCCGTTGGGGAGGCAAATTTCTGAGCCATAACTGGAATCTTATTTTCAGGGGCTCTGTCTCAATCACCGCCCTGACTAACTGCCATCGAAAAAATGCTGTCAGCATCGTGGTCAGCACGATTGGCTGATAAAAAAATAAGCGACACTGCTGTTGTCCGCAAGCTCAATCAAGGCAGGTGAATGTCCCTGAATACGACAAGAACAAAGTGAATCAGTTGATCTAAAAAGATCCTCACCTTCAGGCTCACTGATTACGCTCATTCTATCAACGTTGTCATGTTGATGGGCTTGAAATTGGGATCGCTCCACTGTTTCCATTACTCGTTCAAACATTGATACGAGTTTCGAAAGGCGCGATGAAATTCTGAGGTGATCCACCTCCGGAGTGAAAGCCGAAGCGGCCGGTGTAGCCGGTGCGGCGGGTCCGGATGTGCCTTCCCCTGAGCTGCGGGCGGAGCAGCCTTGGGCTTTCTGCTAATACCACTCGGCACAGGCTTCTTCTTAGTGGCAGGAGTTTTACTTTTTGGCTGTCCAAACTTTTAAACTTCTAAACTTTTAAACTGAAGAATGTGGTCATACTTAGCTAGATTCAACAATTAGACATAAACTAATGGTCATTCAATAATTGTTTCAACTTCAAATGTTACAAGAGCAACAAAATGGCAAAAGCATCAACCAGGACTGTCGGCGTAACATTTTAATTGTATACTCTCCAGCCTGCAGTGAGTCAACTAAAGTTACACAAAGCCTATAATTACAGTCTACGCTCTACTGGAGTGCCCTCAAATTCATTACCGTAATCATAATGTGAATAAGAAAGAAAAGTCTTTTGGAAATTTGTGTTGTTACCTGTCACTTTAGAGGATTCTCTGCTTCACCTGGGGCCTATATTACATGTAGTGATGTTCATCATTAGAATTCTTCCAACCTTCCAGTTCCAATATATCCATCTGTAGGAACAAAAAATTGAAAATTAAAAATAAAAAGAAAGCATTATTACAACCTGGGGTGGTATTCTGGGACTGTTTTAACTCTGTTTTAAGTCTGTTTTAGCAAATCGGTATTCTGAACACCGTTTTATCTCTGTTTTAACTTTTGTTTTATCTTTCTAACCGCGCATCTTACTTTGCATGCATGGCGCAAGTCGTGCGCAAGCGCGTAAAAATAGCATATATAATAACACGGTATTCTGAAGACCGTTTTATCTCCTGTTTTAACTCTTTCCGCTTGACATTTCATGCTCATGAGATAAAACAGGGTGGGAGGTGTTTTAACTTTGCATGTGGTATATCATGGCGGCAATTTTTCTCGCTCATAAATGTTTTTGGTTGGAATGAGGGGGATAACGAGATCCAATAAACCTTGCTTTTATTCCCGAAACAAATTTCGAAAGAATTTTTGCCTCGGGTAGAGAACTTTGGCAACTGTCTGCGATGATATCAAAGATGATTTGCACAAATAATTCTGTCACATCATCACATCTGAATTAAAGCAAGAAACTAAGCGCAAACTACTGCGCTCATTACAACGCGAATATATAAGTTCACGCATTTCACGCACCCCTTCCCAAGGGAGCGATCTTATTGGCTGAGTCAGCTTAGACTCATCTCTAACAACTTTCCCCATTGGATAATATCTTTGTGGTGGGTGTGGCTTTGATGACTTACAACACCATTAAAACAGTTCTCAGAATACCGTTTAAAGACTATTTTAGCAGTGTTGTAAATCAGTGACTTAAAACAGAAGTTATAACAGAACTTAAAACACAGTTAAAACGATGTTGAGAATACCACCCCAGGTAGATAGTAACATTTAGCATATACAGTAGTAGTAGTATTTGATAATTACTTCAAATTGCACTCTCTTTCACAGTGGCATTTTCAGTGACATCTTCAGAAGAGGTGGGGGTGAGACTGAGAGGTTGAACAACTTGATCCAACTTCCAAGTACAAATGTGTCCAGATCTAGACCTACTAAAGATTTTTAATTTCTGAGGTTTAACTTTTAGATCTTGTAAACTGATGAATGTGGACAGTGAGACCTAGACTAAAGGTCACTCAATAATTGCTTTAACTTCAAATGTTAAGCATTACAAGAGTTAAAGACACTGGCAAAATCAACCAGGGCTGTCAACGTAAACAGTGTGTTGATTGTGTGCTCTCCGCTTGCGCTTCAGCCTGCAGTGTCAGCGAGTACTACAGTATCTACACACACTAGTAGAGTCTAACAGTTAGTAATAATCTAATAAATTCTGCTGGAGTGTTCACTCGCATTTATGACTGTAATTATAATGTGAACAGAAAAGAAAAATCCTGCAGTCTAGTCTAGGTCCAAATTTGATTTTTCACGATGCCAAACTTCTGATATGAACAATTTTAGATATCAAAACCGTTCAAGAATGGTCAACGTGAACACCAGAATTATCATAGATGGCCCCCAGCAGTACTCCGGGGAAGCTACCTCGAGTACATGGTGCGAGAACGACATCCGCGGTCAATCTACCTCATGACGATGAAAACCCAACTCTAAGTTCGAGAGTATATTGTTTCTAGCTCTTTCGGAAATAGCTGTTTACAGTTATTTCCAATTGTAAAGAAATTATTGTAGATCAAGGAGAATAGCCAACTATTTTGAAACAAATGGTCAAATTCCCGAGATTTAATCATAACTGCAGTGATACTCACGTTTTCTCTTTGAAGAAGAAACCTCTCACTTTCTGCGAGTAACAAGAATAAGCACGTCATGCATAAATTTGCATAACTGATGACGCAATAGGGTCAAATGAATAACCATATTTCGAGAACGATATTATCGAAACAAATACATATTCATGACCCTATAATCCAACCAAGGGTGGTTATTTCGGTTCATGAATATTTAGAAGGGATTATTTTCTGCTTCTAATGGACGAAAGCTGGGCGGAGCTTAACCCCATTGGCGTGCTGCTTTCTGTCTAGCTATATATTTAAAACGTCTTTGCCATAGACCCTAGCTGTACGTGCACATTACTTTTCCTAACTTGAAAAGCTCAAAATACGAATGGGACAATCAGCCGTCAATTCAACTCTTAACTTGTGGCAAAATCATAAATAAAATAGGAAAGAAAATCTTTCTACCTCTCAAAAACATCACATAGACATATCTTACTTGGATTCATATTTCCTCAAAACTAGTTTCTAAGTAATTTGTGGTGACAAAGTAATATGTAGAGGCTGAGGGTTTCGACACGTTGTGTGAAGTACAATGATAGCTGGCCATTGTCGACGTGCGCGCCATGGAAAACACAAGCTCATATGCATGCACAAGACAATGACCTAGCATGATGCCTAAGAGGTCAAAATATTGGTGCGCAAACAAAAAGTGCCACACCACAGATGCTGTATGAAAATCTGCCGCGATACTCACCTGCTCACCATACAAAACACACACATCTCAGCAAGGGGAACATTGAAAGATACGACCGCTCACATATATATAGCGCAGTGG
Organism: Echinometra lucunter; assembly: GCA_029962745.1. Taxonomy (NCBI): domain Eukaryota; kingdom Metazoa; phylum Echinodermata; class Echinoidea; order Camarodonta; family Echinometridae; genus Echinometra; species Echinometra lucunter. Next base: position 34,016,004 of record CM057151.1, read on the forward strand.
TTAATGCGCCCTCTGCTTTTAAGCAGAGAGCTTATAAATGCCTAAAGAGCCTGTCTGTCTATAGCTGCTTAAAGTGATACTTTGCCCTTGCAAATGTTGCCTATACATTGTTAGCACGAGATTGATTCTAGGTTAATCGAGCTTTGTATCAAGTTAAGTGCCTCGCACTTGCCAACCTTTGGAGATACCAGGTCATTTTTGTTTCTATTTCAGATCTGATTTCTATATTTATGATAGACATCTTAGTGTTTGAATAATGATCACATCAATAGAAATACAGTAGTTTAACTGTAGTCCCATCCATACATATACTTGCACTTTTTTTACAAAGGTCTGAAGGAGGGTAATTTTTTGTCTGTGGTTGCCCATAGGCCATATCCCCGACTTTGCAACCTCATTTTGGGTAAAAATAGTGCAGCATATATGCCTGAAAATACAATACAACAAAACCTGTCCAATCACAAGCAATTTGGCTTGAGAATTTTTTTTTTTTTTTTTGGGGGGGGGGGGTTGTAGTCTCTGATTACTACCCACAGAAAGGGTTCTTGCGCAGACAACAGGATTACAAATTAAAGTGGATCTATAAATGCTATACTGTTTCACTTCAATTTTTAACCTTAAAAGACTTGAAATTAACTTACATCTTTCACTGTAAGGAATTTTCGTAGTGTTTCATCCTTGCCCAAGGTACTGTGTTTGATGACTAGGTTGAGGTATTTCTCTAAATGACGGCAGTCTTTATGAAACTCATCACCTGTTTGATTAAAAAAATCATAAAAAGTTTTAACAAAAATGGAACAATTATTAAAAACTCAAGCTATAGCCACAAAGTGGTGGAGAAATTGGCAGGTGTGTTACTATCAGAGATGTATGCAAGTCATTTTTTGCAAGTCCAAGTCAAATCTCAAGTCATTTGTTGCAAGTCAAAGTCAAGTCGCAAGTATTTTGGCCATAGGCCAAGTCAAGTCAAGTCACAAGTCATCACAGGTCAAGTCAAGTCAAGTTGCAATTCATCACAAGTCAAGTTAGTTATCATCACAAGCCACGGAACGTTTTTGAAAGTGGGGGGCTGCATGTAAAAACCAAAAGAATCACTTCCAGGTTTTGGTACAGAGGCCAATGCGTCTACTCAAAAAAGTGAGGAAGGGGGGCTGCAGCCACCCTGCAGGTATCCCCTTCTTCTACGGTTTGCTAAAATGCCTTTACGGTAGGGGGATTCCTTTACGAGGAACAGTACAGTCTTGGCGGCCGCCGCACTCGCTCATAATACAACCAATTTGCATACTCAAATTGCACAAACTTTAAAACAAAAAATAGAAAGTGATTCAAAAACTTTTTGAATCCCTTTCTATTTTTTGTAAAGTAAGTATTTAAATGAAGAGATTTTATCTTATCATTTTAAAGTGGAGACGAAAAATGTGTCATATTTTCTATATTTGAGTTACACTTTCACTTTTGTATTTTCAATTGTAATAAAAAAACATGTACATGTACTATGCAAGGTGGCCTGATTCCAAAATAAAAAATGCAATATCTGTTTCGTTCTTCGAACAAAGCGTTTTGGCAAAAAATAGAAAACTTTTGCAATGTTTTTTTTTTTCTTTTAATTTCCTTTTCCTTAGTTTGTAGTTGGTTATTAAATCGGGCGCTTTGCGCTTCTTTGTTTCTTTACTTCTCCCTTATGCTTCCCCCCCCCTCTCTCTTTCTCTCTCTTTCTCTCTCTCTCTCCCTTTTTCTCAGGTTGGTTTGGTATCCATGGAGCTTTTTGCGCTTTTGTGCTCTGCGCTCTTCATGTTTGATACTTAATAAATTTTCATCATTACCTGATGAAGGCCTATGGCCGAAAATTTGTAAATTTCACGTCTGACGGAATTTGTTTATTTATTGGCATCTTTCTTTTCCTATTCGAACATTCCGAAGCAGAACTCATATTTTTGATATTCTATATATCCAAAAAATATAATATCGATTTAGCAACAACAAAAAATAATAGATGCCAATAAAACTTTTCCTTAAAATACCAAAACTATTCAAAAGAAATGATAATGATATAAAAAAATAAAGCTTGTTGGTGATTATAGTCAAGACTGACTGATCACCATTCAACATGAATCAACAACAACAACGCGCGCTCGTGTGAGAACCACTGAATCATATACAGTGCTTGTGGCTGGCGAAAACATTCCGTACCTGGTATGTGCGCACATATTAGCTAGCTAGCTCGATATGCGGCCGGTCCGGTCGATCGATCAGTCATGCGCCGTACCTTGTAGTAGAACTAAAAGGGACCGGGAGTACTATAACTTTACGTTAGAAGTGTTTGCGATAAAGTACCGTGATTTTTTTCCCCTGGCCCAATTTGTACGTAATTTACATGATTTGAAGTGACTTGAAGCCAAGTCACGAGTCATTTTTGTCGCAAGTCAAGTCAAGTCACAAGTCATTTTGTCGCAAGTCAAGTCAAGTCACAAGTCATTTTGTCGCAAGTCAAGTCAAGTCGCAATTCATTGGGGAATGTATCAAGTCAAGTCAAGTCAAAATAGTGACTTGAGTCGCGACTTGAGTCCAAGTCACATGACTCGAATCAACAACTCTGGTTACTATATACACGTAATAATGTAAAATCAGAAATTGCATAGGTGCTTTGGGGGATTTTGTTAGTTATATGATTTGAAAGAAGAATACACATGTTGCAGGGTTTCTAGGAAATGACTCACAGGTATTTTACTGTTATCTTATTTATTCATTTTTTTAAAAATCAAGTTATGATCTTTAATTCTGAAAGCTTTCCAGAGCTAACTTGCTCCAGCTCCTACCCATTGTCACTGTGAGCTTTGAAATATTACGGAAACTAATGCTCTCATGCTATGCCTTATAGGACATGATTGACCAACTCTTTTACTGCCAAAATATACAAATGCAATTAAATGATTCATACATGTTGTTCTACTTGTAACTTGGCTCTAATATGTAAAGATAAGCACTACAAATTTTACAATGAAGTTTAGGTAAATGTATGCAAGGTCTTGGTAAACAGAATTTTCCAACTGCCCCTTATTATTATTATCTACTTTGGGCAGATATCATTCCTTTGCAGAGTGCAAAAAAAATTATATTTGTTTTCATGATCAGAAAATTGTATTGATAAATGAAAGATATTCAAAAGAAATGGACAAGTTACTAAAAATATTGTCATGCTCTGTGATATTAAGACTGACCTTTGACCTTTGTACTTTCCTCTCCAAGTTCCTTCCTGGATTTTGTGGCAGTATCAGCAGCTGATGACACAGGCCTAGGAGGCAATGGGGGCACCTACAGAATGACAAATTCACACAATATCAGATATGAACTTGATAACTAATCTTTAGCTGACTAAAATGATGCTACATATATCACAGTAGCCAACTAGCCAAATGGCTAGGTAGTGATCACAGTCATATCTGCTGATGTTTTCATTGCGTTTATCTTTCCAGTATCAATATATCAGGAGCACTATGTACTTGTATGTAAATTAATAATTGAAATGAAATCTATTTAGATAAAAATAAATGGTCTGGAAAAATATCAAAAAATCTGAACTACAGAAAGGATTTGGATTATACTTATTAGTCCAGTTATAATTGAGGGAGGTGCCACCTGGAGAAGGCGAAATTCTCATGTGGTTTTTCTACACCAGTTTTTCATGGGGAACAAGAATATTGGAGGTAAACAGGCTGTATCCTGAGAACTTTTTCGTGAGGGCGCTTTTTTCAAAATGGCTGCCAAAATCCCATATAAATTGTGTATATGGGTTAAATAAGTATCTATGAGGCATATTTGACCACCTTTTGCATTAGCTTTGATTAGAGTATTCATTACGAAGCTATGTTTGTTTTACAGAATCCATAAAGTGGTCCAGAATGAGGATGCTTTTCAAAATGGCCGCCAAAAACCCATATAAAGTGTGTATATGGGTGAAAAAAGTATCTATGAAGCATGTTTGACCATTTTTTGCATTAGTTTTGATCAGAATTATTAAAAAAGAAGTGACTTATGTATAACAATCTATAAAGAGATACAAAATGAGGGCGCTTTCAAAATGGCTGCCAAAATTTATGAGGTGCTTTTGATTTAAATTAGTTTTGTTCACATATATGCAACAATAAACCATGTGATTGACAAAAAGAGAAAACTATCAATAAGGCCACTTTTCAAAATTTGGATAAATACATGAAAATGTATCAGCAAGTGTGTAACAAAAATACATTTGAATATTGATGTACTTTCTTTATTGAACTCTTCGTAATTGTTTGAGGACTGTCAGTAGTGTTCACATTCATAATGCCCATCACAATTACAATGATATTTCAACTGAAGGTCATCATAATAACTTGTTGATGTTTTCTGTTTACTATATAAAATAATACTAACAGAAATACATTTTCAACACTTTATACTTTTCCAATTTCTCTGAATAATTTGTATCTTCATGTAGGATATTCAAGAATACATGAAAAGACCCCTCACCTAGGAAAATGCCCCCTTAAGTTGTTCAGATTCATGTAAAAGTTAAGGTACATGTAACTTTCGCTGTTATGTCACGAAGATTTTCAAGTTCTACCAAAAAATTTTAAGTTTGAGGTTTTTTTTTGACAAGTTCTTAAAACTGCCCTTTTGATTCCCATTTTTGTTTTTGTTCCTTTTGTTGTTGATTCCTTACATAGAAATACATGTATTGCTATTTTGATCAAAGATTGAATAATGTTGTTTTATATATTGTTTGTTTTGTTTCAAAACAAGAGATCATATCTTACACTCTGATTTCCTTTCAAGTTTGTTTACTTTTGACAATTCATCCAGTAACACATCATGTAAGTTTATTCCAGGCCTTTGTCTTGACTGACTTGTCATATTTCCTTTTACATAATAACCCTACATTTGCTGTAGTTGGAAAGACATTACATGGATCAAGTGGTTTTCGAATATGTTACTGTTCTACTTGTTTTTCTTTGAATAGTTATTTATTTATAATTTAATAAATCATAATGCAACATACTTTTGTTTCCTCTTCTTTTCATGAAGGTCGTAAACAAAAGTGATGATACAAACAATATATATTCAATTTCCACACAGGTATACAATTTGAAAAATGGAAACTCCTCATCAAAGCTTGAATACACTTCAAGCTTTGATGGGGAGTTTCCATTTTTGTAATGTTTTACCAACTTGAAACCAAAATGAACAATATAATAATACAACATTAAGCAATCTTTGATCAAGATAGCAATATTTCTATATGAGGAATCAACAACAACTAAGGGAATAAAAACAGAAACAAGAACCAAAAGGGCAGTTTTAAGAACTTGTCATAAACCCCCCCCCCCCTCAAACTTACAATGTTTTGGTAGAACTTGAAAATCTTTGTGACATAACAGTGAAACTTACATGTACCTTAACTTCTGCACAAATATGTACAGCTCCTAAGTGAGGGGTCTTTTCATGTATTTCTTAAATATCCTACACGAGGATACAAATCATTTAGAGAATTTAGAAAAGCATAGTGTCAAAAATGTATTTCTGTAAGCATTTAGCAAACAGAAAACACCAACAAGTTTTCATGATGACCTTCAACTGAAATATTATTGCAACTCTGAATGTGAATACTACTAACAATCCTCAAACAATTACGAAGAGTTCCATAAAGAAAGTATATCAATATTTAAATGTATTTTTGTTGCACACTTGCTGATACATATTCATGTTATTATCCAGATTTGGGTAGCTTTTTTTTTTAATAATTCTGATCAAAACTAATGCAAAAATTGGTAAAACACACCTCATAAAACTTATTTAACCCATATTTTAATAATTTCAAATGGGATTTTGGCGGCCATTTTGAAAAGCAACCCTCATTCTGGACCACTTTATGGATTCTGTAAAACAAACGAAGCTTCGTTATGAATAACTCTAATCAAAGCTAATGCAAAAAAGTGGTCAAACATGCCTCATAGATACTTATTTCACTCATATATACACACTTATAGAGGATTTTGGTGGCAATTTTGAAAAGCGGTCTCATTCTGGACCACTTTATGGGTTCTATAAAACAAACGTAGCTTCATTATGAATAACTCTAATCAATGCTAATGCAAAAAGTGGTCAAACATGCCTTATAGATACTTATTTAACCCATATACACACTTAATATGGGATTTTGGTGGCCATTTTGAAAAAAGCGCCCTCACAGAAAAGTTCTCAGGATACAGCCCGTTTACCTCTGATATTCTTGTTCCCCATGAAAAACTGGTCTAGCAAAACCACATGAAAATTTCTCCTTCTCCAGGTGGCACCTCCCTCAATTATAGCCCGTACTATATAGTGTAAGAGAAATACACCAGAAATCCAAACAAAATCTAAATTGAATGTTTCTGTTACACAAAAAGAGTAAGAATTCTATACAACTTCTGTGTAAATATGCGTGTAGTGTAAAGTTTAAAGAAGTATGTTGTCATACCAGTAGTATGCTTTCCTGCAAATACCAAAGAAAGGCTTTTGAATCTAATATTTGACCCAGGTAACAATAACACGTTTGGTCAACAAGTGCTCTTTTAGGAACTCTTACATAAAAAAGTATTCCTGTCAGTTTCACTTGGTTCCTTTTCAATTCACCATCTGGAGTTGTGTTGTTACTTTTTAAAATAGTTTTTCCAGAACTTGGTCATTAACTACACTAAGGTATCTTTTCACTGCCCAAATTCACTATTCATGGTAAAGATGCTTTTTTCAAAATCTTATCTTGACTGGAATGCTTTTTAAGGCTTTAAAGGAAACTAACATCCTCAAGTCATGTAGTTTTTAAATCAAAGCTAAGACAGAATAAAACAGATCAGCAAAAATTTGATCAGACAGGGAATAAGAAAATTATGCCTATATGAAATTGTCTGTTTTTGACACTTCCATAGCTATTGATGACATCATTTGTGGACAACTCTCATAGAATTTCACATATTTTTTTTCCTTGAAGACCACAATTTTTCATTGTCCTTATCCCAAATATGCTGTGGAGAAAACACTTCTACATGATTGGGTTGGGCTCAAGAAAATATGCATATCTTAAGCAAAATTACATTGTTTAATTATGTTTGTAAAAAACATATTGAGAGTTGTCCACAAATAATGTCATCAGTAGCTATGGTAGTGTCAAAAAAATTGTCAAACAGAAAATTTCATCTAGCCATAACTTTCTTATTTGGGGTCCAATTTTATTCAAATTTTTTCGCTGATGTGATTTATTCCATCTCAGCTTTGATTTAAAAACTACTTGACTTTAAGGGTGTTGGTTTCCTTTAAGAGTGAAGTCCATACATGCCAACTTAGGCTGACATTGACACACACCCTTCCAGATCATATGACTATCAACATACACAACTAAATGTGCTTTTTCTGTTGTGCGTACCATGGTGCTAATCTCAGTAGGAATGTTTATACTTACAATAATACCTCCAATGTCATTTTCAGTGGTGAGACAGTGTTGTAGCCATTCAAAATCTTCGTATATTCTCTCAACAGTCACCTCTGTACCATCCTCTTCAAGCTATCAAAGAAATTCATGAAAATTGCTATTAATCCATTGCCTATGGGCAACCAAGTGGTCCCTGTATTAAAGCTACATATATGGTGAATTTGAATATTCGAATACATTGTAGATCCACATGCATAAACCATATTTCATCACACATAAAGAATAGCTAGCAGCAAGCCCATCAGAACTGATACATCATATACTAAATTTTCTATTGAGCATAATCCTTTTTGATAACTTTTACACTGTAAATGAAGATTCTACTCCTACATGTATATTCAACAATTCATTTGGTCTAATTGGAGGCACAGGGCATCAATTGTGTTAAAGTAAATGTGTTAACATCCATCTGATGCTAAGCAGACAATATTAAGGATTCGATACTCTCATTGTCGTTATCATGATGTTTTGCAAATATGTTAAAAAACACATTGGAGAGCCCTCAAAGCCTCAATGAAAACAGGAGACGTACGATACTATACATGTATAAAGGCTTAGGCCTATACAGTATAACTGCAGTGAGTATGAAGTGAAATAAAATGTCCCCAAAACTGCATGAATGAAGATGATATGCAGTCATCATCTAAGACCGAATAAGCCATGTTAGTTGAACTCTCGGCTGAGGTTCATCTGTCAACAATTGCCAAGGAAGTAAAGCGATGAGACACCTTCAAGATGTCACTTCCTGTTTCTCACCACAAGCCTTTGTTTGCAAAAACACATGACCATGAACTACAAGATTATGACATCTCTATTACTTTTAAGAAATACATGGAATTTCAGTGATATCACAGCAAACCACAATCTTTAAAGTGAGAAAAATGAATTACTATCAAACTTGTCATGACCTTATAGTCTGCATTCACTAAAAGTCCACAGCACATTATAAAACCTGATAAAAAATGTTGAGTAAAGGTAAATAAGTAAAAAAAAATCAATAAAAGGTAAAACTGGATGAAATTACAGGTATGAATTAAAAACTAAAATTATTAAAGCAAAATCTATACTTTTGAATAAGTAAATTACTGATTTAATGAAGTAAACATGGGGATAACTTTCCTCTGAAATGTATAACAAGCCATTAGCCATATTGTGTCTTGCGCCCACTTGTGAAACTAGAAATATCGCGACCTCCATTGCCATGCAACAGAAGTGTATCCAAAGCTCATTGTGAAATAACTGCCATAGAATGCAACATCCCATAAAATTTGAGAAGGGCTATTTCATGAAAAGCTACTCCCTTTCACCTGCTTCCCCTGCACCTACTCCCACCCCCTTTGATATGAGTAACATTATTGCATTGATATTTTACATGTGTGAAGGTAAAATCTGTTTGTGGTTGCAGTCTAGCTGAGGGCTCTAGATAATTTGTACAATGTAGTGTCATGATGAGCTTATCATTTCGAGAAAACAATCAAGAGAACAGAGTTTCTTAAAGAAGAAGAGTTAGTAAAAGTCATGAGAGCCTTGCAGGTAAACTTTAACATTTGACCTGAAATGACCTTCGACTTCACCATGTGACCTCTGACGACACCATAACATGAATGTACCCCAAGTGCATCTAACATCCAAGTTTGGTTGCCATTGTAGCAACAGTTGCCAAGTTATGTGTCATAAGAGAGTCTTGCGGGTAAACTTTAACATGACCTCAAACCACCTTTGACCTTATCAAGTGACCTCCACCGACACCATTGCATGCAGGTCCCCTTAGTACATCTACAACCCAAGTTTGGTTGAAAAGTGAGAGACAGTTGCAAAGTTATCTGTCATAAGAGAGTCTTGCAGGTAAACTTTAACGTTAGACCTGAAATGACCTTTGACCTTACCATGTAACCTCCAAAGGCGTCATAACATGAATGTACCCCAAGTGCATCTAACATCCAAGTTTGGTTGCCATTGTAGCAACAGTTGCCAAGTTATGTGTCATAAGAGAGTCTTGCGGGTAAACTTTAACATGACCTCAAACCACCTTTGACCTTATCACGTGACCTCCACCGACACCATTGCATGCAGGTCCCCTTAGTACATCTACAACCCAAGTTTGGTTGAAAAGTGAGAGACAGTTGCAAAGTTATCAGTCAAAAGAGAGTCTTGCAGGTAAACTTTAACATTTGACCTCAAATGACCTTTGACCTTATCACATGACCTCCAATGGCACCATTACATGCAGGTCCCCTTACTGCATCTATAACCAAGTGTGGTTGAAAAGTGAGGGCCGGTTGCAAAGTTATCTGTCATAAGAAAGTCTTGCAGGTAAACTTTAATGTTAGACCTGAAATGACCTTGGACCTTACCATGTGACCTCTAAAGGCATCATAACATGAATGTACCCCAAGTGCATATATCACCCAAGTTTGGTTGCCACTGCAGCAACGGTTGCCAAGTTATGCGTCATAAGAGAGTCTTGCAGGTAAACTTTAACATTTGTGACGGACGGACGACGGACGGATGATGGACGATAGACGGACGCCATTTGGATCCCTTAGTCTAGCCTCCACCTCCGGTGGGCGAGACAAAATGTAATATCCCCTTCAGGAAATTTTACTTTGAGACCAAACTGTTCTGAATGAAAACAGGAAAATCAGAGAAATATAGAACCAGAAACAGATATTAAAAGTGAGTTTATAAATCTGGATCAGTTTGGAAATTTTATTTACAAATTTGTGATGGCACTGTAGGCCTGTTATTAAGATGAAATGTCCAAAAGCTTCTTTAACCTTCAAACAATCACATTTTGCTTATCATTTGCATGATTTATTTAAAATTTATTTCCATAAACTTTTTCGCAATCACTTACTATGGCCTCATCATCAACAAAGCAAACAGAGTTAACTGGTCTACCTCCTACAATGATTCTATCTTTCATATTTATAAAAGCTTCCTGGACCATTGCTTCCACATACAAATTGAACAGTACAGGATAAAGTGGGCAGCCTTGTCAAACTCCTCTCCCAATACTTCCCGGTTCAGAGTCTCATTGAGCTGTTCTTATGTAGTGCTGTAAGTCAAGTGCCATGTTTGGGTTTGGTTCTTTTCGACCAAGGAGTTTTAAGAGCTGGAGTCACATTTAACTCATTCCCTTTGAAGTGACGTTCGATGCCACCAGGAAAAACTATGTCAGGCATGTGCTTAACTCGATCTTCCTTGCAGATATGTAGACAAAAGTTTTCTGCCTGGCTGCAAACTTACGGGCCATTTCCAAAGGGAAATATGCTTTTGTAATGATAATTACTTTTCGCTACCACTCGTCTGATAATATGAGCATTACTCAGTGCTTACGTTTACAGGAGGCAATCGAAAGGAAATGGTGCAAACTTTCCTGAAATATGATTCAAAATTACTTGACTGGGCATGTGTGGGCACTAATCTGACATATAACATCATAAATAACTGTACTTCAACAAATTCACTTTTTATTTTCGCTTGCAGGAAGTAAACAGAAAAGTGTCAAATTGCGGGTTTTAGGATTGTAAAATTTTACTCTTTTTCACAGATTAAAACTGCTAGCATGCGACATACGCAAATTTCTGGACACAGACAGGCTTTTGTATTCATATTTTATCATCTCTTCAATTTTCTCTCTGTTAATTCAAATAAAAAGTGAAATATTAACGATATTTCATTTCTGACAAAAACCATTACTCAAGCTTTCCCATGATGTTGGCGGTATCAAACCTAGACATCAAAGACAACAGCACAGATTCTATTGTGCAACCTTAGAAAGGGGCAGCTGCTTGAAATAATTTGTTGCTAGTTGGGACTCCAGCTCTTAAAACTCCTTGGTTCGACACAGTTTGGCAATTTTTTTCCAAACTTTGCTTATTTTGTTATACTGAATAGTAAGTATTTAGGAATATTTGTGGGAAAAATTGAAGAACATGTACGAAGGATGAAATGGGAAGGAAAAATTGAAAACGTGAATAACACTTTTAAAAATATGGAAAATGAGACAGCTTACATGCTATGCAAAAATAATCATTATAAAATGCTTAATTGTACCTCAAGTTGTCTATGTGGCAGTGCTGTGTCCAAGTCCGAGTTGTAAAACCCGAGTCCGAGTCCGAGTCATCACCTCTGAGTCCAAGTCCGAGTCATAGCCTCAAAGTCCAAGTTCGAGTCATCACCTCAGAGTCCGAGTCCAAGTCCGAGTCCACAAGTCCAAGTCCAAAAAAAAATCGAGTCTGAGTCACAAGTTAAGTTCACATTACATTGGACATCTTCCTAAACATGAAAACAAATTACACCTGCAGTGGAACCTCATAATAGAGAGTTCAGATATAACAAAACGCTTTTATAACAAGATAATTTTGCTGGTTCCAACTCTTTATATTTCTTGGATATTTTTTTTTTCAATCCTGATATAATGAGGCAATTTTCATGGTCCGAAGGACCTCCTTACTAAGAATGATCACTGTTATTCCCTCCCTTAAAATAGATACCAATACTTCAGATGAATCTTCTTAATATGTTTATATTAATTATATTTTTCAATCAATCCCAAATGTATTGTTTTGTTTATTGTATTAATGTTCTATCTACCTAAATCGTACTGTACAGGATTATGTATATTATTTTTTATTTCAATATTATATAGTCATTTATTTAAATCAAATGTCAACCAGTAAGCAATGAATTGCAGTACTAGACAATAAATATTATACAATCAAATTCAGTATTTTTAGTTTTCATTTGCTATAAAGTTTTGCATTCTAAACTCATTCATGATTATTCCTCCAAGATGAGAAATTTAATTTCATGTCATTTATTTCATTTATTTTCCATGCAATATGTTGAAATACAATAATCATATATAATTTTCATGTATACAAATAGTTGTATAAAAAGGTTAACATTATTTTTCAAAAATAATCGAACACTTTTGTTTTCAATAAATTTGAAGGTTGCATGGAAAAGGTTAATATATGGCTTATTGGCTTGAAAGAGACCCGACCCCCCCCCCCCCTGTGAGAATAAAAAGTTGAGAAAAAAAAAGTTGAAGGAAAAAACAGTTTGTGAAGTATAGTAGGCCTACATTTTCCAAACTTAAATCTTTTTGTTTTCCCTGGTAGGCCTACTCTTTTTTAAAAAATAAATCACACCAAAACATTCAAGGCCGAGGGTGAGTTAATTGTCTTGGCAGCCATTCGTTACATCATGATCGTTTGAAACAACCCCTCCCCCCCCCCCCTTCATGAGACAATTTACCCTCGGTCATAGAGTTACACGGAACTAAATGCCCTCAGCTCAGTAGGGGCGAGCTCAGGTACATCCAACCCCCCAACCCAGAGGACGAGTGGTCGACCAACCAAGGTCATATATAATTATGCACGTGCAATTTTTGTAAGTTTTGCAACTGATATAAAAAGCAGCGCAGCTCATGCATACTGATCAGTGATGCTGCTGCGAGCTAACTGCTGTACGCTAGCGAGCATAAATTATGCATGCTCAGCTCACAGCTAGTGCAACACTAGTAGGCCGCTGAATGTAAAACAAACTGAATAAATAGTCGTGGAGTACATTACAGTAGGCCTATACGTATTTTAATTCATCAAGCAATTCATCAAGCAACAAAATACAACCAAAAATATATTGAATGTCAATACTTTAGAAAAGGCGCAACACGGCGGCTACTGCTTGGACTCGTGCGTGACTCGGCGCCAAGTCACGAGTCACGATTTCTTGGACCGAGTCTGAATCCAAGTCCAAGTGAGAAAAACTGGACTCGAGTCCGAGTCCATACTCGAGTCACACAGCACTGCTATGTGGCTACAGTTGTTCTGATGCCAGAGTATATAAGCAAGGGTTTACATAAGACTATCTATTCTTTTTTCATGGAATTCAAAGTGTGAAAATGTTAAAGGAAAATGCAACCCAGGCATCGGTGTGCTTTTTGTGAACAGAGATGAACTAGACAGATAAACAGTGAAAGTTTGAGCAACATCGGACAATCTCTTCAAGAGTTATGAATTTTGAAAGTTTAAGCAAATCCCTATTATAGGGATCCTTGAGTTGGCAACTTTGCCAGCATCTGTGATGTCATTGTGGACAACTCTCCATTCATTTTGTACATAGAATTTAACATTTTCTTCATTTTCCAGAAAAATAAAGATTCTTTTGATTTACTGCTTGAGTATGACATGGCTACATCAATTCTGCAAGCATTTTGGAAAGAATTATGTTGATTCCTGACTCAAAATTTCATATAAATCAATTTTTTTGAAAAATCATACACAAAATGAATGGAGAGTTGTCCACGATGACATCACAGATGCTGGCAAAGTTGCCAACTCAAGGATCCCTATAATAGGGATTTACTTAAACTTTAAAAATTCATAACTCTTGAACACATTGTTCGATTTTGCTCAAACTTTCACTGTTTATCTTTCCTGTTCATCTCTATTCACTAAAAGCACACTGATGCCTGGGTTCCATTCTCCTTTAAACGTAATATCTGTATCAGACCAGAGGGTGAAGGAGGTCTTGGGATAGTTGATTTATATTCTAAATCAAAATCACTGATACTGTCATGGATATACAAATTTTTAAATATTGATGATGTAGTGTGGAAAACTCTTTTCTCCTTTTGGATGAGCCACATAGGAGAAATTCCTTATTGTTTTCAACTAAATTGTCATCCAAAACACATGTTGCATCTATGTAGAAAGAAAAGTCTGCCGATGTTTAATATTGATTTACTATGTACATGGGCTGAACTACGTCATTTAAATGAGCCAAGTGTTAGAATATGTATAATGAAATACTTTGGAATAATAGTAACATTGTAACAAATAAGCAACCATTAGTTTTCAGGAATGGAAGGAAGCCGGAAGTCTTAAAGTTAAACACATCATACATGAAGGTAAACGGAGAGACATCTCCTGTTGTAGTGATTTATTTGATGTTAATGATTTATTGTTTTCCTTTAAATTAACGAAATTAAGGAAAGCATTCCTTAAATGTTGGTTAGAGAAATGGAGTACTAGTACATCAAAAGAGCAATATGATGACCTTTTGTAACAACAGGAAATTGATACCTCGGTCGGAGAATGTACATGTGTATTAACGTAACTTGCACTAAAGCTAGAAATTATTACTTATAAATTGTTCTTAGAGAAAAAGGTTAATTTTTTTTTACATTCGAGTTCTGGCAAAGATGGCTAAACCTGCCAGGATCTTTTGCTTGGAAAGACATCCTCTATTTTAAGTTTAAAGGGATAAAAGATAACAGGATTAAACAGTTCAGTTTCAAATTTTTCCATAGAATATTGCTTTCTCGAGACAAATCTGTATAAATGGAAAATTGTAAATTTCAAATCAATGTGAAACATGTAACGAAATCGAGATTATTGATCATTTTCTGTTCTATTGTAAAAAAGTTCAGGTCTATTGGAAAATTATATCTAGGATGATTTATTTTATGTTTGAAGAAGAAATAATGATAAATGTAGAAATGTTGTTAATTGGGTATAGAATAGGTAACCCGAAGCTTGATTTCATCAATTTCATGATAAATTTTGCAGTTTTAATACCGTTTACCATCATTACATAAAATAAAACCTTAAGAATTTGCATCATAGTAACAAAAGGTTGATTGTCGAATTCATTTCATCATTCAAGTCTTATCTGAAACACTCTGGAGTTAAACAATTTAACGTCACAGAAGTGAAAAAAAAAACTGATATGTTGTAATTTTTGAGAGATTATATCATTGCACTCGTGAAAATTTTGTTTGTTCTTTCTATATTTTTGTAAATATGTATGATATGTGAATATAGTGAAACAATAAATCCTCATGGAAGAGGCAAAGAGAAAAAAATACTGAATAATAATTAAAAAAGAACAATTTAAAAATTAAAATAAAGGAAAGGAATGAATACAGGACAAGAAATTATCATTCAAGCAGTGTTTTTTATTTAGAATTATGATCAATTATGATCAAGCTTGATTACAATCTTATTATGATCAATTTACTTCTATTACAATCGATTACAATCTTAAGTATCTTTGGGCACATTTTCAAGCTTCTAACATTATTTTTTTGTAAAACAACTCAAATTTGTGGTGATAAATATTATGAAATTACATGTAATAAGAATTGAAGTAGAGATGAGGCACATGCTTTATTCAGGGTTTTCTATTTTTTTTTAACTTTTAAAACATGAATTTGGGAGTTTCCATAACATGACCCCAGTTTTTCTGACACACCTGACATCCCTTTTCTGACACCCCATTTTCCCGTTCACTTTTGTACATGCAGCATGCAGCTAGTGAATATTCATCACTGTCTAATTAATTTTTCATGAGGAGAGGTGTGTTCAAATTCCATATCTGTGATTGGCTTTTATGCTATTGAATATTCATTAACCCATACACGTACTGACTGGGACTCCAACATGGCCACCAGTTTGGCTCTGCAATACGCGAAGGGAGCTACATGTAGTTTTCCTCGTAGTTTTCATCCCTTATTTGCGTTATCTCATCATTTCTTCTTCAATTACAGCTATTCAAACCTTTCTTCGGGATAATTCTTACTTTTTGTGGATATATTAGCATTTGATTTTTTGTTTAGTGAAGTCCTGGTGAGTCTTGGCTGAGCATTGTGTTTTTCCATGCGATGGTGATATGCAGCATAATGGGTACGGTATGAAGTTTGACTACGTCAGTGTGTGATCAGGGTGATTTTTCGGTCTATCCTTAGTGTAAGCGCGCACAAAATTTACAAAATAATCACGTCTGAGAAGTTAAGACTAGAAATGAATCCTGGTATGAAATGAATCCGGGTATAAAAGAATAAAGTGCACCGTCAACTTCATCAACTGCTCATGGCACAGTGGTTAAAGCCAGATGTAGTGGAGTAACGAATAGAGAAGCAATAATAACGGTATCATTATGAAATTGATGACAATGGCGTTTATTCCGTTGACGAATAGTTTAAAGTATGATAGATATTCTTCGATCAAGTGCCTACCATTCCGTGCCTGCCTACACTAAGGATCGACCGATTTTTCCATTGTTTCTATTATTTTTTCATTTAAACCCTTCTGTCTTCACTGTAAATAACTTTTGTGTGATGCAGCTTTATTTCTTTACGGAAAATTGTGTTTGGTTGTTGTGTATTTCCATATTTAGCCTGAATTTCGCCTAAACCCAATCTGTTTCATTGTGCTGCGCGGGCCATCTCAAGTGTCCCTATAGTCTGTACCCTATGTGCGCCAAGCTGGTGGCCATTCAATACCTGAGCTAGACTATGTGGCTTTGCCCTGTATAAAAATATAAATAATCTCCCCTAATCATAATAAAGAAAAGACGATCACAAAGCACATTACTTCTCTTCCAAGATTCCCCCCCCCCCCCCGAATTTCTCCTTCCTCTTTGATAGAGGTAGTGTTTCGCTATGATGAAAAAAAAAAAAAATGGGGAGAAAACACTTGTCATAAGTCTGATTCATAATTCAGGCCTTCTTTCCCATTCTCAACCTCTCCTATCATCTCAATTTATGCTCTGGCTGGCCAAGACCCCTGGGGGGGGGGGGCCCACTCTATGTACAACACTGTACCATGCGCGTGCACAAAAACGCGGAATAAGGGGTGTTTTTTCAGTCATTTTTTGCATAATCTGAAGTGAAATAAAAATGTACCTAATTCACAGTGATTTTCCCCCTTTCCATCAATTTCCCCCAATTTTCACTGATTTTTCAATTTATTTACAGTCGCATCATTCATATTTTTGTGACATTGTTCCCCCGGAGCAAGGTGTTAACAAAATGGGTGTATATAGCTTTGGTATATACGCCAAACGCGTGCGTCATGCATACTGTATCGCAATATATGCAATAGGCCAGGCGCAATCATTAGCAAAACGAGATATATAGCGATGCGAGTATGGTACGGTTTACGGTAAAGTGAGCCATGCTTAGTAACTATATCACGGTAATATCGAGCGTGCGCAGCCATATGAGCATGCATGCATATTTTTGCTGACTAGACTAGCTATAGACCCAGCGGCCAGCAGGCCCGCGCCGCGCCCGGCTGGCGCGGGCGGGTAAGCTAGCGTAGATCATACAACCATGGCACAAGCAGATCTGTCCATGGTCGTGGAATGCGGCCAATGTGAACTGGAGGGGCCAACCTTTTGGTGTTATGATTGCTCACTTTATTATTGCAAAGATTGCAATCATGCCTTTCATCATTGTTTACCACCCCCTTTTTTATTATCAAAATATGAACTTAGTCCCTGTTGCTTTTGAAAGAACTTTTAAATGATACATTCTTACTATTCCTACAGTATTGCTCTAATGATAAGAGTTATATTTGACCTAGTCCTTGTTAAGGGTGCTTTTTAAGTCCAATGCTCTCAATCATTGTTAAAGGTATACGGAGAGAGAAAAATCCTAGTTTAAGGGTATGCGTTGAGAGAAAAATCCTAGTTAAGGGTATGCATGGAGAGAAAAATCCTAGTTAAGGTATACGTGGAGAGAAAAAAAAATCCTAGTTAGGGGTATGCGTGGAGAGAAAAATCCTTGTTAAGGGTATGTGTGGAGAGAAAAATCCTAGTTAAGGGTATATGTGGAGAGAAAAAATCCTTGTTAAGGGTATGCGTGGAGAGAAAAATCCTAGTTAAGGGTATACGTGGAGAGAAAAATCCTAGTTAAGGGAATGCTGGAGAGAAAAATCCTAGTTAAGGGTATGCTGGAGAGAAAAAATCCTAGTTAAGGGTAGCTTTTTTGAGCTCCGCGAATCCTAGTTAAGGGTACTTTTTGAAAGGGTGTGCACGAGCATGGTTACAGTGTTGTACATAGAGTGGCCCCCGGGGCCAAGACCAAATCTATTTATAAACAGGAGATTAATTTTCTTGACAAACACAATCGAAAATCTTTTTAACATTACGCAGCTGTGTGAAGGGGGGGGGGGATCACTAGTCTTTATTTCTAGTAATTATATCACTTGCTAAAGTATTCTAATAAGCTTCATCATTACAATTTTGATGTATTTTCATTGCACATGAATGTTGAATCCAATTTGGGCAAATGTGTCACTTGCTCAATTTCTGATGACAATATCTGCCTTAATTATGTTTCTAAAAATGCTTTATAAATTGAAAGGTTTAGAAGACAAGATAGGCATTCATGCTTCATTCAGCTAGCGATACTTTTCCATGTCATTCATTCATGCATTGCACCATCTGGCGGGAAAGTGATAAGCTTCTGGCATTGTCCTAAAATTCGCATACGCAGTGGGTTGTTCTATTTCTTTTAAGGGGGTTTTTATGAGGAGAAACATTCAAATGTCATTGGTTTACAGTATTTATCCATCGAAACAGACTGCACATATACAAACGTATTTATTTCTCATGTATATAAATTCAAACGCATACAAAAATCCATTTATAATTCTTAATTCTATGCTCATACCTTTGACGTAATTCTCTGATCGCATTATGAGAAATAAAACTCTGCATCTGAACATTAATAGCGGATGGGAGATTCCATGATCATATGGGGGTAAACATGCAAGAAATTGGAAAATGAATAGACGATAATGATATATTATGCTATATGAAGAACAGAACAGAGTGAAAGATGTTCAAATTATTTCAATCGATGGACAAGAAACAGAAAACTGAAGAGATACGTGATGACATTTTTTTCCCCGAATGAATAAAGTCATTTCCTTTAGCGCCGATCCTGCAACTGAAATGCAAGATGCCAATGCAAGGGCTAAAATGAGATGAGATGAGAGTCGTACGGTCTCAACGAAAATGGCTTGTACGTCTATGGGTTAATAATGTTCAATAGCATAAAAGCCAATCACAGTTTATGGGAATCTGAACACACCTCTCCTAATGAAAAATATCAGACAGTGAATATTCACTAGCAGAAAGGCCAATCATAGAAGAGAACGCTGCATGTACAAAAGTGAATGTGAAAATGGGGTGTAAGGAAAAGGGGTGTCAGGTGTGGTCAGACAACGGGGTCATGTTATGGAAACACCCCATTGATTCATGAAATCTCTCACCAATAATATAGTAGGCCTGGCATGATTTTACTAGTGATTTTACTACTCGAGGCAAGTTAAATAAAAATACCCCGAGTTTTTTCGAGTACTTGAGTAGTAATTTGCTGTCAAATAACCGCTAAGTTGCATCATAAATTACGGCCAATTCGTAGCATGAAGTCTTTGGACTTGGGCTCCCGTCGTCGCGAGTGCAATGTCCACCACAAGAATGCAATGAGTGGGACTGATTCAAAATTTCTTTCATCTCAAAAGAACATTATTACCGATTTTTACGTCCATATCAATGAAAAATGTTTGTACATGTATATCCGCACTCAATAATTATTTTGAAGCGGAAATTAGCGATTTTCGAGAAAAAATACCATTAGCAACCACTCTTCGTAAATTTGTTGGTATTCCATTGCCAACGCCAAACGATCTTGTTAATGTTGACAATGATATAGTAGCCTTTGTCAAGAGGTGCAAATAATTACTTGGATTGTGCTGTCAGCTCGAAAATAAAGCAATCACTTGTTTCTAAAATAGTTCAAGCGATATTTATTGAAATCATTATGAATGATGATACAAGAATAATTAGTTCGCCATGATCATGATTACAAATTATCTCAGTGATATTTTATAAATCAAAACAATTAGAGGCTTTATCGTAAGCCAGGTATTTTACGTGAATTTTTTTTTTTCATGAATGGAAGTTTGTGACTGTGGCCGCATGTGCCGCAATATTCAATTGTGAATAAAGTTTCGTGGGGCCTTGTCGTTACTGCCTGCTACTTTATGTCGACCAAAATTATGAGAGTAAAATCAGAATTGATTATCAATTATTTGTTTTATAACCATTCATATCCGACCAAAATAATTTATCTGGAACCTCCCCCCCTTCCGTTTTGATTGTCATTTTTATCTTGTGTTTGACTTTGATGCGTGGCTTTGTGTTACTCTGCTTGCATCTTTCGGCTATTATTTTTGAAAATGGAGAAGTAATGATTTAATTTGAACAATTAAGTACGGCAATTCGATTTACTTTATTATGATTGCTTATAAAATAAAAATGACGTTTTGATCATGCTTACATTAGTAATAATCACAGCAGTATCATTCTCTGCTGTTCTGGAAGCTATTAATTATTTGTGTCATCTACATGCCCCGATCTATATGCAGATATTTTTTTATGAATAGTTGCCTTGATACGCAGGTGCGATCATGCACATGAATGTTATGCAAGTTTTGGCCTGCTCATATCAAATAAATGCGATAGCCTCATTTAAAACAGAAGTTAGAATATGTTATCGAGAGTTGAGACCTGTATCACACTGAAAGTACTTGGAAATTATGATGGAATATCAATTTTTGGTAATTATGCTGAAGTGAATATCTCTGCCCCCCCCCCTTCTTGACTATTTATGTCATTTCATATCAAACGGTGCGTTCCAATTCGGTCTTTGACAGTTTACAATTGCAAATTGCAGTTTCTAACATCAATGTCGCTGATACACATCGCTATTAATGCATGGCAAAAATGAAGAATTTCGTGCAAAATTGTGAAAAGAAAGGTGAGTAGAGAGTGTTCTACTTCGCGAGTGAGCGAGTAACGAGTAAAAAAACAGTACTCATCCATCATGCGAGTAGCTCGAGCAATAAAATGTCTACTCGCGAGGCGAGTTTTCAAACAGCACTTTGAGTCTACTCGAGTAGTTGAGTACTCGTTGCCAGGCCAAAAGTAGGTAGTAATTTTTATATAAAATGAGGGTGTACGTCAATCTGGCACATTGTTGATAAGGACAAGTTCCTCACTGAGGGCCGAATTAATGATCCTATTTTTTAAAGTGCCGAACACCCGAACCAGGCCTTTGAGTTCGGTTCAGTTCGGTTCATCCTGTTCAGAAGTGCCATGTTCGACGAACTTCCGTTTGGTTCGGCGATTCGGTAACAGCACTATTCTAATGCTCACTGTCCTGTCCGAGGTACAAGTTCCTGATGAGGTTGCCTGTCCTTCCAGTTTACTCCAAGAGACTTCAGGCACAACCAGTAGTTTAAACCCAGTTCCACTCTATCAAAGGCTTTCCTCGTAGTCCACCAAACAAATGTTTACTTCTTTCTGCACTTCTAGACTATGTTAACAAAGGATTCTCATAACTGCTATAGCCTCATGGGTGCCAAGTCCAGCTCGAAATCCAGACTGATTGCATCCTAGAAAGCTTTCAAGCTTTCTCAACCAATCTCCTTGTAACAATTCTAAGGATAATCTTGATGCATGGCATATTAAACTTACTGTGCGAAAATCAGAGCATATTTTGATATATTTTTTCTTGGTACTGGATCATGACTGTCCTAAGACTGTCCTTTGGCCAGTTCAGTTTCATTGATATTTACACAGTCCTTTCTAGTTCTTTTCTCATCTCTCCATCTAAGTTCTTAAAAAGTTCTATTGGCAAGTCATCTATTCTGGATGCTCTCTTTCTCTTTATTTCCTCTATAGCCTTGCAAATTTCAGAGCTGAGTAAAGGTGAAACTCATATTATCTTGATCTACCGTCTCTTCACTTCCTATGTATATATCATCTGGCTTTGCGACCTTGTCATATAATTCTTCATTGTGTTCTACCCAACTCCTTTGAATGTCTGATGATCTGTCAATCTTTCTCCAGATTTGGTATCATGTCAAAGATGTTTTTGTTGTTATTGTATTTTATAAAGAGTCCGAAAATAATTTTGGTTGTTAAACCATGACAATAAAGAAATTGAATTGAATTGAATTGAATATCCCTTGGCTTATCACCTTTTTGTGATCTGTTTCATTAAGTTCCCTGATTTTGGCATACATCATGTCAATTCTACTTCTTTTCTCTAGTGATTCTATCTCCTCACACTGCTCTTTAAGCCACTGTTCTCTTGCTTCGTCTATCTCTCCTCGAAGCTCATTGTTCAGGTGCCTATACATCGTTTCCTTTACTGGTGTTCACCCTTTTCCACTGCCTCCTTTCCTCCATCGTGTCCAGCATAGGTGACCCATGGTTTCCTGGATTCCGCCTTTCACATAGCCAATGGCCTCCTTTGCACATTCTTTGATGTTTTTCTTTCAGCATAGTCCAGATAGCCTCAAATGTTTCACAGAGAACATCCTATGACTGGGCTGCTATGCTATCATCCTGTCCTTTGTAGCTAATCGGAATGGGAAATTGTCATACTTCAAATTCTCCAGATTCCATTTCCTTCTACTTTCCTCCCTTCAGTTTCTTAAGGGTCAATGTTGCATCCATATGATAAGATTATGGTCAGAACCAATATTAAAGTAGATATAAGAAGGCAATAATGTCTATGAATTTGGTATCTATGCAAAGCATATGTCATAAGTTGTTTATTTCACATGGCAAATCACAAAAATCTTCTGGCTCCTAGATATCCTCAAGTGAAATGTCAATAAATAGCCTCCTCAGTCAGCCGGCAAAACCAGTCACGAAACTTGTCCACTATTCGTGATGTCACGAGGGGGTGAACATATATTTACGTACCTGGATGTTCCATACAAAACATGTGCAGAGAGACAGAGAGATTTCTGCTTTTTTTTTTCCTAAGGCTGAAAAGTCAAATAATTCAGAACTCTGTGATCAATTCTTTTCCTTCTCCTTATACACGTATGCGCGCCTCTCATTGCCCCTGTGGCATCTTTGTGCTCGCCGACATATTTGCAAAATGTGCGTGCATAAACCATATGATGGCGTCATCACACTAGCTCTGATTTATCGTCGATCGTTGCTATGCGCGGTTGCTAACGTGTTTTCGAAGGACAAACATAGACTATTGATGCAAATATCAAAACTTTGGGAGCCTCTCTTGTCTCATTTCCTTGATATCCTGTTTCTAAATATTGTTTTCTAGCGGTAGTCAGGGATTCTGATGTATGACTTTGTTCTGAATTGCAAATATAAAGCCATTTCCTAAACCTGCCTCACATAACTAAAATTTGCCATTCACGATCTTTATTGCCCTTTACCACTCTAAAACAAGACCCTTCATTTTCGCATTTTTCTTCAAAAAGTTCAGTTTTTCATGGAATTTAAAACCTTGTCAACCCACAGTTTGGAGGTTTATTTGGTTTAAAAATTTGGTTTTGTACAGTCTCAATTTGATTTGTTATCAAGACACCCGCTTCAAATCAATGCTTTTGTGTGCAGTGTGGACCGAGTCGCCGGGAGAAGCCTATTGAATTTGTGTACAATTTGCCTGTGTGACGTCATTGCGTGGAGTGACAAAATGTGGAGGGCAGGCCATCGCCACAGGGGCTAGGGCTTGTGCGGTTTGTTGCCATTTCCTTTCTATTTTTAAAATCAATATTAATATTTTGATAGTTAATACACAATTTACACAAAGACAGTTAGCATCCAGACTATTCTATTTTTTTTTTTTTGGGGGGGGGGGGGGGGTGTTTACTGTAAGTTTTATTGAACACAAAATATAACTAATCAGATGCTATGTGCCCAGCCCCTTGTAATCATCTCTCCGTCCCCTCCCAAATTATCCACCTTTCCTTAAAAAAAAATGAAAAAATAGATTAAAAGAAATAATGAAAAACAATAAAAGGCCCACATGCCTGCGCAGCCAGATCAAGGAGGACCTTTTAAAGGGCTAAATTATGTTTTTTTTATCCAATTACTCTGACACTTTTTAACGTAAGTCTTAGTTCGAGGTAATCATTTGTTACAAATGAATTGCCAGCTAATATTTAATTTATTGCTTGCTTATTCGGTTTTTTATTCACCTTTATATACCTGTTAATCAGAGCAGGGGCAGGGTTGCTTTTAATTTTTAAATAGATTTTTCCCTTTGTGGCTACGCCACAGGGTAATTTGGGGGCACGCGGGATTGAACCGGGTTGATTTTTTTTTTTTTTTTCGAGTTACTCCGACACTTTTTAACGTAAATCTTAGTTGGAGGTAATTATTTGTGACAAATGAATTGCCAGCTAATATTTAATTCATTGCTTGCTTGTTTCTGTTTTTTATTCACCTTTATGTGCCTGTTAATCAGGCAGGGGCAGGGTTGCTGTTACTTCTAAAATAAATTTGGCCCTTTGTGGCTACGCCACAGGGTAATTCGAGGGCACTTGGGAACCGGGTCGATTTACAGCCCTTGACGTTGCTTTAAGTCCGGTGTTCCATAAGTTTGCAGTGGGTTGTGTTTGAATTCTTTTATTCTTAATCTAAGTTGCTAATTTCCCTTCTTCATATTTGCATTCCTATACACACATACATGTACTATAATACATGAAGTATATGGACCTTCTAATTTCACTCCAAATGTGTTCAGGAAATACCTAAATAACAGCTTCAAAACCAAATGACGGAGTAAAAAAGCCAATGATTCTGATAGATATAACCTTCAGTAATTTCTGATTCAATGACTAAGGTATATTTATCATTCAGTATATTTTTAATATTTTTTTCAAACCAATCCCCTCAACAAAATCAAGTAACATGCGCATATCATTGCATGCGGGACCGGACAACTCGCCTAAACCCAGCCCGCTGGATACGGTTAAAAGGCCGATGGCGCACCGTTCGAAATCGCCTTCTACTGCTTATCATCAGGATTCATCAGTCTGATTTTAGTTTGGGAAACATTCGAGTACGATCGTTACAATGTTTTTCCAGTAAAATAAGTTCTTCTTCCTTAGAATAAAACACAACAAAAAAAAATTCCGTAGAGCTATACCATCCTATTACGTAACAAAGTCACCTTACCATAAATTTGAGCCGAAATGAATAAAATTAGCTCAATTTTATGCAGTATTTTCAGGATGAAACCAAATTGAGACTTGACAGCACTGGGTGAATTGTCTAGAGTCACCCTCGAACATCACAAGTAAAAGTACCCCTAAGTCTAAAAAACTGGAACTTAGCTAATATAACATTTTTACCAAACCCTTAATTTTTTATGATGTAAATTGTATTTTTAAGGGTGTAAACCATGTCACAATAAAAAAATAGGGGTATTTTTTATTGATAAAACACCATTTATTGGAAAGAGTATGATATGAAGGGTACATCATGCATATTCATCACGAAGGACAAAAGGAGACGTTTGATTGGTATAAGATCGAAATATTGGTTTTGCATCAACATGAAAAGAGCTCTCGATCCACGCAAAAAGTGATTTTGGAGCTGAAAATGGCTGCGCCCACATAAATCCGCGAACGCGTATACGTGTATAGTTCATGGTGTGAACATCAATTATCTGGTTCAGAATTATGACATATGCATGCTAACAATGCGAAATTAGTTGATATTTTCACCATTATTTTGGGGGGAGTGTGTTGAATTTGGTGAGATTATGAGCTCTCGAAAGTGGATCCGGCCGCTCGTACCAAAGCGCAAGCGTGTGTATATTTTTGTTTGTACCTATGGTGTGTACCTAGGTGTGTACATACTGACGTTTGCATGTATGCCAGCGCAATATCCATCAATCCACGCCGGGTGTAGGTGGCTGGTCTTCCAGTGGAGAATCCGCTCTCTGCAAGAACGTTCAGGCAGGAGCCGCATCACTCGCAGATGAATATCGTTCAACTACGACGTCATCAGCTGCTGGAAATCTCTATATAAAATTTGATATTTTGCTGTTTTTATAGGCGTACTGCATCCTTTTGAGGCATTCACACATATGAATGATAAGTATGATCATAGTTCTAGGAATTACCGATTCACATAATTGATCCTGCACACCAACGAAACCCGTCTGACATTTACTATTCGTACGTGCAGGTTCAATACAATGGTGATGGAACCTCGTTTTCCGAGACAGTAAACTCGCCTTAAAACTCTACAAAAAGGAAATTGTGACAATATAAAAAAGAAATCAGCTACTGGATTACGTTGTTTTGTGTTTCTTCAATCAAATAAAAACAGAAAATCTTTCACTTTATCCCATTTATGAATTTACAATGGCAATCTAAGCTTTGACAAGAATGCACTTTTACATAGGCACATCATTGCCACTTTCTTCCACCGGCGCATGCAATCCCCCTCGTGACGTCACAACCCAGCACCTAGGTTTCTGGATGCGACCCGGCATTTCTGACTTCGAGATTTTGGTGAAGTTTAGTCGCTTAAATTCACCATTCTGAACTTGTTCTGTGGTTGAATGCCACTCAGTGTTATTTTGGGGGTTGAAAGCTTTCCATTTATGTGATTATCTCAATATTTGTGATCGTTTTCTTATATCAACTTTAAAATTTATTCTACATCCCTACAATACACATATTTTATGCAAGTATCATACATCTGTTACCTCGTTTCGTTCATCACAGGTTGAATTCACAAGATGGACAGCACT
Source organism: Echinometra lucunter (assembly GCA_029962745.1). NCBI lineage: Eukaryota > Metazoa > Echinodermata > Echinoidea > Camarodonta > Echinometridae > Echinometra > Echinometra lucunter. The sequence goes on from CM057151.1 coordinate 34,042,904, forward strand.
ATTAAAGATCCGTACCACCAGACATACACAATTAACATACGGAAATCAGTTTACACATTCTGTGTAAGTTTTCTTGGGTGGCATAATCTGTATCCATATAGTTTTAAGCAAACTTTGCAAATTGCTCAAAGTTGCTGTTTGGGCAACAAAGATGAAAATGTTCATATACCACATAGGAACCCAAATCAATGAAAAAACTTCAACGGAAAGAACTTTTTAGGTTTGTAAATTGTGTAAACGACTATGTAATAACAAGACTTATGGAATAATCTAGAAAATTCTTTTCTACAAGCAGGTATAATGATTGCTATGAGTCTTTGTGTGTTATTCATTAGGAATAATGCTTTCTCTTCTAGAAATTTCTGTAGTTATAAATACACAGAGAAGACTGGAAAGAGCTTCTCTGAAAATTCTTCATTTACACTGTACATGTATGTAACACTTGGCACTTTTTTTCACTAGGGCATCACCCTACATGTAACACAAATGACACAAACTTAGAGGCATTGGCTAACTTTATACGGAATGAAAAACTGTAAGTTAGACACAAACCGCGATTTTATTAGTTTTCGTCTCGAGAGACAATGGGCCGTATCGATAAAACTAGCGAATGCTTTTTCTAACCTTCTGCTTGTATCTTCAGATAGCCAAATAAGTCATTGCTAGCAAAAAGAAGCAGAACCTTGTTTCTTAACCCATAGAAGTACAGTGTCACCTTTAGGAGATGCTTTTGCAGTATCTGTTGGTCCAGAATGTTGGGCAGTACATATCATACATGAGCAGAAAGGGAAAAATGCACTGACAAATTTGAGCCCATTCCCATTGCTGTATGGTGTGGCGTTCTCGAATTAGAGCAGTGTAACTAATCATTAAACTCTTTAAATTGACAATGCAGTGACCAGTATATAATCACTATTTCTGTGATCAAATTGGCAATTTCTTATTCAATTTTACAACTATAATTCATTTTGGTTTATGTTATATCCATATTTATTTTTTTCAAGCTATGTAAACGTGGAAGTAAATAATTTGTACTGCCAATTTGAGGATTGAAGATGATTAATTTACACCTCAAGAAAGCTCTGTACTGCTATTAAAAATTTCCTGAAAATCAAAAGGAAAGGTTTTGTTCTTGTACACAAAGGCCTGCCAGATTAGGAAATGCCTGTATGAAAAGGATGAATATTCTTTCTTTAACTTAAGCGTTTGCTTGCTTTTTTGCAAGCTCCTCTGCAGGTAGCTTGCTCTCTTACTTGCGAAAACATGATGTAAATTACCATTCTTTATTTTCAAATTTCAAATTGCCCTCACTTCCTTTTTAAGACCATTAGTAAGCTGATATATGTATTCATCTTCAGTCCCCAAGGTTTGTTATAAAATTGAATATTAAAACCAGTTTGGTTACATTTAAAAGCAGTAGGTCAAAACGTTTTCTGCATCAAATTTGGAAAGTGAACGAGGAGTAAAGCTTTCAACAAGGCTTACGCATCGGAGCACAAATCTCCTTTGCACTGTTTTCCAGAAGGCATCTTGATCTGATGTTGGAGTGGATAACCTGTTGAAAACTTTCAAACAATATACCACCTGTCAAACAACATACCGCTTACCTGGCAATACTGAGCCCTATAGAAATATATAATTGATAACGTTTTACAAAGAGCCCATTGAGATGCTCATTCAGAAGAATTTTTGAACCGTAGCCCTGTGCTTGAGCTAAACTAGGTGTCTTAAAAAGCTTAACGGCAGCTTATAACTACTTTACTTTCGGAAAGTATTTTTACATCATTGGGAGCATTGGTTAAGATCATGGAAATTGGTTAAGTAAGTTCAATTCTCTGCCCGTTTTTTTTGCGACTGATTAGAGTAGAGCTGTGTCAAGAATGGCTTTTGTCAGTGTTTATGTAATATGTTACAATTATTGAGGAAAGCTAATGATGTAAATGATGTATTTAAACAAAAGAAACATGCCATAAAACGTGTTAAAAAGGCAATTTTAGGAAACGGACATGAATGATCTTGGTTACTTTTCTCTCAGACAAAAGATGCTTTAAAAATGATATATTAAAAAATATATATAACTTGAAAAGGCAAAGTAGGTCCCCTATACTGAAAAAATGAAAATCCGCCTTTCTGCTTTTTGGGCCACCCGGTACAGATCTCTGGCCAAGAAAAAGGTCCGGCGCAAGTAATCGCTTTCAGCTTTTACTTCGGCATAATAGCTATTACTAGGTAGCTTAGGTTCTAAACAAATGCTACTTTTATCGATACGGCCCAATAAACTAAGAGGACCGTTTGCCCGAATTAAAAAATACCGTTATCTGCCTTCCGCCATGTGATACGCCAATACACACAGTACGGTCCGTTGAGTCATGCGCACATGCGCACTCCTTACGTCTGATCTGTAAAACCGACCCTTGTATATTTTTCAAACATTAGTTCACATTTCTAATTTTAAAAATACTTCCGGTGGATATTATACTCTGAAACTTTCAGACTGGTATTTTTACACTATAACCCTTATGTTTATCCCATTTTCAAGTAACAAAATGAGATTTTTTGAAATCATAACAATGTTAACCAATGTCTTTAGGTAAATATGAATTCATGATAACTTTCAATACTTTCTACATGACAGTTTAAATAGTGGGATCATGTGAACATAAACTTGAAGGACAACCCTTCAATAAAACTACACAACACCTTTACGTAGATACACATTACCTTCAGTGTTTTTATCTTGAATATGATGGATTCCCCATTCTTTGTAGCATCACCCACACTGACTTGGTACCACGGTTCAAAGGGCGGGGCAGGAGGGCCATCTCCATTCTCTTCTACAGCTTTGTCCTGTCACAGGCAAAACAAAATTTAGAGACATAATTTTTTTCATTTCAATTCTTTCCTCCAGTGTTTTAGAAAAACTCTTTGTCTTCCTCATTCTAAAATGTATGTGCACTGTCCTTGGTTGGGTTACATGTAGCTCTTCTTTCTAAGGTGGCCCTGAAGTACGCTCGACGAAAGGTCATATCGCCATGAATTTTGTGACAAAGTTGTGAAAAATCGCGATTTTGGTCACAAAACTGGAGACCATAGGTCGACGACTCTGCTGTAGAGTTGGCTATATTGGTCACAAACTTTGCAACTTTAGGTCGCAAATTTGACAATTTTGGTCGTGAAATTTGCGACTTTTGCAGGCCTCGAAATAATCGACCGCCATCGACTGCCATGGCCGCTGATGCCCTCATTACTGGCTGTGATGCCCTTCCTCCCTTTGCTTCAAGTTACAGCCACTAAAATTGTGCCCTTTTTCATTTGGCCGAGGTGCCCTTTTTTCTCAAAAATATACCCTTTTCTTGTATGTAATATGCCCTTTTTTAAAGTCTACACTTTTTCTTGGTGAGTAAAACAGTCTCCAATCTCATAAAACTAAAAATGATAATGCTTTTGCAAAGCATCCCATCCGATGCGATGAGCTAGTGTTTGTGCATGCGCATGCAGCCAGCCGGTCAGAGCCAAGCCTGGCTGGCCGCGAATTTTTTTTCCGTACATGGAAACGCAAATCCTCCTTGTGCGCATGTGCGTGGACTTGATGTCTTGCTGCACCTTTCCATAGGCAATCCACGCAATCCCATAGACTGTCACATACGACTCATTGACGATTGTTATTAGTCTTCGCGCGCAGACCCTATCGCTGATACTTGTTGTGTTCGCGCAGGCACTGATTTTTCTCTCCTCCAATAATGCTCATTCTTTCTCTCTCTCTCTCTCTCTCTCTCTCTCCAATGTGCTCGCACTCTCTCTGTAACTCTGTCTTAGTACTACTAGTACTTATTTCAAATGTTCTGCTGAGGGCCAGAAAGCCATTAACTAAAAGCACAACAAATGCTCTTAATTCTGACTGTCAACCAACTATGAGATGTTGCTTTGGGGTACATAGTGGTACATAGTGGGGGGAGTCTAACGCTGGAAAAGTATCGAGTCAAAATACTAAATGTATAGTTGAAAATATAATTGTATTTCGAAGTGTAAGGAACAGGTATCCATCACACCACCAGAAACAGACAGGCCTTTAACAAAAAACAAACAACAACAACAGCTTAAACAACAAAGAAAGAGGATGGCAGCTCAGAAAGTACCTCTTCTCTGCCAAAGCAGAATATAAGATTAATCAGGCAGCTTAAGATTGCAATCGGTTGCATATCTCCACATCATTTTCATATTTATTTAATTAAAAATGATGCTTTCTCTTATTTTCGTTTATAAAAGTGCAACCACACACACCACAATGACTACACATTAAATGTAGGCCAGTAATATAGGCCTACATAACAAAAAGGTATATTAGAAAGAAAATCTCAGGGTTGCATTTTACACCGACTGTTTGGGGCAATGAAGAATATGAAATGTACAGTGCAGTTATAGTATAATCGTTAAAGGGTCTGTTTTTTTTATATATCTTTTAAATTCAACTGTAACAGGAAAAATCATACTGATGATATTATTAAAAAAATAATAATGTATACAAAACGATGACTATTACCAACCTACTACTACCACTACTACCACTACTACTACTACTACCACTACTGCTGCTACCACCACTACTACCACCACTACTACCACCACTACTACCACCACTACTACCACTACTACTAATACTACTACTACTGCTACTACCACCACTACTACTACTACCACTACTACTACCACTACTACCACCACTACTACCACCACTACTACCACTACTACTAATACTACTACTACTGCTGCTACCACCACTACTACTACTACCACTACTACTACCACTACTACTACCACTACTACTGCTACTACTACTACTACAGGGTAATATGACTATACTACTGCTAATAACGCTACAACAGGCTACTACTGTGACTATTACTACTACTTCTACTACTAATGCTGCTGCTACTACTACTGCTGCTGCTGCTGCTGCTACTACTATACTACTACTACTACTACTACTACCACTACTACTACTACTACTACTACTACTACTACTATACACCATAGCATACAGATCTAACATATTTCACAAGCAGGTGTTTATTTATAAAATTTGGCCTGGAGGAAAAGCATATTTAAATTGTCAAAATCATATTTATTCATTTCCAAAACAAGTAGGCCTACAATGACATTTGCATGATATAATAATGCAAACAATATTAGTTTAACATATATACACTATACCATTGTATATGTTTTACTTTGTGAATGAACATAAATGATAAGAATGAATTATTCAATTTTTCATTTTTCGTATTAGATGAAATATGAAATATCAACTAAAATTTAGGGAAACTTGGATGTCACGTCACTTGCTTCCTTATGTCAAAGCAGCGCCTATAACCTGAGTAAACAAAGAATTGTAGATAGACCTACACAGACATTAAAATTAAACAAAGAATTTTGCTTAGTGCTCGAAGCCCCCCCCCCCCCTAAAAAGTAGGTACATAGGCTTAGATCTATAATAAAGTATAACTCTGCTGCCATCCATTGTAGACAAATTTAACAGTATAGGGCCACTCTACCCACGCTGAGTTTTTTTCTTCTTTTCCTTCTTTTTTTTTTTTGTAGTTTTTCTTTTTGGTATGTAGTAATTATTCTTCCAAACTTTGGTGTTCAATGCCACACAATCCAGAGGATAATTTATAGCAGTTTGGAGGATACTATTTTTTTTAGTACTGCAGGTGATTATAGAGAATTAGTAAGTCGAAAACATTCTTTTAATACAAGTTACAACTCTAAGATAGGCTATGCCAATAACATTTGTTGGTATGTGCTAGTAGAAATAGTAGTAGTAGTAGTAGTAGTAGTAGTAGTAGTAGTAGTAGTAGCAGCAGCAGCAGTAGCAGCAGCAGTAGTAGTAGTAGTAGTGTAGCAGTAGTGGCAGAAGTAGCCTAGTGCTGTAGCCTTAATAGTAGTGGTAGCAGTAGTAGCAGTAGTAGCAGTAGTAGCAGTAGTAGCAGTAGTAGCAGTAGTAGCAGTAGTAGCAGTGGTAGTAGTGGTAGTAGTATATAGTAGTAGCCTAGTAGTAGTAGTAGTAGAAGTAGTAGTAGTAGTAGTAGTAGCAGTAGTAGTAGTAGTAGTAGTAGTAGTAGTAGTAGTAGTAGTAGCAGTAGTGGTGGTGGTAGCAGCAGTAGCAGTAGTAGCAGTAGTAGTAGTAGTATTGTAGAAGTAGTAGTAGTAGTAGCAGTAGTAGCAGTAGTAGCAGTAGTAGCAGTAGTAGCAGTAGTAGCAGTAGTAGCAGTAGTTTTAGCAGTAGTAGTAGTAGTAGTAGTAGCAGTAGTAGCAGTAGTAGCAGTAGTAGCAGTAGTAGTACTAGTAGTAATAGTGGTGGTGGTGGTGGTGGTAGTGGTAGTACTAGTTGTAGTAGTGGTAGTAGTGGTACTAGCAGTAGTACAGTAGTAGCCTTGTAGTAGTAGTAGTAGTAGTAGTAGTAGTAGTAGTAGTAGTAGTAGTAGTGGTAGTAGTAGTAGTAGTAGTAGTAGTAGTAGTAGTAGTAGTAGTAGTAGTAGCAGTAGTAGTAGTAGTAGTAGTAGTGGTAGTAGTGGTAGTAGTAGTAGTAGTAGTAGTAGTAGTAGTAGTAGTGGTAGTAGTAGCAGTAGTAGTAGTAGTAGTAGTAGTAGTAGTAGCAGTAGTAGTAGTAGTAGTAGTAGTATAGGTAGTTAGTTAGTTATTATTTTGTATGCATTTTTTATAATATCATCAGTACAATCTTTTTCTATTTTAGTTGAATTGAAAAGATTTAAAAAAAAACACAGACACTTTAACGTTTATATTATAACGGTTGCGGTTACCGCAATGTACATTTTGTTATCATTATTATTATTACCTATCATTTATACTGCGTATTTCCCAAAAGGGCCAAAGCGCTTACAATAAGTCAAACAGTGCAAATACATGTAATTATAATTACGAAATTAATCATATGGAAATCCTAAACTACAAACTGCAAAAAAGATGGGATTTTAATGCCTTTCTGAATATGTAATTGATGGAGAGACTAATTGTGAGTGGCAAATCATTTCAGTGTTTTGAAGCTGACACAGTAAATGTCCTATCACCAGCTAATGTACGAGTAACTGAATGTGCAAGATGAAGAGGATCACTGGCTGACCTCAGTGCTCTGGTGGGTGTGTATAAATTCAAACAACTACCCAAATACTTTGGACACAAACACAAGTAATTTGAAAATTATTCTTTGTTTCAAAGGAAGCCAGTGCAGTGAACTCAAAAGTGGTTGAGAAGGATGATCCCTGGAAACCTATAACACTAATCGTGCTGCCCAATTCTGCAGCCATTGAACACGAAGCAATTGATTAGTGTTTCATGTTCTTCATTGTCAAAAACACTCAGTCGATGTAAAATACAACTCTTAGATTGCCCTTCTAATATACGTTTTTGTTATGCAGGCATATATTACTGGCTTACATTTAATGTGTAGCGTGTTTGGTGTTTGTGGTTGTACTTTTATAAACGAAAATTAGAGAAAACATAATTTTTAATGAAATGAATATGAAACTGATGTGCAGATATGCAACCGACTGCAATCTTAAGCTGCCTGAATAATCTTATATTTGGCTTTGGCAGAGAAGAGGTACGAAACTTTCTGAGCTGCCATCCTCATTCTTTATTGTTTAAGCTGGGTTTTTTTTTTGTTGCTGTTGTTGTTAAAGGCCTGTATGTTTCTAATGATGTGATGGATACCTGATCCTTACACTTGGAAATACAATTATATTTTCAACTATACATTTAGTATTTTGACTCGATACTTTTCCAGCGGTAGACTCCCATCACGTACAAGCAACATCGATCTCATAGTTGGTTGAGAGCCAGAAGGGCATTTGCTGTGCTTTTAGTAAATGGCTTTATGGCTTTATGGCCCTCAGCAGAACATTTGAAATAAGTACTAGTAGTACTAATACAGAGTGACAGAGAGAGAGAGAAAGAATGAGCATTATTGGGGAAGGAGATAAAATCAGTGCCTGCGCGAACGCAACAAGTATCACTGATAGGGTCTGCGCGAGAAGACTACAAACCATCGTCAATGAGTCGTTTGTGACAGTCTATGGGATTGCGTAGATTGCCTATGGAAAGGTCCAGCAAGAAATCAAGTCCACGCACATGCGCACAAGGAGGATTTGCGTTTCCATGTACGGAAAAAAAATTCGCTGGCTGGCCGGCCGGCCTGGGCAGCATTGCACTGCTGCTTACACATTGGTGTAGCTAGCTGTGTGCTGCTGCGCACACACACAGCATACACACTCATACACAAAATATGCACAAGCTGTCTGCAATGGTCCTGGATTTCGAAGTCAGAAATCACAACCCTGAATATCTGCTTCTGGCCTTCAAAAAGTATTTGTGGCTTGCAGAAATAAGTTTTAACCAAGTTTATTGCCACTTTCTATGATTCAGGTGATATCAAAATTGGCTTTTTCCTCTCCAATCGATTGTTAAAGTTCCTGCTGATTCACAGCAGTTACTTTAGCAGGCAAAAGCAACACTTCTTCCCCAGCACTAGGGGCCCAGCTCTTCTCCATTACTGGTGGTGTGGCGATGCAAGCTTTGTGCTTCAACGAGACATTACCGAGGCTATTTTTTTTTTTTTTTTTTACTCTTTAACTACATTGAGAGATATATCTAAATCTATCTGTGATTAGCTGCATCTGGTCAGTATTATTTATTGCTGCATGCAAGATTTTACAAAAATGATGGCATGCCTTTAATGTAGGCCTAACAGTTAGATCTACATCATTTTCATTTTCAAATGTTGAGCAGGTAATAAAATGGTTGCAAATGAATGTACATTACAACAAAAATTTCTGAGATTTGTGTTTTGATATATTATTCAAAGGTTGCATTCAGACTTGTGCATTGTGCATAATTTGTTGTTTCTTTTGTAAATAATTTGTACCGGCTTAATAATGAAACTAACGTAGGCCTACACTGTACTACAGAACCCCCCCCCCCCCCCCCCCCCCCCCCCCCCCGAAAAAAAAAACCACCAAACAAATAATTTATTATATGCCCCCTAGAAAGTGGCCGTGGTGCCCCTCTGTTTGGCCTTGGGTGCCCTCTGCCACCTGGCCTCTGTGAAAAAGTGCCCCTCACCAAAGTGGCCTTGCCCCCCCCCCCCCCAAATCCTATTTCGAGGCCTGCTTTTGGTCACGAATCTGATAATTTATTGTCACAAAATTGATGACTTTTGTAGTGATCAGAATCACTGTAAGCTATACCTTTGTTCTGTCTTTCTAAATCCCAGAAAGGGGAGGGGAGGGGAGGGGTAGGTCCTTTTGGTTATCCTTTCTTTGTCCTTGTTTTCTAGCTTTTAAAAGTCATACAACACTCAAGCTTTTTAATAACTCCTTTCCCTCCTTTTATAGCATTTCACTCTTTGATCCAGGTGGCTACTTATCTTCCTCCCAGCTCGGCCTGAAACCACCCGCACCCTTGCCCATGAATTCCATGTTCAAAACTGTCATCCATTTATTTTACCTTTCCCCAGATTTTGCAAATGTTCAAAAGAGACATTAATTATCAACCGTGCCAACACCAAGGCACCGATGTCGTTTTGACAAGCTTCTTGTTTTCTTTGGACTATATTGGGTTAACTTTCCCTCCCCCAAACCACGACCAAGACTTGTTATTTTGACTTCAGTCTAAAATCATCCACCAATTATCATGAACAAGAATTTAGATTACCCTCCACCCCCTTTCGTCATTTCTTCTTTCTTTCTCTCTCTTTCTATCTCTCCCTCTCTCTATCTCTCCCTCTCTCTTTCTCTCCCTCTCTCTCTCTCTCGTTCCTTCATTTCAATCTGGTATCGTGTTAAAAGCCAAATTTAAATACATGTAAAACGGATTACAGTCTTAATCAAGGGTCATCCATTTTCTGCATTCTAAGTTTAGTAGGAGGCAATGCATGCGCGCTGTACTTCTTTTCGTTTAAACATTAACCCCTTTCCAGAGAAAAAAAAATCATCACTGTTAAAAAATTCTATAAAAGTTTACATTTTTTTAAAAAGTAACAACACACGACGAGACACATAGATGTTTTCTCCGTCAAATAGTAATCCCTATCCGGCTCATGTTTTCCTTTTTTTCTTTCTTTTTTTTCAAAACTGCTATAGAATTCACTGCACATGACAACATTGAATAATTCTTTGCTGAAATCATGTGACCATGAATGGCCAATTAGCAAAGGCACGTGTCGCTAAGGGGTGGAGCTTAGTGCGGAGCCAAATTTGATCTTTGGACCTCGCCCGTGTGTCGGAAAAAGATCAAACTGACCAAAAAAAACACTCCGCCATACTTTATTAACTCTTCTTTCGTTGACCTGTAAACCGCCTGTGCGTTGCATCATTTCAGCAGCGGACACTACTCTGGATTCACAGACACTCTGTTATTTAGAGGGCTATAACTTTTCACCTGAATATTTTGTAGGAAAATGTTGTGTAGCAAATTTGTAGAGTTTTTCACGGGCTTTCTTATCATATATGAATCATTTTATATACTAGTGTGCTTTGTCTGTATAATACTCGTTTTCGTACACAGATTACTCTAGTCTTTCCAAGAAAAACTTTTCTGGGGTTGTTCCTGTATCAGTGGCAAGTGTTTTACATACATATATTTACACGCACAGATAACTGAATAAGCTTTCTAGTGATACCAAAACCACAATAATCCGACAAGAAAAGCCCATACAAAAAGGAAAAAGAAAAAGGGAGTGAATTTGGACCTTACCTTAGTGGCAGAGCCTTTGTGAAATGTGCTCACAAAAAGTGCTGTGACTCATTGCTCACAACAATAAACCGGACTTTGTATATGCTGTCCCAGGAGGGTGTATTGATTTTTTTCTCAATCGTTTATTGTAAAGATCGTGGCAATAAGTCTCCCTTATCACTGATTTTTAATAACTACAGGTATAAGCAAACATTACGCGAACAATCCATGCTCGTTACGGGCAAAGGGGCTTCAATAGGGAAATACGTAGATGTGTAAAAATGCGAACGAAACACGTCCACGAGTGTGCACTGGTGCGAAGAAACCCGAAGAGTTAACAAGATAAACACCAAGCGATTTCAAGACAGGAGTAAAATGCAACAGGGCTTTATTCAGGCCATGGTCCAAAAAGCATCGAATACATTCGCCGATGATGCCGTTAACACATGTGTATAATCAACAATATAACATACTGGCGTGACTACTAAATTCCTTTCACATCTCTTTTTTTTCTTGATTTGAAATCTTATAACATATTAAAATGCTGTCTACAAACAACATCTCTTTAAAACAACTGAAATAAATAGACACTCGCAGGTTTAATTTTCACGTATTGTAGCATTTGCAATCCAGCAAATTTCTAAGGTAAACCATTTTATCCCCTGATAAATGCATCCTATCAAATCAATAATATTCTCTCAATTCTATTTAACCTTTCCTTCCAGTTGTTTTCGTAAACCAGAGTGAAAATATAAAACTAAAAATGTCTAGTAAACATAGGCTACATGTAATGTGCATCATGCCAAATAAAAACATACCCTGCTACTTTCTCAAATAAACAAACTAAATGCAGAAATCAGCTTATCCCGGATATTGAAGCTTTCACTGTACAACGAAGACAATTGGAAGCCCTCTATATTACATATTACATCCTTGCAAAGGTAACTAGTGCAGCGAACTAAGAAATGAAAAATGAGAATATAACTCTTTCTCACAAGGAAATAGGAACATCTGACTTGTGAGCAGGCAAGCATAACTTTAAATGCTTAATAGTAGGGTGGGTTACGGAAATTTTCGTGACAGAGCGAACAAAAGTACCAAATTTGGCATGAACACTCCTTATGACCTACTAATCAATATTAGCCTAGGAGCCCTCGCCAACTTTCGGGGCTACTATAAAAAAAATGCAAAAATCCAATATGGTCGCCATCGAGAATGATACAAACTCAAATTACAGGATAATTTATGCAAATTATTAAATGAAATTGGTTGAGGAATTAATTCATGGCCATGTTAACCCATTACATTTCTTAAAAAACTAAAAAAGGCGGATTAAAGTAGTGTTGTCAGCCGGTCCGGGGTCGGGAACAAATCCCGGCGGTCCGAGGCCTCGAGACGGTTCCGGGATGGATCTGGTATCAATCGAGACCACATCCCGGCAGAAAAAAAAAATCAAATGATAACTCAAACTGGCTATTGATTTATGTTGTAAAGTTTCGGCATAATCATGTTTGTACTTACAAAATACGAGAGAGCTAATGCTTAATGTTAGATGTATATTTTGGCTTTCACTACGATTGCATTGTGCAATAATCCGCTGCTCCATATTCATGTCTATTTCTGTAATTCGTGTTCACTTTCCAAGCGCACGTAGCAGAAGACACCAGTGCAGTGTAAAGTTTCGGCATAATCATGTTTGTACTTACAAAATACGAGAGAGCTAATGCTTAATGTTAGATGTATATTTTGGCTTTCACTACGATTCCATTGTGCAATAATCCGCTGCTCCATATTCGTGTCTATTTCTGTAATTCGTGTTCGCTTTCCAAGCGCACGTAGCAGAAGACACCAGTGCAGCCAACTCATTGGGCCATAATCCGCTGCTCCGTATTCATGTCTATTTCTAAGATTTGTTTTCGCTTTCCACGTGCACGTAGCTGAAGCATCAGCGAACGCATTGCGCAATAATTTGCTGCTCTGTATTCTTGTCTATTTCTGTGATTTCCACCCGCACGTAGCTGAAGAAACCAGTGAACGTAATGGTATTATGAAACTGTTGCTTACTTCAGTTGACAGTGAAAAGTTGCAGAGAAGAAATCCCATAGAACAGTACAGAATTTTCTCTCGCGGAGCCATTCTTTTATACATGCTGAAGTTATCGCTTATTTTTCAAATTCTCAATTTGAGGAGTACGTACGTTTGCTGCACAGCGCAAGTACATCTGCCTATAGGACATAACATTAATAATTATTGAGGCGATCCTCGATCTTCAAATTGGCTTCAAAAGGGCTGCTCATGGTGCGATTACAGTTTGGAGAGAGCAAGCCAGTTAGTTATGGTGGCACCGCCGACCGGGGCGACTTGCTTTCCTTTCCCACGTTTTGAATGAATGCCAACAATTTGCCGCAGCGGCACACTTTGATTATTAACAAACGAAAGAATCAAGTGCATGTTAGATACAAATCACAATCATAACATGTACATGGCAGTGATGTTGCTTACATATCGCAACCGGAAATGTATGTACCGTAAGTAAGTTAGACCCCTTTGGACAAACCTGATGATTATTTGTAGATCTAGCCTACTTTCATTCCGAGATCCGGGACGAACCGAGATCCCGTTAAGAAAAATGAAAAGTTGCCGGGACGGTTCCGGGCCAGGAATTTAATTCAAGATAACAACACTAGATTAAAGATATAATAATGATGTTTAAAAATATTTTGGTAAAGGGCGCCCTCACTCTGATCTAAAAAGTTTACTTGAATGGGGATAACTGAATTTGAGGAAGGGAAAATATGAAAAATATATATGTACACATTTGTATATTTGAAAGCAACGCATTCTCCCTATTACCGGGTGTTTTATACGCATAAATCAGACATTTCCTTTTATTCAATTTGTTTTATGACTCAGATAATTGTGATTTTTTTTTTCTGATAATTTGCTTTCGGCCATAGAAGAAATGTGAAGAGGGCTAGGGGTATAATGATTGCAAAATATTCCTTTAAAAAAAAACTTCTTCTATGTAATGAACTTACACGTGATACATATTGTTTTCATGATATATGAAAGAGAATAAACCCAGAATAAATGGACATTGGCTTTTCTGCTTGAAAGATTGCAAACTCACTGCAGGTGCATTAGGAATACTTCATGCCAACTGACAATTCTGTGATTTTGAGCAAAATCTAAAATAAGGAGTGCTAAGCTCTGAAGCAGTAAAGAACATTCATTTTATTGATATGATTTTCAGGAAGAGAGACAAAGTAACGTATTTTTAAAAAAACACAAGAACGAAATAATACCGACAAGTTCCTGAGGATGTCATAAAAAGAAGCAGGTTCGTACTGAAAGATTCTCCTAAAACCGAACTACTCAGTAGTTCAAAAATAGTATTATCAAGGATGCATGGTTCTCAATCCTTTCCCTTTGCCAAAAAAAAAAGATTTGGTTGGAAAGTGGGGATGAAAATTATGTAATGTTTGCTTTTCAAAGAGATTTGATTATACCATGCATAAATTACATCTTTGAAAATCATATGAGTTGTATGTACCAAAATTTGACAAGCATCACCTAAATGAGGGTATGTGTTATATAATAATTTTGATATAACTTATTTAGTTATTTTTATGAAAGGAATCATTTTTTATGAAAGGAATCAGTTTGAATCTTGTATCTGAATCTATAGGCTGCTATTGTTCCACTGATAGAATGTTAGTAATAAACCCACATCTGGATTTCACCCCAAAAAGTTTACCTAAAAGAGCCCTTTCAGTAGATGGCCTAGGCAAAAAAACTAAAGTTCCCGTCAAATGGTTGTTGAGTTATCGTGAGAACGAACCATTTCTATGTACATAATGACCTCGATAACCTTTGACCTTTGACCATGAGACCCTAAAATCTAATCAGATCATTGTCCCTCCCATATGCATACATGTTTTAGGTTTGAGGTTGATTGGTGAAATCGTTGAGTTATGGTGAAAACGAACCATTTCTATGTACATAATGACCTCTATGACCTTTGACCTTTGACCTTGTGACCCCAAAATCTAATCAGATCATTGTCCCTTCCACGTGCATACATGAGCCAAGTTTGAGGCCAATCTGTCAAATGGTTCTTAAGTTATCGCGAGAACAAGCCATTTTTATGTGTATTATTACCTCTATGACCTTGAGACTCCAAAATCTAATCAGATCATTGTCCCTCCCATATGCATACACGAGCCAAGTTTGAAGTTGATCCGTCAAACGGTTCTTAAGTTATCGCGAGAATGAAAACGTGACGGACGGACGACCCGAAAACATAATGCCTGCGGCAACCACCTACGGTGGGCGGAGGCATAATAACATTTCTACAATGAAAAAAAAATATATTGTAGGCCCATAATATATTTTTCCTCGCTGACTACGCTCGCTCATTAAATGGTTGTTTAACTATTTTTTCTAAAGCAAACAAATAAATACTTTAGATGTTTCATATGCTCGCAATGTAATTTACTGAACAAATTAGTGTGCGCTTCCTAGGTCACTTTGCTCGCTCGTAATGGTGAGAGAACAGGGACGTGCGAAAATAAAGATAATAATTAAAACGAGATTTAATTCGTCATTCGATCAGACGAATTAGGTGGTCTGTCGTCTTTTTGATATGGATATGATATCTATGATAATGAAAGGTATATGACAGTTGGCCTTTTATTCATCAGTTTCATCATCAGGGTTTGTATCACCGTCAACAACATTACTATCTCATTATCATGGTCATCAAGAGGATTATAGTCATTCCCAATTAAAATCCCCATTCAGAGAAAATTTTACGAAGAGGAAGCAGCCCTGATAAATAAAACGTTTTGTGAACGTTCTGAAAACGTTTTCTGAACGTTTATTAAAGACAAGGACGTAGCGGACCTAATAAAAATGTTTTGTAAACGATTTATGAACCTTCTGAAAATGTTTTGCGAACGTTTTTTAAAGACGAAGACGTAGCGGACATAAAAAAACCTTTTGTGAACTTTTACTAAGGACTAAAACGTAGCGGACCTAGTAAAGACGTTTTGTAAACGTTTTATGAACGATCTGAAAATGTTTTGCGAACGTTTATTAAAGACGAAGACATAGCGAACGTTTATTAAAGATGAAGACATAGCCGACCTAATAAAAACGTTTTGTAAATGTTTTGTGAAGGTTTCTGAAAACGTTTTGTGAACGTTTATTCAAGACGAAGACGTAGCGGACCTAATAAAAAACGTTTTGTAAACGTTTTGGAAACGTTCTGACAATGTTTTGTGAACTTTTATTAAAGACGAAGACGTAGCACACCTAATAAAAACGTTTTGTGAACGTTCTGAAAACGTTTTGTGAACGTTTATTAAAGACAAAGACGCAGCAGACCTAATAAAAAGGTTTTATGAACGTTTATTAAAGTCGAAGACGAAACGGATCTAATAAAAATGTTTTGTAACAATTATTAAAGACGAAGATGTAGCAGACCTAATAAATGTGTTCTAAGAACGTTCTGAAACGTTTTGTGTTGGGTAATCTATTTGCCGTCTAATCACCAGTTTATCTAATGTTCGATGACCTGATGAACTCAAAAAATATTCAGGTCTGAGAAGGAGACTAGCATCACAGACACAGGATGATTTGATTTTTATTATTATGCAAAGTTAACCCTAAAGGTTCAATATACGTTCAAATGAATCATATTTGCAATAGGGTTGTACATAAATTAATGTACACTGCATTGCAATAGACATAACAGGCAAAATAACGCAGTTATCGCATTGTTTGTAATTGTACACTGTATGTGTAAACGCAGTCGATGAAGATGGTAATATAAAAGGGCAAAAAATGTAAAAAAAAAAAAAAAAAAATTGACACCGCCGTAGCCGGGAGTCGAACCAGCGACCATGAGGATGTGAGACCAGTGCTTTACCGATGGACCAGAATATAGTCCATAGAGATCACACGTAGATGGAAAATGGGATTCCTAAATCATATCTTCCAGTTGAAATTTCGATATGTTCCTGACATCTGATTAAAAAATAAATGGCACACTTAAGATAGAGAATTTTCTCAGCTACAACATACTCGAAGCTGGGCGAAAATCGAGCAGAAATAACGGAGCTGTTGCTAAAAAAAGACGGGAATGTAGAATCAAGAATTAGAAAAAGGTCATGTCCCATAGACAATACACGCAAAATGTGAAAAAATGACATGCCTCCATTTACCGTAAGATTAGACCATGATGCCGTTCTCAAATGAAAAATGAAGGCAATTCATATATAAGAGCATTGTCTCAGCTACAACATACTAAAATCTAGAAGAAAATCAAGGAGAAAAAAGTGAACCAACATTCAAAAGACTTAGAAAAATATGACGACATTATTGAAAAAAAGAAATTCTTACTTTAAAGGTCTATATGATGACGTCATGATGGGCTAAAGGGCTAAATGAGACATGAAATCACATCTACACTTCATGCCCTTTTAGAATATTTTAAAAAATTGGGGGTCACCGTTCATTCTGAGGAGCTATAACGGATTTAAATTTTTTCATTTTTCGGCCCTTTTTGCAAAATCCGCATGCGCGCACATTTTTGGTTTTACGTGCACGTATCGAAATTGAAAAGTCCAAATTTACTGTAAATGGTCTAGAATCGTTGGGAATAATATCAGGAATCCAAATCAAGTGGAAAAAACAGTGTTTTTAGTTACTATATTGCTGACACACGGAAAAACGGACGCGTATGCGCGTGTGCGCTTTTTTTCAAAAAAATGCTTAAAATGGCCTAAAACATATGGAAAATGAATTTTAGACGATTTTGAGCATTTTCATTTTTTACGCGCGCACTGACGCGTACGCGCGCGTTTATTAATCTGAAATTGACCGGACAGATATTGACCTTAGTCATGATGAATATGAAAGAGAAATGACTATCCCTTATGAAGAATAATTTCTACTACTATCGTATGTTTGTTTTTAGACATGACAAAGTTTATATAATTTCTACTTATACCGTGCGTTCGTGTTTAAACATGACGGAGTTTAAATAAATTATATTTCTATCGTGTGTTCATTTTCTAAACATGACGGCATTCAAATAATTTTTGCTTCTATCGTGCATTCGTTTTTAAACATGACGGAACTAATTTTTTTTTTAAATATGACGGAGTTTAAATATTTTCCACTTCTATCGTGCGTTCATTTGTAAATATGACAGAGTTTAAATAATTTTGCTTCTATCGTGCATTCGTTTTTAAACATGACGGAGTTTAAATAAATTCTATTTCTATCATCCATTCATATTCTAAACATGACGAAGTTTAAATTCAAGCTCCGTCGGTATAACAAGTTTCCGATATCGATATATCAATGAAAAATATCATTAAAACCCGATATATTGATAACTTGTAAAAAAAAAACAACAAAGAAGAATGTATATATATGAAGCGATTTTAAACATGCCCGTGTCGGCGATTTTTGGGATGAGGTCATCTTGTATATGGGGGTTTCCCCACTTCCCCGAATCGTGATTTAATTTGCCAACTTACATGTTTCGTCTCCGTTTCATTAGCTTTTTATATTTCTTGAAGCGACCGCCGGAACTAATATCATCGTCAAAAAGTAAAGGATTAATTTTTAAGTCGATCATTTCACCTCCGTCCCGTCCGTGTTTTATATTTATTGAAGAAGAACCGGCTGATATCGTTTTCATTGACAAAGGTAAAGAAGGAATTTAACAAGTTACTAGTTTCACCTCCGTTCGTTGGAGATTCATATTTCTTGAAGGTGCCTCAGATGACCAGCAAAACCTTATATGCCAAAGGTAAAGAACTGATTTGCCGAGTAGTCAATCGTTGATTTGTTTCATCTCCGTCCCCTTAGCTTTTATATATTTCTTTGGCCGACCCGCCATAACTATTATCATCATCGAAAAGTAAAGAATTGATTTTTAAGCAGATCGTTTCACCTCCATCCAGTCCGAGGTTTATATTTCTTGAAGAAGAACCGGCCGATATCTCATTTTCTTCGACAAAGGTAAAGAATGAATTTGACAAGTTACTAGTTTCGCCTCCGTTCGTTGGAGATTAATATTTCTTGAAGGCGCCTCAGACAACCAGCAAAACTTTATATGCCCAAAGGTAAATTTGCCGAGTCGATCGTTCATTCGTTTCATCTCTGTCCCCTTACCTTTTTTATATTTCTTTGGCCGATCCACCATAACAATTATCATCATCAAAAAGTAAAGAATTAATTATTAAGCAGATCATTTCACCTCCGTCCCGTCCGTGGTTTATTTTTCTTGAAGAAAAACCGGCCAATATCATTTTCATCGGCAAAGGTAAAGAATTAATTTGACAAGTTACTAGTTACACCTCCGTTCGTTGGCGATTCATATTTCTTGAAGGCGCCTCAGACAAACAGCAAAACTATTATTAATGTCCAAAGGAAAAGAATTTATTTTTCAAGTCGATCGTTGATTCGCTTACCTCCGTCCTGTTAGCTTTTTTATTTCTTGGGTCGAACCGCCGTAACTATTATCATCATCAAAAAGCATGAATTAATTTTCAAGTCCATTGTTTCACCTCAGTCCCATCCGTAGTTTATATTACTTGAAGAAGAACCGGTCGATATCATTTTCATCGACACACTTGCTTCTATCTTGCGTTCGTTTGTAAACATGAGGGAGTTTAAATAATTTCCTCTATCGTGCGCTTATTTTCTAAACATGACGGAGTTTAAATAATTTCTATTACTATCGTAAGTTTGTTTATAAACATGACAGAGTTTATATAATTTTCACTATTATCGTGCGTTTGTTTTTTTAACATGATGGAGTTGGAATCATTTCGATTTGAACAACGAATCAAGAATCGCACATCTTCGCGCTTCGCATGCTAAAGAAGAAAGGAAGTCAAAACAGAAAAACACGCATGTAAAACAATACAACACGAAAGCAAATAACAACAAATAACCGCGCATCCCTGCTCTAGGAAGTCAAAACAAAAATATGCATGTAAAGGCGAATTCCGACTTTTTACTTTAGAAAAAAAAAAACTAATTCCGAATCCGAATCAAAACAAATTTTGGGAAGAAAAATATCAAACGAATCCGAATTTCAGCGATTCATTGCAACACTAATTATCAAGCAAGTAAGTCGCGTTAACTTAAAATTTTCTGGTTGCCCGATTCGGGCCACCAAAACTTATCACGCTAATGTGATGACCCACGGTACGCCACTGATCACTATGTACAGACTCAATTTAACAACTATGATATGGACCTTTGCGTTCATCTCTATTCACTACAAGCACACTGATGCCTGGGTTGCATTCTCCTTTAAGTGAGGAGAGCCAACCATACCCAAATAAGCAGCTAACAACGAAATTAGAGACAGAATTTTCAGTCTAAGTTAGTAGTAATGTTAGCTTAGGCTTACCATACCCGGACGGTAAGCTAGATCTTTCGAATCATGTCCTGGGGTGGTATTCTGAACACCGTTTCAACTGTGTTGTAGTTCTGTTGTAATTTCTGTCGGTGACTTTACAACACCAATAAAACAGTTATTAATCGGTATTCTGAGAACTGTTTTAAAGGTGTTGTAAGTCATCAAAGCCACATCCACCACAGAAATATTATCCAATTTAGGGAAAGTTGTTATAGAGGAGTCTAAGATGGTTCAGCCAATAGGATCGCTCCCTGGGGAAGGAGCGCGTGAAATGCGTGAACTTACACGTATATTTGCGTTGTAATGAGCGCATTAATTTGCGCTTAATTTTTTGCCTTAACTGGTGCGATGATGTGACAGAATTCATTGTGCAAATCATCTCTGATCTTATCGCAGATAATGAGATATTGCCAAATTTCTCCATCCCGAGGCAAAAATCTTTCGAAATGTATTAGCAAGGTTTATCATGTTTATTGGATCTCTTTAATAAAGACTTTATCCCCCTCATTGGGCGCTAGTGTGCTTTCGCACCAGGCCGCCTACACAGTTAGGCGGCCTGATGGAATAAAGCAAAGTCACAGTGACTGTGCTTTATTCCGTCAAGCACTGGCCCAGTGCGAAAGCGCACTAGCACCACTCATTGCAACCAAAAACATAATGAGCGAGAAAAATTGCTGCCATGACATACCACATATATTGTTAAAACACCTCCCATCCAACCCCACGGGGCTTCGCCGCTTCACACACATCTATTGACAACGTCGAAAAGCCGTCAGTTTGGTTCGCTTATTTTTCTCAAATTAGTTCAAAAGTAAATTGTGCCTACATGCTACATGTATGGTCTGACAATGTCTGATGCCCCTTGACTTGTCTGTGCAGTACCAAGTCTGCGCATACGCGTAACTGTGCAATTCTAACATCACAAAAGACGCAACGACTTGCGCCAGGCAAGTAAAGTGAAATGCGCGGTTAGCTAATTAGAAAGATAAAACAAAAGTTACACAAAAGCTACAAGTTCAACAGAGATCATGGAGATGCATGTGTTCAGTCAGAATACTGATTTGCTACAACAGACATGGACCCTAAACAGAGTTACTTAAAACAGCCTCAGAATACCACCCCCGGCATGCCCGGATTGCTACTTACCATTTCTGCACAAGCAGTTCTGTAGTTCTACTCCTTGACAACCAAAATAATTGTAAAAATAACAACTAGGCCCTATATGAAAGGTAACAAAGTCTAACTGTTAGAGAGGACTAGACTGTGAACTTCCGGGCAATGCCAATGTTCCATCCAGTACAGTTGCAATATATGCCTGCGCTTAGCTAGTTAGCTGGATCTGGAGGAGGTGGTGCTGCATATCTAGTACTAGATCTACGCATGTACGACATCGACACACACGCACAGTACGGTACGGTGCATACATGCCGGCCGCGCCTTGGCGACGGCGGCGCGGTGTGCACGGCTAGCTAGCGCTAGCTAGCGCGAGATCAAAGAGCCACAAAGAGCACGGCCCCTTTTTTGAACCTATCGATTAAAAAACATAAGTCACTCAGTGGCACAGAATCTGTGCTCAGTGGTAAAAATGAAGGTGTCTTTGAAGAGTCATCGGAAAAGGGAATAAGCATGGGAGATTCAAACTCTCCCGTTTTTTGGCGGGAGATCTCCCGCTTTGAGTCCATTTTCACAAAGTCTCCCGCTCTCCCGCTTGAGTTTGAATCTCTCCCGCCCTAGCTGTGTTTATTTTTTCTTTTCTCCTGCCTTTTTGAAGAAAAAAAAAATGAATCTGAACCAATGGGTTTAACCTCATTTAGTGTGGTGTGTGTTGTCACGTCAATGGCAGTGTAACGATGATCGTTCGGCAACCCAGAATTTGACCCCTATTTCACGGTGTTTCAAGTACATTTTCAGCCACCCTTTTTTTTCAATATCGAGTAGAGGTCTACAAGATCAAAAGCACCCTTTTTTTCAATTTCGAGTAAAAGCTCATGAAATCGCGAACATGCCCCCCAAAAGACCCCTTTTTACGCGAAATTTCGAACGATCATGCGTACGCAAAGTCAATACAGAGTGACAACACCGGGATTGTCATATGTTCAAAAATAAGCCTAAGATATAGCACCATGCAGAGACAGTGGCGTATCGTGGGTCAATGCATTGGGGGGGGGCACCGAGCATGGCCGTACGCAGAAAAAAAATTTCCGGGGGGGGGGGCAAGGCACATAAAATTTTGAAGAAATACGAAAGCGAGGGAGCGAAGAAGCGACTGAGCTGGTCATGAAGGCGCTTTTACATTTAAAGATTGAAATTGAAGTATCTGGTACACATGTTTGGCGGATTTTTTTTGACAATTTTTAGTATAAACAAATGTTAAGTATTCAAAATTTCTGAGGGGCCGGCTGAGGGGCAACCTCCACCCTGCACCCCTGCTGCGTACAGCCATTGCACCGAGTGGATAAGTTTGTGCAGGTTTGTGTGGATCATGTTAACAATAACACGTCGTAGAGGTGCCGTAGTCGAGTGGTTAACAGGGGCGGATCCAGCATTCTCCAATGGGGGGGGGGGGGCCGGAATTTTTCAAAACCCCCCGAACCGAGGAGAAACGTATGGTTTTAAGGCTGCGCTCAGTGGCGTAATGAATAAGATTATTTTGTGGGTAACCCCTCCCCCCCCCCTGGGGGGTAGATGCGCCTTTATCTTGAAATAGTTATCTTTAACTAAGGAACTACAAACTCTTTTTCCTGAGCAAAAGGGAAAGGATGGATAATGCGAGCGCGAAGCGCGATCTGAAAATTTTTGAAATCCCAAATGTACAAAATCGTCATATCATGATTATTTTATTATGTTTATCTCATTTCAATTATGATTTGTTAGTTATTGAATTACATGTACATAGATTCTAATATTGCCTAGAGAGAGAGAGAGAGAGAGAGAGCAAGGTGATGGAGATGAAATGCTTTATTCCTTTGTAAAAACAAAGAAAGATTGTTTATCATGTTGTATAACCATTATTTCATAGTTGTATTTAGTTATCAAAGCAGGTCATTTTGAGCACAAGAATCGAGAATTCACAAATCAGATTCACTATTGATACAAATTTGTATTAACACTCACAACCGAGTATACTATATGTTAGTAGGATTAGAATTACTGTGTGAACACACCCAGTGTACATTTTGTATAGCAATCTGGATGGGACAAGTCGAGTGTGAACGCACACGCGTGATAGCATACACAAGTAGAGGGGTTAGCTTCAGAAAAGGGGATATTGTGTTCCCACTGCAGTACAAACTTAAGACTGAATGGGAACACAGCCCAAGGAGATGAAGAATGTCAATGACTCACCTTGTGGGATTGGGGTGGTATAGTAGTGGCATTTGTCAACTGACCACTAGCCTTACTTAGAATCATAGCATAGAGAAAGTATTTGTCACTTTGCAGTAAAGAGGAGATTTGTGAGAAAGCCCCAAATCTTCCTCTTTGCCTGAATAGAACCCAATTAGGAATTAATTAAAAAGTGTTTGAACTAGAATATATTACCTTGACAAGGAAAGATTCTGTGTACAAGGATCTACTTGTAGTATTCCACCAGGTGTCTTGTCAACTTGTTAATTTTGATTATATGATAGTTTTATTCTATGTTTTTGGAATTAGTTTAACCAGTCAGTATTTATGAATATAACTAACTTCATATTTTCGTACATTATTAATTAGATTTAGACTAGGTGTTCTCGCCTTATACTTTGTTATATGGTATTTCCATGTTGTAAATAGACCAAACATTCCTAATCTCATGAAAAGACTTGCTAGTGCATGTGAACTAGCCTCAGAGGGTATGTGTCAGAATCATCAGACTGGAGAAAAGCCAGATATAAACATTGGTTTTCAGAGTTTCAATTCTTGGGAGAAAGACTCCCTGTGTAAACACAGAACCCTCTACGGGGTCCGCCCGCGAGGCCGAAGGCCCGCGAGACCGACTTTTTTTTTTTTTTTTAAATCTTATTTTCCTTCATCAGGTGCCGCGGTCGAGTGGTTTAAGGCGCCTTGTCGCAGCGGGTCGTAACAGGTGCCTGTTATCAGAAAGGGGGGGGGAGGGAGGGGGGCAGAGCCAAATATATCCCGGTAACTCCGTCTAGAATTAGTGGCGTAGCTAGGATTTCATTTTATGGGGCGGGTAGTGAGCACGGGAAGCGCGTTCCCAAGGGGGATGCAGGGAGGGGGGAGTGTCCCCCGCGAGAAGCGCGGAAGCTCCGACGTTCCTTTGAATCGTTCCTTGTCTGCTCCCGCTCATCTTAAGACGTCCTCCGCCTGTTATCGGGGGGGGGGGGGGTTGTGGGCAGAGCCAAAAATGTCCCGGTAACTTAGTCCAGAATCAGTGGCTTTGCTAGGATTTCATTTTAGGGGGCGGTAGTGAGCACGCGAAACACTTGCGAAACACTTAATACTGAGCGCGCGAAAGGCTCTCCCTATAAGGGGAGTTTTCCCCCTCCCCGCGAAGCACGGAAGCTCCGATGTTTTCTTCGAATTGTTCCTTGTCTGCTCTTGCTCTTCTTACGTTTTCCCCCTTCTTTTTCTTTTTTTTTTTTTTTTTTTTTTGTTGGTGTTTTTTTTTTTGGGGGGGGGGCGACTGCCCCGCCTTTTTTTGCTACGAGGGTGTAATCAATTAATAAATATAGATGTTCATTTATTTATTCATCATTCATTCATTCATTCATTCATTCATTCAGCTATTCATTAATATTGATTCCTTTTTTTAACATCAATTTTCTGAGATAAAATTTCAGCTTCTGCCGGAGTATTAACTTATTAGACTTGGAATAGTTTGCAAAAATGCTTTTCATGATACTACGAAATCGGACACCCCATCCCGTCTCTCACTTCATCGTCTAACGAAATCATGCCAAAGTCTCTGAAGAAATCTACACAACCGTGGTGAAACCAAAAATGTTACAACAATTAGAACATAATTCTTAATGAACTGATGAACCAAAATACAGTGGTGCCGCATCCGAAGTGGGCTGTTGCAAATTACAAGCTTTTCTTTTTTAAAAGAAATATTCTAACCCTATTTTGCATATAAACGCACACACTCATCCCACGCACTGAGAGACACAGAGCACGCTCAAATAAATTGGATATTCTTCTAAGTTCTTTTCCTCTATACTTTTCTCACAGCTCATTTACTTTCAATTTCTCCTATCGTTCCTCTTGACATTCCCCCCTCTCTGTCTCTTACTCTCTCTCCCTCTCTGTTCTCTTCCAATTAAGTTAACATCTTGATTCCTAAATAAATGCCCCCTCTCTGCACCCCCCCCCCCTCCCCAGAGAGCCCGTTTCGCGCGCTCAGTAAGTGTTTCGCACGATTCGCATGCCCACCACCGCCCCCCTAAAATGAAATCCTAGCAACGCCACTGATTCTAAACTAGTTGCCGGGAATTATTTGCCCCCCCCCCCCGATAACAGGCAGAGGACGTATCAAGATGAGCGGGAGCAGACAAGGAACGATTCAAAGGAACGTCGGAGCTTCCGCTCTTCTCGCGGGGGACACTTCCCCCTCCCTGCCACCCCCCTTGGGAGCGCGCTTCCCGTGCTCACTACCGCCCCCCCTTTACTGAAATCCCAGCTACGCCACTAATTCTAGACGGAGTTACCGGGAAATATTTGGCTCTGCCCCCCCCCCCCCCCATTCCCCCCCCCCCCCCCCCCCCCCCCCCCCCCCCCCCCCCCCCCCTCTGATAACAGGCACCCTGTTACGCCGCTGCAACATGGCGCCTTAAACCACTCGACCGCGGCACCTGATGAAGGAAAATAAGATTTAAAAAAAAAAAAAAAGTCGGTCTGGCGGGCCTTCGGTCTCGCGGGCCTTCGGTCTCGCGGGTCCTCGGTCTCGCGGGCCTTCGGTCTCGCGGGCTGTCACCCGTTCTACTGGTATTGATCATGACTATATGGCTTGTTTTCAGAATTCTCAACTTTTACCCAAATGAAGTTAACCCATATTCTGGATTGATTATATTTATGTCAAACATCAGATTAAAGATAATCTAGATATTTCTTTGATACATTTCAACAAATGATTAATACTTTGTAATATTTCAGGAATAACTAGAGTTGTTTAGTTATACATAAAAATTCAATAGATCAGATCAATATTTTACTTTGATATGATGCAAGAACAAATATTCAATTAGTTTCTGGAACTAACGGAAAGATATTGAGAAAATTACACAAACAATCACAAAAGAGTTCTGAAAGTACTAAACATTGTATAGCATTTTACCTTTGCATTTATTCCATGAATTACCTGATTATGTATATTGAACATAGTGTGGAATAAAAAAATAATTTTTTCTTGTTATACTTCTAATAACAACACGTGTGTGCTGACTCCTCCTTGTTACTTCAATAACAGATCCATTTGGACAACTACATTCTCATACCATCGAGGCAAGTGTAACATTGTTATTACTGTTGTTGTTGTTATTCTTATCATTATTATTGTTATAGTTACTATTATTTAATGCATTATATGATTTTCTATGAGCTCTAGTTTTGCTAATATATCTTCTTATATCAGATATTACATTCTCTTTTCACATTCCTCGCTTCTGTTTCTATTCTTCACTTCTTTTCTATGAGCTCTATAGACCTATTTCACCTCCGGTTTATGTATTTGGCCCTCTATCGGCGACGCCATTGCTGCGGTGGGCAAGCGCGCTGACCGCGATTGGCTCTGTGTACAAAATGAATGTAAGATATGAGGTATGCCCCGATATTGTTCCATTTACTTTATTCTAGATCAATAAATAAAGCATGGATACATAGGTAGATGACGTAAGACAATGGTCATATCTGACGGATGAAGGTATGATGTATTTTTGTACTTTCGATGGTTTTTCAACTTAGTTTTGTCAGTAAAAGTTCGATTGCAGCATAGAAGCCGTAGTAAACGGGAGCCCTAAATCTTACCCTATTTACAAAGTCATGTTTTCACTCATTAAATTTTACGCCAAAGTACATAATGATAATGTTTCTTGACTTCAAAGTCCTTTCTGTTGATGTTTTTACCCACTGGCGACGAATTCCTTCACACTGCTTACGGAAACCTGTGTAGGTAGTACGCCTTCTCACACAAACAGGCTTCATGAGTCAAAAGCGAGTGAATTTCGCACTCAGTTAGCTTCCAATTTTTAAACTTTCTCTAATTCTTGTGGCATTTGAGCACCGCACAGCTGCGACCTGATCTTCCCTGATAATTTCTCATTGCAAATATTAAATAAATCTGCATATACTGGTCAAAATAGACAAAAAATCGAACGAATGTACATAACGCGCTATTGACTCGTGTACTATAAAAGTTGGAGCGCCCACCGCAGTATGTCGAACTGTGTCGAACAGTCTGCTGCCCTCTTGCGTTGTGAAATTGGTCTATCGATTGGATCTGTAATATCGCCCTCATTTGTTTGGTATTCTTACATTTTACCAATAATCCTGAACTAATAGGTTTGATGAATTCTACTGGTTGGTTATTGCATGCCTCTCTTATAACCTTCGAAATTTTCAGTGGGTTGAGGTTTTTCAAATTCTTCTGCCTGTCTATGCAGGTGCTACAAATAGTTTGTAATCAGTAGATCTATCCATTGCTTGTCTAGGAGTACGATATACAGTAGTGTTATCAGAGTCTGAAGCCGAATCATTTGACTGAGATTTTCTATGTGATATTCTACGCTTTCCTGTCTTTTTCTTTTTTCAGGCTGATGGTGAGTGCTTTTTTTTGCGGACAGTTTTTTGTTTACTACCCACTGATGTTCCTCGATCCTCGTCACTTACCATCTGCTCGGGTTCTGAAATAGAAACCGAAGCCATGATTGGCTGTATAAGGGGATAGGCGGGAAAATTGAAATACACGTGTGTTAGTTAAGGGACCGTGCAAACTAAGGGTTGAGTGCTGAATGCTTGAAAAGCCCACAAAATGTCTTCTTACTCACAAAATGTTCCAGCTTGGTCTGCAATTGATGCTTCCTACTATCGTGAACCAAAATCCAAAATACAAAACTCAAAATACGAAGTGAGAAACTCGAAAATGCTGTAAATGTAATTTAGCGCACAAATACGGGAATTTTAGGCTATGGTGTCTGCGAAAATGCCGATAAAAAATGAAAAGCGGATTGCTTCTCCTGTTACAAAATTAAAGTGATATTTAAATGTTATTCGACCCTGGAATCTTGGGACAAATTAAATGAATTTAAGTAGAACAAATGCTCTTTAATATGATATATTTTAGAGCTAAAATGTGAGGTTTCTTTTTATTCAAGAAATTCAATAGGCCTATTATATAGAAAGTTCAGGCCTTAAAACTTTTCGGGGGAAAATGTGGCAGGTGGTGGTATGCATGTATGTCGCAGTGCTATTATGTTATACAGTTAAGCAAAATAAACCAGCAAAGTGTATTTCTGTCGGGAATTTGCCACTGCTTCAAACTTGAATGCAAACTAAAGCTGGGTATTTAAAAAAAATTAATGTAAATTTCCTGCAAGCTTCACGTCACTTCACTACACTTCATTGCACGTTTTCCTGTGACCGCGCACCTTTATGCACTGTACTCTTAATCAATAGGGATGTACTCCAATGGAAGAAGAAGGAGAGGAAGCTTGTTATATAGCACAGGCACAATGTTAGATGGAGTTCAAAAATGGTCACAGGACGTTGTTTAATCCTTGAATGCTATATTTTTGTCGACCTTATACTGTTGCAAAACTGAAATCAAGGCTCAAAACCGCCATTATATTAATAGTTTCCAACTTCAAGGGTTTTGAAAAAAACTTGATCGTATGAAATTTTAATTAATTCATGGTTTCCATGAGGTAAAAGCTGAAAGCTTTTTTTTTTCATTTAAGTGGCATAGCGAAAGTTTTTGTCTGAACCTTGCTGTTTCAAATTGGTTTCAAAGCTCAAACCGGCAATATGCACCGATTCCGCAGAATAATGACCGTATAATTTGACAAAAATCATTTTCATCTTGAAGGGCTTTGAAAAGTATCGTATGAAATTTTAACTAAATAATGACTTACATCAGGAAAAAGCTGAAGAATTGTTCTTTATTTCCATACAGGTGACAGGCCAAAAGTTTTTGTCTGGACCTTACTGTTGCAAATTGATTTCAGAGCTCAAACCGCCGATGATTATATGCGCCGATTCCGCCGAATAATGACCCTAATTTGACAAAAATCGTTTCCATCTTGAAGTACTTTGAAAAGTATGGTATGACATTTTAACTAAATAATGAGTTACATTAGGTAAAAGCTGAAAGATTTTTCTTTACTCTCATATAGGTGGCATGCCGAAAGTTTTTGTCTGATCCTTACTGTTTCAAATTGGTTTCAAAGCTCAAACCGGCAATATGCACCGATTCCGCAGAATAATGACCGTATATGATTTGTCAAAAATCATTTTCATCTTGAAGGGCTTTGAAAAGTATCGTATGACATTTTAACTTAATAATGGCATACATGGGGTAAAAACTGAAGAGTCGCTCATTACTCTAATAGAGGTGGCATGCCGAAAGTTTTTGTCTGATCCTTACTGTTTCAAATTGGTTTCAAAGCTCAAACCGGCAATATGCACCGATTCCGCAGAATAATGACCGTATGATTTGATAAAAATCATTTTCATCTTGAAGGGCTTTGAAAAGTATCGTATGACATTTTAACTTAATAATGGCATACATGGGGTAAAAGCTGAAGAGTCGCTCATTACTCTAATAGAGGTGGCATGCCGAAAGTTTTTGTCTGGACCTTAATGTTGCAAATTGATTTCAAGGGTCAAACCGGCAAAATTCATCGATTCCGCACAATGCTCAGTGATTATATACCCGAAAATAACAGAAGTCGTTTTCATTTTCAAGGGCTTTGAAAAGTATCGTATGACATTTTGAACTAAATAATGACTTACATGAGGTTAAAGCTAAAGAATTGTTCTTTACTCTCATATAGGTGGCATGCCGAAAGTTTTTGTCTGGACCTAGCTGTTGCAAATTGATTTCAGGGGTCAGACCGGTATTGTACACCGATTCCACACAATAATGTCAAATGACCCTCATTTGACAAATCGTTTCCATCTTGACGGGCTTTGAAAAGTATCGTATGACATTTTGAACTAAATAATGACTTACATGAGGTTAAAGCTAAAGAATTGTTCTTTACTCTCATATAGGTGGCATGCCGAAAGTTTTTATCTGGACCTTACTGTTGCAAATTGATTTCAGGGGTCAAACCGGCGATATACACCGATTCCGCACAATAAATTATGTTCAATGATTCATTATACCCGAACATGACAGAAGTCACTTTTATTTTCAAGGGCTTTGAATTTCCGTATGACATTTTAACAATGGCATACATGAGGTAAAAGCTGAAGAGTTGCTCTGTACTCTCATGTAGGTGGCATGTCCAAAGTTTTTGTCTGGACCTTTTTGTTTTAAAAATGAAATCAAGAGGCAAACTGGCAATAATATGCCCCAATTCCGAATCCATTAGGTTGATTTGTTTTCGTGGTGGGGGAAGGGGTGATTGATGCTGCATATCCTTTTCGAGGGAACAAACCGACCGATTGAGCGGAAAGGGTGCGGGGTTCAAACGTGAAGGATCACCTGAGCGAAGTCTTATTCTAGATGTAATCTACTGTCTCCCCAAAACAAGGAGTTGTTTTTGACAATATCGCAGGAGTATGTCATCATTACATGAATGAACGGACATCGGTTTCTTTTTCTTTTTAGTTGACACTTCATTTCAGAGTATGCACCACCCCGTTTCTTATTTTGTTGAGCAAACCAAAAGTTCCAAGTTCTTAGGGGTATATCATTGGCGTAAATCCCGGGGGGATGGGGGATATCACCCCCCCCCCCCCACTTTTTGGAGAGGGGGGATGGCGTGTACAAATATCCCCCCACTTTTTAAGAAAGAAAATATATTTTAATGAATCCGTTTGTAAAATCTTTGAATATCTGTCATAAACAACCATCATATTTTAGAATTTCTATTTGAAAATGCGATTGAAAACCAAAAAAGTGGTTATTTTTGGCTCGCTCGCTCGTCATTATTTTAGAATTTTCTGTTAGAAAATGCGATTAAAAACTAGAAAAATGGTTATTTTTGGCTCGCTTCGCTCGCTCGCAAAATAAATATTAAAATGTGTGTAGGGGGGTCTGTGGGGGTCAGTGAGGGTGTGTGCTTATGTCTTAAGTGTGAGATCGACAGAAAAAAAAAATCGTCAAAAAGTCAATCATCCCCCCCCCCACTCCTAAGAGTGGATTTACGCCGGTGGGGGTACTTGTCCAAGCAGGTAGTTGCCCTAGCGGGTGATTAGCT
Source organism: Echinometra lucunter (assembly GCA_029962745.1). NCBI lineage: Eukaryota > Metazoa > Echinodermata > Echinoidea > Camarodonta > Echinometridae > Echinometra > Echinometra lucunter. The sequence goes on from CM057151.1 coordinate 34,074,464, forward strand.
GCGTGATTATCCTAGAGGGTATTATGTCGAGGGGGTGGTAGTCGTACTAGAGGGTGATAGCCCTACGGGGTAGTTGTCCCCGGGAGTTGTCCTAGGGGTAGTTATCCTTATTTTATAGGAGCGAAAACGTTAACCAGTGTAGCCAGGGGCGATGGTGGCAGACCTCTCCCCGTCAATCGCCCCCTCCTAAAAAAAGAAATAGAAAAAGGGGGGGGGGGAAGCATGAGCTAGAAAAGAAAGATGTTAAAGAATTAACTGAGAAAAAATCGGAAGCAGAAAAGAAAATAATAATGAAAAAGAAACATTGGAGCTACCGCGCTTCGCGCTGTAGGATGCTCCTGATTTGACGCAATGGGGATAATTTTTCTCCAAAGCAATTTTTGTCTAATTAGGGTATGAATCATTGAACATTGTGCGGAAACGGTGAACACTGCCGGTTTGACCATTGAAATCAATTTGAAACACGAAAGTCCATACAAAAACTTTCGGCATGCCACCTACACTGTAAAAAATAATATGGCCATTGGTAGTTTGTACTCAAATTGCCCGAGTAGAATTCACTTTAAAACATAAGTCTTGTCCCTAACGCACTCAATTTAAGTTTTACTAACTCAAACTGTCTAATTATCTGAATATACGTGAATTTTTAAAGTAAAATTAATTACAAGAAAATTCAAGTAATTTGAACTTGAATGAATTTAGTAATGTTAACTCAAATGAAGTAATTATACGTTTTACTCAAAAAAGTTACATTGAATGTACTTATCTTTTTCAAGTAGAGACTGATTAACATAATACATGAATATTCATTAAGAGCAAGTTGATATGATTTTTTGAATAAAACAATCATTTTTTTGTGTTGCAAAAATACTGATGAAGACTAAGGAGTGTGAAAATAACTCTTAATTCATTTAAGAAAAAAGAGCGACGTTGAATCGTCATTCAATTTGAAAATGTCAAAACTTGATGTTTCAGGAAAATTTCCATGCACCGATTTATTAGTTAAGATGCATCTGTCGAGTAAACATATAAATGTCAGTGCCCTATAAAGTATACTGGTAAGTGTTAAAGTGAAGTCTGTATGATTAAGCTATTGTTTCCTGGTGACATTTGTTTCAAACATATCACAGCTGAAATGGTGTCAGTGAGTATCGTGCTTAAAAAGCAAAAACTTTTTTAAATCTTTTTTTTTTCTGCATATTACAACGATTATGAAACTTAATTCAAATGAGTAAAAATTTAGAAGGAAAATAAGTAAATTCTACGTAAAATATCTGTAAGTTACTTTTGCTTGAAATAATCAAGGCAATCGAAGAAAATTTTTTGAGTAATTTCAACGATTTTTTTTTTTAGAGTGTATATGAGAGTAAAGAGCAACTCTTCAGCTTTTACCTCATGTATGTCATTATTTAGTTAAAAAGTCATACGATACTTTTCAAAGCCCTTGAAAATAAAAACGACTTCTATCATTTTAGGGTATATGAATCATTGAACATTGTGCGAAATCGATGAATTTTGCCGGTTTGACCCTTGAAATCAATTTGCAACAGTAAGGTCCAGACAAAAACTTTCGGCATGCCACCTATATGAGAGTAAAGAGCAACTCTTCAGCTTTTACCTCATGTATGTCATTATTTAGTTAAAATGGCATACGATACTTTTCAAAGCCCGTCAAGATGGAAACGATATTTGTCAAATGAGGGTCACTTGACATATTGTGTGGAATCGGTGTACAATACCAGTTTGACCCCTGAAATCAATTTGCAACAGTAAGGTCCAGACAAAAACTTTCGGCATGCCACCTATATGACAGTATAGAGCAACTCTTCAGCTTTTACCTCATGTATGTCATTATTTAGTTAAAATGTCATACGATACTTTTCAAAGCCCTTGAAAATAAAAACGACTTCTGTCATTTTAGGGTATATGAATCATTGAACATTGTGCGAAATCGATGAATTTTGCCGGTTTGACCCTTGAAATCAATTTGCAACAGTAAGGTCCAGACAAAAACTTTCGGCATGCCACCTTTATGAGAGTAAAGAGCAACTCTTCAGCTTTTATCTCATGTATGTCATTATTTAGTTAAAATGTCATACGATACTTTTCAAAGCCCGTCAAGATGGAAACGATTTGTCAAATGAGGGTCACTTGACATTATTGTGTGGAATCGGTGTACAATACCAGGGGGGCATTTCATGAAACAATTAGTCGGTGGTTTTCACCGACTAATTTGCTTTCAGCCAATCAGATACGAGTATTTTCAGTAGCTTATAACATTTGTCGGTGATTTTCACCGACAAAACTCTTGATGAAACGCTCCCCAGTTTGACCCCTGAAATCAATTTGCAACAGTACTTAAGGTCCAGACAAAAACTTTCGGCATGCCACCTATATGACAGTATAGAGCAACTCTTCAGATTTTACCTCATGTATGTCATTATTTATTGAAAATGTCATACGATACTTTTCAAAGCCCTGGAAAATAAACGTGACTTCTGTCATTATATGAATCAATGAACATTGTGCGAAATTGATGATTTTGCCGGTTTGACCCCTGAAATTAATTTGCAACAGAAAGGTCCAGACAAAAACTTTCAGCATGCAACTTATATGAGAGTAAAGAGCAACTCTTCAGCTTTTACCTCATGTAAGTCATCATTTAGTTAAAATGTCATACGATACTTTTCAAAGCCCTTGAAAATAAAAAAGGACTTCTGTCATTTTAGGGTATATGAATCATGGAACATTGTGGGAAATTGATGATTTTGCCAGTTTGATCCTGAAATTAATTTGCAACAGTAAGGTCCAGACAAAAAAATTGGGTTGAACTGTCAGAAGATACTTTTCAAAGCCATTATTCTAAGAAGAATAGCAATTTTACTTTTTCTAAACGCAATTTTACTTTTTCTTTTGTTCGTTTGTTCTTTTGGCGACTCCATACCCCTTAGTCTTAGAATGGTCCGCTAATTTTCGAGTGCGCCTCAGGGGAGACATTCCACAACCTCAACCTCGCCACCAGGCCACCAATTTAAGCACGTATGTCACCACCAACCTCGCGACCATGTACCTGTAACGAGCCGATCCAGTCTCTCTCATTCATTTATACACGGCGCTGTACGTTTGGTTGCTTACCTGTACTATGTACAGAGTTAAGTTCGCACTGCACTAGTATACATACCGTACTGCAGGTAGGTGTACGCCCGGGGTGTACGTAAACTAGCTGAGTTATTTGATCCAACATATCAATTTGTTTGCGCTCCTTTTTTTGCAGCGCGTAGCGTGTTAAATTATTTCCCTATGGAGAATAATAGAAAATACGCCGTTTTTGAGGGATTTGCTAAGATATCTCCCAAACGCGTCAACAAGGTGATCTATCAAAACAGAATAGAATAGAGCAGATTCTCACCTTGAACATGATATGATTTTCATTTAATTTTAGTCAAATTAAGTTCTGTCACTTTTGAGGTTTTTGGAACCTTTCTTGATGATTTTGGAAATCCATTTGTACATGAGCCAATGGGCAAGTGCGGGAAACGAAACGTTTGGTGCGACTTCACATTGTTGTAAAAAAATATATACGTCACAATAGACCCTATCAAAAAAAGACATTTTGCAGAAAATGCTGTAGATTGCGAATACCTAAGAATGATTTTGATTGGATAAAAAAAACCTCTGTCACTTTTCACATTTGCAAAAGCTTTTGCAATTGGTCACTATAGTTTGGCGGGTTCAGCCGATGGCATTGTGTGTACACAGTATAGTACACAGTACACAGGCATAGCTAGGCGCGTGAAGAATTTTGCACGTTTTCATGCACCAGGGCCCCGACCTGCCGGCCCAGCAGGACAGAAGAGATGGCAAGGAGGTGAGAGTAAAAGAGGAAAAAAAAAAAAGCACAAGCCAATGAATGCAAGTGATCAAGAAGAGTTACAAAACTGAAGGGAGTGAGAAAACAAGGAAAGTGAGAGGGAAATTTATGAAAACAAGTAATGCGAGGAAAAATGACAAGAAAAGGAGAGAAAGGAGAAGAAGTGAAAACACGCAGCTGAGTGCGCTCACGATATGTAAGTTGAACACCCCTGCACCGCAATGTAGCAGCCCGCCACTATACACGTAGACTGCCTGCACGATGCGAAGACAGCGGCGCGTATTAGTGACTGTGCGTTAAACGTCCCATTTCTATGCCTTATAAGAGGAGCGTTTTTTGTACACAACAAATTGATATGAATTTGATCCAAATGAGATTCATGATGAAATCAATTATCAGAATTCCGTAGAATATAGAATTATTCGAAGGATGAATAGTCTTGAAGAATGTTAGTTTGTACAGATATTGAGATATGTGATGAATACGAAGTGAAGTTGTGAAGTTTAATGCAAGTACTACATTGCAGAGACCTTACGCGCACTCGCGTATGACGTAGCATTATTCTCAGATCTATGCGAAGCAAGAATTGCAAGTTTGAATTGCTTATTATAAAAGATTGTTTTGATGTATAAAATTGATAATTATGTATGTCATTATAATATTCATTTATGCAAATATGGTTTTTTTTTCAATCCAACATTCAAGATAATAATGATAATGGTGTTAATAGTGATGATGATGGATAACAGATGTGTTTGTGTTGGAATGCATCTTAAATCTTCATGCGATTCAACATGGAATTAATTAATAAGACTAACAGTTAGGCCTAATAATTTGTTTGATTTTCCGCTCACAAAATAATGCACCCCTTTATCAATCACGAAACTCAAAACCCACCCATTAACAAAATGCATTTCAGGTAGGGCCTATTTGATGCATGAAATATCTCCATTTTCAGTTTTGCATCCCCTCGACACTTCCGAGTGGATCCCACGTGCGAATCGGAAGACTTCGGCAAGTTTCGGGGGTTGTGGAATGTCTCCCCTGTGCAAAATTCCTAATTCTCCTCTTATTGGTCGCGGGCTTATTGGTCGCCAGTTTCAAGGAGCGCAGAGAGCTTTCACTTGAGTGCCTTGTAATTCCGCCATATCAATCTCTATTGACTGAGTACAAGTACAGTCTGAGAGCGACATATAGCTAGCTAGCTAGCTCGCAGCCACAGAAATATCTTCTATTTCTGTGTACGTGTGTGTAGCTCATACTAGTGCGTGTACACGGTATGTAACTATCGATGGGTATACAGCCGCTTAGAATTAGCTCTTCTTTTGAATGACAGCGCCGTAAAAATCAATAACAACAACAACAACAACAACAAGCTCTGTCAGCAAAATATTGGCCAACACACGCACGTGTCAGGCAGACCATCGCCAGGCTAGGCTAGGCCATCGCGATCGCCAGGCAGGCCCTGCAGGCCAGGCCACGGCCGTACGTACGCGCACTACGACGATATTGTAGGCCGCCTAGTACGTACTTTACATAACAAAACTTTCCAAAATGTCGTACCTACCAGCCGGCTATGAGGATGAATATGATAGCAGTGACTCGGATGATTACTTTGTCGGAGGAAACTATTCAGCAAAGTCGCAGGTAAATGGTCCCTAACGTTATACATGTATCTAGGATGGGGGGTCGGGTGTCCGGACACGTAACAAAAATAAAGCCTTCTTTTTTGTCTTTGAATTAAACAAAAAGTTAAAAACTATGCTATGCATTGAATAGTGCTAGACCTAATCATCATCAATTTTGATATAATATTGTCTAACACTTGTGTTCAAGAATTTAAGAAATATTGCTTGTAAACTGTTTCAAATAGAGTCTAGATGTTTAAAATCGACTGTCCGGATACATAACCTGTCCGGACACCCAACAACTGGGTATACCTTTATACCGTTTATATATACCATTATCATGGTTATTCGTTAAATCTCTAGACCTCTAATTGCTAATGCTATAGATCTAGACCCTAGTCTAGAATAATTGGCATTGCCATTGCAATTGAGAGCTGTGCCTGTGTTAGTCAACAATATGGTCAACACCTGTCATGCCTGTTGTTGCTCCAAGTTAGTGTAATACTAGTATGGTAGCTCTAGATCTACTACTCATAGACCACCTTTTTTGAAACTGACCACCATCGCGCAATGCTTTCCTGCGCATGAAATCAAAAAGTACACGTGGAATTTGGCGCAATACCCCACAGTAAACAAACAGGCTATCGTAACCAAAGTCCAAGAGAAATTAGGATGAAATAACAGAATTTAATTATTTTCTTAAAAACTTTGATAATGAAAATGATAATTACATGCTTAATCAATACAGAGGACGGGCTGTCGGTTTAAATAATGAGCTCACGCAGGCGCCGAGTAAAAAACATCACATGCGTTTATCGCCGAGATTTCCGTGCGTATCAGACGAGTCAACAATCTGAACATGAGATGTTAATCTGCTGCATTTTTTGCACAAGTGAGACAAAATTAAGGGAAAACCAACAAATATTTTCTGAGATACGACGTAACCAGTCAAAGGCGGTCGATGAGTAGTAGACCCTAGGTCCAACCAGAGTAATAGTGGGCTAGTTCCCCGCGAGATCATCTGCGATTCGCTGTGTGAAGCTCTACTATCGCGATCGACTAGTTACAGTGCAGTGACTGTTCATTGTTCGGTGCGCATTCATTGGCATTGCACTTCAGAATCTCTCGGTTTTCCCTCTCGGCTTAATTGCAGAATACCCCACCATTTTCTAATGTACATGCATGCATGATGTATGCCCTGTTCTGAAAAAAAAAACGGGTAGACTCTAGATCTAGGCCTATGGGTGTATAACGTGGTGGTGGGATATTCTGCAATTGTTCCTCTCTTTAAAACTTGAAACCTTTTAATTTCAAAACATTCATACAGTCAACTCTGCATAAGCCGAAGTCGCATGAGTCGAATAATCGCCTAAGTCAAAGGTCTGTACTGGGTCTCATTCATTTATTTTCTATTGTTTTTGACCCCTCATGAATGACGTCATAGGCCCACGTCGAATTTTCTCTAAGTTGAAGAAATTCGACGTAGGCAGAGTTGACTGTATCTTTTACTCAGGATATAGGCCCCACCCACTCACACTAGGTCTAGGGTCTAGTGCTTGGTTATGCACCATACCCTAACCCTAACCCACACCAGCAAGACTAACTTAGACGTGGTCGTGGTATTGACCACTAGCGCGCATTAGTGAATTTACAAGGATATTGCCTTGGGACACCCGTAGGCTAAGGCGTAGGTCAAAACAGCGTTTTGAATAGTGAAACAAATTGCCGACGCGTACGCGAAATACATTGACTTAGATCTTCTATAAAAGAGAAGAAAAGTTTTGATTTTACTTACGAGCAATGTTCCTGAGGCTCTCAATTTTCCCCTTCCTGCTTCATATCTGATGAATGAACTGAAAATGGTGAATTTTAAGAAGAAAACTGATGCTTATCAGACTCGTAGGTTGACAGCATGTCGTCGAGTAACCAATAGAAAAGCATGCTATGTAGTTTCGGTACAGACTTGTCACATTTGGGGGACGAGGTCAATTCATTGACCGAGTACACAGGATGAGTGCCTTTGGAATAGTGCTGAATGTCATGAATGTTGCTGTCATTTACAACGAAACTATGTTTTCTATGGCTCCCTTCTCTATGTACAAATGTATATTCTTTTTTTATATAATATTCTTTATAAATAATTCTTTGTAATTTTGAAATATTTAAAAATTACAAAATCCTACCTTTCCAGCCTTTTTGCTTCCGCTCCACTGCATTCCGTCATGAGCTCTGTAGACTCTGCACAGCTTCCAACTGTGAGGCAGCTGCGCAGTGATGTCATGTATAGGTGATATAGTAAATGGCTGTTCTCTATCACAATCTGTATCAATTATTGCCCCTTGCCGGATTGTTCTTGTTCGTATTCAATGAAATATAAACAGTGCCATCTTTTGAGAATAATATTCCCGAGAATCCCTGCACGGAAGACTAATCGAAATAGTAACCACTCATTAAATCAACATTAATGATGACTAGTCTAGGCTCTATTAATTTATTCTGAAATTTATTCTTATATGCTTGTCATTTCGGATCAAAATTTTGGATTATATCTTGGATATTTCAGATTTGTTTGATGTTTTTGATATATTTCATATATTGGAATCCATTTCGGACTAGTTTGATGGAAAACCTTCAGGTAAGCAAACATTCTGGGTCTTTCATTTAAGTTACACAACTAACACACATAATCATCAACAGGTATATAGAGCATGCCCGATTTTCCTGCCAATTCTGGCGCACGGTCATCATGACCGACGCCTCACCCCTCATAGTGGAATCTGACCAATTAGCCAATGATGAATCCTGGTCTGTAGTCTCGGGAAGAACGGTTAGATGCAAACAGAGGAAAATTTGTGAAGGAATTTCTATAAGCATAGAAAATCTTTCGCGGATGGGTGACTCTTCATCAGGTATGAAGCAGCAAGACACTGCCTTCCGAACCCCAGCTGCCCAAACCCAGCCCCAGTACTTAAAACTACTCATAACACCAGTAAATAAGAAAAAAAAAAACGAAGAAATACAAGCTTGATAGTAATTGGCAAAGCAATACAAAGTTGCTGTGGATCAGCCCATGAGTATATCAAATCAACTCGAACAGGCATTTTAGTTAAATGCGTAAATACCAAACAACATAAGCTACTGAATGAGATTCAAAATATCGGGAACATACCTGTTAAGGTACAAGGAAAACTAAATGTTCAGAAGGGGATCATCTCAGGAGTCCCTGCAAATATGACTGAGCAAGAGATACTCGTGGAACTGAAAAACAAAAGGTAATCAATGTAAAGAAAATCATGAAGAAGGGTCAAAAGAAAAGTGAAGCCACTAATGAACAGGCAAACAATGCAACATGCAGCTTAATTATAACATTTGATAATGTTAATTCCCTTCCCAAAGAGGTAATTCTCTGCTATCAGAAAAAAAAAGTCAAACAATACATCCCACCAGTCCTGAGATGTTTCCAATGTCAGAGATTCAGACATACAATATAAAATTGTCATGATAGGCTCAGATGCGGTGGCGAACATAAATTTGAGGAATGCACACAAAAGGAAAGTCCAAAATGCGTCTATTGTGGCTGGAACCACTCAGCCGCCTTCAAGGGCTGTGGAGAAGCAAGAAAGGCGAAAGAAATTCAAAAGAGAAAAGTAGTAAACAAATTGAACCAAGCACAGGCACTCCAAAAGTACAATGGATCCCAAAATGATCAAATGAATGCCAACGCCTCCTACGCACAGGTCATCAATCCCATCCCTCAACCTTAAAAATACCAAACAGCGTGAACACAATAGAACAAGAAAGTCATAAGATTCAGGTTCAGGCCCAAGTCCATGAAGGCACAGCTCGCAAATTTGTTCAAGAATTCCCATCCCAACCATACCCTCCCTTACAACCAACCCTAGCAGCCACCTCCTATGCCAGTCACTACAGCCTCAAAACCACCGGAGGACAAAGGCAACCTACTGAAAGGGTTGAGAGGCATTCCTCCACACAGAAGAACTTTTTAACAACATCCACCAATGAAGATCTTATTTCCTTTTTTGTTAAATTGTTCTTGACCTTCTTGAAAGATCGAACTGAGGTGGAGGTACAATCCCTGATTACAACCACCGCAGAACGGCTCTTGGTTGTAAGAGAGATGCAAGCAAGCTAACAATTCTCCTCGTGACCACGTTCCTAATCCTTCAGAGGAACGCACAGAGCATGATGAGACACGGAGAGGAGTTAATCTAGACAGCAACAGAACTTTTCACTTGCTTTGTATTCAAGAAACTTGGTTCTTAGAAGATTCCACAAGGCAAATCCCAAATTATACTTGCCTTTCAAGGAGCAGAGGTGCACAACGGGGAGGAGTGTATGCAATATATGTACATAACTCTGTGCATTATGAGTATCCAATAATTAGAGTAGAAGTAGAAATGCAGTTAATAAATATATATAGTAAATAGTGGTAGTAAAATACGAGCTGTGATTGGCTGGATTGGTACCACGTGACCTCCCTTCAAAAAGTTATATTGTACATATGTACAATATAACTTTCGATTTTTGGATGGCAAAACCCGTGTTAAATGAATGGGGAGAATATCGATTAATTTGTTTTCAATCGATATATTTGTATATCGATTTCCCAAAGTAGCATTTTTATAATTTCCGATCGCAGATAGAAATACAAATTTACGTGGTTTAACCCCTTGCAGCAGACGACAAATTTTGAGTATCGATAGCTATCATGCCTATCGTAGGTGAAAATTATCGGACACTTTTTCTGTCAATTCTTCACCGGCGAACAATTTCGCGAAGAACTGCAAAATGGATAATAATTGCCGATTTCCTTCCCTTACGGAAGAGGATCTTGCTTCCATTATGGATGACAAGGATTCCACGCGGACAAAAGGAGTAATAAGCACTCTTTGAACATCGTGAGGTCGTATTGTAGGCAGAAAGAAGTGGATTTTGCAGTACTAACTGAGTGATGCAGTGCCCCAGAACTGAACGATTTTCTACGGTCTTTCTACGCCGAGCTCCGCCAAGGTAACGGGGAGTCTTATGCGAAGAGGTCGATGATCACTCTTCGGTACGGTTTGCAGCGTGAATAGAGTTAATTGTTTGGAGTTCATTCAACTGGCCTAGGAGTTCATCGACTGTTTGGAGTTCATTTGTTGCTACATGTAATTAGGAGTTCATCGTGTTCAATTGGAATTTCACAAATATAAGGTAAGAAGAACGTATGCCATCTAGATCTAGACTATGGTAAAATCCATGATGGGGGCTTAGATTGAGGGATCTATTTACTATAATAAATAGTGAACGTTCTATCATACAATATTACTGGACTATATGAACTCCAAATATAGAATTATCCCTCGTGCAAGCCTATTTCAACTCGGCCTTCGGCCTCGGTGAAATAAACCTGCACTCGGGATAATTTTATATTTGTCGTACATATAATCCAGTATATTGTACAATAGATTGTACACTATTTATATAATATATATATATATACACGATCTGATTTTCACACTTGGTCAACTTCTACAACCCATGTACCAAAATTGATGATGACATCTTGAACACATTATTACACTACTTAAAAGACCCGACAAAAGTAATAATTGTCGGAGACTCCCACCATACACTATGGGGAAGTAACAAGATAGATATAGTAATGGTCGAATGATAGGAGACTTCCTTATGCAACATGATATGGTAGTATTAAATAATGGGTCGGGCACAAGGATGGACCCCTAAACAGGGAAGACTTCCTGTTTAGATCTGTCGATCTTTCATCCCCTTTGGCAAGAAAATGTACATGGAATATCCTACCAGACAAATTTGGAAGCGATCACTTCCCCGTTATCACCGAGATATATGCTGAGAAACGTTTACTAAAGCAAGAAGCAGAAAGACTGGAATTAAATGACGAACCTTTAAGAACATGGACTGGGAAAAGTTTGCTAAAGTGTGTGAGAAAAACTTTAAAGAACATATTACGAATGACTCAATTGAAGTAAATACGTTTTATGAGAGATTTATGGAAAACTTGACAGTCTCCCTTGACGAATCAACCCCCACAATTAAAGCCTTGAAATATAATCCAGTCCCTTGGTGGAGCAAGGAGTGCTCGCTAAAGGTAAAAGAAAGAAAGTAAAAAATAAAGTCTGCAAACATCTATCTGCAGAGAACCTGAGTTATTACAAGCAAAAGAAAGAACAATTAGACAAGCCAAGAAGCAGTATTGGCAGTCATACTGCAGTAAATTAAACTGTTTCACTCCACTGGCACAAATATGGAGCTTTACAAGCTAAACGGTGTCCCCACTAAAACAACACAGAACATGTCTGTATTATTTAGAGAGGAAATGAAACTCTCGTCAGTGATAAAGAGAAAGCCAATGCATTTGCACAATCATTCAGGCCTCTACAAAAAAAAAATTGGTTGCCCGGAAGGAAAAACAACTTGCCCGAATTTTCTTTTTATTTCCTTTGTTTTTATCTTTTTTTTTTTTTTAGTAAATATCATTTTGAACAGGGCTTAAGTCATTTAAGGTTTTTTGCAAAATGTTTAAAAACCGCTCAAGAAAAAAATAACGGCGGTTTCCCTTCATGTAGATCTAGAATAATGTTAGAAAAAAAAATAAAGAGACGTAAATCAGGGCTTCACACTAACATTTTTTTCTTGGGGTCCGGCCAGGCGTCCAGATTTCTATATTTTGAAATAACGAGCACCGGGAACAAACTTAGTTACAAGACATACGCACTAAAAATCAACTAAACCAGATGTACATTGTAAGAACATTAAATCCTGATTTTCATTGTGTAAAATTTCTATTCAAAAAACGTGACTTAGTCGAGCATATTCTTAATACTGACATGCAAGTCGATCGGAACGTACACGTTTCAAGTTTCAATTTCTCGTATGCACGCCCGATAAAATCTCTAATCTGCACGAATGTTAAAATTTCCACAGACTATGAGTTACTCAGAAACATCACTTCAACTCAAGAAATATCCCCCAAAATATGTGATTATGACTAAATTAACGAATTATCTTTACATTTGAAAGTTTGAAGGTATATGGTGATGTTAATTTATTTTATTACGCTAAAATGTCTAGAATTCCCTCCGATTGTCGTTTTTACGACTTACAACTGAGTTATATCAGTTCTGGCCCAATCGACTTTTGCCATTACAAATGAAACAGCCAAGGCGGGAAACACATTTATATGCACTGTATGCAGACATGGGTGAAATCTACTTGAGGCAATTGCACTATTTTAGCCCTTGCGTAACTAGAGTTGTACTTATGAGCGAAGGAGCTCACTCACGTAATCATGAAGACAAAATTAACGGAAGCTATACAAAACTATGACAAGTCTTGACAGGATATTTTTGAAGAAATAAATGGATGAAAAACGAATGGACGTCATTAAAAAATAGACATTCAAACAATTCATACTTGCAAGCAAGAGCTTGTTCGTTAGTGCTCTTCTGATTAAATTTTATGGTGGGCATGAAATCATTCAGGCCAAGTTCGATATCGAATCATGATGCGAGTCTTGTGTGGTCAATTCAGTTTGGGATCTAGTGGAATGCGACACCTTGCTCGCGAGGTGAATTAGCTTGTTTTTGCTTTCAGTATGGCAGCCTCTACAGACCGTTTTCAGACGATTAGTGACCATAAACTTATCAAAAACTCATGGTAATTTTCCTTCAATTTTTGGGGGTTTCTGCCGGTTTGAGATTATGGGGGAAATTGTGATTTTTCCACTTTTCTGTAGGCTAATTTAATGTTGTATATTTTTATTGTAAAAATCACCACTTGCCCGATCGGGCAAGTGATTTTTACATTTGCTTGCCCGCCCGTGACTTTCACTTGCCCCGGGCAAGCGGGCAAGCGGGTTTGTCGCGCCCTGATTATTCATCCTTGCCGGAGAACAAAGAAATGTTAGCAAAAAAGATAAAGAAATTGATAGCAAATTTGACAAACTCCCTCTGAGAGAAACTGGCACAATGGAATCTGCCATTAATGAACAATTCCAAATGACAGAGCTCCAGAGTATTCTGCAGGTCAAGAAGCCTTCAGCTCCTGGAGAAGACGGAATAGGTTATCTAGTCTATCAACACCTCCTCCCAGAAGTCGTCAAATGAATAATGTTAACACTGATCAACACAATTTGGGAGACGGGAGAAATTCCAACACCTTGCAAACACTCTATACTCATTCCCATATTAAAACGTGATAAAGACCCCTCTAAAACGGGCTCTTATCGATCTATCGCACTCACACCCTGGTTCATTAAAATTACATGTATGGAAAGCATGGTTAAAAAATGACTTAAAATGTTTATCGAAAATCACAAACTGTTATCCCCCATACAAAACGGTTTTCGTAAAGGGCAAACTACTATTGATAACATTGCCCACTTAGAAAATGAAGTACAAAAAAACCTGAAAAGTCAATGTTAAAACCCTAGCAGTTTTTAAAGATATCAAGAAAGCCTTTGATTCTCTATGGACTAAGGGGCTCTTGGTCAAATTTAGCCAGTTAGGCCTCAGAGATAACATACTCCTATTTCTGAAAAACATACTGTCACAACGTTACGAAAGACCATTAGTGCCACGGAGAAAAAAAAAACGCTACTTCTACTACTAGTAATATACAGATTAGTAGAAATACTGTAATGTTGCAACCTAGTCACCTTCTTAAAATAACCATTATACGTAAAGGCCCCATTCCACTATCACGATCTGGATGCCGAGCCCTCCCGATCTATCAAATCGGCAGAGAGTGGCAAAAGCGTACAGGGGTCTCTTTAAATCGGTAGCATCATGGTGGCAGCGTTGTGAGAACGCAGAAGAATCGGGCAGCTGTTCAGATCGGCAAGAAATTTTGAACATGTTCAAAACTGCATCCCGATCTTCCCGATCAAAATTCATCATAAAGCGAGCGGAAAGAACGTAACTACAGCGTAAACACTGCGGAGTGAGCGTAGTAAGGTGTTTCTCAGCGTTGTGACAGCGGCACCAGAATGGGACGTAAACTGGACACTGCTATGGTCCTGCTGCTGTCCCGTTCTACCCCAATCTAATGACGACTTTCACGCTGTAACCACTCTCACTACGTGCTCCCCGCTCTTACTGGAATTAAGGCAGATTCCTACAACGCGCTCAGTACGTTTCGTTCCCGCTTTAACTACGCCGTTTCCACTTTAGCTATGCTATTTCCGTTTTAGTTACGCTGTTGCTGCGCTTATGTAGACTTATACAGGCTCGCGATGCCCCTCTCGCTAATAGATCACATCAGCTAAATCATTCACGATTTCCGTTGCCGTTCCCAAAACAAAAATCATTCATGCCAAGAGAAAATCACTTAGTTTTGGGTCCAGATCGGTCAACTTTTACCTTATCTTCCCCGATTTGAAAAAATCGTAGCTAGAGCAGCATAGTGGAATGGGGGCGTAAAGTACATGAATGCCTAAGAATACGCCATAGTGTTATATTAACGACATATAAAACAGTGCCATCTTGTGGCGATATACAATGTGAAGCTTGAGCTCGTCTGAGAAGTAAGACTAGCAATGAATAAATGTCATAAGAACCCATGCTCGGCAAGAGCTTCTTGTGGCTCGATCGGATGGACGGTCGTTCTATGAATGAAAGGTCTCGACTCTCGAGTTTGATTCCCACTCTCGTCCATTTCATATTTTTGGCATTTATTCAGTCAGAAATAGTTAAAAGTATCACAGCTATCACAACTGTTTAATTTGGTTTAACACTATGGCGTATTCTTAGGCGTTCATGTACTTTACGTATAATGATTATTATAAGACGGTGGCTGGGTTGTAATCTGTACATGTATATACAGATTAGTAGAAATACTGTAATCTGTATATACAGATTAGTAGAAATACCATATTCTGTATATACAGATTAGTAGAAATACCATAATCTGCATATACAAATTATAATCTCTATATACAGATTAGTAGAAACACTGTTTTTTTTTTCTCCGTGGCACTAATGGTCTTTCGTACAACATACCTTTCAAGTACGAGTGGGGTAACAGCTTTCATGTGCGATGGAAACTAATAACGGTATACCGCAAGATAGCTAGTACCCTTAGCCCAGAATTATTTAATCTTTTGTTACATGACATCCCTGTCTCATCAGCCATACATAATTTGCTATACGCAGATGACATGTCAGTATCAATCCCTGTTAATCTGTACAGGAGCAAAAAAAGGAACCTCCCTTAGAACCCTACAGGTTGAATTAGGGGAAATGCTCCTCGACCTCCACCGTGAAATGCTTCGTATAAGATTAAAAAAGTGCATAGATAGCATCCAAAACCATCCCATGAAATTAGACCTCCAAGAATGCTGGCAATTTAATTTCTACACAGACCAAAACAGCAGGAAACCTTTCGGACAAAGAATCTCAAAATTACCAGATGCTCTTAAAAATATGATATGGAAGAGATCTGCACTAATACACCAATATACCCTACTGGCATTATGAGTTTCCACTAGTATCTACGGAAGTTAGCAATTTTATTTCAAAATGTGACAATGTCTTGTACCAAAAGCAAAGAAGTCTTGAAATAATCCACCAGAAATGGGACAATTTTCTACCAATTTTTAGGGATGGCTCAAAATGTCCAGACAGGAAAAGCAGCTGTAGCATTTCATGTACCGTACTACAAGTACACAGAAGCCAAAAGACTACAAAATTACACCCTTCATACAGAGCAGAACTAGCAGCCGTCATCCTTGCTTTGAACTGGTTAAACCAATTACCTGGTCTTTACACAGGAGCGTCTATCTTCTGTGATTCGCTCAGTGCTTTACAGGCCATCAAAAGTAAAAAAAGAAGAACACTTCATTCACGAAATACTAATGTTGAATACTCAACTCCATTACAAATGAATACAAGTGTCCTTTGAATGGATACCAGGTCATTGTGAAATTAGAGCCAACAAGATGGTGGATAAAGCAGCCAAGCAGGCTTAAGCCCCCATTCCACTGTGCCGCTCTAGCTACAATTTGGCAATTTTTTCAGGTCGGGTAATATCGGGTGAAAAATGGCCGATCTGGGCCCAATACTCGGCGATTTTCTCTTGGCAAGAATAATTTTCGTTTTCGAGAAAGCCAGGGAAATTGTGGTAGATCGGGGCAGCAGGGGTACCACAGCGGCGCACACTTTACGTCTCATTCAGGTGCTGTTGTCACACTGAGAAAGACTTTACTACGCTGTATTTACGCTGTATTTACGCTGTAGTAACGTTCTTTCCGCTCGCTTTACAATGAGTTTTGATCGGGAAGATCTGAACAAATGCCCACTCCTATCCCGATCTCACAACGCTGTTTTTATGATGCGGCCGATTGCAAGCGATACCAGTACGCTTTCCCCGATCTACCGAAATCTGCCAGATCGGGGTAGATCGGGAGCCAGATCGGCATAGTGGAACGGCCCCTGTACACCACGTCCAAACTGATATCCATAACAAAATGAGTAAATGCGAATGCAATAGTTCCCTTAGAGCCTATTACAACCAGAAATGGCAAAGAAGATGGGACGAAACTAGCTCTCCACTAAAAGACTAAAATCATTCTCAAAGACATTCAAATGTACCTTAAATTACAGAAGTAGTGAATCAATTTTACATTGCCTACAAATGGGCAATATTGGCCTGAATGAGAACCAGCTACTGTTAAACAAGCATGAAACATGTGCAACAACTGTGGAGTTCTAGAAACAACATCTCACTTTCTGACCAAATGGGTGTCCCAAATATTTAATTGAAAGGATGATGCTATTAGTGGAAACTAATCAACTAGAAGAAAGTGATATAATAAGATTACTCAACTCATCAGAGTATTCTCATCAAGAAGCTCTAGTGTCCTTCGTAAGAAGGACACAAATAAACCTACACTAAGGCGTAGTATAGCAAACCCATTATGTCAGACTTGCAGATGTAAATTATATCAACTAATGTACACGTATATTCCTAATCTGGAATTAGATGATCAAACCAATACATAATTATCCAAATACAGGTACATTCCACTTACGTCATACATCATTATCAGGTGTCTGAAGTTGTACGATAAGACGTATGATATATCATGTTATGTATTGATTAGTTTATGATTTTCCTTGCGATTTGGGGGGCATCATAGGTGGCTACGACTTCTATGTTTACATTATTTATGGTCATCGTGCAATTTCATGTATTGGGCATCCTAGAGGGGCCAAAGACAAAGCTGTACGGAGATCTTACAGAGATTGTATGGGGGTCGCAGGGAGATCGTGCGATTTCTGCGCGGTTACAGTAACATATTCACGGAAATCGTATAGAGGCTGTGCGAAGACCGCAAGGGTCGTTGGGAGATCGTGCGATTTCTGCGTGGTTGCAGTAACATATTCACGGAAATCGTGTAGAGGCTGTGCGAAGACCTCAAGGCGAAGGTATCTTTATTGAATTTTTGTCTCGCCTGCGTAGCAAGAGTGAGATATAGGCGCCCTTTTCCGACGGCGGCGGCGGTGTCATCATTTTAAGAAATACTCTCATTCCATAAGTTTTTGTTCAATTTTCATGAAACTTGTACGCAAAGCTTATCAAGTATCAAAGATCATGTGGAAGGAATTGTGACCTGAATTCCTTCCACACGATCTTTGATACTTGATAAGCCTTGTGTACCAGTGTCATGAAAATTGAACAAAGTTCTGTTTTCTAATGTGGGGCAGGATGCTCCCCCACCCCGAATCTCAACCTGGTAAAGCAGAATTCTATTCAACGACGTTGACAGCGAGGTTTTGTTGCGGTGTTGACTCCATTTAAATCATCTAGTTAAGCTTTTGAGATACAGGGGGCCGTTTCATGAAACCGTCATAAGTCTAACTTCTTGGACATCCCATTGAAATGTGTGTTGTAGAGTTAACACATGTTTCAATGGGATGTCCGTGAACTTAAATTTATGACGGTTTCATGAAACGCAGCCCAGACTTAAAACGCGGTGATGAATGATGTATAATTTAAGAGAATGACGAACAGCTCCGAGTTGTTTACACCTTTGATGAACGGGTGTGTTCCTTTAACTGAGATTATCAGTGCCTTCAAACAGCGTAGTATCTTGAGAAACCGGACATGCTGGAGGTTGAGGTATTTTGCGAATATGTAAGCTGTAGTACATGTATTTTGAGAGACTGGGAGTTGTAGCATTTTACATGTTTTAAGAAGCTGGAAGATGAGATATTTTGAGAAACTAGAAGTCGTAGTATCAACTGATTGAGAAACTGGAAGTTATAGAATTATAAGAAACTGGAAGTTATAGAATTATAAGAAACTGGAAGATGAGGTATTTTGAGAAACTAGAAGTTGTAGTACAGAACCTAACAGTTGAAGTAGTGTGAGAAATTAGAAGATAGTAATATTTCTGGAAGTTGGAATATTTTGAGAAATTGAAAGTTAGTAGTATTGGTGTTAAGTTGGATCTTGATAAATAAAGAGATTGGCTGAATTTGTAAATGGCATGATACTTGTAGAACTTTGAATCGAACTAATGAATATTCATGTGATGTCATTTGTATCTCATTCATAAAAATTGCACGTGCTACATGTACCTGTACAGTACAGCTGTACACATTCAATTTTCATAAAGCCAACTCCAAAAAAGAATCGATATGAAATCTAGTCTAAATGGGATGGACCAGATCAACACATGTACCTATAATGAAGGGACCTACTTTCCATACATTTTCAAAGAGGCTCAAAGAGTGAATGGAATGTCCTCTGTAGTCATAATCTTCGAGATTTGATCATTTTGACGTAATAGATTTTCCATAGTCTTTGACTCGGAACCAAATTATTGATCAGGATGAGCTCTAAATCAACATTCACAAGGCAAAAGAGAAGAAAATTCAGGGCTAATTTGAGCTGATGTTTGCCATGTACTCACGCCATCCGATCCGACATGTTAGCTGCAGAAGCTGCCGAAACATTTTCTACTTCAAGCATGAAACTCAAGAGAAGTTAGACCAAAACTTACTGTTCCAGTCAAGACTATCCATTTCTGTGAAGTGTCTTACTGCACTCTAGATCAAATAAGAATCGCCCTTTTAATTACTGAACAGAACTGCTCGTGTAACTTTATGCTATTCTAAATTAATGATTTAATAGTTAAAAACAAAGTAATTTTCCTTTGTCAAGAATGATGCCGACACCATTACGGTGTTAAACTGTCGATGCAATGGATGATTTCAAGTTCGGTGTGCGGTGTTGGTGTTGGTGTTGAGAGCGTGGAAAGGCTCCTGAACCGAGCTCCAACACCGAGGGTCAGTTTAGAGGGACGATACTGATCACCTTATTGATAGCTCAACACTGAGTGACGTCATACGCTCTAGCAAAAAATCTCGACAATGAAATCATTTTCCCTCAGAATTTCTAATTCTAATTTCAAAATCTACATCTTATTGGATTCAAATTGCATAATCATTTGAAGAATCCAACAGAATATTACTCTTCCATGGAGAATATACGGTTTTGATTATTCCAAGTTGTTTTGACTGCAAAATGGGTTTAACTACCAATATGTGACGAGTGGCCGTAGCAAAGAGTGCCGCTGCTCCGCGAGGGACAAGCAGCAATAACATGTATGATTTCAACTCCAACACTGACTCCTTAAATACATCAAATCTTGCGGGGTCAATCCCATTACCAGCCTGATTTCAAGTTCGGTGTTGAGGCTGGTGTTGGTGTTCTCACAACACCAACACCAGCCTCCAACACCGTACTTGAAATCACCCACTGTGTTATGGTTTCAGCTCCTTAATCTGAACAGTGGTGTTAGAGCTTGATTTTGGCAGAAATTTGTCTCTTAACACCAACACCAACCACTAACACCGAGCATGAAATCACTCATTTTCAATAGACCCCAGCCTGAGTTATCTCAAGGTTTTAAAAGTGTTCAACAGATTAATACCTGACTTTGAGACTCAATCTCTTGACCATCCCCAAATGTAATATTAATTGAGGACCATGCATAAAGTCCCACAAAATGCCTGGAGCTCTTCCCCCCCCCCCCCCTCCCAAGTCAGTATGGAGCCTTTTCCTACAAGATTTAAAAAAAAAAAAAAAAAAATATTGCAGTTTTCCAGAGCCGAAATTACTGTTCATTCATTGTTTTATGTATTCAGTACTAGAGCTTTTCATCAACTACCTGTGTAACTTTATTCAATGTTTTGCGTATTGTAGGGAAATGGAACTACTGGTACCAATGGTAACATGGGAGGCTTTGGGATGGCAACTCCTTCCAAAGTCCAGAGGGACCAACAAGGGTCACCCATTGTCCTAGATGACTTCAAGACGGCTGCTTCAAGGGGCAAACTGGAAGAGGTGCAGGAATTCATTGAGAGAGGTACATTATGTGTTAAAATTCAGTTCAGTTCATTAGTACTGTCTACAATAATTCACAGAAATTATATTTATCATTTATTCACATTTTCTTTATAAAAAAAAAAAAAAAAAAAAACAGGGTGGTCCAACCCAGAGCCTCAGAGGGCCTGCTTTACAAGGGAGCCCTGCTATATAGAACAAATACAACAAACACTATGAACATGACGGACAAAGAAAGTGGACAAAATAAACAACCCCTCATTCTACCCTTCACAATGATTCTGGTAGCCAAAAGAACATCCCTTCACTGCTATTGTCTAAAATATGTGGAACAGGTGTCACATGCATCTTCACCTGGAACTACAGGATTAAACATAATAGCTGTGAAGGGATGTTCTTTTGACTACCAGAACCATTGTGAAGGGTAGAATGAGAGGTTGTTTATTTTGTCCGCTTTCTTTGTCCGCCATGTTTATAGTGAAATGCAAGATAAGAATGATAATGGTAAATGATAGCAACATATTTGACTGAAGAAAAGTTTTTAAAAAATGCAAACATAACATAAAATTATAATATAGTGAAGTTAATAACATAACGTTAAGGAAAATAAGAAATAATCAAACAAACCAAAAAAAAAAGAAGATATGAAATAAGTTAAGTGAGAAGGTTACATAGACATTACAATAATACCCCTTTCATACTAAGCGCTGAAGAGTGGACGACGTCCGGAGGTCATCCACTGTTCATTCCAGACCTCTTTTGGTATGAAAGGTACTCAAAAAAAGTCACCTGGGTGTACAGTGGATGAACAGTGGATGAACAGTGGATGAGATTCGTGCTAGACCATCTAGCACGAACAGTGGATGAACACTGGAGGATGTTCGGTGTTCACCCTAGACCGCTGGCAGTATGAAAGCTCTCCGCACGAACATGGCATGCGGACTGGAACCGGAAATCTGAGAACATGGTCGTAAGCGTGCGCTTTGTTTCATTACTTCCGTACGTTGAAAAATGCGTATGTATGTGTACTGTACAATGTGCATGCATGCAATATGTATAGAGATCAGTGATGATTGAATTGATATTGAAATCAGTCTGCAGTGATATATTATTAGGAAATGCGAAATGCGATTTTGCTTTGTTAATTTTGAAAACTGAATTTTAATATTTTGATTGGATGTAAGGGTACAAAAAACTGTCATAAAAAATCTGTGATAATATTGTTAATACAAGGCTCCACACTAACGTTTTTCCTTGGTGGCCCGTTCGGGCCACCAAAATTATCATTTTTATTTTTTTTTTGGTGGCCCGAGAATGAAATTTGGTGGCCTGAAAAAACAAAGAAAAACATAAGAAATTTAATGATTATAATAAAACGTTGTTAGAATGATTACAACCCTTTGTTTTACCCTCCTATGCCCTGAAATGATCATATTCAGTGATAAAGTTGCATATTATTTTATGATTCTTCTTTTCAATGACCCTTCAATGTAGGGCTGTTTTGAAAGCCCATTTTTGGTATTTGTTTAAACGGTCATTTTTTTTTTGACGATTAATCGACTACTCGGTACTTTCATTTGGCCAGTCGGCCGACCACTCCAGCTGTTCTTAGCCTGCCACCATTCAGCCCCGCGCCGGAGCTGCGGAGTGAGGCCAGTCCCATACCCATATAACAGCGTGTGCAATATCCCTAACGGTAATGTCCGATTTTCATCAAGAAACTTGGCAATAAAGCAGCTTTGAAAAGAACTGTATTGCTTGTCCAGTTCCTAAAAATTCAAATCATAGCCTCCTACCTATTTTTGTGAGGACCAAATAAAAAATCCTGGTCAAATAAAGCCGAATAGATCGGCATTTGCTTGATATTTCATCGATAATTGGTAAAATCATGTTTCAATTATTCGTCAGCTGACAAGAGATGGCGCCAACCCGGAAGTGGAGCGTAACAGTCAGTGCACAAAATCCCATTCGGCCGTGTTGAAACTACGTATATATTACGATGAAAGCGCTTTGCAGTCATTTGAAATCAAACTCCAATGATTCTAAATCCTCATCACAATCGCCAGCAAGGGCACATAACTAACGAACAAGCGCTTACGTGCAAGTATGAATGTTTTTTTCTTGGTATTACCTTTCGTCTTGGTTCATTGCTATGTTCCAAAAATAATTTGTCACACTGACTGTGATAGCGTATCTTTGATTATGTTAGTGAGCTCACTTGCTTACGGTGCATATTGCTGTGGTGAACGATGGTGCAATGCGTGATTAAGTCTCTCTCTCACACACACACACACACACACATTAGGGCTTACGGCTTCCGAATATTATTGAAACACTTGTTTTCACTGCGCGAGACATAAGAGTTTGGTGATCAAAAAAGATATTCTCATGTGAATGTAAGGCGTCTAAATGACATCATCACACCTTAAAACTACTTTGAAATGGAGAGCCTACATTCTTGATTTCATTAATGATTTCGCATTTTTGATGGATCATTCTGAAGTTCAAGCTATGTTTCCGAGTAGTTGATAGAAATTCCATTATTCGTGTAGTGACATTTTCGGACCTTTAATCGTGTACTAGACTTAAAACAGGCCTAGTGTGGTGCGTGGAAAATACACACGGCCGCAGACCGAGGCCTATATATACTGCCATATGACTAATCTAACTAGGGCTGTAAATTTAGCACCATGTTCGGGTTCGGTTCGGTTCAGTAGAGTTCGGCACTTTTATTTCCGAATTTTGGTTCGGTTCTGGGTTCGGCAATACAGTATAAAAAAAAATAAAAGGGTGAGCAAATATTCTAATTTAGAAGTGATAGGCGCCTCTAAACTAAAAAACCAACCAACCAACCAGCATCGATAACAAATGACCACCAGAGCCCTCTCTTTCATTACTGCATTTGGAAGTCACTGTTTCTTATAAATATATTTTGTATGACAAAATAGTTACTGCATTTATTGCATGATTCTTTGTTATGTATTTTATTTTCTGAATGAAAGGGAAAGATAATTTTCATATACTGATTAATAGAAAACGAGAAAATTTTTTTTTTAAATCGAAATAAAGGAAAAGAACAAAAATATTAAAAGAAATTATCAATAAAACAGTGTTTTTCTATTTTTAATTTTTGGAATATTTATTTCGTATTATGATCGATCATGATTGTTAATCGATTACAACCTTTTTACGATCGATTACAATCATGAGTATCTGCGGGCATATTTTGAAGCTTTTAACATGATTTTGGGGGAAAACAACTAGAATTCATGGTGCCAAATATTATGAAATTTATCAGAATCAAAGGAAAAATGAGACACAAGCTGTATTAAGTGTTTTTCTATCTTTTATTTAAGAAAAACTTGTAGAAGATGAATTAAAAGAAATCCCACCAATAAATGTATGTATTAATTTTTTAATAAAGCAAAGGTGTATCTTCCATTAAGCATAATTAATACAGGACAAGGTCTTCACCGAGGGTTGAATTAATGATCCTGCATTATAAATTGCCGAACTTCCGAACTTGGCCTTTGAGTTCGGTTTGGTTCGGACCTGTTCGGAAGTGCCATGTTCGGCGAATTTCCGTTCGGTTCAGCGGTTCGGTAACAGCCCTAAATCTAACTTTCATTTGAGGTCGGCTAGCTCACCGCAACTAGATCCAGGTGCAATTAGAGTGATGTTGCGCTAACTCAAACTGCGTTGTCGCTGATGAACCGCGAACAAACTGACTTGCAATTCGGATGGCGGAAGGAGCTAAAATGTGTACAATTAACACACGCACGTAAATCGTGTTAACTTAAAATTTTCTGGTTGCCCGATTCGGGCCACCAAACTTATCACTTTTTGAAAAATGGTGGCCCGGTGGCCCGGGCCACTGCTAATGTCGAGCCTTGGTTAATATAGCTTGGCAAATGGCGATACTCACTAGCAAAGAAAAGCAGGCTGAGTGAAAATATTCTCAAAAACCCGCGTTCGAACGCTGGCTCGATCAAATCTCCTGCCAGTATGCAGACGACAGCCAGCCCAGGTGCGTGCTTTTTTCATCGAGCCCAAACCCCGACAACGTTGCCATGGTAACGCATGCCAAGCTCACTCCAGACAAGAGGCCAGTATGAAACGGTGCAGTGACCACACCTCATGTTTACATAACGAGTTTCACTCCGTGTTCACATAACGAGTTTCACTCCGTGTTCGTCCCAGACAGCCATCTGGAGTGCACTGGCACCCGGGTGACGTCCGGAGAAGTTCAGTATGAAAAGGGTATAACTTAAGAGGGGGTCTGGTATTGTCTAAGGCATTTTTTAAAAGTTGGGAGAGAAGGTGATGTTGAATGTGCATGTACAGGTATAGTGGTAGGGAATTATAGAGTTTTGTTGCAACGTATGAGAAAAAGCGTTTTTATGCCTCCGCCCGCCGAAGGTGGGTGCTGTAGGCATCATGATTTTGGATTGTCTGTCCGTTCGTCTGCATGTCTGTCCATCCCATTTTCGTTCTCATTCTTCAATTTATGGATTCTAGTTCAAGAAGACAACCAGGGCAACCAAATTTTATAGAATTTCACCTGTTCACAATGAAACATAAAATAGATGAACAAATCTCGTTACGTATTTTTACACTCCTTCAAACATTCAAAATTTGTCAAATGTCCATCCTTGACAAACCAATCAAGCTCAAATACAAATCCTTGTCAGGTATAGATTTTGCCCCTTTCACAAAACTGGCTTTTGCTCATTCAGGCATAAAATATTGTTAGATACTTTGGATTTTGTCTTGTTAGCAGAGATGCCAACCATTATGGATTCGCCGTATTTATTCTATTTTTATTGCACTTGTTACGGCGCTCCGGTAAACAACCAAAATGTTACGGGAAACTAAACAAAAATATACGTAGGCCCCTCCGTATACATCTACATAGAGCCTCTGTACGCATATGTGACTCATCACAACAAAATCAAACAGAGGTCGCACGAAGAGAGGTCGAGAAAAATGGGCAAAATAGTAAAAAACTTCTAAATTTTTGAAATTTTGTTTTCTTTATTTTCTGGATCTTCCATGTTTCAAGTATGCTCTGTAAAAAAATCTAGCGAAAACAATAAAGGGAAAGGGTCGAAAAAGCAGTTTTTCTGCGAGTGTTTTTTTTTCGTTCAGTCAGATCTTTTTCAGACACACGAGCGAGATCCAAAGATCAAATTTGGCTCCACGCTTAGCTCTGCCCCCTAGCGACACACGCCTTCGCTAATTGGCCATTCATAGTCACGTGATCTCAGCAAAGAATGATGCAATGTTGTGTGGTTTTTGAAAAGGAAGATAGGAAAGAAAAAAAGGAAAACCTGAGCGGGTTGGGATTACTATTATTTTGACGGAGATAACAAAGATGTGTCTCGTCGTGTGTTGTTACTTTTTAACCCATAGAGGTACAGTGTCACCTTTAAGAGATATTTTTGCAGTATCTGTTGGTCCAGAATGTTGGGCAGTACATATCATACATGAGCAGAAAGAGAAAAATGCACTGACAAATTTGAGCCCATTCCCATCGCTGTATGGTGTGGCGTTCTCGAATTAGAGCAGTTTAAGTGTAACTAGTCATTAAACTCTTTAAATTGGCAACACAGTGAATAATATATAATCATTATTTCTGTGTTCAAATTGGCAATTTCTGATTCAATTTTACAATTATATGTCATTTTGGTTTATGTTATATCCATATTTATTTTTTTCAAGCTATGTAAACGTGGAAAAAAATAATTTGTATTGCCAATTTGAGGATTGAAGATGATTAATTTAGATCTCAAGAAAGCTCTGTACTGCTATGGATTAAAAATGGAAACTTTTATAGAATTTTTGAAAAGTGATGAAAAATAAAGGTAATTTTTTCTGAAAGGGGTAAGTGATTAAATGGAAAGAAGTACAACTCGCATACATGCCCTCCTTCTAAACTCGTGTTTATGAGAGTTGAAAAAATGGACAAACCTTGATTAAGACATGTAATCCGTTTTATTTAAATTTGAATTTTGACATGATACCAGATTGAAATGAAAGAACAAGAGAGAGAGAGAGAGAAAGGGGGAGATAGAGAGAAAGAGAGAGGGGGAAAAAGAAAGAGAAAATTACCAAAAGAGGGGAGGGGCGGTCTATGTAAAATAATGTCCATGATAATTGTTGCGTGATTTTAGACCGAAGTCAAACCACAACTAAGACAATGTCTTAGTTGTGGTTTGGTGGAGGGGAAGTTAACGGAATAGACTAAAGGAAAAAAAAAAAAAAAAGCTTGTCGAAATTATTTCTGTATTTTGGTTTTGGCATGGTTGGTAAGGGCTCTCTTGAACATTTGCAAAACCCCCAGTAAGTGTAAAATAAAATGGATGACAGTATTGAACAAGGAATCCATGGGCATGATGGGCAAGGGTGTGTGTGGGTCGGGATGGGGCCTGGCTGGGAGGAAGATAAGTAAACGCGTGGATAAAAGAATGAAACACTCAAAAGGAAGGAAAGAAGTTTTCAAAAGGCTTGAGTGTTTTTATGATGTATAAAAGCTATTAACACAAGGACAAAGAAAGACAACCAAAAGGACCTACCCCTCCTCTACCCCTTCCAGGCTTTAGAAAGACAGAACAAAGCTATAGCTTTCAGCGATTCTGATCAAAGCCATACCTTACGTCCACAAATGGGCAGCGAATTCTATAATAAGGGTGGGGTGGGGATGGGGATAATAGATCTTGAGTGACCGCTAAAAGAAAGTAAGGAAAAATGTTTTCAAAAGGCGGTTGACTTTATGGATTAAATTTTATTGAAAGTTGAAATGAAGATGGGTATAGTGAAAATAACCATTATTCTGTTCATGATCATGCTCTTCTCACTTTGCATCAGTGTCTAAAAAACCAGATAACATGTTCAAGAAAAAAAAAATCGATTTAAAACGCTACAAAGTGGGTTGTCAGTGAACACGAGTATTTGCTTTAGAAGAGAGAAAAAACTAAAACTAAAAGCAATAATTTCATCAAAGCTTGCAAGTTCACAAACCGGCTGCGACTTTTATCGCTGTTTTTGAAAGGTAGCTTAAAAGAAAGAAAGGGAACCGGGACAGCTAGAAGATGATTCTTAGGAAGGAGAACATAGACTTGTATAGCCATGTCAATTTTTTTTGTCATGGTTGATATTAAAGCCATTTTCAAAGTGGAGAAAAGAAGTGATCTTTTGTTGATCGGGTGAATAAACGTTGTGAAGATAAATTTCCGTCGAATAATACTCAAACTTGTTTTCATCATTACCACTTGTAACAGATAGCTTGAAGGAACGATGGAGTTTAAGAGAGAGAGAGAGAGAGAGAAAGGAAGAGAAAAAGGAGAATTTGAATGAAAAGAAAAGTATTTTTCTTGAAAAGAGGTTAATAACTCATGTTACTAAGAGGGTAGAAAATGGACGACCCTTGATTAAGACATGTAAATCAAGTATGCAAATTTAAAATTTATTTCACTCCTTCTATATCTCCCCCCCCCCCCTCTCACATTCTTTTATTACAATTTGGTATCGAGAGCGGGGGAGATATAGAAGGAGTGAAAGAGAAAAAGAAAGAGAAAGAGAAAGAAAAGGGAAAAAGGAAAGAAAGAAGAAACAGAGAAACAGGGATCTATTTGAATTCATGTTCATGATAGTTGGTGCAATATTAATTAGACCAAAGTCAAAATAATAAGTCTTGGTTGTGATTTGATGGAGTGGGGGTTAACGGAATATACCAAAGAAAAGAAGAAGCTTGTTAGAACGACATCGGTGTCTGGCATGGTTGGTAATAAAGGGATATCTCTCTTGAACATTTGCAAAACCCGTGGAAAGTGTAAAATAAATAAATGACAGTATTGAACAAGGAATCCAAGGGCAAGGGTGTGAGTGTGCTTTGAGATGGGGCCGGGCTTGGAGGAAGATCAGATGAAACGCCAATGTCGCAGTCACACCAACGAAACTGACTCCAAACCGACCAATGGTATGTCACTGAAAATAACGTAATAGTTTTGATCGGTCTGGAGTCGGTTTCGTTGGTGTGACTGCGACACAAGAAAGGAAGGAAAGAAGTTTTCAAAAGGCTTGAGCAGTGTTGAGTGTTTTATGACTTTCAAAAGCTAAAAAAGAGGACAAAGAAAGGATAATGAAAAGGACCTATACCCCTCCCCTCCCCCTTCTGGGTTTTTGAAAGATAGAACAAATGTTTAGCTTTCAGTATTCTGATCAAAGCATTGCCTTTAACGGGCAGCGAATTCTATGGCACGGGCGGGGGTGGCGATCGATAGGGCCAGGCCGCGAATGATGAGGAATAATAGATCTAGAGTGACGCTAAAAGAAAGTAAGGAAGATAAGTTTTCAAAAGGTAGTGGACCCTGGATTAATTTTATTGAAATCAAAGTTAAGAAGGGTATAGTGAAGATAACCATTATTCTGTCCATGATCATGCTCTTTTCACTTCGCATCAGTGTCTAAAAAAAGGAAGAAGACCCAGATAGCACGTTCAAAAGAAAGATCGATTTAAAAACTCTGCAAAATGGGTTGTCAGTGACCACAAATATTTGCTGTAGTAGAGAACAAAAAAAAGAAGGTAAAATCAATCATTTACAAAAGCTTGTCAGTTCAGAACCGGCTGCGAGTTCTATCGCTTTTTTTTTTTTGAAAGGTGAAAGAAAGAAAAGGAACTGGGACAAGAAGAAGAAGATTAGGAATGAGAACACAAACTTGTATAGCCATGTCACTTTTTGTTTAAATGGTTAATAATTATTAGCCACTTTTAAAAGTGGAGAAAAGAAATGTAATAATTTTGTTGAATTAAGGGGGCACTCTTGCCAAACTGGGCTAAATAAACGTTCAGAAGAAAGATTTCCGTCGAATAATACTCGAACTCGTTCTCGTCATTTCACTTGTTGGCTTGAAGGAACGGTAGAGTTTAAGAGAGAGCAGGAGAGAGGGGGTCAAAAAAGTAGAAAAGTAGGAGAAGAAGAAGAAGCAGAAGCAGAAGAAGAAAAGAAGAAGATGAAGCGAGTTCAAGCGACATAGGTGTTTGGGTGTATGGGCATTGTGGAGGAGATTGGTGGGGGTAGTACGTTAATGGCGCTGGCGGTTGAAAATGGAACGTTCAATTTTTATCTTCAATTCGCTTTCAAAATGATAACAGGTCGACTGAAATTATGGTGGCAAGAGAGACAAATCTCTGTCAAAAAAAAACCGATGTGCTGTAGAAGCAGGGGAAAAACAAAAACTCAGTAATCACCTGGTCGGGGTTTGGCAGTGCTAATTCTAATTCTTTAAAACATCAAATACTCAGTGTAGCTTATTCTAAATCGGGCAGAGAAGAAAAGGGGACTAAAGATTAAAGAAGGCGGAGAGGAAGAATAAGGAGAAAGGAGAATACTGTGTTGAGAAGTCTTTGGTTGTGATTTGATGAAGAAAAATTGTAGCTTAACCGAAGGAAAATTATAGGCATACTCTTGCAAAAGTCGGGTAAATGTATAGAATTTTCAGTTCATCTTGAAGGTGCAAAGTGATGAAAGAAAAAATGATAGAGTCTTATAATAATCATCGTATTGATGAGTGATGTCAAACCGTGAAGGTAAAGAGAAAAAAAGGAAGAACTGTCAGGTCATGATGACTGATCACGGCAAAT
Source organism: Echinometra lucunter (assembly GCA_029962745.1). Lineage (NCBI taxonomy): Eukaryota > Metazoa > Echinodermata > Echinoidea > Camarodonta > Echinometridae > Echinometra > Echinometra lucunter. The sequence continues at coordinate 34,104,999 of CM057151.1, forward strand.
TAAGAAAAAAAAAATAGAACTGAGGAAACAAGTATTTGATAAAAAAAAATTAAAAATCATGCGAGACAACTTTTATGTACATCATGTCTTTCAGTATTGATTCTTTTCAATTCATCACAGTGCTTTATCCTTTTTTATCCAGATTACACTCTTTGTTGAGAAAACAAAGCACGGATTCTGGAAGAGAGAATGCCCCATGCAATGACTGCCCTGAAAGGCCCGCAACGCACAGTAGCAGAGTAATACGGCTGCGAGTCTCGGCGGGAAGCTTTTCGGAGCCGTAAAACAACTTGTCTTTTTCCCATGAAAAACACTTTAATTCATGACTGAAACAATTAAAAACTTATGTTTTTAGTGAGTAGAAATACTAAAGAATCAGGAAAACCAGTTTTTATTCCATTTCATAAACGGTTGCTAAGGCTTTTTCCAGAATGAATTTGACATTAACCGTTGGAAAATGCTTCGTGAAGACAAAACGGAAGTCAAGCTTTAAAAGCGTTTTTCTCAAAGAAATACTTTTCCTGAGCCCCCGCCTTCTCGGGGTTTAACGGCAGTTATCTAAAAAAATACTCTACCCCTTAGCTTGAGTTATATATCAAATCAAAGTTTGAGAAATGGGGAATCATAATCTCTAAAAGTATGACATATGAAAAAATGCGACTTCTATCTGATTTTGACGTGACGGGTCACATATATGCATTTGCACTGTACTGATCTATGAAGCACATGCATGAGTGCGTGTGCTCACTGAATTTCACTACACATGAAATGGGCACAATCGCGGTTTTGCATCAGGGCCTAGGATGCACGGGTCACGTCAGTGCTCCAATATCGGTCGAATTTGGCTTGTTGGAACTGGCATACAACTTTGTACATGAAGTTACTGCGCATCTGCAGTTACAGGGAGATTGCCTTTCAGTTTGGTTCTCGCTGATGCCATCATACTGGTTGCTTGCGATAAGCGAAAAAATGTATCACAAAACCCTGGATTTCTTGATTTCTAGCTGGTTTTCGGCGACCCTGTTTCTTTTCATCTGGACTGGAGCTCAGTGTTCTTTGGAAAAAATGGCGCCGATTCTGTATTTTTGATGGTGGAATTTAGCATGCGCAATCACTTTGGTGAGTGATACTCGGTGGGACTGTGTGAGCTGTAATGTAGCTACAGTATACAGCGCCAGTGTGCAGTCAAATGATGGTGTGTGTGTGAAAATGATGGTTGATATTTCGTTGGGGTGTGTTTCGGAAAGACCCCCATTTGTTCCGGAAATATATGTCAAATGTTACTGACAACCATCCTTTTGGGTTGGCATGTCTGAGTTTGCAATTTTTTTTTTTTTTTTTTTTTTTTAAACCCGTTGACTGCAGATCTCTCAAATAGGGAACCAAACCCTGGGGAAAAAAAATCGATTGTGATGAAAAGAGAGGATAGAGAGAAGCAATTTAGAAAAAGATCTATCAAAATCCGTTATGATATGAGAAAGTTATGAAAGTATGAAAAGTTTCGATTTACTTTCTATGGTGATCCTCAAATTGGCAACGTTGCTTCAAAATTGCAGGTTTTTGTGGAACACTCTTTATATGTATTGTACAACAAAATTGCATATTTTCTCCATTATCTCTAAAGATGCTTTTGTCCTTTTGTGAACTCAACATACATTGTATGTTGTGTCAAATACATTTCCCCATGATATACCTTGAGCTAAGAAGGAGACAGGCTGCACCTTGAGAGATCATGGAGAAAATGTGAAATTTTGTGTACAAAACATACTTGGCCCCAAAAACCTGCCATTTCCAAGCAACATTGCTTTTCAAACTCACATAATTTTCTCATTTTGCAACCGATTTTGATGGATTTTTTTTTGAAAATTGCTTCTCTCTTTCCTCTCTATTCATTGAAATTGATTTTTCTCAGGGTTTGGGTTCCCTTTGATACAGGGACCACCCAGTTCCAGTAGCCAAAGGATTTTCTGTTCACTTATACCCCTTTCACAGTGAGTTCTTCCCCTTTACCCGTTGAAGTTCCCCGCTTAACTTTACGAGACCGCATTCCTCACTTCACCGGGGAAGAAAGAAGTGTCGCCTTTCTCACTGCCTTCTCTTCCCCGGTGAATGCAAGGCATGCGATGGAGCTCTGCCGGAAGTACAGCAGGCTGGGGTCATTAAGGGAGGAGTCAGCGCGCGGAATCCAACGAAAAGTTCTGTGGCGGAATCTTGGTTCAGGCGGAAATGACATGCTTGCCAACTGTCCCGTTTTTATCGGAATTGTCCCGTTTTTAAAATTTTTTAGAGCAGTAAAATCGGAATGTTCCGATTTTTGAACCTAGACAAAAAAAAAAATCAATAAAGAGAAAAAGAGAAAAAAATGTTTGCGCGTGTTCTATATATACGAAATGTACAGTATTGTCTATGACTTCTGGGTTTGAGCTATCGATACGCGAAACTGACCGATGGTACATGTACGGTATGTCAAGTTTCGATCCCTCTCCCAAGTCGATTTTCCGCTGTGTGACTGGGTGTACACATGTGACTGCGAAAACATTTTTGTTCGCATGCGATGCGGAGTGCCCATTGTGCACAACGCATGTATGCACAGCACCGATCTCTATATGTGGGACATGTATTAACGCTTGCTGAGCTGTGCACGGGGTATGTGACGATCGGGACGATCGTGGATTTAACGGGATTATTTCGCAAAACTGGAGAGGATTTGATCAAAATGAGTGGAAAACGGCTGCAGAAATTTAAAGAGGAGTACAAACAACGATTTCCTTTCATAAAGCCAAGCACGAAAGGCGTTGAATTTGCATTTTGCATGTGTTGCCGGCAGGACATAAAAATCACAAGTGGAGGAGCTAATAATGATATAAGAAGGCACGCCGAGAAGAAAAAACACATCGACAATGAAAAGGGGGATCTCGATGCGATTTACATCATGTAATTTGGTATGTTTGAGGGCATGGTTGTGGTGATATCACTGAAATGTCTTTATTAATATTTCCCTTTATTTATTTTCAGTAAAAATAAAGATAAGTGAAAGAAAGCATATTTTGAAATTGTTCAATTTTGCGAAGTGATTTTATCAATTTTCATACAATTAGAGAGATATTCAACACAAGATGAACATATATTATATTTTTAAATTTTGAGCAAATTGAGAAAAATGAAATTCTTGCATTGAGCTGCATAGTTTAGTCATATGTTTTTCAGTATACATGTAGAGTGTCTTCTAAATTAAAAGATTATATGTATATGCAAAATACTAATTTCATGTTGATACTTTTCCTTTGCAGCATATTTACTCATAAATTTTTTTGAAATCTGAATTGAGTAATCTAATTAAACAAGAGATTTCCATTCTGTTGTGCAACAATTTGAAGTACATACATGTATTTGTTATTAGATTTAAAAAAAAAGAAAAGTAAAAATCAAATTCAAAATCTAAAGCATTTTCTCAACACCAGTTGGGTGTAGCAGGTCATGCAATATTGCTGACACTTGTATAATTTTTCTTCTACAGGTATTATGTTGTTAAAAATCAACTTTGGAGATGCTGGAAGATTTCAGGTCTCCAGTGGTCCTTGATAAGTTGTTTCTCCACGTGTGTAGAGTGTCTATTAATATATATTACGTGATTCTGGTATCATTTTAAGCATCTAATGGCCCTCCATAGTGCTATTTTTCTTTCAGCTTCAAGGGGGCGTTGCCCCCTTGAGACCCCCATTGGGGCGCTGCCCCTGAACCAAGTCGGGGGCCTAAGCGGCCCCCTGGACCCCCGGCCAAATTTGTCCCTCTTTTTAGATTTCAAATGTTGGCAAGTATGAAATGAGAATTGACCTCTGACGTCATTAAGCGGGAAACTCTAGCGTCCCTTTCACAGTGGCCAGTTTAAGCTGGTAAACCACTTCCCCGCTTAATTTCACCACCTCGCGAGGTGGAGAAGTTACCCGCTTAAGTTCAACGGGGAAGTTTTCACCTGCGCCTTTCACCACCTTTCACTGCCTTTCCCCGCTTAACTTCAACGGGGAAGAGCTCACTGTGAAAGGGGTATAATTGGGATGCTCTGCAGAACAAGGTCTGACGATTAAAGGCATTTGATATCAATTTTTAAAAAAACAACTCATTTTGCTACTTGAAAATGGGATAAACATGCAGTGTAAGGGTTATAGTGTAAAAATACCAGTCTGAAAGTTTCAAAGAAAAATATCCACAGGAACTATTTTTAAATATTAGAAATGTGAACCAGTGTTTGAAAAATACATATATACCGTGTGTCTCAAAAAAAACGTAACACTTTTGAAATGGTTGCCAAATTGAGCATATGTAATTTTATGAAGAAATGTCGATATGTATAGAAAGCTGAAGGACCAACCTTTCATATGATATGAAAAATTGGAAAAAAAATCATGCTTCGATGAACAGTGTTCACTTAAGTTAGAGGTATGAAAATGTGCCTGCGCAGGATTTTTCCTTCCAATTTTGGACAGGTAAGTTACTTGTAGCTTACAAAATAAGGTCGATATGAGATATTCATGATCGATGGATCAACAGGATATTTTGAATACCTTGAATACCATTCCTTTTTCTCTGTTATTTATCAATCCCGAAACACCACCGCCCACCCCCCCCCCCCCCACACACACACGCACACACACTTCCACTCCCATCTTATTGTATCATTGATCTGGTAGATGTGAACGGGATTAAGGATGAATGAGAATTGGCTAAATTGAAATATTCCAAATCATAATTAACATTACGCAACCCACTGTCCTCCCCCTCCCACACACACACACACACACACACATACAACCTTCTTCCTATCCTCTCACCTACTCCTTCCTTTTTTATCACTTTTCTTCTGAAAGTTTGGTGGATCATTTTTTTTCCATTAATAATCAAATTATTAACCAGTCACTCATTTTGATCAATGAAATCAATCGAAAAATCACTGAAACATTAATTCCATCAAGCAATTGCTCAAACCAATTATCACACGCACACAAACCACACACACACACGCACGTACACATACACCTGCTTTGTTCATCTTAAAATGAAAGATCTGACAAAAGTAATCAGTTCATAGTCCACATGGCTATCTTTTCTTCTTGACTGAATATTACGGCTTTCAAAGTACCGATTGAGTAAGGGTACCGGCATGGGTGGTGTTTGGGGATTGATAAATGACAGAGAGAAAGGACTGGTATTCAAAACATCCTTTTAACTCTTAATCCATCGATCATGAATATCTCATATCAAATTTATTTTGTATGCTATACCTGTCCAAAATTGGAAGGAAAAATCCTGCGCAGGCCCATTTTCATACCTCTAACTTAAGTGAACCCTGTTCATCGAAGCATGATTTTTTTTCAATTTTTTCATTTCATATGAAAGGTTGGTCCTTTGGCTTTCCATACATATTGACATTTTTTCATGAAATAATATATGCTCAATTTGGCAACCATTTCAAAAGTGTTACGTTTTTTTTGAGACACACGGTATATAGCTGTACCCGGCGCTAGCGTGTTTGGGTCCCGCGAATCAATGTTCCCGTGCATTTGGGGTTCCAAAAATAAAATTCTGGAACTGAACTTAGGTTTATGATCTGCTGAATGCATGATCTTCTTCTTCTTCTAGCAGCAAGGACCTGTGGAAAATTTCACACGTGCCTGACATTATTTTGCGAAAGATGCATTTGTTTGAAAATGTATCACTGCATGATACTTTCAATTATAGTCTTGGTAAAATAATGATGAGCATGTGTATTTGGATGGGGACAATAACTCCCATTACCCCTTCCCTTTTGGCTAGGTGCGTTCAGTAACAGCTTGGCATAGATTTTACTACTATTATTCATTTTAGATCACGATTCTCTCTTGCAATAATATAAACGGCATTTTCCACCGGTGCTAGCCGGGGGGGGGGGGCGATTCTCAAGTTCGGACACGTTGAAAGGATGTAAGTGTAAGTGAAATGATTGGTAGTTGAAAGTTGAAAGCTGCTTATTCTTTCATACCCCCCCCCCCCAAAAAAAAAAAAACTTTCTTTTAGGGGTAAACATCTCATTATTTAACGGTATATTGCACATGAATTTACCACACGCCCTTGTTGAGTTACGCCGAGTTAAAGGGTAAGTTCACCCTACAAATTTCACTGTTTCAATAAAAGGAGATAAATTTGAACAGCATTTAAAAAAGAAATGAGCAAAATCAGTCAAAGAATAAGAAAATTGCACTCATTTACATTTTCAGTAAACTACTCTCGGCTCTGCAAATTGGCAACACTGATGACATCATATGTGAGCAGGTCTCCATTCACTTTGTACATGAAATTTCACATTTTCTCAATTTTCTTGGAATTTACACATTTTCTAACCCCCATAGTCAATGTATGTTCAGAAGAATTGCTTTTTACATAACATACTTTGACTATGGAATAAGAAAATGTGTAACTTCCAAGAAAATTTAGAAAATGTGAAATTTCATGTACAAAGTGAATGGAGACCTGCTCACATATGATGTCATCAGTGTTGCCAATTTGCAGAGCCGAGAGTAATTTACTAGAAAATGTAAATGAGTGTAATTTTCTTATTCTTAGACCGATTTTGCTCATTTCTTTTTTAAAATGCTGTTCAAATTTATCTCCTTTTATTGAAATATATATGCTTGTATGGCCTTTTATTAAACGAAAGATGAAAAAATTAAATATGAATTCATTAGTGTCGTACTCATTCCATAATATTTTATTGGTCTATTTTTATGCCTCCGCCCACCGTAGGTGGTTGCCGGAGGCATGATGTTTTCGGGTCGTCCGTCCGTCCCGTTTTCGTTCTCGCGATATCTTAAGAACCGTTTGACGGATCAACTTCAAACTTGGCTCGTGTGGGAGGGACAATGATATGATTAGATTTTGGGGTCTCAAGGTCAAAGGTCAAAGGTCATAGAAGTAATTATGTACATAAAAATGGTTCGTTCTCACGATAACTCAACCATTTGACGGATCAACTTCAAACTTGGTTCATGTATGCATATGGGAGGGGCAATGATCTGATTAGATTTTTTGGGTCTCAAGGTCAAGGGTCAAAGGCCATAGATAGATTCATGTACATAGAAATGGTTCGTTCTTGCAATAACTCAACAACCATTTGACGGATCAACTTCAAACTTGGCTGATGTATGCATATGGAAGGTCTCATGATGGTGTCATTAGATTTGGGGGTCACAAGGTCAAAGGTCAAGGTCAAAGATGTCATTGTATACATGAAAATTTTAAAAAAATCACCATATGCCATGTGCCATATATTTCTGACCTGGCAATGGTGGAGGTATAAATTTCGACCGCGCGCGGTTGAGGATTCATCTAGTTCTTTTCTGTGTCTTAATTTCCTCACATTATTTAGGTGGTCTGTCATTTATGACAGACCACCTTTTAATTTCGTCAGATTTTTCTTTATTATTATTATTAGGTGGTCTGTCATATTATGACAGATCACCTTTTAATTTCGTCAGAATTTTCTTTATTCTTCATTAATTAATTATTATTATTCTTTTTATTGGTACCCACTTTTTTGTGCAGTCGAGATCTCAGAACTGGCTGAATCATTTTTCGTCAAATTTTCAGGAATCATCAGTCATAACGAGATCTCGGATTTCTAGTCATTTTCAAGGTCATCGGGTCATCGTGACGTCATCCAGGCACCATTTTGTAAAAATCAACTCATGATCATATCTTCATAACGGAATGTCATTTTTCATTCATATTTGGCATGATGAATATTCATATCAATCTGAACAATTCCAACTTTTCAAACGCGCGCGTACGCGTACGTCCGCGCGTCAGTGCGCGCGCAAAATTTAAAAATGCTCAAAATCACTCATGGATCAAACCAAAATCCATTTCAGGTCATTTTAAGCATTTCAAAAATTTCCGCGCGTTAGCGCCCGCGCGCGCATTTTGCGCGTGCGCAACTTGTAAATAACGTAAAAACGCCGTTTTTTCACTTGAATTGCAATTCTGAGACATTTCTTGACCATTTCTATCGGTTTAGAATCGATTTCAACTTACCAAAACGCCGCACGGACGCGTCAAAGTTTAAAATCCGTGCGCGCGTCTATGGGGCAAATAACGTAAAAACATGCAAAAACATGCCCCTTTAAAATCCGCCATAGCTCGTTAAAAAGCATGGGGACCCCCCTTTTTTTTTTACATTTTCTGAAAGCCTATGAATTGAAGATTTGAATTCATGAAAAAAAATTGGGGGTCGAACAGTCGGAACGTTACCATATTCTCATGTGAACTCAAAATTTCATTTTTTCAATTATGACGTAATGTTTTTTACCTTTAATCAAGACTATCTCGCTTATTGTTGGCCGATTTTCGCCAGGATTTCAGTATGTTGTAGCTGAGACAATGCTCTTATATACCACTTGCCTTTATTTTTCATTTTGAGAACCGCATCATGGTCTAATCTTACGATAAACGGAGGCATGTCATTTTTTTCACATTTTGCGTGTATTGTCTATGGGACATGACGTTTTTCTTATTCTTGATTCTACATTCCCGTCTTTTTTGAGCAACAGCTCCATTATTTCTACTCGATTTTCGCCCAGCTTCGAGTATGTTGTAGCTGAGAAAATTCTCTATCGTAAGTGTGCCATTTATTTTCTAATCAAATGTCAGGAACATATCGAAATTTGAACTGGAAGATATGATTTAGGAATCCCATTTTCCATCTACGTGTTATCTCTATGGACTATATTCTGGTCCATCGGTAAAGCACTGGTCTCACATCCTCATGGTCCCTGGTTCGACTCCCGGCGACGGCGGTGTCAATTTTTTTTTTTTTTTTTTTTTTTTTTTTTACATTTTTTGCCCTTTCATATTACCATCTTCATCGACTCCGTTTACACATACAATTACAAACAACGCCATAACTGCGTTATTTTGCATGTTATGTCTATTGCAATGCAGTGTACATTAGTTTATGTACAACCCTATTGCAAATATGATTCATGAACGTGTACTGAACCTTTAGGGTTAACTTGCATAATACTAAAAATCAAATCGTCCTGTGTCTGTGATGCTAGTCTCCTTCTCAGACCTGAATATTTTTTTAGGTTCATCAGGTCATTGAACATTAGATAAACTGGTGATTAGACAGCAAATAGATTACCCAACACAAAACGTTTCAGAACGTTCTTAGAACACATTTATTAGGTCTGCTACATCTTCGTCTTTAATAAACGTTCAGAAAACGTTTTCAGAACGTTTCCAAAACGTTTACAAAACGTTTTTTATTAGGTCCACTATTAGGTCTGCTACGTCTTCGTCTTTAATAAACGTTCACAAAACGTTTTCAGAACGTTTTGTGAACGTCTTCGTCTTCGTCTTGAATAAACGTTCACACAATATTTTTAGAACGTTCACAAAATGTTTCCAATATGTTTTCTTTAGGTCCGCTATGTTTTCGTTTTTAATTAACATTCACAAGACGTTAACAAAACGTTTGTATTAGGTCCACTACGTTTTCGTCTTTAATAAACGTTCACAAAACGATTTCAGAACGTTCATAAAACATTAACAAAACGTTTTTATTAGGTCTGCTATGTCTTCGTCTTTTATAAACGTTCGCAAAACGTTTTTAGAACGTTCAGAAAACATTTTTTTAGGTCTGCTATGTCTTCGTCTTTAATAAACGTTTTCAAAACGTTTTCTGAACGTTGGCAAAACGTTTACAAAATGTTTGTATTAGGACTGTTATGTCTTAAAAGTTCACAAAATGTTTTCATAATGTTGACAAAACGTTTTCAGAACGTTCACAAAACATATTTAGTAGGTCCACTACGTCTTTGTCTGTAATAAATGTTAACAAAACATTTTCAGAACGTTCATGAAACGTTTATAAAACATTTTTATTAGTTCCGCTTCAGCTTCATTTTTAATAAATGTTCACAAATTGTTTTCAGAAAGTTCACAAAAAGGTTTTCATAACGTTCAAAAAACGTTTTTATTACGTCTGCTACGTCTTCGTCTTTAAAAAAAAACGTTCGCAAAACATTTTCAGAAGGTTCATAAATCGTTTACAAAACATTTTTATTATGTCTGCTACATCCTTGTCTTTAATAAACGTTCACAAAACTTTTTCAGAACGTTGACAAAACACGTTTTTATCAGGGCTGTTTCCTCTTTGTAAATTTTCTCCCAATGGGGACTTTAATTGGGAATGACTATAATCCTCTTCATGACCATGATAATGAGATAGTAATGTTGACTGTGATACAAACCCTGATGATGAAAATGATGAATAAAAGGCCAACTGTGATATACCTTTCATAATCATAGATATCATATCCATATCAAAAAGACGACAGACCACCTAATTCGTCTGATCGAATGACGAATTAAATCTCGTTATTATTATTATTCTCTTTATTTGTACCCACTTTTTTGTGCAGTCGAGATCTCGGAACTGGCTGAATCATTTTTCGTGAAATTTTCAGGAATCATCAGTCACTATGAGATCTCGCATTTTTACTCATTTTTAAGTTCATCCGGTCATCGTGACGTCATCCAGGCGCCATTTTGTAAAAACCATGTCTTGATCATATCTTCATAACGGAATGCCATTTCTTATTCATATTTGGCATGATGAATATTCATATCAATCTGAACAATTCCAACATTTTAAACGCGCGCGTACGCCTACGTCCGCGCATCAGTGCGCGCGCAAAATTTAAAAATGCTCAAAATCACTCATGGATCAAACCAAAATCCATTTCAGGTCATTTGAAGCATTTCAAAAATTTCCGCGCGTAACCGCCCGTGCGCGCGTATTGCGCGTGCGCAACTCCTAAATAACGTAAAAACGCCGTTTTTTCACTTGATTTGCAATTCTGAGACATTTCTTGACCATTTCCATCAATTTGGAATCGATTTCAACTAACCATAAGGCCGCACGCGCGCGTCGAAGTTTGAAATCTGTGCGCGCGTCTATAGGGCAAATAACGTAAAAACATGCAAGAACATGCCCCTTTAAAATCCGCTATAGCTCGTTAAAAAGCATGGAGACCCCCCAATTTTTTTACATTTTCTGAAAGCCTATGAGTTGAAGATTTGAATTCATGAAAAATTAATTGGGGGTCGGGTAGTCGGAACGTCGTCATATTCTCATGTGAACTCAAAATTTCATTTTTTCAATTATGACGTCATATTTTTTACCTTTAATCAAGACTATCTCGCTTATTGTTGGTCGATTTTCACCGGGATTTCAGTATGTTGTAGCTGAGACAATGCTCTTATACACCAATTGCCTTCATTTTTCATTTTGAGAACTGCATCATGGTCTAATCTTACGATAAATGGAGGCATGTCATTTTTTCACATTTTGCGTGTATTGTCTATGATATATGACCTTTTTCTAATTCTTGATTCTACATTCCCGCGTTTTTTGAGCAACAGCTCCGTTATTTCTGCTCAATTTTCGCCCAGCTTCGAGTATGTTGTAGCTGAGAAAATTCTCTATCGTAAGTGTGCCATTTATTTTTTAATCAGATGTCAGGAACATATCGAAATATCAACTGGAAGATATGATTTAGGAATCCCATTTTCCATCTACGTGTTATCTCTATGGACTATATTCTGGTCCATCGGTAAAGCACTGTTCTCACAACCTCATGGTCCCTGGTTCGACTCCCGGCGACGGTGGTGGCAATTTTTTTTTTTTTTTTTTTTTTTTTTTTTCTTTTTTTTTTTTACATTTTTTGCGCTTTTATATTACCATCTCCATCGACTACGTTTACACATACAGTTACAAACAATGCCATAACTGCGTTATTTTGCCTGTTATGTATATTGCAATGCAGTATACCATAGTTAATGTACAACCCTATTGCAAATCTCATTCGTTAACGTGTTAATACACCTTTTGGGTCAACTGTTCGTGATACTGCGATTTCAAATCGTCCCATATCTATATTAGTCTTCTTCCAAGACGTTATCTTCTTTATGAAATTTAATTTCGACGTCCCCCAAGACACTCTTTTACTAAAAGAATGTGACAGACCACCTAATTCGTCCCGTGACAAATTACATTTCTCGTCCTTTTTGTCGCTTCCTTTCTGACACCCTTTATCTTTACGTTTTATTCTTTGATATCACCTTTCAATCTGATATTCTTTCCTCATGTTTCCTTTATTTTTCGCTTATTTCACCAGTTTCTTATGTCTTTCCCTTATGTATATAGAGCTATTTCCTTTTTTTTCCCCTTAATTCTGTCTTTCCTCATTTCATTCTTTGTCGCCTTTTCCTTTCCTTTTTCCTTTATCTTTCTTCTTCCGTATGGAGACTAATATCTCTTTTTGTTTTTCTATCTTTTCTGTCGTTCCTTTATGTTTTTCTTTGCTTTTATCTTCCTCTCTGTCTTCCTTAATTTTCTTTCAACTTTTCTTCCGTCCTTCTTACTTAGACCTATTTCTTTTTTTCAATCCTATTTTCTTTTTAATTGTTTTTTATCTGTCTTCCTTTCCATTTTCATTTTTATTCATCTTTTCTTCTATCCTTCCTATATATTTCTTCATTTTTCTATCCCATTCTTTCCTATCATGTAAAAGTGCATGAACCTTGATTTATCTCGTCTTCAGTCCAAGTGGGTAGGGGCCTACTTCTTATTTTTTTTTTCTTCGATCATGTCTTCCCTTGTTTCTTTATCTACTTAGCTTTATCGTTCCATTTCTCTTTCATTTTCCTTTTTCCTTTTTTTGAAACCATTCTTCCATGTTCATCTTTTAAACGTGATTGAAATCCCGCTGCTTTCAAGCAATGATTATGGCAAAAGTAAAACACAACTTTTCCAGTTCAGTTTGGCGATCTTAGTCATGATAAAATCTTACGGCTGGCGAATGATTACATGAACGTACCCGTGTTTTGAAACTGTTTTTAAATGTGTTAAAAAGAAAACAATTTTAAAATAAGAAATAAAACAAAAAATGACCTCCACGCGGGTTCGAACCTGCCCACCTGACAACATGCATTGACATGCTTTACTGTATCTTGCACTACACACGCGAGCCACAACACGTACTCTGAACGAAGTCAAGAGGCCTATCACTGTCTATAAAAATACAGACCTCAATGATACATCAGCCTATGCACCCTCTCCAACCGTATTGTATTCAAAAAGCTGTTACAATCCTTTTTATAGTGTGTTCAAATTCCCGAGATTTAATCGTAATTACAATCATACTCACCTCGATCGGAGTTATAAGTTACTTAGGCCCTATAATCGTATTAAGTTTATTGCCTCTACAGAAAGTATGTTAACTCGTAAGAGCATGGCATGGATAAACTCTGTAAACAAAGATAACAGAGCATCGTATTTAGGAGATACCTCACGCAGGTCGGCCAGAATGGGTTGCACATGCAAGTTGCTACTCGCCCTACTGAAGTTGTTGATCTCTTGATTATATGTCTATGGGGAGGGACCACGACAGAGGGCACAGCTGTTTTTGCCGTCAGCAGTAAGGGGTCTCCACGGAAAGCGGCTGTTCCTTCAGGTTTAGTGATGTCGACGACGATGACGGGGTCGGTGTGGCACGCGGTATAAAGTAAGACGTGCCGTGGAATTATGTCAGGGTTTCCCTGCAACGGCAAGGGCGGACACGGTCGAGGAAAAATATCTATAGCCGTAAAAAGAATTGGCCAGGGTCTGGCTTATTCTAATATATAGATAAAGCAAAACAGTCCTCTTATTTATTGTCTCTGAGACCAAAAACAATAAAATCAGGGTTTGCATCTTACTATAGTTTTTCATTCCAAATTGTGGTTGGTTTCAGGGTTTTTGAGTACAAATACAAGTACTCTTACACATGTTTCATCTTAGTTTGAGAATTTTTTAAATCGGCCGCTTACAAAGTTAGCCAATGCCTTTAATGCAGGCCAGTAAGCTACTAGTAGTAGCCCTTGGAAACTACATGTATCTTACTCTTGTCCGAATAGACTTATTGCAACATAGGTGATAAAGAATTGACTCCTTGTTGCATCCACCAGACTGATGGTGACTTTCCCATCTGTGGTTTTGACAGATCTGGCTTGAATTTGGTGAGGTCCTCACTGAGTGGTGCTGGTCTTATATTTGTTTCCTTCTTTCAGACTTAAACTTAAAACTGAAGTTTCTCATCCACTCCCTCTTCCATAGTTGAATGGCAATTCTTCTAATGATAGTGTTTTCTGAAAATTATAATCCTCAAACTATAAAACTCCACCATGAATAATGAAAGAACAGCAATACCAAGTTTTGTGCCCTTTTTGTTTTATTTTTGCAGTTCACACCCATTGAAAGCTTTTCGGAGGCTAGTCTTTGGCAACTATGGGTGTGTTTAACAGGGGGACTCGTTTTCTAGAAATTAGAAATGGGTACTTGAGTCGCGAACACAAAACGTCCTCACAACAGGTGGTCTTTCTTGATGTGTTTATAGTTGCGATCTTAGTTCCCGAAACCCTCGAGCCCGTGCCCAGCTGCAGGATGACCCGGCAGTAAAAGTCAAATCTGACGAGCTTATTACTTTTATCTGACCCGGAAACAGGAGTCTGAAGTTCCCAAACAAAACGTGACCGAAGTTGCATTGTGTTTATTGCCACGTCTTGAGTCACCGATCTCAGTCAAAAGGTAAATCAAATCCCCCTTTTTTGTGGAATTCAAGTCCGGTATGCTAGTTCGGTAACCAAGTCGCTGTCGTGTTTATCAAGGGTGTCACGTGAAGTGACTTTTTAAAAATTATTTAATTACTGCTACCTGAGACACCAAATAAAGAATATATAAACGAGTCGTATAAAGTTAAATTCAGATTTAATATTGCAATATCTCTTCAATCTTTTCTTTGATTTGGGTTTGTTTCACAAAAAGTTGTACATGAACATTCATGATATAGATATATGGATATTGAAATAATTGACTAACAAACAGAACTTAACTTAGGCAAATAAAGTAGAATCAGGTCCATCTTAGCCATCGTCTGTCTGGATGTGTCACGCCCCACTCTGCCTCTGGCAGTCAGTCCAGTCTCTGGCCTCCGCAGCTGGCGTTGCTCCACTTGGTCCTTGGTTGTTGGTCTCTTGGCCTCCGCAGATAGCGTTGCCTCCTCCACTTGGCCCTTGGCAGACAGTCCCTTGGCCTCCGCAGATGGCGATGCCCCTCAGATCAGACTTCGATGATTACGGACGAGATCGAGCCCCGAATATTGACATGAATTATAGCGTATCATGTCAATGGAGAACCGGGCGGCAGTTGGGCTCGTAGTCTCGTCACCGACGTGGATTCCCTCAGATTAACTTCTACTGCCTAAACAGAGATCTATGGTCTATTGTGGTCTATTAGCTTTAGCTGGTTCTCCTCCCCCTACAAACGTCATGCCCTGAGCCGCCGCAGGCTTGGACAACATGGGACACTCCCTCTTTATGTGATTAGGATTCCCACACATATAACATCCTCTCGTTTGAAAAGGTTTATTACCTTCATTCTTCCTTACTCTAGACTGAAGTTCACCCGATTTCTGATTAGTCCTTCCTAATGGTTTTGACGTAGGGTTCTTACTACCCGATTTCGGATCTGATCGGGACTTTTCGGATTTCTGCCCGCTAGAGAACACATGAGGGCCATGCGCACTAACATGAACCTCCGCACAATTAACGGCCTCATCAAAATTCATGCACTTTTGTTCCTTAATGAACCTAGCAACCTCCCTCGGACAATCAATCAGAAATTGCTCTCGCAGTATTAGATCTTCAAGAGCCCGTCTACTACTATCTATCTTAGCCGCCTCTACTGAACTATCAAAATGAGCCTTCATTCTAGTAGCAAACTGTTTGGGACGTTCAGAGCTTAACAGCCTAATTGATCTGAAATTTCGCCTATACCCTTCCTCAGTGAGATGATAATATTGTATTTGCGCATCTTTTACTACGGTATATTTCTGGCGATCATCTACATTCATCCTATTCACTACATCTAAAGCTTTCCCTGTAAGATTAGAGATTAGATATATTACCCATAAGTCATCAGAAACTTTTTGGCTTTTCATTAACATCTCAAATTTAGTTATGTAAGCATCGAACTTATCGTGGGCATCATCAAAGCGACCTACTTCAAGCTTTATCCCACCTAACTGAGGTACATTATTCCTTTCTTCCTTACGCATATGCGCTAACTTTAGTTCATGCTCACGCTCCTTTTCTAGAGCTTCAAGCTCCTTTTCCCGTTCTATCGCCTGGCAACGCTCAGAAACAAACCTACTCAACTCGCCTCCACTAAGACCCATTTCCCTACCTAATGTGGAAAATTCTTTCATCTGCTCAATACTAGCCATAGCGACTAACTATAGATTCTAACAAATTAAAAAAACCTAACAGGCTTTAAGCATCCGCACAAACAAAGCAAAGCTTTAACACCTGGCATCAAAATGCCAAACCCTAGTGCCTTTCAGCAAGCACACTAGACTGTATCTCCCAATGAGCATACAATTTAACCATGCGGAACCACACCAATCCACTTCACACAAGATGATCCAAAGCCTATTCAAATTCAATACCGGAATCTATTCGAGCACATAAACTTGCGTAATTCACAATTACCTAAACGCCAGCCTTACCAAGGGCGTAACCTTGGGGAGAAACCACTCAACTATTATATCAATATCAATAGACCATAGTGACATCAATAACCATTGATTCAGAATCATGGAAAGGTGACCATAGTATTATTAATTCCTTTCCTGAATAATTTCAAAATTTCAAGTTGCAGAGTCTCAGTGGACAAGTAGCAGTGTGTCTCGGTGGGACCTCCAAATTGTCACGTGAAGTGACTTTTTTTTGATTATTTAATTACTGCTACCTGAGACACCAAATAAAGAATATATAAACGAGTTGTATAAAGTTAAATTCAGATTTGATATTGCAATATCTCTTCAATCTTTTTGTCTCGCCCACCGGAGGTGAAGGCGAGACTAAGGGATCCAAATGTCGTCCGTCCGTCGTCCGTCCGTCGTCCGTCCGTCCGTCACAAACGTTATGAAAGATAACTTGGCAACCGTGACTCACTTTTCAACCAAACTTGGGTTGTAGATGCACTAAGGGGACCTGCATGTTATGGTCCAGTCAGAGGTCACATGGTAAGGTCAAAGGTCATTTCAGGTCAAACGTTAAAGTTTACGTGCAAGACTCTCTTATGACACAAAACTCTGCAACCGTGACTCACTTTTCAACCAAACTTGGGTTGTAGATGCCCTAAGCGGACCTGCATGTTATGCTCTAGTCAGAGGTCACATGGTAAGGTCAAAGGTCATTTCAGGTCAAACGTTAAAGTTTACGTGCAAGACTCTCTTATGACACAAAACTCTGCAACCGTGACTCACTTTTCAACCAAACTTGGGTTGTAGATGCCCTTAGCGGACCTGCATGTTATGCTCTAGTCAGAGGTCACATGGTAAGGTCAAAGGTCATTTCAGGTCAAACGTTAAAGTTTACGTGCAAGACTCTCTTATGACACAAAACTCTGCAACCGTGACTCACTTTTCAACCAAACTTGGGTTGTAGATGCCCTTAGCGGACCTGCATGTTATGCTCTAGTCAGAGGTCACATGGTAAGGTCAAAGGTCATTTTAGGTCAAACGTTAAAATTTACGTGCAAGACTCTCTTATGACACAAAACTCTGCAACTGTGTGACACTGTTCAATCAAACTTGGGTTGTAGATGCACTAAGGGGACCTGCATCTTATTGTCCAGTCAGAGGTCACATGGTAAGGTCAAAGGTCATTTCAGGTCAAATGTTAAAGTTGACGTGCAAGACTCTCTTATCACACATAACTTTGCAACCGTGACTCACTTTTCAACCAAACTTGGGTTGTAGATGCACTGAGGGGACCTGCATGTTATGGTCCAGTCAGAGGTCACATGGTAAGGTCAAAGGTCATTTCAGGTCAAACGTTGAAGTTTACGTGCAAGACTCTCTTATGACTCAAAACTCTGCAACCGTGTGACACTTATCTATCAAACTTGGGTTGTCGATGCACTAAGGGGACCTGCATGTTATGGTCCAGTCATAGGTCACATGGTAAGGTCAAAGGTCATTTCAGGTCAAACATTAAAGTTTACGTGCAAGACTCTCTTATGACACAAAACTCTGCAACCGTGTGACACTTATCTATCAAACTTGGGTTGTAGATGCACTAAGGGGACCTGCATGTTATGGTCCAGTCAGAGGTCACATGGTCAGGTCAAAGGTCATTACAGGTCAAACGTTGAACGGTTAAAGTTTACGTGCAAGACTCTCTTATGACACAAAACTTTGCAACCGTGTCACACTTTTCAGTCAAACTTGGGTTGCAGATCACTAAGGGGAAGTGCATGTTATCATTCTGTTGGACTTCACATGATAAGGTGAAAGGTCATTGGAGGTCATATGTTACAGATGTTTTCAAATTCTTGAATTTGCTTTTCCTCTGTCATTTCTTGTCCAGTGTTGAATCTGATTGCTCCACTGATAATCATAGGTGACGCTTCTGAACTTGTACACAGATGTAAAATATCAATCATACAATGTTACTCATAGCAGAGGGATGAGAGTAGAAGCAGGGAAAGTACATGCACGTGAAAATGCAGTACCATTTCATAAAAACCCTTCTCATATTTTATCAAATGTTATTCCATCCCAGTTATTTCACAATGAGCTTTCGATACAGTTCTGTTGTGTGCCATCACAGATCGCGATATTTCTAGTTATTTTCACAAGTGGGCGAGACACAACATCGCAAACGCCTTGTCTTTGATTTGGGTTTGTTTCACAAAAAGTTGTACATGAATATTCATGATATAGATATATGGATATTGAAATAATTGACTAACAAACAGAACTTAACTTAGGCAAATAAAGTAGAATCAGGTCCATCTTAGCCATCGTCTGTCTGGATGTGTCACGCCCCACTCGGCCTCTGGCAGTCAGTCCAGTCCCTGGCCTCCGCAGCTGGCGTTGCTCCCCTTGGCCCTTGGTAGTCGGTCTCTTGGCCTCCGCAGATAGCGTTGCCTCCTCCACTTGGCCCTTGGCAGACAGTCCCTTGGCCTCCGCAGATGGCGATGCCCCTCAGATCAGACTTCGACGATTACGGACGAGATCGAGCCCCGAATATTGACATGAATTATAGCGTATCATGTCGATTGAGAACTGGGCGGCAGTTGGGCTCGTAGTCTCGTCACCGACGTGGATTCCCTCAGATTAACTTCTACTGCCTAAACGGAGATCTATGGTCTATCTATGGTCTATCTTAGCTTTAGGTGGTTCTCCCTGATTAACTAAAATCAACCTCCTAATATACCCTAGCGTAACTAGGAAAGCACTTCTAAAAATGCTAAGAACAGATGAGTGCATAAAGCATACGAAGTAAAATATTCTTGTTACAAAAGAGACCTTCTGTGCATCTCCATAACAGAATTAATTAAAGACTGCTATTTCCGACGCTTGCATAAAATATGACATCCACCTGACTTGGATGTAATAAACATTTCTAACACATGTACATACCGTAACCAAGATTGAAAAAATATCTAAAACACATGTGTATAATTAAATGCATCAAATTTCTTCCCTGACAAAGGGTAACAGGTACGCTAGTTCAGAACTTGGATCACTTATTAACCCTCTGTTACCCTCAATAAACACACCCTATGAGATAAAAGCTGTAAAAAGGCTGTTTTTCTGGGAAATAAAATGTGATTGTAGCTGATTTCATGGCGTTTGCCTCAGGTTTGTCGGACCTTGCAGTCACCAACATGAACATAAAGCCTTACTACAACTTTAAGGACAGAGACTGTGCAATAAAATGACTCATAAGTTAATCAGAGGAGGGAAACAGCAGCTTGAATACTTAGTCATCATGAAAGGGCTTGGGTTGATTATCCATTTCATGAACAGAAACTGATGTTATTTACAAAGCAATTATTGCATGCTTTAAGTGTTATCTCACATTTAGTGGTATAACAGTAACAAATAGACAGGAATGATTGTGACCTGGAAATGAAAATGAAACCAGGACAGGGAAGTGTTTATGTGATGAGATCCGATGGAAATAGAAAGAAGTTATAGAGAGAGAGAGAGAGAGAGAGAGACAGAGACAGAGTATTTACATGTACATTTGCTCTTATCTGCTAGATATCCACTATGCTTTATTCAGTATGGTGGCAAGTGGGAATATCATTGGACTCTGCAGACTTTTAAAACAATTAAGCCCAAAAAATGTTGCCCAAATTTTGATTCAAGGCATTTGCAGGACAGCTAAAGTCTACAGTCCAAATGACTAAAAACATGCTTATGTGAACAAGCCTTTACATGTAAACATGTATGTGTACATGTATGTCTCTTCGATGATATCGTTTGATGATATTTTTGGATAATCTAGGAGCAAAAGAAAGAAGATTCTTCAAGAGTTAAAGTGAAAATAACTGAAGACACTCATGAAAGGAAGGAAAAGTGAGTGAAGTGCTTTCTGCAAGCGCCAGAAAGTCTCTAATCTTGAGGTTAAGTAGCATGAAAGTAAAACTGCTGCATATATGGAGTGGCATTCTTGTAAACAGGAAGATCTAAGCTCATTTTGATGCCATTAGCAGAACTAATTGTCCATTTCAAGTGATTTGGAGCAGAATAGATTCTATAGTTTGAGCAGTGCTTTGCCCTCTGCCACAGTTTATTTCCAAAGAAAAATTTGTCTCATAATTCATACCATATTACATGAGATAGTGAAACAATGTATGGTCACTGGCAGTGCATTGATAATGCCATTATAACAAGAATATGTCATTCTTGTTTTTTATGCCTCCGTTCCACTGAAGGTGGTGCCAGAGGCATTATGTTATGGGGCTGTCCTTCCGTCCGTCGATCTGTCTGTCCGTCCTACTCTTTCATTAACAAGATGTCTCAGAACCATTTTAAGTATGACCTTCCAACTTGGTCCTAGTACATGTACATGTATGTATCACCAATATATATGTAGACATTCTGATTATGTATTTGGATATGTATATGTAGGTCAAAAATCAAAGGTTACAGAGGTCAATATATGAAATTTCAGATGTTGCCATCCTTAACATGATATCTCAAGAACCATTTGGAGCATAAACTTCAAACTTGGTGCTAGATGTGTCACAGGAAGATTATCTGAATAGATTGTGGGGCTGACCTATAAGGGGTCAGTTTGAAAATCATTCATTGTTATGTGAACTTCTTACCTACTAACATACTTTACAATGCCTTGGTGATCACTGACATCTTCATTTTTCGAATTCACACGAATGCATGACCCTCCAGGCACCATCTTCTCCCTTTTCAGTCTGGTTTTCATGCTTGTCTTCAGGCCTTAAAATTCGTCATTTTTAGGGCAAGGCCAGTTTGGCCTTAAAATGCCTCAAATTTTTAAGGGCACTAAGGCCACTACGAAGGGCACCAAGGCCGAAATCACTTTTTAAAAAGGGCATCGAAGGCCCAAATTTTTTTCTGCATACTTTTTTTTAGATGTGTATCAAAATAATGTCCCATCAGCAACAGCCTCAGAAATTCAGAAAATATATATTTTCCTGCAGTAGTGTGTTTTTGGACCTTATAATGAACAAACCTGAACATGGGAAACGGATTAATCATGTTATACACGTACTTATAAATATGTTTGTTCCATTTTATCGAGTTATGTGTGGGATTTATCCGTGAAAGTTTCTTTGAAATCTCTTTAAAATCCTTCCATACTGATTAGAGTAAGTGGGGAAAAATGTTAGTAATTTTGTGTGTAGTGTTTTGAATTGTTTCAGCATGTCCTTCCTTTACATAACAATTGTTTTGTTTTGTTTTTTTCATCAGGGCCGAGGGGGCAGTGTCTTTCAGAAAGATTTTTTTTTTAAAGAAGGAAAACGTGGAAAAGGAACCATTTGTACAGCAGGTTCTTTTGGCACAATACTTGCTTGCAATTCACAAAATGATTCCATTCAATTTGAATGCACTGTCTAACAAAGCAGAAAGACACATAACTATCATTTTTATAATCGAGAGGCACGCAAAGTTGGTCATTCACTAAGTTATCAATATCAACAGTCACACACACACACACACACACACACACACGTCCTACAGCAAAGTCGACTCGAACTTCAAGGGCGAAGTACTTGGCTCGAACAAGTAACAGGAGAGAGCCTCAACCCTCAGATCAAATAAAATCAAACAAAATCAGTAAATCCACAGAGATATCCGTAAAAAAATAAACAACCACTTCTAAATTCACTCAAACAGACAAAAAAATAGGACTCCTAAACTCAAAGCTCAAATGACAGGGCCGAAACACTACGATTACAAAATCACTGCACATCCACTGCAGCGCATAGCCAGGCGCTAGGCACCACACAACTACCATGCAGTACACGAACACCATTCGCTGAAGTCAACAAGACTCAGAAGATTTTCACAGAAAATATTATTATAATCACGAACCACGCATAAATAACAAACCTTCCCAAACAATAAGTAAAATATGGCAGAAAAGGTGTACAGAAAAACACAAGGGATAGAATAGATCAGAAATTGGCAAGCTGGGATGACCGGAATCTAACAACAAATACGAGTGGGCATCGATAGCAGCTATCGATGCCACCAAAGCGCGCACGCAAAATTAAAACTTACAGTACATACATGTATTGTGCATTACATGTGGGCACGGATTTAAAGGGGCTAGAAAATGAGAAATCATGGGGAAAAGCAGGGTGTCTCGGATGAGAGAGGGGGAATGCAGTCGGCTGCTCGAGTTTCAAGAAAAGGGATAATCCATTCTAAACAACTGTGATTTATTACCGTACGTGTTTCAAATTTCGCACAATGAAAAAGTTATTAAACAGCTAGTCATGGAAAAACAATTACATGGCCAGCTCCCTAGGAGAGCCTAAGGGGTGTTACGTAATCCACGGCGACAACGTGTCAGGGAAAGGCAATGAAGTTTAATGGCTAGACTAACAAACCAGAAGTAAACTATATTTTGTATTTTGAAATGTTGGAGCATTATACAAGACGTTTCTTCGAGTGAACACGATGAGACCCGTTAAGAGTCTAAACACTTAGAGTTGTTGAGAAATGTGAGAACCCGAAGTGTATGACTAGGTGGGGTTCGGTAAATTTCATGCTGTCCGAACTGTTATCGCATTAGTCCGACGGGCTTGCATAACGGACAGATTATAGTGTACAAGTAAACAAGCCTTTTGCAAATTCGTTTTCTCCATGAATTCCCATTTGTTGACCTCTTTAACACTATCGAGATGAAGCAATTCTTATGTGAGATGGGATCTTGTTTGGATGGGCCGGAGGTGCGTTTTCGGAAGAAAGGCATTTTATGACTTATGGAAAAGGGCACAATGGCCAGCTTGAAAAGAAAGGGCACAGCCTTTTTGGCCGTGAATTGATCACTTTTTTTGGAGGGCATCGCGGCCAGTCATAGGGGCATCGACGGCCTGGCTGTCAATGGCTGTCAATTAATTTATGCCCTGTGTCTTTCTGCTGGCCTATCTCCACACACACTTCTAACAAATCACTTTCAATAGCATTTAAGACTTTCTCTTGTTTTTGACAACACCATAATCATCAGTGTTTGATATGATTGTAGCGATTGTGAAGTGAAATGACTAAAGGTGCTTTCACACACGATGCGACATTGTGGTAACGCGCTGTGTCATCACACTTTTTTGTGTACAAGCCTATGGGTGTAGGGCGACAAAAAAATGTTGCCGAGGTAGGACACACTTTTTTTTGCTGCCTAGATACAAAAAAATTTGCACCAGTCAAATTTCTAGAAGGTTAGCACAAAAATTGTTGCCATGAGATTGCTTGCGCAAGTTTTGACAATATGCTCTCTTATTGAGAGTTGATGTGTTAATGCGCGTTCATTAGCATATGTGGTGACACAAAGTCCCATCATGTGTGAAGACAAAACAGTGTGTTACCACACTGTCGCATCATGTGTGAAAGCACCTTAACTTCTTTCATATTCCTTGGTCATCACTAGGGCTGAGTCATTAAGGGCCCAGAAACTGAGAAATCATGGGGAAAAGCAGGGGGATCTCGGATGAGAGAGGGGGAATGCAGTCAGTCGCTCGAGTTTCTAGACAAGGAATACCGGTAATCTATTCTAAATATATGTAATTTATTGCCATGTGTTTCAAATTTTGCACAGTGAAAAAGCAATCAAACAGCTAGTCATACATGGCCAGCTCTCTGGGAGAGCCTGAGGGGTGTTACGTAATCCGCGGCGATGACGTGTCGGGGGAAAGGCAATGAAGAGCAGTGGCTAGACTAACCAACCAGAAGTAAACTATGTTTTGTATTTGGAAATGTTGGAGCATTATACAAGATGTTTCTTCGAGTGAACACGATGAGACCCGAGTCTAAAGACTAAGATTGTGAGAAATGTGAGAACCCAAAGTATGTGACTAGACTGAGTGCGGTCAACTTTGCGCTGTCCGAACTTTTATTGATAAGTCCGATGGGCTCGCATAACGGACTGGGTATAATGTACAAGTAAACAAGCTTTGCAAATTCACTTTCCCCCTGATTTCTCAGTTTCTGGGCCCTTTAAGGTCTTTTTGGTAAACATTTAAACGTTTTTTAATAAATTGTTTGGTTCCATTTAACCGTTCAGAATTAGATTGAAAAAAAGAGAAGTCATACCTGCCCAAATATTTCAAAAATATCACATCTCACACCTATGAAATGATCTTCCAATGTCCAGATTTCTGTAAACATAGTTTAGTTTAGTTTTATACTAACAACATAAAAAAGAAATTCAAATTTCCTTCTTGATTCAGAAAGACTGAGTTCTGAATGACAAGAACGATCTGGTCATTGGACTCGCTTCATTTACACCACCTCCTTGTACATGTGTGGCTGTATTGAAATTATCGTGGGGTTTCAGAAATCAATTTACTTTTCAACTTTGTCAAAGTTTGTTTTCTACTCCTAATTCTCCTATTAAAAATAATATGGGTGTCAAAATAACAGATATATACTTTATAACTAGTTTTCGGCTATCAATCCTATCAACCAGAAAGAAAATGTCAACTGAGGCATTTTGGAATGGTCTGAAAGTCGTCACATCTCGATGTAAAAAAATGGCTAGAATTTCAAATTTTGGATATGAAAGGAAAATATCCTTGTTATCAGTATACCCATGAATTAAACAAAAATTGAAAGTTACTGGATTCTTCTTTAATGAAAATTTAGATGATGACAAGAGAATTTCCCTGACCAGTTTAAAATGTGAAATTCTAGTCATCTTTTGACATCGAGATGTGACCATTTGTAGCCCATTCCCACAATGCCTCAGTGAACATTTCTTTCTGGTTGATAGGATTGATAGCTGAAACTAGTTATAAAGTATGTATCTGTTATTTTGACAGCCATATTACTTTTTTGATAGGAGAGTTAGGAGAAGAGAAAGAAGTTTGACAAAGTAAGCGGAGGGCCAAAAGCAGAAAAATAACAATGAGGTCCTTAAAGGGTAATTACCATTCAAGTTTTGTTATAAATGGACTTATGGTTCTAAACTTACCAGCCCCAGTAGAAATATGCATGAATATTTTACCATTTGACCTTTGACCTACATACATGACCTCTGACCCTCAAATACCTGAAAGGCATCTACTATCCAAGTTTGGTTACAAATGGACTTATGGTTCTAAAGTTACCAACCCCAGGAGAAATATGCACAGAAAATGTTAACATTTGACCTCATTTGACCTTTGACCTACATATGTGACCTTTGACTCCCCAATAACACTGGAGTTTGTGTAAGGCATCTATCATCCAAGTTTAGTTACAAACATGTCAATAAGCACAAATATAAGCATGGCCTTCTTGGTTTGTAGAGCGAAAATCCATGTCTGCACTTTTGTACAGGGTACATGCATGTTAATGCATTATAGTCTATGGGAATATAACACATGCATATGCAAGAAGAGAAATTTATGAAATATGAGTTTTCAAGTTTGAGACATTATAACTTTAGAACAGAGAATGGTATTGCTTTCTAATTTTCCACAGATGATTATTGAATATCAAGAAAGTTTTCTGGAAGGTTTCAAGACAATTCTTAATTTTTTTCTTGATTTATGCTAAATCATGCATTTTGCAAATTTTCAGTTTTTGGGAAAAAAGTCAAAAAACACAATTTTTGACTAAATATCTGGACCGAATTACTTTGACATTACTCACAAATGGCATCAAACTGTAGGAAATTTAATTCTCTTTCAGATGAGACCAATTTTGTTGCAATTGGATGTTTCTATCGAATTTTATCTTGAAAAATTCAAATTCCGTCAAAATGGCGGCCATTTTGGACGCCATCTTGGATTTGGAAGCTTTCGCTACTAATTTTTTGAGGTAGACCTCTTGTATATTGTGTGTTATGCTTTAAGCTTGAAAATGAGCATGGTCTACTTAGTTTGTACAGATGGTGGAACGAACTCAAAAAATAAGCTAGATATTTGACTTTGGCCCTTCGCTTAAAGTTGAAAAATAAATTGATTTTAGAAACCCCACTGTAATTTCAGTACAGTCCCACATGTACAAGTTGGTGGTGTGAATGTAGCGATTCCAATGATCAGATCGTTCTTGTCATTAAGGGCCTGTATTCAATAAACTAGTTAAGCATACTTAAGTCAGAAAATCTAAGCACTTTTTCTTATTTTCTGTCTAATACAAAATTCTTAGCCAAAGCGCGTATTCAGTAAGATTTGGCTAAGAATTTTTCTTAGACTTTGGCTAAGAATTTTTGCCCATCTTAAGACAGATTTTGGCTTATTGGCTATGCCAATTTTCATAAAATTGTGGAGGTGGTATTCAATAAGATGACAAATTTCTAAGAATTATACCCTGTAATTAAACATACTAGGGGGGATGCTTACAGTGGTCTGCTGGGCTGCTTCACCCCTATACGCGATGGAATAAAAGCACGAATGCACCGCGCCGCCAGCAGTATTGACCGGTTGACCTACATCTGCATCTAGATCTCCTCCTCCCCCCCCCCCCCCCCCCACCGTACCGTATGTATGTGCGTCACCTGCCGGCCGGATACGCCTACGACGCGCAGTAGCATGGCCGCTGTAAAGCAGCACTGAACGGAATGTTTATGAATGAAGTTTTTAACTATTGTTGAGATATCCACCGAACCAACATGTTTTGGAACTGTAACATAGTTTGGATATATTATAATCTGGGAACAGTTTAGAGACAGGTAAGACTTGGTTAATCTTTATTAACGTTAGACGTTAAATTCAGACTAACTGTAGTGTTATAACAGTTAGACCAAGTTAGGCTGGACTGGGCGACAACGTTACCGGTCCGGTCGCTGTTGTAAGGACCCACACTGACCAGCGCCACCCAACTGGCGCGGCTACGACTAGCTAGCTAACGACCAACGTGGGGTCCACACTATTGCTGGATGGGGCTCTCCAAAATTGTTGTAAGAAAAATTATATCTGCCTAGCCCTAGGCCCTAGCCTAGACCCTAGACGGTGGCTACTGGTCGAGAAATGAAGCTTTGACTTGTCGGAATCCATAGCCTAGGCTAACTTTTGAGTACCAGTCAGTTAATCACAAAGTGGCATCGTTCCTTCATGTTTTTTAGTGATTGTTTTTCTCATACGTTTTGTACATAGTTTTCGTGCGGTGCGATTTTTCTTTTTTAACACACATAATGCATAGGCAAATTGTGGCTGCAGTTGTGTTGCTCAACTCGATATACTTGGCAAGTCTTAAAGATGTCACCCAATCTAAAATTTTGTCTTATTTATTAATTATTGTCTTACTTGAGAACAATGCCCCAATGTTTACAGAATATCGTAAGGACAGATTTAGTGACAGGACAGATTTAGACTTAGGCAAATGGCTTAAACAAATTACTTAGACTTAAAATGTCTTAGAAGTTTATTGAATACGGGCCCAGAACTCAGTCTTTCTGAGTCAAGAAGGAAATTTTAATTTCTCTTTATATTGTTAGTTTACAACTTAAACTATGTTAACAAAAATCTGGACATCAGAAGATCATTTCATAGGTGTGAGATGTGATATTTTTTTAATTTGGGCAGGTGCGAGGAAGGAACTTTTTTTTTTCTTTCTTGAGAACGGTTAACCGTTTTACAAAACGGTAAACTATTTGCCTTCTGGCGGTCATTTAAACGTCGGTTAAACGTTTTGACTCAGCCTTAGTCATCACTGATCTTTTCCCGGCATCAGTGCAAGCGCATCATTCAAACACAATTGTAATTCTAATTAAATGTGAACTTCTTACACTCTAAAAAAGGATTGGTCAGAATCACCAATATATGGGTCAATGCAAATCAAAGCTATTGGTGAATATGTGTCCTAACTTACTGGTTGGAACAACCAATTCAAGTGGATTGGTTATAATAGCATGTTTTACAGTTTAAAAAAAAAATAATAAAAAAAATAAAGATACATGAATCTGCATATCACAGGAATTTTTATGCCTCCGCCCAACGCAGGTGGTTGCCGGAGGCATTTTTTCGGGTCGTCCGTCTGTCCGTCTGTCCGTCTGTCCCGTTTTCGTTCTCGCGATAACTTAAGAACCGTTTGACAGATCAACTTCAAACTTGGCACATGTATGCATATGGAGGGACAATGATCAGATAAGATTTTGGAGTCTCAAGGTCAAAGGTCAAGGTCATAGAGGTAATAATACACATAAAAATAGCTCGTTCTCGCGATAACTTGAGAACCATTTGACAGATTGGCTTCAAATTTGGCTCATGTATGCACATGGAAGGGACAATGATCTGATTAGATTTTGGGGTCTCAAGGTCAAAGGTCAAAGGTCATAGAGGTCATTATGTACATAGAAATGGTTCGTTCTCGCGATAACTCAACCATTTGACGGATCAACTTCAGACTGTTCATGTATGCATATGATAGGGAGAATGATCTGATTAGATTTTAGGGTCTCAAGGTCAAAGGTCATGGAGGTCATTATGTACATAGAAATGGTCCGTTCTCGCGATAACTCAACAACCATTTGACATTGTGCCATCAGGTCACATGGTAAGGTTAAAGGTCATTTTAGGTCAAACATTAAAGTTTACATGCAAGACTTTCTTGTGACATCAGACTTGGGATGTACTTGGGAAAACTTTTGTGTTATTTAGTCACGGGTGGCGAGACACAATCTTGCTGTTGGCTTGTTTTGAGCAATGCTCATGAAATTTTGCACACACATTGGTATTGAGATGAAGATGTGCAAAACGTGGTTTTGATTGTGTCGGAAACTTTGTTGCTATGGTAACGGCACATTGCTATACATTGGGAGAATCTTGTGAATCGAACTACTTCCTCATTTTTCGAGCAGTGCTCATGAAATTTAGCACACACTTTAGTCTTCAGAGGAAGATATGCAAGACATATTTTCTGAATGTGTCGGAAACTGCATTGCTATGGTGACGGCATACTATATTGATGAATCAGGGAAAAATATTGCGGTGCTCATAAAATTTGGCACACACATTTGGGCGGGGATATTAATCGCCTTCAGTGATATTTCTCTTTTTTTTATAGTTTGATGGGCTTCTTAAAAGTATTAGTTTTAAAATCCATTTTAATAGGGTGGCACAATTTTACTTGTTTCTATTTCTACTTCCTGCCTTTTTGATATTGTGTGAATCTTAGGATGAATTTCTATTAGCCCTGATCAAGCTTGAGTTTGAGACATTAGTGTACAGACCAATTGGTGCCTTTATTATTTAGAATGGTTTGAGTTTGAAGTTCCTCTCAGGCTTCAGAGTATTTCATAGTCTGAGTGTGTTTTCATTGCTTGTAGCTTGCTTGTAAAAAGCAAGCCGTGAAACAATACATGGTATCTTGAAAAGATGAAATGACCTGTTATTTGTTTCATCACTGTGAATTTGTTTCGTCACTGTGAATTTGTTTGAACTGATTGTGAGAGCTAATTATGTACTCACTGGAATTAGCATTAGCAAGCTGGTTTGAAAAGTCTGGTTAGTAAAGGGGGGCCTATATTGTCTCTGAAGGAGTGGCTTTCTGCATGGATGAGAGGATTAGATGAGATGTGAATCATGAAGAAATAGGATCTGAAAGGTTTTAGGTTCTCAAGATTCTTAGCTAACATTATTACTTGGTTTCATGCACATTTTGACAATTATTACATGATCACATCACAACTTCAGTGTATAATTTTTTAGGTCATTTGTCATATATGACAGATCACCTTTTAATTTTGCTGGAATTTTCTTTATTATTTTTATTTTTCTACTTATTTTTTTTATTCCCCCCCCCCCCCACTTTTTTGTGTAGCCAAAATCTCAAAATCGGCTGAGGCAACTGTCGTCAAATTTTCACTAGTTATCAGCCATATTATTAGTATTATTTTTATCGTTAATATTTATTGACCTGTTGTTGAGCATATTTCAGGGCCACCATAAATTTGGCATGATGAATGTCGACATTAGTCCCAACAATTCCATCTACATAGACACTCACTTATGCGTAGGTCCGTGCTAGGCCTGTTTCGAGTACACGATTAACCGTTTAAACGTCCGAAAATGTTACTACACGAATAATAAAATTTCTATCGACTACTCGGAAACATGGCTTGAAGTTCAGAAAGATCCCCCAAAATGCTTAATCATTAATGAAATCAAGAACGTTTCTCTCCATTTCAAAGTTTTAAGGTGTGATGACGTCATTTAGACACCTTAAATTCACATGAGAATATCGTTTTTGATCACCCAACTCTTGTCCCGCGCAGCGAAAACAAGTGTTTCAATAATAATGTTCGGAAGCCGTAAGCCCTAATGTGTGTGTGTGAGAGAGCTAATTAATCGCGCATTGCACCATCGTTCACCACAACAATATGCACTGCAAGCAAGTGAGCTCAATAACGTAATCGTAGATACGCTATCACAGTCATTGTGACATAGTATTTTTGGAACATAGCAATGAACGAAGACAAAATGGTATTACCAAGAAAAAAACATTCATACTTGCAAGTAAACGCTTGTTCGTTAGTTTTATGCCCTTGCTGGCGATTTGTGATGGGGATTGTAATCATTGGAGTTCGATTTCAAATGACTGCTAAGCGCTTGCATCGTAACGTACACGTAGTTTCAACACATTTGTGCACTGTACTATTACGCTCCACTTCCGGGTTAGCGCCATCTCTTGACAGCTGACGAATAACTGAAACATGATTTCACAAATCATCGATGAAATATCAAGCAAATGCCGATATATTTGGCTCTATTTGACCAGGATTTTTTATTCGGTCCTCACAAAAAGAGGTAGGAGGCTATGATTTTAATTTTTATGAACTGGACAAGCTATACAATTCTTTTCAAAGCTGCTGTATTGCCAAGTTTCTTTATGAAATCGGACATTACCGTCAGGGATATTGCACACGCTGTGATATGGGTATGGTGCTGCAGCTGCAGCTCCCGCATGGCTCTGAACGATGGCAGGCTAAGGACGACTGAAGTGGTCGGCCGACTGGCGAAATGGAAGTACCGAGTAGTCGATTAATCGTCAAAAAAAAAGTCCGTTTAAACGAATACCAAAAATGGGCTTTCAAAACAGCCCTAGTCCGTGCATCAGTGCACTCGCAAAATTTAAAATCGCTTATCTATCAAACCAAAATCTATTTCAAAAGCTTATTGTCAGTCGATTTTCTTCAGGATTTTGACATGGTGTAGCTGAGACAATTCTCTGTCATTAGGCTGCCCTTTAATTTTCATATCGACAATGGCATCATGGTTTAATTTTATGATCCAAGGTGGCGTGTCAATTTTTCACATTTTATGTGTATAATGGGACATAACCTCTTAATTCTTGATTCTACGTTTCCGTCTACATTGAGCAACAGCTCCCATTTTTCTGGTCGATTTTAACCCAGCTTCAAGTATGTTGTAGCTTAGAAAATTCTCTATCATAAGGCTCCCTTCATTTTTTAATCAGATGTCGGGAACATATCAGAATTTTAACTGGAAAATATGAGAATCCTGTTTTCCATCTACGTGTTATCTCTACGGGCTCTATTCTGGTCTGTTGGTGAAGCACTTGTCTCCCATGCTCAAGGTCCCAGGATCAAGTCCGGATGGGTCAATTTTTTATTTATTTTTTTTTTTTTGCTTTTTTTTCCCCTTTCATTTTAGCATCTTCAACTACTATTACACTTACAATCACAAACAATGTAATAAACTGCATTACTTTGCCTGTTATGTCTATTGGAATGTAGTGTGGAGTAGTTTTGTACAATGGTATGGCTAATCTTACATGTATTGAAGCCTGAGGGTGAATTTTGGATTATTCTGCAGCAAAATCAAATCGTCCCATTTCTATGATGCTAGTCTCCTTCCCAGATGTTTATATTTTTTAGTCTAGGTCAGGGTGATGTCATAAAGGTGCCATTTTGTCAAAATCTTGTCATGACCATATTTTCATAACAGAAAGACATTACTCATTCATTCTTGGCATGATTAAAGTCTACATCAAGCTAAAGAATTCCATATACTCAGACACACGTCATTGGATGTATTTAATATTTCCCCATTTTATGTGTATTCTCTATAGGACCGAACTCTTTCTAAAATCTTGATTCTCCAATCCAATCTTCTTTGAGCAGTACATTGTTATATCTCCTTGATTTTTGTGGAGCTTCGGATATGTAGTAGCTGACAAAAAATCTTAAAGGAGGATGACATTGATTTTTACTTAGACTTTGACAGACCACCTAATTCGTCCCCAGTGACAAATTACGAATGTCGTTCTTTTTTGGGGGGGGGGATGGGGGGAGGGGTACTTTTCAACAAAGTATTTTTCCCATGTCAAATCCAATTCCAGAATATGTGGCTTTTTTTCCTCTGGTCCTGTATATAATTTCATCCAATCTTTTTATTCTTTTTGAAGGGATTCAGAATTTGAAGATAGGAGAAAGCTAGTATCATGATTCATGGAACTGTGTTTGAATATTGAATGTCTGATTTTTCATCAAGTTTGAATAAATTAAAAAAAAGTCAATCTGTATTTCAACCATCTTAGAGTAATTATGTGTTGTGTTTAGTTTCATCATTGTAACCCTTACACAGTGCTGTAAAGTTTACAGGCTACCATGAATGATAGAATAATGGAAGTAAATTGATATCAAACATTATTCTACCCTTTGTTTGTTCTTTTGCTCCGATCTGTTTTCTAGTAGGGCCATCAGAATCATTAAAGGGGGTACCCAATGCTGAAACAATCTTAGCTCATTTGAAAGAGCATGATTTTGTTAGCAGAAAATCATCTGCCTAAATTTTTTTTAAAAGTCGTGTTGCCAAGGAAACCCCCAAATGTGATAAGATTTCAGGATATTTTTGACCCCTCAACTGTGACCCAGTTTCAACTGGGTACCCACTTTTACGTCAAAATGACGTCAAAGTGGGTACCTTGTCGCGCACTTATAGCAAAATGCGCGCAAGGTATAATACATATTGTACAGTCTAGCGCGCAGCACAACTGCAATGCGCGAAGCTGGGTACCCACTTTTACGTCATACCTCATCCTCAATCCTTTGGGGGTCAGCTCTTGACTTTTTATGATAAAATTAGCCAAAATGCATTGATTTCGATTGAAAATCATCATATTTTTAATGTAATGTTTCTTAGAATTCTATTCTTGATCATGTATCAAAATATTTTTTTACCATTGTGTAATCACTTTAAAGGGGCTTTTACACCTTCATGGATCGCAACACGGATCGTCCCGGATCGTCATTCCAGGGTTATCATTGTTAAGTCCGGCATCACTGTGTATACACCGGGGGCTTATCCGGCGTCATCCTTGGTGCACCGGCATATCCGGGAGAAAAATTAAGCATGCCTAATTTTTCATCCCGGAGTACACGGATGAAAAACTATCCGTATTCATCCTGGTAGGCACTGTGTACCTCCGTGTAGCCATCGAATGCGTCCGGGGGGTCTATGTGTAGACACCGGTAGATCCGTATTAATATCGGTGTCATCCGGGTTCGAAATTCCTCTTTGTTTTCCTACACCAACAAACCAATTTTTTATGCGACAACCATACATGGACGTATGAAATGTGAAAAACAGCGACCCCTCCTTTTCCTTGCTCAATTTTTTTTTTTTTGCTTTTTTTTTTCAATTTCCGGCTGTTGCAGGAAGACAAGGGCAACTGCAACTACCAGTTTTTAC
The DNA here is from genome assembly GCA_029962745.1 of Echinometra lucunter. Lineage (NCBI taxonomy): Eukaryota > Metazoa > Echinodermata > Echinoidea > Camarodonta > Echinometridae > Echinometra > Echinometra lucunter. The sequence continues at coordinate 34,139,275 of CM057151.1, forward strand.
CTTCACGGTTCTAACAAGCAGGAGCACTGGCATACTGGTGGGGTTTTTTGGTTGCTGCCCCAAACAATTTTTTTTTTTCACGATCAAGTTTTTTTTTTCATTTATTTTTTTGGTATTTCTTCAACATTAATGTCTTGCATCAAATTTTCTTTAATATCTATGCGATTAGACCTTGTATGATTTTTCTTCATTTTACTCCCCCTCCCCCTCTCCCCCCCCCCCCCCCCCTCTTTCTTTTTTTTTTTTTTTTTTTTTTTTTTTTTTTGCTTGTCAGCAGCAGCCGGACCCTTCCTATTTTCTATAGTTTTTGCCATATAGCGAAGCCTCCACCCCGGTTTATTTTTGGCACATTTTTAGATGGGTAGATTGAATCCAAAGACACGTAGGTCTAATTACTCAAGAAGCATATAGCAAAGTAAATGACCAAATATTCTAATGAACAATATTTAAAAATATTAGTGACAACATGGTCATATCATCTGTCAATTCTCCGGGGATATCCCAGTAGAGAACGTACACTTCGGTGAAAGGACCGTGTAACGGTCCAGTAACATCCGTGCTCCTCCTTGTAATCCGTGTTCGCTCCAGGGACTTCTCCGGCAAGGTCTGCATTGCTGCCTTTTCTATCCGTATAGACACCATACTTTTCCATATAAATACCCAGTTGGGATCGTATTCACACCGACACTGCGACGAAAATCGCGACGTTGCATCCCGGAACACCACGGACTCAGATCCGGAATGATCCGTGATGCAATCCGTGAAGGTGTAAAAGCCCCTTAACGTTAGTCGACCACATTTGCACAACATTCTTTCAGAATTTGAAGAGAAATAACCAATTTCAATTTTAAATGACAGATATTTATGTAAAACTATCATGTTATCAAATTAACAATAGTATTCCAAAGAATAAGTGAAAAATGAATGGTTTTACTTTTAAAGATCCTTTACAAAACATAGAAAATAAAGAAAATTAGTGTTGAATAGTTCATTCTCAATCCTAAACCGGAATGTGCTGGGATCCAAAATTTTACAAGTGTTTTTCTGTGGCTTAAAGCAATCTAAAGTTAAAATTTTGTGTAGATTGGGTGCCAACTTGCAAATGTGGGCTACCACCTTTGAAATCTGACTTTTTAAAATTAGTTTGCAATTACAATGCTTTTTTTTTTAATTACCCTTCAAACCAAACTTCACAATTCATGAATTTCATTTTAAAAAGACAAGAATTTCTGTGTCGAAGTAAAACCATTATTAAAAAGTGAGTAGTTTGAATTACCTATTGCATTACCAGATAAAGCAATTCACAAAGGAAAATTGTATCTAGAATACTTAAAATTTAGAATTTTTGCACAGGTAGCACAGTGAGCGAGATGTTTGATGATGTTTCTACCCATATTTATTTTCAGGTGTTGCAGTGGATTGTATGTTGAAAGCAGGCTGGACAGCTCTAATGTATGCAGCTAGCTGTGGTCAAGCAGAGATGGTCAAGTATCTCCTGGACCAAGGAGCAAATCCAGACTTTCACAAGGCATCATGTAATTTTCTTTATCTTCTATTTCTCACTTTTTCTCACTTCTGCGTGTTTTGTTTTTCCAGAAACTGTGTTATACCTCTGCCACTTGAGCTGATGCCGGAGGCATTATTTCTGATTTGTGTTTGGGTTTTCTGTCCATCCCATAATCCTCATGTGTCAGGAGCTACATGTATGAGAGAATTAAGTTTCTTAACAGTGCCAGATCAATATAAGGACAAGTAGATTTGATGTAAATACATATATGTTGCAGAGCCTTATTAGTCAGTGTAGACATGAATTCTGCTTTTGGTTTATTATTCGTACATGAGGTTTTTATCATAATGTATTTAAGTGAAAAGGTTGATGGTTAAAAAAAGTACTATCCACTTCACTTGTGGTCACACATTTTTTACACATTGGAAAAAGGTAGAATGAAAGGCACACCACATCCTCTCTTTTTTATGAAGGAAAAAAAAATATTTTGATGGCACTTCATATATAATGATTACAATTTTTTTTTTTCTTTCTTTTAAATGAAGCCAAACTCTCTGGCAGTAGCTGATAAGATTCTTTTTATTTTCTCACTTCAGTTATGTACAGTCCTCTGATGGCAGTATGTTCCAGTAATCTTGCTGAGGACTCTATCTTAGAAATCTTGACACTCCTCATAGACCATGGAGCAGATGTTAATACTCATGAGAAGTAAGTATTGGACTCAAGCATTTATTCTGTTTTCATTATTTTTTGCTTGCCTTAACAGCCCATATGGATGAAACAATGGCTGCATTTAAATTGCCTGTACTCTGAGAGTAGGACAACTTGTCATTGAGGGAAGAAAATCTGCTAAGGCAAATTTAATGTCAACAAGGCTAAAGCTGCCATTTGGCCTCATTGATATTTCATTGCAGAAGATGTGCCAGAATGACATACATTAAGATTATCCTACATGTATATTGACATGTATTTCTCGATGAAAATCTGCCAATTAGGCAAGAACATTAACATTTGAAAGTTTTATGATTTGGCCAGAAAATCTTTTTAGGCAAAAGAATTCTGAAGATATGTCAAAGAGAGCCTCTCATTTGGGTAATAACTTTTTTATATAGAGGGAAGACTTTGTTAGAGTTTACAGTTACATGAGAAAATGTATTACTGGGGAGGAAAATCTGTTGTTTTGGCAAGATTGTAAGTGATTTTGTCACTTTGGCAAGCATTTTTTTTTGTAAACCATGCATCCAACTTGCTTTAGTTGGCAGGGAAAAACATGTGCATGAGTACCACAAAATTTGCAGATGTTGACCTATAAAATCTAATTCAAAATAAATGCTTAGATAATATTCATATCAGAATGATTAATTGTTCTCCCAAATTTCCCATATTTGAATTGAATGCTTATACATGTACAAGCATATGATAAGCATATTTCCTTCGGAAAAATGAATTTGCGGATTTTTGCCAGGGAATGATAATTCTCCCCTCTATCGTTGGGTCATATTTGGCAGGTACATGTACTTGGATAAAAGTCACAGAGAAATTTGGTGCTGTTGGTGTTTTGCATCATTCATCACAGTGCAGTTACTTATCTGGGCACTCATCTGATCAAGTTGTTGTCTAGATGGGCATATACATCTAGATGGGCATATACATGTCAGATTTTCTATTTTCTAGAATGAAAAAGAATAATAATAATAATAATTAAAAAAAGAGATTATACTGTGGATGATTCCTTCATCATGCACATTAATCAAAGATTGTGATAGGTTCTGAACATTCCCACATACTATTCAGTCACAGCTGAGGAATCATGCCTAATTCTAGTTCTGGTTTCTTTATGTATGGAGCTGGAAATGCATTCTTACAGCAAGCATTTATGTTTGCCTTTTTGCTGCAGTTTTTTTGCATGGGAATTTTCCAGGAAGTTAGAAAATTTCACCTGTGGTAATTGCATATTCCTGAGACATGAGCGAGTACTATCCGCAGAAAAATTTTGCTTACCTAATGTACGTGTACAGGAATGCTATTTTTCAGGCTTTTACCTGAATTCTGGTGGCATCTCTCTCTGTTTCAGGCTTCTCATGCTTCGTATTGAACAGATAGAGTTCCAATATTTACGTGTCTCTTTCAGGCTCAAGTAGCTAAAGAAATCTAGCACCTGTTAATGAAGAAATGAAAACATCTTTTGTGTTTTTTTAAATAAAAGATTTTGATAACAGTACTGGTATTCATACGTAGATTGCATCTACATGATATATGAATATCTTTAAGCAGGGATATTGAAACAAGAAAATAAATGTTTTTCAGCTGACTATTTGATAGGTATGAAGTAAACATGTTTATGAAAGTCTCTTCAACCGTTATTGGTACCCATGCCATGAATATTCTCTCTCTTTTTTTTGCTTTATATCTTTCAAAACGTTTAATTGTAGAAATGTTGCTGGAATTATTGGCACTGATACCTTTCTGAAAATAAAGTTCTTGAATCTGGAAGATGCAGAACCTTATGTAGAATATGCTTAGATGTGTCTGAACTCTGCAGATAACTTTACACCCTACTGACATTAGCTGGGGAGGCATGGCTGATGAACTGAGATGAACATTCTCCTGTTCATCATCTCACATTTCAACCAACTCTTTCTCTTTCCGTTTCTATTTTTTATTCCTCTCAGATTCTTTCAGTTGATATTGCACTTGAATGTGATATTCATTTCCCTTTTTGGTCTCTGTCCTTACCAGCTTCTCTCCTACAGTCTTAGCTCATAGTATTATGAAACATACTAGATTCTGTGAACTGTAATATATATATATATATTTTTTTTGAGAATTCTTATGATATCAAATGGCCCCTGCAATCAAACCGAGCTTAAAATTAGAAATGATATAGGCTACGTAAAGAGTTTTTCACAGAGATTTTGAATGACAATGGTTTTTCTTAGAAATCATTAGTAATTCTAAAATCCAGCTTTAAAAATGATAACTCAGATAGCTCAGAAAAAGTCTGGTTTACACAGTAGGGTTTGACATCACTGTAGGAGAATAAAATTGCAGGAACACTGCTCATCGGAAGTATGCCGACACACAGTATCATAACACTAGTGTCTCATACCTGCCAACCTGTACGATTTAATCGTATTTGTTACACTTTTTGTGATGCAAAATGGGAACAGTATGATTTTTTATATTAGAGGTGAAAAAAACAGACATGCACATGCATGCATAATACATTGTGCAGTGGCGAACTCCTGTAAAGGCAGCAAGTAAGTACCTTTACACGCATGAGCCTGTCTATCTGTTCACACAGTCTCGCTTACAAAGATTGCCTTGTACGCTGGCTATCAGTGGTTATCCAGAGTGTTTTCCAGTTCAGCGATGCAATATGCCAACCATACACACCTGATACACACACAGCTGGCTATGTGAATGCAAGTCTCATACAGTCAGAACGCAACACACAGAAAAGTCGTCTTATTCATCGTACGCTTATGCATGGCCCTCGCTGACATGAATACGTAATGAGCCATGAAACCCAATTTTTAACGTCCCCGCAAAGCGTGATGGAAAGAGTAAATTACGTTATGTTATATATTGTGTGAAAGCTGAAGAGTTGTTTTTTCGAAATATGATGATCAATTTGAAGTATATGATATGCAAAGTATGGTTAATAAAGAAGAAAGACAACATAAAATATGCATATTTTTCACTTTAATACGAGGGCAAAATAGACCAGTGTTATAATCCGAGAGCAAGATGAAAGAGGCATGACGTAAAAGAGAAAATTTTCCTCTTTCAGATACAAATAAAGCCATTTCGATATATTTTATGAACGGGTCAGGTGAACGAATAAATCATTGCCTTGCAGAGTTAATTTTTGACGAATATGACAATATTCTATGTTCGCCGCGAATGCGTGCTCCTGATTGTTTCCCCTCCGAGAGTGGAGAGATCGACGGACTTTCGCGGAGAGAAGGCATTTTCTACGTCGAAATTATTCTATGAAAACAGGCATTTTAGGCAACTTTACGAAAAAACTAGAATTAGAACTTCATTAGTATTTCAATCAAGTGGCAAAGCTGTCTTATTAAGCAAAATGGAGCGTGCAATTTTTGAAAATTTAGCTTAGGATTTAATATTTCAGTCCCACGTTATCAGCTTTGTGTATGCTGTTCAGCTAATGCACCTCCACATAGCTGACGTGTGAAGCCGGTGTGAAGCTTGTAGCAATGCGAACATCTGTGCAACTTATCGGCCCTTCTAACCCAAAACACTACTCTAACCCGCTGAAGCCCTAATCCTAACCCCTGAACCTAACAAAAAATCCACAAGTCATCAGGCCTGCGTAGATTACGCTGAAATGCGCTGTGTACACTTGCGTAGAAACAGTGTTCCGTTACTCTGCACTGGGAGTATGCACACAAAAAAAAAAAAAAAAAAAAAAAAAAAATGGATTTATGGGGTCCATCTTGCACACCCCTTCGTATCCCGCAGTGTGCAGTTATGCACAATGGTGTAGTCACTGTGTAGGGCCATGTAAGATTGTCGTAGCCCTTACCCAACAAGGCCCGGTATGAAATCCCCTTTCACAGCGGTCCTTGCCTAAAGTTGCGTAGCGACTACTCAGAGCTTACGTGACCCTACGCTGTGCATACAACACCCCATGTAACAATACGCGGAGGTACGTGATATGTATTTTAACTTGAGCTGGAACACAATTTCTACAGAAGTCTACGCAACTGCCCACCATTCCTACGCCAGTCTATGCAACACTGCATTATACAGAATGCCTACGCAAGTGTACGCTACCCTACACCAGTCCAACAAAAAAATCCATACTTCTCCTCACTCTTGCAATTGGTTTTTCAGTGTCCATCCTGCACGCAGCAACATTTTTTTTTCCAGAGTACACACTACAGAGCCTATTTCTGTGTACTTGGTATGCAGCAATTGTAACTCAGCGCAGGCCTGATGTGAAACCCCCTTAACCATTACACATAACCATAATTGTTACCCTAAAAACTATCAATTCAAACCTAGTTAATAACACACATTCCATGGTCTCTGGTGGTTCTTTTGAACTGCCATTTCGGGGGGGGGGGGGGGGGGTGCTTGATTATCCATTCTGATCTGCAAACTTATTAGATATCAAATCACTATTCTCTCATAGAGCTCATAAATTCAAATTCCGATCTGCAAACCATAACATTACTATTCTCTCATAAAGCTCAGAAGTTAAAATTCTGATTTACAGACTATAAAATTACTATTCTCTGGAGCTCAGAAGTTTAACCCATTCGTGACAGAGGTCCACATTTTGTGGTTTGGCCTAATATCTTTTGATGCAAAGCCCTAAAAATCATACCAAATACATGAGCAGAAAGAACAAAAAAATTCTACACAAACTGTGCCCACTTTTGGTTGTGTCAATATTTGTTGTTTGATGCTGAAATTTGTTTAAAGGAAAATAAGCATTAAAATCCTTAAATTGGCAATGTGATAGAAAGTTTAAAATCACCGTTTTCCCCTGCAAATTGGCAACTTTTTGACTTATCATAATTTCTGTCAATTTATATTCATTTCAGATACATGACATTTTATAAGAAAAATGTAGCAATAAAATAAAAATGTTGGTGTTGCCAATTTGAAGAATAAAAGCTGATCAAATTAGGCTTTAAATAATTCCTGTCACGAATGGGTTAATAGAACATTAGCCATTTCATACATACAGAGTCTACAAAATGTGCAACACCAACAGATCATTAAATTTTACCAAAAAAATGTATTCAGTCAATTTTTCACTCTTGCACATGTCCAAAACTTCAATACTTCTTTAAAACTCACTCTGCAGTCTGACATATGAAAGATAATTTCTTATTTAGGTTTTTTTTTTTTTTTTTTTTTTTGGTTTATTTATGTTCACATGAATCACTATCAATACAAATATTCATTTGCATTACACAGGAAAATAAAACTTCATGAAATTTAAACAAAATGCAAGTAATGTATAATTAGATTAAAAAGCAGCTTCAGTAAGATATGTAAGAGTTCCTGAGATACAACAAAAACAAAAGGACACCATATAAAACAATAAATTTTGTACATTCAGTCTCCAACATGAAACCTAAAAGCTGACAAAGAAGTGCTGCTTATAGCACAGGACACAGATGCAATCCTTCTATAAAACATGGTTTCTGCCATTCTCTCTACAGAGACTGAATAATTAATATTAAATAGTTGATTTCTGGCATATTGCTTTTATGGTAGAGTGCACATGTCCAGGACCGTACAAGGAAATTTTTTCCTGAGGGGGACAACTCAAATTCAAAAGCAAGGGAGCAAAGCGACCGAGCTGGTCATGAGGGTGCTTATGCAATTTTAAAAGTGTAATTGAAGGATTTGGTGCACACTTTTGTGAATTATGTGAAAATTTTCAATAAGAAATGTAAGTTTTCAATTTGGGGTGGGGGCAGCCCCCCCCCCCCCCGCCACTATGTACGGCCATGCACATGTGCTATGAAACAAGTAACAAAACTTCAGGCACATTTTGTTTTCTTTCAAAAAGAAATAAAAATATGTTAATGATTTGAAGATAATACAATGAAGACAGAAAGATGGCAAATTTTGGATTCCAGTATAGATGAATCAAAATAACTTGGTCCCAAGTTCCAAACCATGAAGTCTTCATCTTACGCATGAATATCAAACATAGGCGGCGATCCCCGGGGATCGTCTCCTCCCCCCCCCCTCGATTTTCAAAGCTTAATATTATTTTTCTATTTTGAGTCACCTGACCAAATTTAGGCCAACCGTTTAAATATTATATAAGCCTAGAATGCATGACCCTTAATGTGAATTATGAAAAGTGAACCCCTCATCTGTCATTATGAACAGCGGAACTTGAATAATGACTTTATGATCAGTGACCCAGCCCCCCCTTCTGTTTCTGGACAGCAAGCCTGTAGGTATCATGACTAGCGATCCTTATGACTAGCGAGCTTGACAAGTAGCTCTTCTACAAGTCCTAACTAAATACCTTCACCATCTGATTCACTCATGCACCACAAAACGTTCTTCAGTATCACCGTCATTCTTGCTGTCAGAAAATTCCACTTCACTAGTCATTACACAGTGGGCCGAGGTACTTTCACTAGAAGCAGCAGGAGCACCAGGTTCTGTATTCTCACTATCTTTACATGTATACAGTGTGGGCCACAGAGGTTGCTGTTCTGAAGATGGTGAAGATGTCATGACAAATCCCTTATTCGAGAACAAGCTGGAAAGAAAAACAAGGTACAGGTACTTAGTTACGCGCACAATCTCTTTCCTCATTCGCATGAATTTTATCCTTGAAACAAGACCTAAATGTATCAAAATTTCTGTATTTGTCTGTTCTAATGATGGGCTAAATGGAATTGAATTAAATTGAATCAAATTACAATCAAGTTCAAGGAGAGGCAACATATCCTTCAAAAAAGAATTGTACAATTTTTACAAAAATTTCACGTAAACAATTTCTATAAAATGCTAATATTTCATGAATTTTTGGAGCCCCCCCCCCCCCATCACAAAAACATGCAAAATCATCATCCACATCAGCACTTTGAATTTGAAATTTATTCTGCTCACTCATCAGGTGAATGAATAGTTCTACCATTTTTCTAAATATGGTAACTTAGATGGGTGCAACATGCATCATTCATGGCTCGTAATTGATATCATCATTTAAACATTAAAGTTTGCATGTCCCTTTCACAAATTTGAGAATTAGATTCATTTGACAAGCCGGTATATTGTAGAGGTAAGTAACTGAAAACTTTACTCAGAATAAAACCGGAAACTATTTTATAATAGAGGAGAAATAAATATAGATTTGCAGTGAATTTTTTTGAACCCCCCCCCCCCCAAAAAAAAAAAAAAAAAAAATGAAATCCAACCCTTATTCTTGGGTACAATCTTACATGGGGACAATCTTTCATTTAAAAAAAAAAAAAAATTCTCTAAGATTCATACACAATGTTGGAAGACATTGTTCTTCAACCATACAATATTTTGAACAGTTTGCAAAAGGAATATGCAACCTAACAGTGATTAACACAACAGTTGTATATAAATTTGAAATTTGTTGTTTTGTAAAAAGGTGTAAAATTCATGCTTTTTTTTTTTTTTTTTTTAGTTGGGAAAGAGTTTTCAGCCACCCATTACAAAATGCAAGTACCACAACACATAGCTTTTGGAAGCTATTGGTGATTTTATAATACCTGAAAACCTTTAGTAGGCTGCTATTTGCCACTGTAGACTGCGTAAGCCAAGAAATATTCTGCCTCCAAATCACTCATGCCCAGTTAGGCATCCAAACTACCTTCAAAGTTCACCAGTGGACCAGAATTATAATAATAGCCAACTATGAGTACTATTGGTACCCAATTTATTTTTCACACTAAAAATATCAACTTTTGATTGATACCTTCTTAGCGATTTCGCAGTTCGGTTAATTTCCAATGATTTCCATTTCAATATAGCGACCTTCATCATCGCGAGTTCACCCACAACTCCTGGAGTCGGCGAAGGCAAAGTACATACACGTACTTGCGAAGAGTGCAACGCTGCAAACCTGCATTTACAATAATTATTACACTGTACATGTATGTTCGCGTAGGCTGTGGCTGTGCTGTTGCTGAGCAGGGAGCAGCGGGTGAGGGTGAACTCACGTCACGATGTCAGAGGTCGCACTAACTACTGACCGATGGAAGCAACCTAAATCTATTTGTATAATATCCAAATAAAATCACTAATAGCTTCCTAAACTGTTAAAGCTAGTTTGGAATTGGGTAAAAAAATTAAACATGATCATGATCATGAACATGATCATGATGAAATTGTAAGTTAGAGAGTACTTGAAAAAATGAAATAAGAAGAGCCTTATCACAGACTTGCACATTGGCAAATTATTGCCTATTGGCTTCATGATTTGAAAGAAATGTGAAAAAAAAAAAAGGATTTTGTCTCAAGTGGCCGAAAACCGAGCATCAACTTCAAAGACAAAGTTGGAGTATATGCAGCGTGCATGCGGATATGTGGGACTGAAATACAATTTCTTCTAAATCCAATTTACGATATTCCGCGCCAAATGATAGGAATCAATCCGTCGACTTCCGGTGAAAAACATGACGAGATTTTTCATATTTTCATGATTTCAAGTGCGGGAGCAAAACAAAGCCAACGTCATTGCAACAACTGATATTTTTCTTCTACAAATCTGTCAATTTGATGAAGTTTCAGTCTATGAACGGGTCAAGTGATCAAAAAATAAAAGTTGATGCAAATTTTACTTTAATAATAATTGTAAAAATCATGAAAATGTCGTATTGATTATTTAAATAATGATTTTACAAAATTGCAAAAGTTACAATAAATTCAGTGCATATAGCTCATTACGTGTGATGAAGTTTCAGTCTATGAACGGGTCAAGTGATCGAAAAACAAAAGTTGATGCAAATTTTACTTTAATAATAATAATTGTAAAAATCATGAAAATGTCGTATTGATTATTTAAATAATGATTTTACAAAATTGCAAAAGTTACAATAAATTCAGTGCATATAGCTCATTACGTGCGGCGTTGCGGTCTGACTGCATGTGCATACAGTACAGGGGAAACCTCTGACCTTCTATCTATCAATATTCTGCTAAATTACATACAAAAACAGTGGCATATGTAAACACAAGACAAAAAGTAAGTTCCCCCTAAAACATATCTGTATTTTTGTCAATCAGGAACCTTTCATGAAATCTGAATGGAGATTCGTGAAATTACACTTCTCAGCTACATTTTCTGTAAAATTCAGGGCAAACCCTTCAGTCACACTTCATTGAACATGACCTAAATGCAAAATGGTCATTTTTCAAAGTTCACAAGCCTCATGCCATGACTTTGATGCAATGATATCGGAACAAACTAAGTTTTCAGCGTTTGAAGGCATGTAGCGTAAATTTTATTCGCTCCACAACATACTAAATTTCGTGCTTGAATGAGCACAAGGTGAAAATGGCAAAAACTGCAGTTTTGACATCTTTTGCGCGGTAAATTTGATCTAATGCAGACGAATTCATGTTTAGGAGATTGTGTTTGCAACTTTTGCAATTGATACCTATTGATTCATGGTTGAATGAACACATAATAAAAACAAAATATCACCATGTTGAAATTATCAAGTAGTCATTGCTGGTATAAAGTGATATTAGTTAAAAAGAAAGACACATTTATCTGAAAAATAATACACACTTGATAATCTCTGGATATTCCTGGTCATTTGGTCATTAAAATGAATTACAATGAGACCCTAATTCTAGGACAAATACAAGGAATTTCCTGCGGTGACGTCAATCATGCGTCATCAAGTCACGTGACCATATTTTAGCTTTTTTTGAGGGATGGAGGTTAGCAAGTGTAAGATCTGTGAAAAAGTTCAGAAAAAGTTCAGAATAATGATAGGAATACTAAAATCGAAATTTTGGTAAACTGCAAGCCTTGTGGTAGGAGTAAAGGCCAAATCGGCTTCAAATCGTAGCCGATCACACGATTGCTATGACGTCACTACGATTCGGAATTGAGTTCACTTTTATTCCTACAGGGAGGCTTGCAATAGCCCAGAGTTTTGATTTTTTTTTTTTTTTATTCATACCACTATTTGAAACTTTGATCATTAAGATTTCACATGTTTGAATATTCATATCAAATGCTGTAAGAAATTTTTCCCAAATCGGATCGCAGACAGATTGTATAGTGTGTGGCGGGCTTTAGTTTTTGCTTCTATGTTGCTACTGACCAGCTGAAAGCAAAGAAATCTGATGAAGATTTTTTTAGGGAAAACCACAACAGTACATAACCTTTAAAGTTTTTGTTAAAAGATATTTTTAAACCATTTCGATCTACTTTCTAATTTTATTCTCCTTTCATTTGCTGTCCTGTCCATTTTTCTGTCTCTCTATCTCCATGTCTCTCACCCTTTCATCTTCCTTGCTGTTCCTCTAATTCATGCCAAGTACTCTTGTAGATGAAATGCTTTTGGCATGTTTTCATTTATATCAAAACTCTTTGATTCTCTCTGTCTTTCAGTCTCTACAAGTACCCTTTTCTGTTAATTGTACGCCTTCTTAGCCCCCCCCCCCCCCTCCCCTCCCCTCCCCATCTGCATGATGTTTGCCTCTCAGTAACTCTATTACTTCCACTTGCTATATCTTTCTCTTCATATTTTTTTCTCAAATTTTCCTTATTTATTTCCTTACTGTAATAGCGATGTTGATGCCCGGGATGTTAACTTAGCTTGCCAAATGTTTTCAACAGTGCTGCTCAGGAAATGACTGTTGGCAGAAGCAGCCAGATACTGGAGCCCTAGCACAGTTTCCTGTCCGCTAGGCCAGTATAGGTGTGATATCAGACTGTCTCTATTAGATCTAATGTGGGACCTCCTCTTTATATTGAAAACAAAAACAAGAGTGATTGACCTCGCAGTCATAACAGGTCTGTTTTTTCAGTAGAAGATTAGAATCTATATCACAGATTGTAGACCCCATTTCCACATGAGAAATGCTCCAAGATAGGGATTTTTTTTTCTTGAATGACGAAAGACACATTGATAAAAACCTCTCTTTTTTTGCCTTAATTTTTCGAGAAAGTCATGAAAAATTCACGAAGATAGGAATCACAGATGAAACCTTTTTCCCTTAGGAATATTTTTTCAGCCTGATGGATAGTTGTAGAGATTAAGTTATCTTGGAAACGCCAAACATTTCATAGCCTGTACAGTATGTCTCCCCCAAAATTACGATGGGCCTATGAAAGATGATGAAAGAAATCATTTTGCAATATGAATAGTCATTTTAGATTATGAAACTGTAAGATAATGAAAGAAATCATTTTGTAATATGAAAAGTCATTTTAGATTATGAAACTATAACTATTCCTGTACTAGTCAGTGAAGACCCCGTCTGATTCAGTCCAGTAGTCACAAAGAAATACAGATTTTTGAAATAGATGTCATAGGTCTTACCCATCCAAGTTTGGACATGTGGAGAACTGAAGTACTGTGGACTATCCCACTAAATGAAAATTATCTTGTTCATAGGAGACTAGTTTACAAATTTATTCAAATTTATGCATACTATTTTCAACAAAGATTGTTCCAGATTATGTTTTAAAAATAACTCCCTTCAAAGATCAAGACAAGGCACTTATGAAATAGTCTCATAATTTTGTTTTATAATCACTGAATTTTAACTTACAAATGACCAACATCTAAGGACTGGCGTCCACTAGAGTGCCGACAAGTCTAGGAAGGGTTACGGAAGCAAATTATGTCACTCCAGCATTATTTCCGCATCAGACGCGGAAAAGTTGAGCACGTCATCGTTTCCTAGGGCATTACTACAAATCTCTGCTTACTGACTGCATACTAGGAATCTCTGCTCACTAACTGCAGGCATACTTGGGAGTGTCCTAGGAGTCAATTGGGAAGGACACGAAATGCTGCGGAAAAAAGCTGACCGTAGCAGGACATCTAGGATCACACCAAGAGGGGCAAAATCACGGGACTAGGACAATCAGGAAGACCTTCCGACTACCATGAAGATATGTGGACAATATGAGGAAATAATGCAAGGTTATAGATTAGGTGCCGACTTTGTGTTGTTCACGTATGCACTGGCGCAGCCAGAATTATTCAACAAGGGGGGTCAAACATAGATCCACTAAGCAAAGGAGCATAGAGACAGGGGCGCCGCTAGAACATTTTGAATTGTTCGGGTTGTAAGGATTAAATTTGCTGCAAATCATGCTGCATTCTGCAGTCTAATCTACCCCCTTCCACAAACCACAAGAGATTATTTTTAAACAATATCGCATATGCAGATCTTTATTACTTGAATGTAGTATTTGGAGGTCGCGAAGCATTTTCTTTCCTTTTGGGGGGGGGGAATGATGCTTCTTTCTAAATCATGAACCACCCCTCTAAAATTTTGCAAGCGAGCAAAGTGAGCAAGCATAAAATACGTCTTGTTATGGACGTACAAAAGGTGTTATTTTGTTATGAAAATACTCTGTAGATATCAGTAGGCATTTAGGATATCTGCATGATATATTTGGTCACCGCGCGACCAAATATGACTCTATTTTGGCACCTCGCTGATCCAATATCACTGTTTCTAAATATTACGAGTGAGTGAAGCGAGCAAGGAAAAACAACTCTTTTGACGATACTCATCATCCACATACACGGGCCTAAAAGATATTTGAAAATATTCACTCCCTGAATATGTTTATGGTTCTGAAACCATCCTGTAACTAAATATTATACGAGCAAGTGGATCGAGCGAGGAAAATGTACACTCTTTTTCAGGTTGAAATGATAATTTGTAATCAAAATACACTATGGGCCTATAAGTATAAGATAATCTGATTTGTAGATTTGGTCAATTCGCTGGCTGAATTCGTTTGCTTTCCCCAACCAGCCTGTATCTAAATATCATACGAGCGAGCGCAGCAAGGGAGGAAAAATATACACTGGTATTTTTTTCATGGTAGAAGTGTTATTCCATCATCAAATTACAGTCATGACAACATAAGCCTTTAACTGTTTCACCTATCTTCTAAATATGATGCTATTTGGGCATCATATTCCGCAATGTCTGCAGCCACTTCGCACATTCTCTTAACCCTAAATGACCCGGGCTATTTCTGGTCTAGTTATCCCGGGGGGGGGGCATTATGGCCTCCCCATAATCTCGGCCGTGGATCGCCGGATCGGCACCAAAATTGATTTGAGGGTAGAGAATGATGTAATCTACAAGGCTATATGGTTAGATTTTATCAAATTGTTTTGTTTTATTTTATATGAATTAATATATGCTAATGTATGCGAGAAATCATATCTCGCTGAATAAAGCTTTAGGAACAATGATTTTTGGTAGAAATGTTTTTCATAACATTCACATCGACTCCTTTACTGAAAAAATGGGTCATCAATTTTTTTGTTATGTATTGTTTTACAAATTCCTTATGTATTTCCTTGTTTTTTTTTTTAACGTCTTTGTGTGGGTGTGGGGGTGTGTGTGTGTATGTGAGAGTGTGTGTTTGATGTTTCTCACTAATTTAGAGAGAGAGTAATTATTCTTTCCTGACAGTATTCACATAATTTTGAAAAGTTTCTGATTTTGCCCATAGGTTTGTACACAGTCATGTACAGAAATAGTGAAATTTTAACGACTTGTGTTCGTAATCGTAATCTGACACTGGCACCGTAGGTCCGGGGCGCGTTTCATGAAACCGTCATAACTACAAGATCAACGACATCTCGGAGTTGTCAGTCATCTTGTTTGCTAAGTGTTTCACAAAGCCGTCTTTGCCAAGACCAGCGACAACTTCCCTGACAAATGACTTGTCGCTCCTCCGAACATGTCATACCTTTTTAGCACGCCATCACAGGTCACCTTTTCGTCGGCTATAGGCAGCTTGCGGGCAGCAAAAAATAAGGAATGTTTATTTATTAAATACAAATATTTCTTGAGTTGCAGACTTTCATTCCATAACCAGCTATTACTGATGTTGATATAAAAGTATAAGTGAAATTATCTATATGACTTAGCGACGTTTGAACCCTCTAGCAAGTAATTGTGATTAATATTGATTATCCTCCCATCAGTTTCCCATAGAAAACGGAGCAGTCTGTATTTACAGGCCCGTAAGTACGATGGCAATTCAACACGTATGAACTTCTTCCATATTTCCCTTTTTTGCAACTACAATGTTTATTGAAATCATATAAAATTTATTCTTTAATGAATTAATGTCAGCATTTCGATCGCAGAATATACCAATTCAGTATTTTTCACAAATTAAAACAAAATATGGGTCTGCTTTCAACAATTTGTCAAATACGGTGTCCTCTTAATTACAAATCTAAATTCGCAAAGCGCAACAGCAGCTTTTCGTGTATTAATTTTAGAAATTCTCAGATGTCACAATTAATTAGTTTTTCACGTGAATGCAATGTTTGTATTATATTTATCAAATCCCATTGATGTTTTCTATACTTTTCCAGCAATTAGAGCAAAGTTAAGTCTAAATTGTGTTGGAATGATCGATAATAAATCCAGTGGATTGTGATCAAGGCTATCTTTTTCAGCCGATAGTATACAAATAGCGAATAGACATGAGTGCGATGGTACGAGATTTCGCATGAGGTGAAAGAGCGACCTTCTATTCAACGAGTTGAATAGAAGTTACGTCGCGATCTTTCACCGAATGCGAAATCTCGTACCATTGCACGAATTAGAATATTCGCTATTTGTATTGTACAACGCCTCAGAAGTCTGAGAAATTGATGAAAATCAAGAAAAAACAGTCACATTTTGGTTAAGAAATCAAGGTTTATAAAGCAGCAAAAGAAGTTCCGACTGCAAAATGCAGCTGGTGCCGGCATAGTCTGTGCGCGTGCGCGTATCTATAGCAGTGCGCGAACGCGACTTGCTGGCATAGATTTATAGCTATGGCATAGCCTAGCTGAGTTGAGCATGCAAAAATCAATACGCGTATAGGGTCTACAATGCAAGCTACTTGTGACATCACAAAAGAAATAAAAGAAGTAATTTGTGGGAATCTACTGTGACATCACGCTAACCGTGCAATGGTACATTTTGGATGGTACATTTTGGATGGTACGAGTGCAATGGTATGAATATCGCGCGTTCAGCTCCCATAGACTTGCGTACAACAAGCTGAGTAGGCGTTGTACAATATTGATATCTTGGATTTGTGAGATGTCAGGCTTTCTTGAAACACTTTGTCAGGTCTATGACATCTCCATAGATCATCGACAAGAGATATGACTGTCATGGAGTTGGTTTCATGAAACGCGCCCCCGATCGACATAAATTTTTATCAAAACGGGGAAGGATCAGAGAAAAAAGTCATTGAATCTCAGATCGATACATCTAGTCACTGCGGAGTACCATTAAAAATTCAACAGGGGGGGCCACCATGGCCCCCTGCCGCTGGGTATATTAGGGTTAATGGGCTCCGAGCTTTCCTAAATTATACCGCCTCGCTTCTGCTTGCCTTCGCGTAGCTGCCCACATTGCGGAGGCTTTCAGGAGCGTTTGCGGAAATGTTAAAGAAAGGCGGGATGTCCTGCCGATGTCCACAAGACAATGCAGACAAATTGCCGAAGGTGCATGTACAGAAGTTCATTTCCACATCCAAATTTTGGTCTGTCCGGAAAGTGCAGAAATGCTGGGAAGTGTTTAGAAATAGTGAGCGGCATCTTTCTAGAATATGCAGAGAGTTTGCTGAATGAATGCAGATGTACTAGATTGGCTTTCTGTGTCTTGTCCGCACCCTAGTGGATGCCAGGTTTTAAACACTCTGAAAACTGCTCATCTTCTCTCATGCATGATTTATTTTGTGATGGAAAACATTTCCACATTCCCTTCATTTGCAACAACAGCAACAACAACAACAATGTCAAGAATGACGTTAACTCTGACAATTTTTATGCCTCCGCCCACCGTAGGTGGTTGCCGGAGGCATTATGTTTTCGGGTCGTCCGTCCGTCCGTCCGTCCGTCCGTCCGTCCGTCCGTCCGTCCCGTTTTCGTTCTCGCGATAACTTAAGAACCGTTTGACAGATCAACTTCAAACTTGGCTCGTGTATGCATATGGGAGGGACAATGATCTGATTAGATTTTGGAGTCTCAAGGTCAGAGGTCAAGGTCATAGTGGTAATAATACACATAAAAATGGCTCGTTCTCGCGATAACTTAAGAACCATTCGACAGATTGGCTTCAAACTTGGCTCATGTATGCACATGGAAGGGACAATGATCTGATTAGATTTTGGGGTCACACGGTCAAAGGTCAAAGGTCATAGAGGTCATTATGTACATAGAAATGGTTCGTTTTCACCATAACTCAACAACCATTTGACCGATCGACCTCAAACTTGGCACAGGTATGCATATGGGAGGGACAATGATCTGGTTAGATTTTGGGGTCTCAAGGTCAAAGTTCCAAGGTCATAGAGGTCATTATGTACATAGAAATGGTTCGTTTTCACCATAACTCAACAACCATTTGACCGATCGACCTCAAACTTGGCACAGGTATGCATATGGGAGGGACAATGATCTGATTAGATTTTGGGGTCTCAAGGTCAAAGGTCATAGAGGTCATTATGTACGTAGAAATGGTTCATTCTTGTGATAACTCAGTAACCATTTGATGGTTCAACAAACTTGGCTCATGTATGCATATGGAAAGGGCAATGCTCTCATTAGACTTGGGGGTCACATGGTCAAAGGTCAAGGTCAAAGATGTCATTGTATAAATGAAAATAAATCAACATGAAGTGCCATTTATTTCTGATTTGGTAATGGCGGAGGCATAAAGTTCGACCACGCGTGGTCGAAGATTCATCTAGTTTTTTTTTCATCACAACCATAGCACATAGACTTATGACATTGTTTACAAAAATTCCTATTTCTTTGTGACTACTGAACCGAATCAGACGGGGTCTTCACTGACTGGTAGAGAAATAGTTATGGTTCCATAATCTACAATGACGTTTCATATTGCAAACTGATTTCTTTCATTATTAATACTTGTAGGCTTATCATAATCTTTTGGGGGAACAAACTGTACAGTGCTGTAATATTGACCAACAAAAAATGTGAACAACAGTATGTAAAACAGTATGTAAAAGTTTTCATCTAAGGAAATTGAACTTGCTGAACTAAAACTTCGAGTTTGTAAACAGTTCGTGTTGTTTTACAAGGATATCAATATCTTGAGCAAGTATTGTTTTTGTCCTGGAAACACGAACATGCTTGAATGAAGGAAAATCACCGGAATTGCTCATTCGTATTCTGAGAGTTAAAAAAAGAAAAAACCCAACCCAAAACTGTGCATTACATGTTTGAGATAAAAATTTTAAGGTTAACAATAGAAGAGTATAAACGAGAAAATGATATTTTAACAGTATATGTAATTACTTTCATTTTACTGCCTCTAAGCTAGTTTTGCATTGAAGAGTATATAAGATAGCAGGTGCATAGCCAGGGTGTGATAGGGGCCGTTACCCCCCCCCCCCCCCCCAAAAAAAAAAAAAAACCCATCCAATAACCACCAAAGAAAAAAGCTTGATCAAGAAGAGAAAAAGGTGAGATAGCTGTAGAAAGAGGAAGAGCAGACAAGGAACAATGAAGAAAAAAATGTGAAAGCTTTCACCCCACACCCTCCAGACCCCTCCCCCCTAGGATGCGTGCAAAGCTCACTCAATATGTAATTCCTACTCTTTGCATGTTTACTACTGCCCCCTTAAATGAAATCCTAGCTACATGTATGCAGGTGAGAGATAGAACATTAATTAGATATTTAAGTTCATCACACTTGGTTGAGAGCATGTGTTACATGTACTGTTTGTTCCATATAAAAAAAGGAAACTTGATTTTTCCCATCGATTAATTGAAAAGTGATTCTTTGTGTTTAAGTTCAGATCATATTCAGATAATTTCTCCTCTTTTTATATGATACCAAATATGGTAAGATATTGCTATGCATGAATATGAAGAGTATGAATAGAGAAATGTTGATAGTACAGTAGTTTGCACACAGAATGAATGAGTAATGTAATGACATTTAATTACATGTATGCAAAATGAACAAATGATAAAGAAAAAAATATTAGAGATTGGTGCTACATGTATTTCCTTTTGTTCTTTATTCATCAGTCAACAATTTTGCAGTTTTGAAATGAGAATGGGGCTCACATTTAGTGCCAAAGTCCTTTCATGTAATCCCCTCCCCTGTCTGTCCATGCAAATGAAAGCAAAGAGAGGATGAAATCAATGGCTGTTCATTATGTTGATAACTACTATCATGCACACATCACTTTCAACATTGCTAGTAGGTGTTATGATGTGATTGTCCCTTGCTCCATCATCACAGATGGGGTGTCATATAGAAGAAGAAGAAATTGTCTTTTGTAAGTTCCATTATCATGTACATGTAAGCTTATTAGCTGTGTTATTTGATGAGATCAATTTGCTGGGAAAAGTTGCGACTTCTTATACCTTTTTTGTATTCCTTCAAGCACAAAGGACATTGAGAAGGATGAATCTAGTCTTAACCGTATCTCTTATTATGAGTGTAAGACAGCAAGGAAGTGTAAAGTTTATTCAGTAAGGATTGATATCCATGGCTGAGTGGCCACTCCCAGGCTTGATCTGCAGTTGACGTTTGTTCAGAATGTGTACAGTCTCATGGTATTGATTTAACCAAGCACAGTAAAATCCTGTGATTTTAGCACATCTCCTTGGGTTCATGCCATGAGCTTGACACCCGTGAGTCCTACGGCCCACAAGTCATACAACTCACGAGTCTTACGAGTCATAAGAGCTCGACATTAGGCAGATCAGGCCCTTGAGCTCGACAGTGTAAATTAAGCCCATGAGCTTGACACTACATGGTCCTAATTGATGTAGTGTCAAGCTTGTGGGCTTTATTTGGCTAGTGTCAGGCTTGTGAGCCTATTTTACTTAGTGGCTAGCTCATGGGTTGCATGGCTCATGGACCTTTTTTCAATGTCTAGCTCATGGGCCGTATGACTCGTGGTGTCGAGCTCGTGGGATGACCACGTCTCCTTAGCTGTCCCCAACTTCGAACTGGCGGGCAGTGGGTTGACTTCTTTGGTCTCAAGGATCGACCCTCCCTCTACAGCTGTAGACACTGCCAGGACACACGTCTTGCTACCTCCCAGTTAGGTCGGTCATTGTAAGGCTAGGAATTTGCTGCTGTGTGACTAGGTACACAAAAGTGCCAAGTCAGTGTCACTGCTTTACTCTGCTGCCCCTGTAAAGTTTCGATTTTATTCCTGAAAAGGGTGCCACTTAACTCAGCACTCTGTTCAAGTTCAGCGATCCTGTAAAACTTGGCATATTTTGGGGTATGATCTTTGAACCATCTTTTATGAGAGGGCTGACACTGAAAGCCCCTGCTTCATTTCATCATCCTATCTATGACCCCCCCTAGATGACCCTATTACTCCCATACTGTCACAATAAAAATGTTGGCCTGGATAACTATTTTTAGACCTTCTAACCCTATTTCTGTCATCACCTGTCTCTTATTTCTCTCCCTCTTTCTCCCTTCTCTCTTTCTCCCTTTTTCTCTTTCACTCTCTCCCCTTTCCATCTCATTCTCTTTCTCTCGTATCTTTCTTCCTCCCTTACATGTTGTTTCCGGTTTCCATTTTGCATTATCCTTCCCTATTTCATATTTATGCTCCTCTTGTCTTTCAGACAGTATGTACAGCAGGTGGAGGGGGTACAGTCTTTGAATTATAAAGTGAAAATGATTCAAGTTTTTAGCATGGATAGCCTGTCAAAGGAGGAGACTGTTCAAGTTCCTCATATTGTTGCTTCATTATGATTGTTATGAAAAATCTTGATGCTCGCTTCTGAACTTCGTCATTTTACGAACCAGGAATCCGTGCACAGTGCACAGAAACGTGAATTGGAGGGAGAAGCAAAATGGAGTTGTTCTCAAATATGGGAATTGGCTTTCTTTGCATAATTTCATGTATCGATATACACTAAAAGAAAGCTTGTAAATTTAATTTCAAAATGGTGTATATTACCTTGAATGAGGAATAAGGAAGCACTGGCCATTCAAACACAATTCGACGGTTCGTAAAAACATTTTCTCCACATGTTTCTGCTCACATGTACAGATTTGCTGGTTCATGAAAACTACGATATCTTGTCTGATTGATCATTATTGTTTTGCTATTTTATGTTTTTTAATGTGTTTGTTTTAAATTTCATAAATCAGAATAACTAAATAGAGAGCACCATTATCTTAATTGCTGAGTTTACTATTGTTATACATCTTTCATGCTGCTTCCAACAGTGAACTTCTGTTGAATTCACTGTTGAATTAAACAATGGTTCAGTCAGTGAAAATTTTTTTCATACTGGCGAGCATGCGCCAAGGAATTTGTGTTTCCTGCTGACACAGCAGCCAACCTGTAACAGAAGTACATGTACTTGGTGTCTGACAAGCCAAAAACATGTGTATGACCGGAAACAAAACACTAACTTTGACATTCGATTGGCATTTCACTTGGTGTTTCACAGTGTTTCCTATCTTGCCAGGCTTTCACCTGTGAACCACTTCTAGTTTATCGGTGTTTACCCTCGACAATTGGAGGGTAAAATCTTAGAAAATTTAATTGGTGTTTTCACCTGCGTTTCATCCAAGTTTCCTGTCACGCTGGGACTTTCACCAGCATGAACGAAGTATAAGTGACAGGAGATTCTTTCCCACTGCTTTTGAAAACTTTTAGTGTAAACAACATTGATACAGGGATATATTTTATCTTCATATTTTTTATGATGCTTATACAATTTTTCTTTTTGTCTGGAAAATAAAGCTAGCTTGAAAGCAGGTATTCTCAACGGTATTTATAGTCTGAGCTGGTACAATGAAATCCATATGTGATGTCAGTCTGACCATAACAATACTCCAGAATGGATACTTTGTGCAATTCATTCTGTGTAATCTGTTACCTACATCTCAGAATTCTACTCATGTGTGCCCATTTATGAAGAGAAGATCTTTTATTTATTGAAAACGCACGCAAGTCTATTCTTTTCTTTGAAATTTGCTCACAAAATTGATTTTGATATGAAAAAAATTTCTTAGCCTACATTACATTCTGCAAAGCTGGTCCAGTGCTTGCTTATCAAATATTACACTTATATTTCAATGTTTGGTTTGAAGGACATTGAAACAGGTTCATATTTTGATATTGAAAGAGTAATGTACAAGCATATTTACTGTACTGTTTGCATAGTAGATCTCTACAAAATGTGTCAATTCAAATACGATAACAAAATGAAAGAGGAAGCATACTTAAAGAGAAGACTCAACAGGGACAGCACTAGGGGGGGGGGGGCAGAGGGGTGGCCGCCCCCCCTCCCCCCCCCCCCCCCCCCCCCCCCGATTTTTCAAGTGATGGGGAAAAAAGATGAAGAAGAAGAAAGAAGAAAAGAAGAAGGGGCAGGGTCATACAACTATAATAATAGATGTATTTGTTTAGTTAAGCTATAAATGAACTCGCCTTTGGGTCATCTCCACCCCTCCCCCCCCCCCCACCCTATCAAAATACCCTGGTACCACCCTGAAACTCAAACATAGGTGTGGTTGATATGTATATTTGAACAAGTGATGAGCTATATACAGTCAAGTAACAGATGCATGATGCCAATAAAACTTTGCGCTCACAGTGAATCAATCTTCAGGTGCCGATTGTGTCAGTATAATTTGAACATCCAGTAAGCTATAGGCATTGAACCTACAGAAAGAATAAAATGAGTGCAGGTCAATCACCTTAGCACTGTGATGCGCCTGCATGCGGCTGATGGACTAAGGAAATTAAAGTATTCGCTATCGAAGACATTACTGACAAAGTTATGGCCTCCTGAATTGTGATCTTTTAGTTCTCATTACGGTGGTTTCGTGGAGTGCTTGGATTGTTTTGGATAGTGAAATGTTTTATTATGTGCTTGAGTCACCTCAGGTCGTAATACCACCCCTGTCCACAGTTCATATAAAGGGGCGTTGACAAGAAAAAAGAACAGAAAAGAAGATAGAACATAGGTGGTTAAATTGTGGGTTTAGTGTCAACTTGGTTTATAATTTACAGACAGTATTATTTGGTGAAAGCCAGACTGTGAACCCATGTTTAGTTTGAGAATAAGAACCTTAATCCTGAATAGCAGTGATTAGATATAACCATAAATTAGTTTCTGAATGGTTTATTGAAAACTATTTTAACCTTTTATTATCAAGAATTGAGGATCACCATAAAACTAACTTGGATGTAACAGAAAGCAGAGAGATTTGTTTGAATTTTCATACTGAATGTTTTGATGACCGCCCTTCAGTTATAATAGCTTCCTTCTTTATATATGTACATCCTTTGCAACTTTAATTTTTTCCTTATTCTACTTCCCACAATATTTGCTGATCTAATGCTGCAGTAATGTTGCCAGTTTACCAGCCAGGAAACATTTTCTGTGGGCAGGAGTGCCCTGGGATTTATCGTGATGTGCCAGATCAACTGAGTTCAGAACATGTAACTTGTTTCACTTTAGCATTGTATACACACAATAATTCTGTTCATTGTATTATCTAACTGTAATATGGCCATGGTCTGCTGATTCTCAAATAAAGTGGTCATGCATGTACGTGTACATACAATCCCTGCGTTGGATTAACCTTTTTCTGAATGGTTTTGTAGATTTAATGTACTTGGTATTTTCATGCATCATTGATGAAATAAAGAAAAGATTTTTGGAATTCAATTGTTAAGAGCCATGTTTACTTTAAAGTAATACAAATTATTAAATGAGGAATAGTGAAAAATGTTTATCTGATCTACATGTATATCTCCAAGGATGGGGGGGGGGGGGGGGGTGGCAATGGTATAAAGTATGTTGGTTCATGGCCGCGTTCAAGCGACCATTTTTCACCCTAGAATCACAGTTTTCAAAGACATTTAGTTTAAACCACGGTTGCGTTCAATCGATTTTTCGCAGGTCGTAAAAATAAACGTCTTTCAAAACGCAAACATGAAACGCTGAAAAAGGTACGTTTTGAATCACGATTCTGCAGAACCACGGTCGCTAAAAATCAATTGAATGCAACGGAGATCTCAATCATAATTCTACTTTTGCTTTCACACCAAGGTTTGAAGAAAGATAAAACAAACAACATACAGAAAGCTAGAAAAGAAGATAGAAGGAGAAAACAAAGAATAATATAAGAAGAGACTGAAAGATAAGGAGATAGAAGGAATAACATAGAATAACAGGAAAAGACGAAAAAGAAGAAGATAGAAGAAAACAAAGAATAACTAAGGAAAGATGGACAGAGAAGATAGAAGGAAAAACAAAGAATAACATAAGAAAAGATTGAAAGATAAGATGGAATGAATAACAAAGAATAACATAAGGAAAGACGGAAAGGGAAGAAGATAGAAGAAAACAAAGAATAACATAAGGAAAGATGGACAGAAAAGAAGATAGAAGGAAAAATGAAGAATAACAAGGAAAGATTGAAAGATAAGATGGAATGAATAACAAAGAATAATATAAGGAAAGATGGAAAGAGAAGAAGATAGAAGAAAACAAAGAATAACATAAGGAAAGATAGAAAAGAAGAAAATAGAAAACGAAGAATAACATAAGAAAAGATGGAAAGAGAAGAAGATAGAATGAAAAACAAAGAATAGCATAAGAAAGATATAGAGACGAATAAATGATGTGGCTAAAGTTGACCTTCCTGGGTCAAACTGCACAGTACAATACGCAGTGGATGGGCTTGAAATGAGCAAGAATCAGCGTTGATGAAAAATCGCTTGAACGCTCTCTCGCAGTAGCCGTGTTTTGTAACAGCGTTTTGATTTGTGATTCATGTTTGTGATTCTAGCTTCAAAAAATCGCTTGAACGCACCCCATGTGTATCACCATGTTGGTCCTACATTTATATTTGTGTTAAGGTTAAAATTATGAATAGGTCCACTCTAGAAACAATCTAGTCAGATTTTACTAGATTACCGGATCAAGCGGGCACCAGCTAGATTCTAGTCAAAATTGAAATGTTTCTATTGAAAATGGCCTAAATTGTAGTAAAGTTAAAGGAGAATAAAACCCTGGGGAAAATCCATTTTAATAAAAAGAAAGGATAGAGAGAAGCAATTTTTAGCTCATCCGGCCCGAATGGGCCAGATGAGCTTATGCTGAGACATGGCGTCCGGTGTCCGTCATCCGTCCACAATTTCAAAATGCTTCTTCTTTGTCATTTCTTGTCCGATTTCAATCTCGTTTGCTTTATATGATAGCACTAGGTGGGGGATTCGAAACCTCTACGAAAAATTTAAAATTCATGCTAATTTATGCAAATTTATTCAAAAATCACAAAAAATGCTTCTTTTTCATTTGTTGACTGATTTTGATTTTTTTTGTTGTTGTTGTTTCATCTGGTAGAGCTAGATGAGGTATACAGAACTTCTACAAAGAATTGTGACATTTTGTCTCCAACACTTTTTTATGCTAATTTATGCTGCTAATTTATGCAAACTTATTATAAAATCACAAAAATGCTTCCTCTTCATTTGTCGATCGATTTTGATTTTTTTTTTCATCTGGTAGAGCTACATGAGGTACATGTATACAGAACTTCTACACAGAATTGTAAAATTTTGCCTCCAACGTTATTGTATGCTAATTTATGCTGCTAATTTATGCAAATTTATTAGAAAATCACAAAAAATGCTTCTTCATTTGTCGACCGATTTTTTTTTTATAATTTTTTTTTGGTTTCATCTGATAGAACTACATGAGACACTTAAAATTTCTACACAGATTTTTGAAATTTTATCTTGAACATTATTTATGCTAATTTATGCAAATTCATTAAAAAATCACAAAAAATGCTTCTCCATTTGTCAATCGAATTTGATTTTTCTTATTTCGTCTGATAGAACTACATGAGGTACATACAACTTCTTCACAGAATCTTAAAATTTTGTCTCAAACATTATCTATGTTAATTTATACAAATTTTATTCTAAAATGCTTCCTCCCGTTCATTTGTCGATTTTTATTCTTTTTTTTTTTTTTAATCTGGTAGAACTACATGAGACACATAGAACTTCTACATATAATTTTGAAATTTTTGTCTCCAACATTTTTATGCTAATTTAAATGCAAATTTTATTCCCAATCATAAAAAAATGCTTCTCCTTCACTTGTTGACCGATTATTTTTTGATTTTTTTTTTTTTGTTTGTTTCATCTGGTAGAACTACATGTACATGAGGTACACAGAACTTCTAAGTAGAATTTGGAAATTTTGTCTCAAACATAATGAAAATTTATACAAATTAATTCAGAATCACAATTGAATGCTTGTTCTCCTGCAGTTACTGACTTGCAGAAAAGTACTTAATGCATCTCTGATACAGGTGAAGGTTTCATTTTAACACAACAATTAACCCAATCTGTAAAGGGCACTTCCTAATATATACGTGATACATGCATGTATCTTACTTATTCATTTCAGTGTCGATTCGTGGAAAATTGACAATTATGTGAATTACTTTATCTTAATGCCTGATGGGTGCTACATCATTCATGTGCTTGTTAGAAAGTTCCGTCAGAATCTGTTACGAAATGAGAAAGTTATGAAAGTTTGGAAAGTCTTAATTTACTTTCTGTGGCGATTGTCAAATTGGCAATGTTGCTTCAAAATGGCAGGTTTAGAAGGACAACTCTCAATACATTTTGTACACAAAATTTCATATTTTCCCCATTATCTCTCAAGGTGCAGCTTGTCTCCGTAGCTCAAGATATATCATGGGGAAATGTATTTGACACAACATATGTTTTGTTCACAAAGAGACAAGCAGTATCTTCAGAGATAATGGAGAAAATATGATGTTTTGTGTACAAAACATATGAAAGTTCTCCTTCTAAACCTGCCATTTTGAAGCAACATTGCCAATTTGAGGATTGCCACAAAAAGTTTCATTCTCCTTTAATATAGGACCCCATGAGAACCAACACCATTCTAATTAAAATTGACACAATTCTAGTATAATAACTTGACTAGATCACTGGATCATTGGCACTTAAGCAAGGTTCCCATATAGCCGAGTTGGAGTCTCGAGTTGTGGCGAGCTGGCGCGAGCTTGAACTCACGTAAACTCGCGTCAACTCGCATGAAATTTACTAATTTTATGAGGTATGCACAAGTGATCTTACGATCCAACATCGAGTTTACTTCGATAGCTGTACGAGTAAACGGAGTGTGATACAAGCTAACAGAGCTCAATACGAGTCACACTGTGTTTGGCATGAGTTGTGATGACCTGCATACGACTTGTATCGATCTATATCAATGAGTTATCAAGACCTTGTTACGAGTGTCAAGAGCTTTCTACGAGTTTCCGATATACGACCAAAGAAGCTGAAAATGCATATTTCGCTTTTCTTTTTTGTCTCGCCCACCGGAGGTGAAGGCGAGACTAAGGGATCCAAATGTCGTCCGTCCGTCGTCCGTCCGTCGTCCGTCCGTCGTCCGTCCGTCCGTCCGTCACAAACGTTATGAAAGATAACTTGGCAACCGTGACTCACTTTTCAACCAAACTTGGGTTGTAGATGCACTAAGGGGACCTGCATGTTATGGTCCAGTCAGAGGTCACATGGTAAGGTCAAAGGTCATTTCAGGTCAAACGTTAAAGTTTACGTGCAAGACTCTCTTATGACACAAAACTCTGCAACCGTGACTCACTTTTCAACCAAACTTGGGTTGTAGATGCCCTAAGCGGACCTGCATGTTATGCTCTAGTCAGAGGTCACATGGTAAGGTCAAAGGTCATTTTAGGTCAAACGTTAAAATTTACGTGCAAGACTCTCTTATGACACAAAACTCTGCAACTGTGTGACACTGTTCAATCAAACTTGGGTTGTAGATGCACTAAGGGGACCTGCATCTTATTGTCCAGTCAGAGGTCACATGGTAAGGTCAAAGGTCATTTCAGGTCAAATGTTAAAGTTGACGTGCAAGACTCTCTTATCACACATAACTTTGCAACCGTGACTCACTTTTCAACCAAACTTGGGTTGTAGATGCACTGAGGGGACCTGCATGTTATGGTCCAGTCAGAGGTCACATGGTAAGGTCAAAGGTCATTTCAGGTCAAACGTTGAAGTTTACGTGCAAGACTCTCTTATGACTCAAAACTCTGCAACCGTGTGACACTTATCTATCAAACTTGGGTTGTCGATGCACTGAGGGGACCTGCATGTTATGGTCCAGTCATAGGTCACATGGTAAGGTCAAAGGTCATTTCAGGTCAAACATTAAAGTTTACGTGCAAGACTCTCTTATGACACAAAACTCTGCAACCGTGTGACACTTATCTATCAAACTTGGGTTGTAGATGCACTGAGGGGACCTGCATGTTATGGTCCAGTCAGAGGTCACATGGTCAGGTCAAAGGTCATTACAGGTCAAACGTTGAACGGTTAAAGTTTACGTGCAAGACTCTCTTATGACACAAAACTTTGCAACCATGTCACACTTTTGAGTCAAACTTGGGTTGCAGATCACTAAGGGGAAGTGCATGTTATCATTCTGTTGGACTTCACATGATAAGGTGAAAGGGTTCTTGGGGGACCTTCATGTTATAGTGGTATCAGAGGTCACATGGTAAGGTCAAAGGTCATTTTATATCAAACGTGAAAGTTTACTTGCAAGACTCTCTTATGATAAGTAACTTTGCAACGTCTGCTCCCTTTTTAACTAAACTTGGGTCATGGATGCACTTGGGAGACCTTCATGTTATAGTGGCATCGGATGTCACGTGGTAAGGTCAAAGGTTATTTTATTTCAAACATTACAGTTTACATGCACGACTCTCTTATGACACATAACTTGACAACTGATGGTCAAATGGCAACCAAACTTGGGTCATAGATGCACTAGGGGTAACATCATGTTGTGGTGCTGTCGGAGTTCACATGGTGAGGTCAAAGGTCATTTGAGGTCAAACATTAAAGTTTACCTGCAAGACTTTGCGATATCAAACTTGGTTAGGGATGTACTTGGGGAAACCTTCGTGTTATTTAGTCACGGGTGGGCGAGACACAATCTTGCTATTGGCTTGTTTTTTGGGGGGGACGCTTGAATAAATTCAATTCAATTTATTTCCATTTCCAATAAAAGCAATAATAAAAATCAAACATAATCATAAGTCATTGTACAGTAATCGAATGACTTGAATTATAAAATAAAGAATATACACAGCGTAACTATGTTTGGGTTTCAATTTTTAAAAAATAAAACGTCGTGTGGAAATCAAGGAGGGATCCCGTGAAAAGAAGGGCTTAATGTGGATCACTCAGATAATTTCAAACATAGCTTATAATTCTAAAAACATATGAATGAAATTGTATCTACAAAAGACGAAAGGTATAGCTTTTCTGTCTTATTTCAATTTTGTTGTATATACAATAGCAAACTGTAGATTTGCAATTTAAAGACTTAAAGTGTTAGTGTTATGACTATTATCTCAGTTGCAAAAGCGAAAAGAATATAATATAATTTCTAAAAAGTCATCGTTAATTTGTAGAATTTCTCTGACATTGTGATATGAATAATGTTAAATAGAATGGTCGAAACATACTTTGAAAACATTCACAGAATGATGAATTCATCCAAGCAATGCAGAAACATCGTTTTAATCACTCACTCGGAAACAACATATCACATTCACAACACACCACATCACAGGCTATTGTCCATGTGATGACGTCACGGATCTCGCATCGAGTTGGGCAACGTATGCACGGGCAACATTGGGGGTCCGTTTTATCGATTTGTGACAGGCAATATTTGTTTCCCATTTACTTTTCAAAAGTTTCAATTGGTTTCATAGTGATTTGTGCACCATAAACTTTATTTTGATATGAAATTCGAGCATATTCAAAACCTATGAATAGCAACTTTAAAAAATGCTTCCAAGAAGAGTAAGAAGCAGTGAAAAAAAACCCCTTTTTTCTGGAGCAGGTACCTGTATTGGATTTGTTAAAGTAAGATTTCATTGCAATGATTTCTATGTATGTTTCTCAAACCAGAGCTAATTTTTTATTGTTCCAGAGCTTTCCAGAGCTGATTGCTTACTGCTTCAATGCCTAGTAAGACATGAGTCATGAAAGTCAATATTAGATACTAAACTAGCAAAGTTTGCATGTGATCATTTGAATGTGATTGCTTCTGTTTGATAAGTCAATACAACCAATCTGTCTCTCTCTCTCTCTCTCTCACTCTCTCACACACACATTTCAGTCCTTTCATTTTCCAGTGATCAATTTCAAATGAGGGCAAAAACTTTCAAAAATTTCCTTTTGAGGATTCTGTTTCAGCCAGACTAAATTCAACCATGATGTTTAAAGGTAGTAGCCCACATTTGTAAGTGGTACCCAATCTGCTCAAAAGTTTTACTTTAGATTACTTTAAGCCACAGAAAAACACTCGTAAAGTTTAAGATGCCAGTGCATTCCCGTTCAGGATTGAGAACAAAATATTCAACACAAATTTTCATTTGTTTTGTAAAAGCGTCTTCCTGACGCTTCAAGAGTAAAACCATTCATTTTTCACTTATTCTTTGGAATATTGTTGAAAATATGTTAACATGATAGTTTTACATAAATATCTGTCATTTAAAACTGAAATTGGCTTATTTCTCTTTAAATTCTGAAACAATGTTGTGCAAATGTGGTCTTCTACCTTTAATTTCAGTATTACTCACAATTTCCATAGACCGTAGACAAATTATTATATTGGATCCAACTTCAGTCTTGTTACTGACTTGCATAATTACGATACAAGAAACAGCCGCTACAACTTTAACTTACCAGAAAGAGTAGGTAGTATCGGAAATGTGTTTTATTACATTGGCATAAAACATTAGAATTCCCTTCCCAGTAATATAAAGAAAATAGAAAACTTTACTAATTTTCAAAGGAAATTAAGAGAATACCTGTCACTTGAAAGTCAGAGAAGAGAAGTGAATGATATGGTATATGACTGATATAGCCTAAATACAGACCACTTTTCTTTTCTCTGCTAGTTGGATTTATTTGATAATGTTGTAAATATTTTATATTGATTCAGAAATTGTATAGAATCTTGATTGTTATACAGTTTTAATTTTGTAAATAATATAATTTTGAATGAATAATTCTGTATTTTGAAGTCCCCACTGGAAATAAGCTCTCGAGCTTTCATGGGTCATCCTGATCGTGCTTATACTTTTGATTTTGTTTCTCTCTATTCTATTGTATAATGTGTTCAAAGCGTGACGAATAAAAAATCAATCAGTTTAAGTCGGGCAAGTGTATTGGAGCAATGAGAAGCAAAAATTTTTGAAGCAACCTTTTTTCCACATTTGGTTTCATTTCAGCAACTTTTCAACACTTCCATGAAGAAACCCCAATGCAATGCTTCTCCAACACTTGATTGAACCAAGTTTGTTATTCCAATATGTGCGTACGAATCGACATGCATGTACATGTACGTACAGTATACATACAGTTAACCAAGGAGCTACTGTACACACACATACACGTCGATGTCGTACACATACACTGCGCTGAATTGCTACCGAGCAGAGCTAAGCGAGGTCCCAGCTAGCTAGCCACATGGTGTTGTTTTGGTTTTAGTGCTGTGTGCGTACTTTTGTGACGTGTGCATTACGAAGCCTTGTCTCTGCTTGGACACGTATTATGATCACGCATCAACCCATTCCAGCATAACATTAACAACAGACCGTACACAATGGACTAATGCAAAACAGTGTTCTCACTTTAAAGTAGATATAAAAAGGGAATAAAATGTCCATGAATTTGGTATCTATGCAAAGCATATGCTATTCATAAGGTGTTTATTCACATGGCAAATCACAAAAGTCTTCTTGCTCCTGGATATCCTTAACTGAAATGTCGAGAAATACCCTCCTCAGTCAGCCTGGAAAACCAGTCGCAGAACAAGTCCACTATGCGTGACGTCACGAAAGGGATAAGTATTTTTACATACCCGGATGTTCCATACAAAACATGTGCAGAGAGAGAGAGATTTCTTGAGTTTCTTTTTCCAAAGCCTGAAAAGTCAAATGATGCAGAACTCTATGATCAATGCTTTCCCTTCTCCTTATAGTTCATAGTGTGAATATCAGTTATCTGGTTTAGAATTATGATATATGCATGCTAACAATGCGAAATTAATTGATATTTTTCACCATTATTTTTTGGTGTGTGTCGAATTTGGTGAGATTACGAGAGAGCTTGCTCTGAAAGTGGATCCGGCCAGCCGGTCGTACAGAAAGTGCATGAAGAACGTAGGAAGCTCGTGTGTGTATAGTATAGCATGGTGTTACCGTGTGTATAGCGCGTGTGTCGAAAACAAAAAAGTGCTGCGTATAGTAAGTGTGTGTGGTGTGTACCCGGCAAGCGAGCTTTGGTTGGTGGCTTGCATAAGCCAGCGCAATATCTATCAAGCCGCTCTCTGCAAAAACGTCCAGGCAGGAGTCGAATCACTCGCGGATGAATATCGTTCAACAACGACGTCGTCAGCTGGAGATCTCTGTATCAAGTTTGATATATTTTTGGAATGTTTTGCTGTTTTTTTAGGCTTACTGCATCCTTTTGAGGCAGTCACACATATGAATGATAAGTATGATCATAGTTCTAGGAATTACTGATTCACATAATTGATCCTGCAGACCAACGAAACCCATCTAACATTTACTATTCGTACGTGTAGGTTCGATGGTGATTGCACCTTGTTTTCCGTCGTCAGCTGGAGATCTCTGTATCAAGTTTGATATATTTTTGGAATGTTTTGCTGTTTTTTTAGGCTTACTGCATCCTTTTGAGGCAGTCACACATATGAATGATAAGTATGATCATAGTTCTAGGAATTACTGATTCACATAATTGATCCTGCAGACCAACGAAACCCATCTAACATTTACTATTCGTACGTGTAGGTTCGATGGTGATTGCACCTTGTTTTCCGAGAAAGTTAACTCGCCTTAAAACTCTCCAAAAAGGAAACTGTGACTGTATGAAAAAAAATTCAGCTACTGAATATGTTGTTTTGTGTTTCTTCATTCAAATAAAAACATAAAATCTTTCAAATTATCCCATTTACAAATTTACAATGACAATCTAAGCTCGTCATAAGAAGGCACTTTTACATAGGCACAGCATTGCCACTACTTCCACCGGCGCATGCAATCCCCTTTCGTGACGTCACCATCGAGGCCCTTGGTTTCTGTGTGCGACCCGGCGTCTCTGACTTCGAGATTTTGTTGAAGTTTAGTCGCTTAAATTCACCATTCTGAACTTTTTTTGTGGTTGAACACCACTCAATATTATTTGGGGGGTTGATAGCTTTCCATTGATGTAATTATCTCAATATTTGTGATCGCTTTCTTATATCAACTTTAATAGTTTGCAGTTGTTAATCAGTTTTGCAAGGAGCCTGAGAAAGGATAAAGCTTTTTCTAAGCTATAGTAATATGCATATTCATGAGCAGGCTCACTACTCTCAGACATAATAATAATGAGGGGAGAAAAAATGTTATATTGGCATGATGGCCCGCTGAAAAATAGTATAAGTAAATTGGTATTTTTTAAAAACCAGCACTTGTTCATTTATGCACACATCATATCCGATGAAAATATTTTTGGACATTTTTGGTAAGTAAAATTCATGTTCGGACAAGTGTTTTGCAACAATTTGATATTTGCTTGGCGATCTGGGCAAGTGGTAAAAAAAAGTTATGTCGCACCCTGCTTTTGAGCACAGTTTTGTTGTTTTACTCTTCAAGAGCTCTCTGAGCTTTTCCGATTATTTCCCCTCTGTGTTTTTTCCTTGTTTCTTTGGGGGGGGGGGGGGGTTGTAGCTCTGTTCCAATTTTTGGGATTTTATGTGTTTTAAAAGTCTTTAAGATATATTTTTTAGCGTAACCCGCCGACCTTATTTTTATTTTTTTGCTATTGATCGCTTGTGATCATGATGCCTTGGCAATCAAACTAGTTGTGCAGAAAACCTGGAAGTGTTGTGAACAGAACAGCTTTTTTTTCGCTGTAAAATGTGTTTCGAGCAGGTTAAACTGTATTTTTTTGAGTACGCCCAATACAGCTTGTTTGGGTGATATGCTTGCGCATATTGCTGCGTTAGGTTACTTAATGAAACCCAGGCATGCTCTGTGTATGTACCTCAGCATGGTGTTATACGGTGTGAAGATCATGAGTAAACTTAGGCCTAAATCTCTGTTCAGAGTGCTATGAAATTTTGACATCAATGCTGTACTTGGTGAAATATTTCAAAAAATAGCAGACGTTAGTGTATTGTTTATAAAGTGAAAGCAACTAAAGAAGATTCTGGTCCTTTTTTTGACTTGTTGCTCACTGAAACTATGTCCATATTGCAAGATTTTGGCTATTGCTTCTTGGTCGCACATTAATGGGAGGTGGCCATAGATTCTGAGGATGAGGAAAGCACAAAACTTGATGCTTTTGGTATTTTGATTTGGGAGGGAAAGAGAGAAAAACAACATTTAAAAATGCAATTTTCATAGAAAGACAATGATTTTGAATTTTCCATTACATTGCCAATTTAAGGATTTTAGTGCTTATTTTCCTTTTAAATATTCAGCATCAAACAACAAAATTTCATACTGATGCAACCAAAGTGAGCACAGTATGCATGAAAAAAAATTTTTCTCTCTGCTTCATGTATTTGGTACATGTGGTTCCATGACATATGCTCCACCGACAACTGCTCCGAAAATTCCGACAAGTGCTCCGCGACAATTGCTCCGCGAACAATTGCTCCGCAGACATTTGCTCCGCCGACATTTGCTCCGAAACGACGACATTTGCTCCGCCGATATTTGCTCCACCGACATATGCTCCGCCGACAATTGCTCCGCCGACATTTGCTCCGAAACGACGACATTTGCTCCGCCGACATTTGCTCCCCAAACATATGGTCCGAAAGTACGACATTTGCTCCGCTGACATTTGCTCCTCTGAATTAATCATAATCACCAATAAATTAATGATAATTCTACTCTGCTGCGACAATTGATCATGATTATGACAACTGCCTCGCCGATAATAATATTTCTCAGCCGAAATTTATTCGGAAACCACGACACTTGAACAGGTGACTATACATGTATTGCTCCATCGACACCATTCAATGGATTTTAGGGCTTGCTTTTGATATTATCAATCTAAATAAATCTACGTAATCAGAGTATTCATAGTAAATCAGAGGAGATCTTAATTGCAAAGTAGTATGCGCTGAGATAAAAATACTGCGGTGTGCCCCTCATAGGTGTTTTAAAGAGAATGGAAAGTAGGAATGCCTCTGCCCACCTAAGGTAGGTGCCGGAGGCATTATGTTATAGGTTTGTCCGTCCGTTCGTCCGTCCCGTTTTCCTTTCTCGCGATAACGGAGCTGTGTGACGGATCAACCTTAAACTTGGCTCACATGCATATGGGAGGGACAATGATCCGATTAGATTTTGGGGTCTCAAGGTCAAAGGTTATAGAGGTCATTATATACATAAAAACTGCTTGGGATCTTGCGACTCTGTGACAGTTTAGCTTCAAACTTTGCTCATCCGAAAACATCCTGCATCTAAATATTATACGAGCGAGCACAGCGAGCGAGGAAAAACATACACTCTCTTTCTTTGTACCAGTGTTATTTCATTGTCAAAATACACAAGCAAATAAGCCGAATATTACTTTATTTGGGCACCTTTCTCCTTTTTTTTCTTTTTCCCCTCCTTCCTCTTCCCTCTCCATTCTCTCTCTCTCCCTCTCTCACTTGCCAACAGCAATTGTGATTTTTTTTTGGGGGGGGACACATGTCCCCCCACCCTCCAATATTTGGGGGGGGGACGTGTCCCCCTGTCCCCCAGGATTGACGCCCATGGACTGTCAACGAAATTAATTCGGCAGAGAAATTGTCGGCGAGGCAGTTGTCACATTATTGTCGAAATAATTCGGAGGAGCAAATATCTAGTCGGAGTAATTGTGGGTGGAGCATATGTCTGTGGAGCTAAGTCATTTCGGAGCATATGTCAGCGGAGCAAATGTCGTTTCAGAGCATATGTCGGTGGAGCAAATGTCGGCGGAGCAAATGTCGTTTCAGAGCATATGTCAGCGGAGCAATTGTCGGCGGAGTAAATGTCGGCGGAGCGTATGTCGGCGGAGCAAATGTCATTTCGGAGCATATGTCTGCGGAACAATTGTCGGCGGAGTAAATGTCGGCGGAGCGTATGTCGGCGGAGCAAATGTCATTTCGGAGCATATGTCTGCGGAACAATTGTCGGCGGAGTAAATGTCGGCGGAGCATATGTCGGCGGAGCAAATGTCATTTCGGAGCATATGTCGGCGGAGCAAATGTCGGCGGAGCAAATGTCGACGGAGCAATTGTCACGGAGCAATTGTTGCGGAGCACTTGTAGGAATTTTCGGAGCAGTTGTCGCCGGAGCATATGTCGGCGGATTGGGCCATATCACAAAATATGGACTCTCTGTCACAAATGGGTTAGGTGATCAAATCAGGAAGTCAAAGATTGATCAAAAAGATGTACATGTAGGGTAGGACATAGACAGAATTGATGCCCATATCATTATAATGATATGTAGTCAGATCATACTGTGTCAAATAATTTGGCAGATTATACATATAGTGCATGCTCTGGAGTTGAATATGAAATGAAATTACCTCCAGCTTTCTTGTGCAAAATATAAGTATGAAGGTGTATCCTAGCTTGCTGATTTTTCTTGTGTCCTCATCAGTAGTCTACCATTTCCAGACAATTAACTTTCATAATTCCATTGCTGGAGATGATAATGAGGTTGTGCAGAACATGGAAATAATGGATCAACCACCATATCAACAACAAAAAACAACTTTCAAATGGTGTAATTAACTTTGCACATCACATCATTCGAACTGCATGTATGTAATTTCTGAAACAAAAATGGCCCAAACTTGAAATTTTTTATATTGGAATAATAATGATAATATTGTATGTCATAATTCGGCCATTGATATATATTGAACTCGATATACAAACAATATTGGACTCGTCAGTATATTGGCATATCTCGTCCAATATTTCCATTTATATTTCTTATTCTAAGATTCTAGGCCTCTGATTGGTCAAACGGGCAGTCATGGAAACCGCTAGCTGACTGCCTGGCATATAGCAAAAAAACTATTGACTAGGCATATAGTTCTATCTCTGTGTACAATACATCAGTACATGGTTTGTTACGCGCTAGCTCTAGAGAAGTAGGCCGAGTAAGATGCGCGTAAGTATACCTTGCGCGCCTATCTATTTTTGCACATCGTGAAAATTCAATCATACTTTAAATTCTCTGACCGGCAGCTCAACTTCATTTTAATGCCTTAATTTAGCATAGATTAAGTGGGATGTGGTATGTAAAACAAAATAGACTGCTTTGAGGGGCATGGTTGGAACTATAGCCCAAGGTGATCTTGAAACTGTATTATGTCCCGAGACGAAGTCGAGTGATCTCAGGGCCATCCAATATTATATAAATATCTGCATCCATAGCTTTAGAATTTCTCAAGTGCATTATATGTCCTATGGCCTCGGTGAGATACAATGCACAAGAGAAATTCTATATCTATGGGTGCACATTTTATGGTGTATTTGACAACAATAAGCATGTACTATGCATTATATAGATTGGGAAATTGCTTTGGGGAGCTCATCAAACTATTTACATTGCAACATCTGTCACAAGTCATAAAGTGCGGCGCACGCCATGCGCTCTAAATTATCAGTAATTCGTAAGTTATCAGTACCTTGGCCTATGGGATTTTGTACACAAATAAGCATGCAATATGGTCGTGGCCATATAATGAATTACACAATAGCAGGAAGAGCAAATCTGATCAATCAGAATCCTTTTAAGTAACCCATCCTATATAATAAAATAAGCAGAAATAGAATAGCGTAGATATAATGTACATGTAGTATATTATAAAGTTTTACCTTTTACATGGATAGCTATCAAATCTGTGGGCCTTTATACTGCTGACAGAGGAAGGAATTCCTTATTTTCCTATTTTTATCAGCAGCCTTGTGAAGTTGCAGTAGATCCTGTTTTTGTGGTATTGTGGCTGACATGAATTGTTTCTCGGTTCCTGTACTTTACTGATCTGTTGATTGAATGAAATGTAAAAAAAAGAGAAAAAACAATATACAGGAACTAAAGAATAATGTGTGTCAAAGATTATTTATATATTGAATTAAAGGTTTTTCCTCGCTATTTCTTTTTAAAAGAGGAATTTTTCGTTGCTTGAGGTCACATTAAAAAAAAAATTCTCTCCTTCATACTTCCTTCTTCACCATTAAAAAAAATATCTTTGAATTTCTTTGTCTCAGTTTCAATTTTACTGTAATTCTACCTATTTATCACAGAAGATGAATACACAGCAGGCATTGTATATTTTTTGTCTCAGTTATGTCATGACACAAGAATCATGAATAGTAGCAAATCTTACATGTCATCTTGTCATATCAGTGTTGAAATTTCTTGCATTCTCTCCCCCCCCCCCATCTCTCTCTCTCTCTCTCACTCTTCTTTCTCTTTTCATTCTTTCTTGCACTTCCTTCTTTCTTGCACTTCCTTCCTTCCCCTCTCTCTTCCCTTCCTCTCCTTCCCTTTACCTTATACTGTATGTGTTTTACATATAAATGTACACATATTTACCGGTAGTTAAAGATTTGATTTTTTTTTTCTGATCCTTATTGATTAATCACTTGGACATCAAGCTATTTGTGTGCTTCACCTTTTCAGTTTTCTACCCCCATTCCACTTTCCTTCTCACTCTTTCTTAGTCTTACCCTTTCTGCCTCTCTTCCTAGTTCTTAGTTTTCTTTTGCTTTCATTGTGGGTGTGATCGTGTTGATACTGGTAGTTTTTCTTTGAATTTGAGGGTATTGTTAAAAGGTCTATTTATTTGGATCATTGTATTTTTCAGCACTTTAATAGAATGTAATAGAATTATCTTGTTTTCACCCTTGACATAATAGGTTTATTTTCGGGGTTCTATTTGATTTTTTTTTTCCCTAAAAAATTACTTGTACTATTCATTGATTCTTATCCATATTTTGTTTCTGTGTCTCATGACAGAAGTCACATGACCCCTTTGATGGTTGCCTCCCAGAATGGCCATGCAAGGGTTGTAGAGATGCTACTATCTTGTGGAGCAGAAGTTAACAATGTGGACAATAGGAGATGGCCAGTAAGTACTAGTATATGAACATGATACATGTACTTTGTGTCTTTGGCAATTCTGTTAGATTAGTTCCATGCAGTAATTGTTACCTTACTTGTCCGTGTTTATTCATTTATCTCATTCATAGATGGATTTTTTTTTTGTACATGTACACTGACTAATGGTTCTCCCCCCCCCCCCCCCCCCCCATTTCTAACAAAGTAGTGAAATGTCATGAAAAGAGAATTTTCATTACTTTTTTAAAAAATGAAATAAATGGATAAAAGACTTAAGTTTGTAAAATTCCATGAGTCTTGTACAGAGTAAATTAATGAATGGGAAAAAAAAAGTGCCATAGCAAGAGTTTGGGGTTGTATAGTATCTGTCATTCCTTTAACAGTAATAAAATCACACTACCCATGACATGCTTTTCATTTCATGACTGGTTTTTCATTTCAGTATTATCTGCCATTTAGGCAGCTGTGGTTGGCTCTGGTTTCTCTAATCACTTTCCTTTTAGCCTAGTTGGGCTTTCCATGATGATTTTGTGGCTGTACAAGTTTAACTTTTAAGTAGCAGCAATAATGATAAAATAAAAATGGTAGCAACCCTATCTAAAGTTCATTGATAAACTGAAGGCATATATGAATAGTACTTAATTGGTAGCTCTATAAAGCCAGCCATAAATCCTCTTGAAAGTTCTCATTTCTGAGTGATTGGAATGAAATACACTCGTGTACATGTAGGAAAAGTTGGTGTCCTTGCACATTGGGAACTTTAGCACAGGGCTGTGTAAATGATTTTGTATGTACAGACAGATATCCATCATCAATCTTTGACTGCATTTACACACTTTACATGCTAATTTGTGTCGTTTTTTGTCTTGCTTCCTCTCTTTGTCTGTCTCTCTCTGTCTTTTTCTCTGTCTCTGTCTCTCTCTGTCTTTCTGTCTCTCTCTTTCTAAATCTCTCTTTCCTTCATTCCACTTTTCTCCCTCCTTACCTCCTATGTCCACCTCTTATTTCTTTATATCTTTGTCTCTTCCCTGCCCAACTCTCTATTTGTCTTGTTTTCTTTTTCTTCATTTCTGTCTCTGTCTTTATTTTATTGTTTCTCTCTCTCTTTCTCTCTCTTATCTGTCTCTCTTTTTTTCTCATTGTCTCTGCCTATCTTTTGTTTTTATCTGTCTTCCTCTGTCCTCCTACATACCTCTGTTTTTGCATCTCCATCATTTCCATCATTCTCTCCATCTCTTTCTGTTGCATTGTCTCCCTTTCTCTCTCTGCCTCTGTCTGTCTCTCTCTCTCTCTCTTTCTCTCTCTCTTTCTCTCTCTCTCGCTCTCTGTCTACTTGTCTCTCTTGCTCTCTGTCTACTTGTCTTTGTTTCCCCATCTGTCTGTACTCTCTTGGTTTCCTCCCCCTTCCTCTCTCTGTCTAGGCTTTGTTTTATGCAGCTGAGGGTGGTCACACCAAGGTAGTCGAATTGCTGTTAGCCAACAGAGCAGATGCTACGAAATGCAGTAATGATGGGACTGCTGCAGATATTGCATATAGCAAAGACCATATCAAGGTTTGTACATTGATATTAAAAAAAAATCTGGTAATGACCCAATGTGTTGACACTCTCTGTACCCTTGATCATGTTCCATCACATTTATGACATAGGTTTATTGCTACTCTTACCCATTTCCTCACTTTGATCCTAAATCTGATACTGGGTGATTTCAAGTTCGGTGTGCGGTGTTGGTGTTGAGAGCATGGAAAGGCTGCTGAACCGAGCTCCAACACCGACGGTCGGTTTAGAGGGACGATACGGATCTGATCCGATCACCTTATCGATAGTTCAACACCGATTGACGTCATACGCTATTGCGAAAAATCTCGACGATAAAATCATTTCCCCTCAGAATTTTTAATAAATCTACATTTTATTGCGTTCGAATTGCATAACCATTTGAAGAATCCAAGAGGAAAATTATCACTCTTCCAAGGAAAATATATGGTTTTGAGTATTCCAAGTTGTTTTGACTGCGAAATGGGTTTAACCACCAACATGTCACGAGTGGCCGTAGCAAAGAGTGCCGCTGCTCCGCGAGGGACAAACAGCAATAACATGTATGATCACAACCCAACACCAACACCATACTTGAAATCATGAATTTCCTA
Source organism: Echinometra lucunter (assembly GCA_029962745.1). NCBI lineage: Eukaryota > Metazoa > Echinodermata > Echinoidea > Camarodonta > Echinometridae > Echinometra > Echinometra lucunter. The sequence goes on from CM057151.1 coordinate 34,181,910, forward strand.
GGGGGTGGTGTTGGTGAATGGGGAAATTACATGTAAATCGTCAACACGAACCGTGATACTCGGTTCAGTAGACAACATTCGACACCACCAAGCAACACTGACTACCGGAAATACATCAAATTTTGCGAGGTCAATCCCAACACCAGCCTCCAACACCGTACTTGAAATCACCCACTGTTATTAACCTACCCCTACCCAAACTCCTACCCCAACTCTGACCCTTAACCATAACTAACTCTTACATAAAGCCTAATCACAACCTAACCCAAACCTTATATATATATATTTTTTTTTTTCTTCTTCTTTTTTAATACAAAATAAAGCCTGGAGTAAAACTGTTGCCAAGGCAAATGATGGGTGGGTCTTTCCAGAGAACACAAATTATGACAAGTTCTTTGCGATGTGACATTTGCTTCAGTGACACATCTATTGGCTTCCAGTATCAATATCATTGTGGGCTAGGATAGTCAAAGTTGAAGTTAGGTTTAGACATAGTGAAGTGGGTCCAGGGGTAAAGTTAAGAGTTCATTTCGTGAATAAAATTGACCATGGAGCATTTTTCCTGGAGCATGTGCAGTATAACCATCATAAGTACCATTTCTTCCTTTCCTAATTTCCTTATACACAATTATTAGTAACTATAGATGAGTGAAGAATGAGGTTGTTCCCTTAAAACACAGCATGTTCTGTATTATGTATAAAATAAAAATGTAGAATGTGCAATATAGAAAAGAAAAAACTTAATGATGATGATGGATATACCTTGCAAAGATTGACATCCATTGTACCTGAACTTACAATTAGGGTTATGCCTCCCAAATTTCTGATTATGCAAGTTGATTTGTGGTTAGCATTTGATCCTGTTACAAATTTTGGGAAAGGAAAGGGTCCACTAGTAGACCCGGCAGTTATTGACAGGTGTTTTGGGGGGTTGTTGTTGTTTTGGTTTTTTTTTCATGTTTGGCCTTCATTATGACCTTGATCATGACCTTTAGAATAACCTTGTACCTGCTAAACACATTATGATTAATTGGACATATGTGCCAGGTTTTTGGATCTGATTTAGAGGTCTTGGCAAAAAGTGCAGGAGCCTGTTATGCTATCAAGGAAAGTGATTTAGAGAGGTTGAAATGACACAGGCAATAAAGGCAACAAATGCAAATGCAGTGTAGAATAGGATTGAACAATAGAGTTTACTGAGGACTGTAGCATTTGGTATGGAACATAACATGATATATCTATTTTCATTGTGATTTAAAGATTTCCAGTGAATAAACCATTCAAAGAAACAAATCATTTATCAATCAATTTTGTCATCGTTATATTTCTGTTTGACAGGAGAAAATTGTATTTCTAGAACTCACAAGAATTTCTCTGATGTCAAAGAAATAATTGACCCAAGGACCCCTGTAGATCATCATGAGGAAGGGATACAAGGCCTTTCCAGTGTTTCTAACATTCAGATAGCATGAATTTATTTATTCCACATTAACATAAAGTTATTGAGAATGCTATCATTCTTACAAAAAATAACTTTCATTGACTCTCTCCCTCTCCCTCTTCCTTGCTTTCAGTTGGCTGAGCTCCTGGAAGCTTCTGCGAATCCAGCCAAGTCTAAGACTGCAAATGGCACCACCTCACCTCTACCACCTAGTAGTCCTGTCAGAGCTGGGTAAGAATCTAGTCCAGGATGTTTGCCAGGATGTAGACCTCAAGAAACTAGTCTTGGGTAAATGAGTTAAGACTCATTCAGATATCCAACGGCAAACCCATGCTGAAAACCTCCTGGAAAACCTGTACTTATGTATGTATTATACGCTTTACAAGAAGCTGTTATTATTATTAATATTATTATCATTATTATTATCATCTTTATTATCATTATTATTATTATCATTATCATTATCATTATTATCATTATTATCATTATTACTACTACTATTATTATTATTATTATCATTATTATTATTATTATTATTATTATTATTATTATTATTATTATCATTATCATTATTATTATTATTATCATTATTATTATTATTGTGCCCACTGAAAAGGATCCATTTATTCTTGAAATGAGAAGTACAGCTCTGAGTACAAGATCATTCTGCATCTAATACTGCAATTAATGGTAATTGCATAGTTACATGGATTTTGTTTTTGCAGACACAATTTCAGCTAGCAGAAGATTAATAATGGGTATCTCCTGCAGGAGGCTGGATATCTAAATATTTGAAGTTAATGTTGGCTTGAAATAAGTCAACAGATGCTGATTCTCTGGCATTAGCGAGTAGCTAGTTCTATTCAGGGAATGTACTCTGTAGAAAATATTACTGATAGCAGTTATTTTATCTGTTGGTTTACTCAGGGATGACACTCAGCCACCACCACCAGTCACACCGACACCTGCCACACCCACCACCACTACTACCACCGACAACACTAACAATCATGAACCTCTCCCACTTGGAAGCCAAACATCATCCACCATGTCCAGCCATCAGTCCTACCATGTCCTAGATGACCTTGAACTCTTCCTGTACGGCCTTAAGTTAGGTGACCTCATCCCGCTCTTCAAGGACCATGAGATCACGTTTGCTCAACTCCTTCAGATAACAGAGGAAGATTTAGAGAAGGTAGGCGTCACCCAAGATTCAACAATGTGTTTTTAGAATTGTTATTACAATTATTAAGTGTTTGGCATCACTTCCGCCTGAAATTAAAGTGATTACACAATGGTAAAAAATTTTTTGATATATGATCGAGAATAGAATTCTAAGAAGAATAACATTAAAAATTTGATTATTTTCAATCAAAATCAATGCATTTTGGATAATTTTCTCATAAAAAGTCAAGAGTTGACCAAAAAATTTGAGTATGAGGCCCGGGTCACTTCCATTGAAGAGTGGACAGCATCCGCGAGAAAAAAAACGTGAAAAATATGTATTATACCTTGGGCGCATTTTGCTAGAAGTGTGCGACAAGGTACCCACTTTGACGTCATTTTGACGTAAAAGTGGATACCCAGTTGAAACTGGGTCACAGCTTAGGGGTCAAAAATATCCTGAAATCTTACCACATTCCTTGGCAACACGAATTTTTAAAAAAACTCTAGGCAGATGATTTTCTGCTAATAAAATCATGCTCTTTTAAATGAGCTAACATTGTTTCAGCATTGGGTACCCCCTTTAAAGGATGATAAATCTTGATCACTGTAACTCCCCAATCTCTTGTCCCAATGTAATTAGTAGGTATGTGCAGGTGGACCACTATACTCTTCTTTGAATGGCATAGTGGGCTCTGAAAGAGCATAGGTGATGACCCTCCTGCATGGAGGACCTCTGTCTTATGTCCATTCCAAGGGATAGAGTGATTTCCACTGTAGCATATTCTTCTTGAAGGGAACAGGATAGGAATACACTAGACAGGCTTTCAGTCATCATCTGCCTGGACTGGATTGGTACCCACAATCTTTGGTTGGACTGGCAGATCCTCTACCCAATGAACCAACTTGCCTCCTCTTTGGATCTATCACATGCTCTGGCAAACATTGGCTCCTTGGTCAACTTTCAATAGTAACTGAATGCTTAACATCAACCATGGATCAAGTTCTATACCTAGCAATAACTCTTGACCTAAAACCTGATGGACCATTCTCAGTCATGTGTGTTTTAATACCAAAATCCTAATTTCAAACCTAATTTCTTAGTATATTTCTTGTAGCAGAAGTCTATATATATGTATATGTATATCATGATGTAGTACCACATGTTGGATAAAATGAATAAACAACAAAATCAAGACGAATATCATGCTTTGATCCAACTTAAGTTTATTAAAATGTCCACAAATAAACTGACAATATATATATATGTATATACATATTTGTGATTTGCGTTCATAGCCAAAGGCCCGGGTTCGATTCCTGGCGGAGACATTTTTTCAACCTTTGCAAAATTTCCAAAATGGTAGGACAGCTCTTGGGAACTTTGATTCATGCTGCGCTATTATTCTCTCAATTGATCTCACATATATTCTCTTTCTCTTTTCAAATAGTGTACACATTAAGTGCTGTTCCCCGCCAGTGGTTCCGTTCACACTACTATCTCTGTATCATTCACCTTGCCTAGATGTTTCGGTCCAACGAATTCTTTTTATACTATGCGCCCTCTATACATTATGAACATACTCACCTGCTCATTCCACAGAACATTCTCTTACAAACTACACCCACACTACTTTTGCTACGACCATTGAGTCAGGTAATTGCGTACTTCATGTTAAGTTTCATTTTCCTTATTTCATTGAATCATACCACTTATTCTTATTCCAATTGATTTAAAACTTTCATTTATTTTTATTTTCCTGTGCGTTTACCATGATCATGTTGCTTTATTTATAATCATCGTGATTCCGTTTTGTTGCCTGTCAAGTTGCTCATCATTATAATTTGTTATAATTTGTTTTATTTATTTTGTTTCATTTTATTTTGATTTACATAGCAAATAAATCTGATGAAGGCCTAGAGCCGAAAGCTCATCATTCTTGTGGTCCAGACCTGCGTCATCTTGTACCTTACCCTTCTTTGTCTCACGTATATACATATAAAATGGTACAACCGGCTAGTACATACATCCAAACTTCTCTCGCTATATATATATATATATAATTTTGGGGGGGGGTTAATTTAAATTACAGTCTTAACCTCAACAGACAGAAGATGTTTTGATTTTAAATTAGAGTACATAACATTATTTTCTTTCATATGTAAAAATCAGGTCAGTCTCTTGCGTGACCTCGCATAAAAATAGGTCTTACTTGTTAGTATGCAAACCTACTTCCGAGTTATCTACTTTTCATTGCCATATGATGGGATTCCTCTGAACAGTTCCATGAATGAATGAACATTCTTATGCTGGTCACATATGTGACAACTCAAAAAAAGGTGTTTTTAAATGTCTTTTTAGAAACATTATGGTTGTGACATTATTTTTCTTTTGTCCAAGAAGGAAACATTTTTCATGTAAGAAACCAGTGACATTAAAAAATCAGTAACATGTAATCTAACTATGTGGCAATGAGGCAAAATAAGATGGTCATGTGTTGTTGTTGTTGCTGATATGGGTTTTTATAGACGTGTATCAATCAGATATGATTATTTATGTCTGGGACCGACCTTTTACGTCACCATCCGAAAGATGTAGATGGTCATGTGTGTGACCATTATTTCACTCTATAAAGAATAACTCATATTAAACGCAATAACTCTAATCCTTAACTTCTGTCTTTGATGAAATAAGTTCCGAAGTAAAATGTTGGGTCTCCCGGTTTGATCTAAGTATCACGGAGGCTTCCAGATTGTAGCAATTATTTCGTAGTTATGGATTCACATAGAAAATTAGACACTATTCATCACTTTACCTGATAGTAGGTTTATCAGTCAAGAGAGTGGACTTCACTTTTTTTTACCATTCAAGTATTACTATACATAATGCTTACCAAAGCTTTTTACAGTTGCCCCCCTTCCATGTATGTTTCACATTTTATAGTTTACTGAAATTAATTTTGATGTTGTGCCCATGTATTCCTTATATTTGTTTTATTTTGTAGTTTATATTTGTATGTTTCTTAATGTACCGAATGAAATTGAATTAAAAAGGAAATAATGCACATGCTCTTTGCCACTGTAGAAAAAATTGCCCCATAGAGGTAGGGGATCCCTTTTGCAGCCCCCCAAATCTACTTAACTTCATAGCTTGTCATATTGTTGAGGTAGATGATTTAAATCTTCCCTCAAAATAACAATACTGTCAAGTTCTTAACAATGGAGTAAAAATGAAAAATAAATTTCAATTGAATTAATGACGTGCTTACATACAAATTATGTGAAGGGACATGTTTTCCAATTCGGTGATGTCTTGGAATATGCCAGCGAACATACAACATTATGCGCAACACACACCAGAGTACACATTTACACACACCTCACAAAAAGTAACTAACCACTTTATTTTTGGGTCATAGCTCAAATATGGTGTGTTATATCGAACAACTTTTAACCGAATTTGAAAGAAAATTTAAATCCAAACATTTTGACATTTCATTTGTTGAAATCGAATAAAGAATGTGAACACAATAGCTATTCATTTGCACATACCCCCAAAATAAAAGTTGCAGCAATCCCTATTCAAATGGCAGTCTCTATTTACAGAATGGATTCCTGCTGTCAACTTCATCTCTTTGTTTTCGGACAATTGGGTATAAATAAAAACACAGAGGTGGTCTATAAAATTAATGACAGTCAAAATATGTGCTAATCACAGTCATTCCAAATGCATGAGGCAATGGATGTCCGGCAAGGAAAAGTGTCAGCGCTCAAAGGATGCCTAGGTTGTCTAAAAATGAGAGATGGCATCTTGCCGGACAGACAACCTAGGCATCCTTTTATCATCTTGTATATGTTTTTGGGTAATCGTTTCCCCTAAAGTGCTGAATAGATTGAGCTTTGGCCGGACAGGTTTCTTGATAAGTATCCCTAATAATTTAGTGCTGAATAGATTGAGCTTTGGCCGGACAGGTTTCTTGATAGTATCCCTAATTATGGAGAGATGTGATGTTTTGGATGGTCCTTTCAGTGTCGCCATGGCTCACTGAACCGCTTGGTTGATTTCACACAAAAAGTTTGGATGTCATCATACGTGAAGAGGCAGTAACAATAAGATGTAGATTATCTGAGAGCTCTCTGCACCAGCTGCCAATCAGGTGCTTCTAGTTGGCTTCATAGTACCTCCCTTTCCCTTAATCATGTTTTATTTTAAATGATATCTTTTCTTATTTGTGACAGATTGGTGTTAGTCAAGTAGGACATAGAAAGAGGATCATAGATTCAATACATGCTATACATAGGAAAAAATGGGAACCAAACAGCATTAGGAAACCATCGTTAATTCTAAGGTGAGTGATGCAGAACTTACTCCTTCTGTAGTGTGGGTAGCAGATGTGATTGTTTAATATCAACAATGTACTGTTTGTTGAGATATAAATTGAAACTTGTAATTCATATGGGAAAAAAATAAATCAGAAGAACCCAATGTCTATGATTTCTGCTGAAGTTTTAATGTAAGAACCCTTTCACTGCGATGATTCGTAGTACAGCAATATCACTGCTTTGTGTGAAGATGATATGCCTGTTAGCTGCATACACAGAAACCTCAGACATGTACTTCTTACATGTTCAGTGAACATTGTTGTTGTTGAGATTTACATCCTGGCAAATATGTGAATTATTCTGACCTCTTGTGTGTTTAGTATTCCACTTGAGAAGGAAAAAGTTCACAGCATCTTTTTTTTGCTAGTGTTTTTCTATTTATCATCTAAAAGGGAAGAAATCTGATTAAAAGTTTTGAGGGCTTCCCAAAGTTATTCATGATTTTTGAGCCACCTGTCTCTAGAGGTCACTCGTATTTTCGCCAGAAAAAATGATGATAGAACCTACCTCAAAAGCCCAACTGTCTGTAATGGCTATGTAATGTACTGCCTCGATCGTTGACTTTAGACAGCTTTTATTTTATTTGTGTAATGGTAGGTATCATTGCTTCTGCTGTGGTTGCGGTGGTGGTACTGTCACTTTATTTTTTGTTTGTGGTTTCATTATCCATTCTTTCCAGTCTTCCAGAAACACACTTAATCCTAGACAATGTCAACAAGCATGTAGCCTACATCAAGTCCAGTATTGTTCACATTAGAGACAACTTAGATAGACACAACACCCTTACAGATCCTAGCCAAGAGCCGGGAGGTCGTGGCCTTGTGTCAAAGGTCTGTTCAGAGATGCTTGAGAACACCAAATCGCTTCACCAAGAACTCCGATCCCTTAAGATCCAGATTAATGAGGTAAAGCTTAAAATTGTATATCTGAGTGCATCCAGTTTTTCAAAGATTGTTTAATGTGATCTGGCAAGTTGTAGGTACCTGTATGTTCCCAACTTCCCATTACCAATTAACATATGATAAAACAGTGAACAAAGTACATAAAAATAACATTTTATATATGAAAATAGATAATAAATGTGAAAACTTTCAAGGAGGATTTCTAAAGTACACAGATTTTGCTTTTATCCCAATACCAGAAAAAAATGTAGGATTTACACATTCATGTGTTTTGTTCTCTTTTTGTTTTTTATCCAGGCCTGTGATGTCACTCCAGATGTAGTTCCAGCTGATTTGATAGAAGACCCTGATAGACGGCGCATGTCAACATTAAGTAAAACCTTAATGGCTCTCACAGCAGTAGGGGTAGTAGCAAGTGTGGCCTGGTATAACAAACCAACTTGGTCCAGCTTCTTCAAACCAAGATAGTCTACGATCTCTACTTTGTGATAACATATAATGTTTGCTTATGTTATATGCTTTGTTTTTTTGGTTACTTGTGGCTGCTATGGCATTGTATGGTTTGTGAAAGTGCATCTTTCTTTGTTCACAAAAATGTTGTGTGTGGGCATACTTATGGCTTTTCATTCATACATGAAGTGGTTAACCGCTTTAAAAAAAAACATGGGGATTTTGACGGTTGATGTGAATGCTCCTTTTTTTTTTTTTTCCTCAAAGAAATTTGATTTTGAAATGAGACATATTTTTGATAATATATAGAGTTTTATATTTTTTTGTTAGTGAGCACTATCCTGAATTATTCTTTCTGAGATCATTAGTCTATTGGTATGATTTGTCTTATGTGAACTAGTCAGTGATGGATCCAAAGCTTCTCACACTATTACTTTGGAGCAATTCCATACTACGTGTGCTCCCTCACTTGCAAACTGCAATGTCTGTCAAATACTCAGTACTGATCATGTGACATGCCCTTGTGAAAGAAATTATCTAGAGGTCATCAAGATAGGTTGATTATGTGGTATCCAGCCATAGAAAGTTATATATTAAGGGGATTTGGAATGATCAGAATTGATGTAGTATTAAACAAAGTATCAAACAAAAACAAGCAAACTTTGCATACAAAAAAGCTTTGCTTAACTTCATGTACATACACATATAGCATGCAAATTTGGTCCAGAGCTTTCAGGTAGTTTTGATTCAGTTTCGATTACAAAGGCATTCCATAAATTATTTCATGTAACATTACTACTGTGATAGTCTTTCACATGGAAATAAAAGAATGGGAAAGCTCACAAATTAATGTTTTACTTTTACCCTAGACAGAAATTTCTGTCTCTAGTTTGTTAGCCTCTGATTTCGACGACATTATCTTTATTCCTGCGCAGTGCAAGCAGTTTGATTACGGCTGCACGATTTTCAGACCAAGAAGACCTTGGACCCTGAATTACCTGAAAAAAAGAGCATTAAACGGATTATACAGTCAAATTGATAAGTTGAACACATTCTTGAAGTAATAGAGCTTAGGCCTAATCGTTGAAAAGTATATATGTAACAGACAGAACAAAATTACAGCAATTTTTGCAATTCCACATCGGCATGGCATTGGGTTTACACAGCAGAGTGATTGGCCCTTTTCTGTCTCTAAGTGATGAGCTGACCCTACCCAAATAAGAGGTTAAACTAGAGACAGAATTTTGGGTCTACTTTTACCCTAGGTTTACCTACCCTTTAATAATAAGCCTGCTATCTTTTCAGGAGCAGTAATAAAATACTGGAAACATTTAATTCTCAGTAAAGCCATAAAGTGCTGGAATATTGAAACCATGTCAAAGCTTAATTCTTTTTAGATCTTGTTTTTCTTTTGCAAATGTGTAATATGTGCCTAGATTTGATAGGCAAATGAAATGTGCCTTAATAGTAAGCTTTGTGAAGCAAAAGTTCTTGCACGTGTATAAAACTTTGAATTGGGGGGGGGGGGGGGGAATTTTGATGTTGTGAAAAGATTGCATTATTGCAATGAAAAATCCTGATTTGTGATAGATTCATGCCTTGAAAAAGCTGCTGTTCGCTTTGCAAAGTTGCAAAAGTTTTGGGCTGCAAAAATGTTTATTTTATGTCACCCTGAAGCATTATTTTTTGTTTTATATGTAGATAGCAAAATATATGTAGTTGTATGCATTTCATCAGGCTATTCATTGGAATAACTATTTCTTGTCATCTGGTTTCCTCAGTGTAACATTTCATTGTTTGCCAGTGCCATGAGACAAAATTGCCATCTGTGAAGATGCCTCTCTTGCCGCAATTGTGTACTAACTGCTGAAGTGTTGTTCAGCATTTCAAATCTAAGTAATTGTTTTTGCACAGGCACCACAGCCACTTGTCAGCACAATCATGTGAAAGTTTCCACAAGATTGGAAGGTCTAGTCAGAATGAGGGTTCATAGTGAAATATGATTAAGCCATCTTCATTGTAATCATTATTATTATCATCTCTCTATATAACAAATGTAATGTATGTATTTTGTATTATTTATGTTATACAGGGCCGCCAAGGATAACAGTATTTTAATTACTGATGGGGCTATGCTGTTTAAAAAATACAAAATAGATAAATAAATTAATTGATTAAATGGGATCATTTTTATATTGAGATAAGCGATCATGATGTTTTTATACCTCGTGCCTACCAATGGTGATAGCTGAGTTCCATGACTTTGCTCTGGTGACATTTGCTTCCATGGAAAATCTGCATGTTAAGCCTACCCCTGAACTTAACACTAACCTTAATCCTTATCTTCACATTATTCTGAACCAAACCCCCCCAACACAACCCTAAACATAACCCCATGTCTTTGGAGAAATTAAGACAGGAGTAATTGTCTGAATCTGAATCTGAAATAATACGACTCAACACTCCTGTAGAGTAAAAGAAGTCGGGTGGGTATGCGCACATATAATTAAATAATACTATTGGTAATATTGTTCCAGCTTAGATTTGAATAATTTTGGGTCTTGAGCATTCACTATATTTTCAGTTAATGAATTCCAGTCTGTCAATGTTTTTGGAATAAATGAGTATTTAAAAGAATCTTTCCTGGAGTCGATTTCAATATATGATTTAATGTGAGATCTTCTGGTTTAATGGGAGACGGGGTGTAGCGGGTCCTGGACTGGAATGGAGAGATAGCCTTCATGGGCTTTGAAGAAGGTGGTGAGTCTCACTATCCTTCTCCTCTCAGCAAGTGTACTCCAACCAAGTTCTTTTATCAAAGTAACACTACTCTGCCTGCTGTGGTCATTCTTCACAAATCTGGCAGCCATTCTTTGTACTCCCTCTACTTGCGATATGAGATCATTGGTATGGGGATCCCAAACTGATGAGCAATATTCCAAGGATGGTCTGACTAGAGAGCAATATGCTAAAGATTTAATCTTATTGTGGCAGGAACAAATGTTGTGTCACCAATGCCGGAGGTATTATGTTTTGGGTCTGTCCATCCCACTTTTTTGTTAATGCAATATCTCAAGAACTGTTTGAGAAATGAACTGCAAAGTTGGTGCTAGTATGTATCATCATAGGAAGACAATCTCATTAGATTTTGTGATATGTAGGTCATAGGTCACAGAGGTCAGTTTATGAAATTTTAGGTGTTAACCTTGTTAATGTGATATCTCACCAACGATTTGAAGTATGAACTTTAAACCCACCATAAGAAGAAATCTGATGAGATTTGGGGGTATATAGTCAAAGGTTAAAGAGGTCCATTCCTAAATTTCAGGTTTTAGTGTTGTTTATGCGATATCTCAAGAACCATTGGAGGTATGAACTTTAAACTTTGTGTTAGTCTGCACCACCATAAGAAGACAGTTTTAGCCTTGTTAATACAGTATCTCGTACCATTTTGAGATGTGGACTTCAAACTTGGTGCTAGTATGCATCACCTTACGGAGACAAATTGATTAGATTTTGGGCTTAGAAGGTCAAGGTTGAAGGTCATAGAGGGTAATATGGATGAAATTTATGATTCATTAGTTTGTTATCACTATATTTCAATGAGGTTAATGAATACTTAAAGCTTTTAATCTGATTATGACAATAATTCAAGAACTGTTTGAGCCATAAAGTTAGGCGGGGTGTATTGGAGAAGCAGTTACATTCTTCTTGTTTATTAGTTTATCTTTTTTTTTTTAAAAATCATTCAGATTCAGGGAACAGCTTCAATATTTGAAGTCATATGTCAAAACAGTAAATTTGTGACTACAATTGATGCTGCAATTTTAGGTAATTGTAATTTCATGTAAAAAAATCTCTGGATTTACAGTCTTTCTTTGAAACTACTTTCAATGATTAGGCCTCATCATCTTCATAATGGGACATGATGGCATTAATGGTTATTTGTTCTGTCCATCTGTAAAAGCAAGTTTGGTAAAATGGAAGATGACTCTGTCTAAAGTTCATTATGTATATTGCCCTGTATGATGCCCGAGTCCATCATGCAGTGGCGTAACAGCCGGGGGGGCAGGGGGGCAGAGTGCCCCCCCCCCCCTGAAGGATTTCAGCGGGAAAATCCACCAAACCACCGGGAAAAAATGAAAGGGAGGGAAAGGAAGAAAAAGGAAGGGAGAAAGGGAAAGAAAGAAGAAGAAAGGGAAAGAAGGAAGAAGAAAAGAAGGAGAAAGGAACAGAAGGAAGGAGAAAAGTAAAGGAAGAAGGAGAAAGGGGAGAAAGAAGAAGGGAGAGAGAAGGAAAAGAGGGGGAAAAAAGAAGAAATCAAAGTGAAACAAAAGAAATGAGGAAAAATTTAGTACCAAAATTCCGGAGTTTCTGGGGGCTCCCCCGCAGTGGCTTTCCCTGTAGACCCCATCAGGGGCCCTAAGCCAGAACCCTGGGACCCACCCGCTAACGGCTTCACAACAAGCAACTCGCGGTGCGGGCTCACCTCCGCATATTCTATTTCTGGACTTAGTTACCGGGAAATTTTCCTTTCTGCCCCCCCCCCCCCCCCCCCCCCCCCCCCCGTAATCAGGCAGAGAATTATACCACTGACTCTAGACTTAATTACTGGGAAATTTTTGGCTATGCATTATGTCCCCCCCACCCCATAACAGGCAGAGAGCGTAAGAAGAGCGGGAACTGACAGCGCAAAAAAGCTTCCACGCTTTGCGCGGGAGGGGGGAAACTCCCCCCTCCCTGCACCCTCCCCTCTAGGGAGCACTACATTGGCGTAAATTCCAGAAGGTAGGGGGATCTGTCACCCCCACTTGGGGGAGAGGGGGGATGGTGTGTACAAATTCCCCCCCCCCCCCCCATGCAGACACACTTTTTAAGGAAGAAAATATATTTCAATTAATCAGTAAGTAAAAATTCTGAATATCTATCATAAACAACCATTATATTTTAGAATTTCTATTTGAAAATGCTATTGAAATAAAAAAGTGGTTATTTTTGGCTCGCTCGCTCGCCAAAATCTTAGGATTTCCATCCGAAAATGCGATTAAAATCGAGAAAATTGTTTATTTTTTGGCTCGCTCGCTACGCTCGCTCGCAAAATAGTTATGAAAATGTGTGTGACAGGGAAAAAATCATTTAAAAATTTTTTCATCCCCAATCCTCAAATTGGATTTACGCCGGTAGAACACTACCGTCCTCCTAAAATGCAGTCCTAACTACGCCACAGATTCTAGACATAGACTAGTTACCGGGAAAATTTTGAGCTCTGCCCCCCCCCCCCTGATAACAGGTACCTGTTACGCCCCTGCCATCATGATCAGTGGCCACAGAGAAATTGGTGGTGAGCTTTTCAAATTTGTGTTTTATTAGGCCAGAAAACATTGTCAAATACTTGTCGAGCTGAATTTTTGTTTTCCATACGCTAGTATTTTTATCTTTTGTCTTTTGATGTTTTCTGTTTTGCTATTGTATTGATTTGTGTGATTTCATTTGAAGTGTATACTATTGCATTTGGAAAGGAGCTTATACAAAAATTAAGTGACGACATAATGAGAGTTAAAGGAACATTATTAGATTGTAATTTCAGGATTGTTCTGTATCCATGATATTTTCATAATTTTATTTCGATGCTCTAGCAGTGAATTTCAAGAAATCAACCTTGGCAATTTGAGTACCATATTGTTCTGCGTACAGAAATAATGTTTAGAATATTATGTGTCACTTTGCTCTCATATTTTGAAAGGTGATGCATGAGACAGTTGAGGTTGCTTTGGATTAATTTTGTGAAATGCTTTGCAATCTTGTTATGTGTTTCTGTTTTGATGATAAAATATGACAACAGCATTGAGTGCAGTACCTGCTGCTAAATATTTTATGTAAAAGAAAATCATCATGTTTGTACTTCTTGCTAGAAGCTTGCCTGACGTATCAGCATCTGACATATGAAACTGGCATTCTCATAAGTGATTATGATAACTTGAAGTAAGTGATGGAAACTGTTCACAGCACAGAACTTATTCACAGAAATATCTCACTTACAAATGGATATTTGTTATGTCAGGGGCTATATAGTTAAAGTAGCCTATATATGTATTGAAAGGCATTTCATTATGCAAATAACGTACTTGGGGTATTAGTGGAACTAGTATCATAAACTATTGTAAAACTCCGTTTTGTCTTCCAAATCATGTTGACTAAAATTTACAGGGTTACTTCACTTGCAAGCCTTTGGAATAACTGCATTAGTGTGATACGATTTGATTTATTGTTTTAAAGATGATTTTCTTTTTCTTGATTTTATGCTGAAAAAATGTATTTCTTTCTAAAATATATAAAATGTGAGAGATAAAGTGATGATTATGTGTTTGATGTATTTGTAAAAAAATATTTCCTTTCAGAGAAAACTCTGATGCAATGAAAAGAATTTGGTCATTTTGATTTTAGTGAGAAAAGAGCAAGTTTATGTGTGTAATATAGCAAATGAACAGAGAGTTGTGTGTTGCGCGTGTGAGGGTGTGGACGTGTATGTATGTAGGTGTGAGAGGGAGAGAGAGAGAGAGAGAGAGAGAGAGAGAAAGAAAGAGAGATAAAGGAGAGAAAGGATGATGAGAGAGACAGAGAGGAGGGGGAGGTTTGAGATGAAAGAGAAATGAGGGAATTAAGACAACAGATTTTAAACATTTCACCTCTTTGACTTTACTCTTGCTTTGCTTTATGATCCCACAATCTTGATTTGATTGTTTCAAAAAGTTTGAAAAATACTGCTGTCCGAATATTTTTCACCCATAATGAAATTTATGATTCCTACGTTTTTCTTGTTACTTTGATTTCTTATTTAAGATGATGTTGATCCTATCAAATGATGGGTTTGGAAAGGACATCGTTCTTATGCTAAAAGGGCCTTAATTACGCCGAATGGCCTGTAAAATGAAAATTTTGCATCACGGGTTTTTTTTAGATTTAAGAAATATAGAATACATTCTTTAAAATCCAGATTCATTTATTGTAATAAGAAACAACTTCCAAGATGCAGTAACTTCACGTGAGCGCTTCAAAAGGGCACCATTTTATTAAAAAAACAAGATTATTTATTTCGGAAGTGTAAAAATCTGTTAAGGCCTTTTGGTATAAGACCGACGAGACCATGCAGACATTTGACGCGTATTCGGTCGTTAGAAAGTGCTGATGGTCGTTCAGGAGCATTTTTTGACGATCTACCATAATCGACAGCATCTGACGGCTGGAATTTGGTATGAAGGTGACTTGTGGAACGACCAGGGATCATTGGTATACTATTGTATAAAAACCAGAGGGTGTTTTACAAAGATCGCACTTAAAGGAATCCACCTAAAGCCAAGTAGTTTTTAAATAAAACCTTAGAATAAAACAGCTCAAAGAAACTTTGAACTTAACCAGACACGGAATAAGAAAGTTATGCATATATGAACATAATTTTCTGTTTTTGACCCTAGTGATATAATTTGTGGTCAACTCTCAATATGTTTAGTACACAGAATTTCACATATTATTTACTATCTCTAAGAACACATGTTTTCATTGTCCTTATCCCAGATATGTTGTGGACATTATATATCTTGAGATTGGCTTAAGGAAATGTGCAAATTTTAAGCAAAATGAAAATTTTCAAGTATGCCTGTACAAAACATACTGTGAGTTGTCCACAAAATGATGTCATCAGTATGGTGGTATCGAAAAACTCTTACGGAAAATTCATACAGCCATAACTTTCTTGTTCCTTCTCGGATTTCGTCCAAATTTTCACTGATCTGTTTTATTCCATCTTAGCTTTGATAAAAAAACTACTTGACTTGAGAGTGTTGGTTTCCTTTAAAATTTTAGTCAAACATACTTTAGTTAATTCTGATCCACACGTAGCTGACTTAGGGGGTGTTTCACAAAAGCTGTTCGTAAAGTAAGATAAGATTTTAATGACTCTATCTACCCCTCTCGGGGTATGAGAGTTCAAACATATATACAAATATATACATGTAAAATATAGTTGTGGCTGCCTTCGTAAATCTTCATACGAAGGAGTTTCGTCTATAATTGTCCAACTGTTATTCACAAGGCACACCAATGAAATTAATGCTGGAGACAATTGCTAAAATCCAACAAACTTCTGTTTTATTCAGCGACTCCCTGCAATAGTGTCGACTTCACTTTTAATAACCTCGGTAAACCTCCAGATAATAATCTGTAATGAAAATGAATAAACAGACAAGAATAAACTGATATGTTTCATCTTGTAGATATGTCAAAATCTATAACTAAATTAGTAAAATAATGAATATACTACAAATGGTTTAAATCAGAATTCATTATTTTCTACTACGCATAACTCATGCTAACAAAACAGATTTGTTAAAGTATGAATGAGGGATGGACAAAGAACAAATAGATTTAAGTGTAAACATAATATCAACCTGCATTATTGTTGTCTTAATATTTCTGTATGCTAATACCAATATAAGGAACAGTATAATTCCAATAGTCTAAAATAACAAGTATTACAACATAAGGTGAAATTAAGTCTCAGTGTGAACACCCCTGCATTCAGTATATGCAGCGCACTACTAGGCATTCTACACAAAGGATAGATTATAAGTGTGAATAGGGCCACATTCCAACGTGGTCAGTCACTTTTGCTTCTGTGCGAAATCACTAACCAAGTACGTGAAACTGTTTTCTACCTTAAGAACTTGGGTTTGATCTAAATTGACACTGGCTATGATTAACAAGTAACAGACTAATATACATTATTACATAACACTTGATACTGGAATACTGAGTACATGTATATACAGAGATTTCTTTTCTACCAACAAAGACAGCTAAGAACTCAACTATTCTACACTATGCCTTATATATGCGTATGAGTCATCTCTTTGTCTACTCCTAAAGGTGCATAAATCTGGTAGCATCTTCAAGACAAATTTATTTATATCGACAAAACTATACTAAAATCATATTAAAGGACATCCTCACATTCAACAATATATTAAGAACAGATGTAGAGGAAGATATTGTATTCTTTCCGAATTGGGCCTTGTAGTTTGATCCACAAAATTATTTGAAACTTTCTGCTGCAATATTATGTAATTCAGACCTTACTGCATCACTTTGAAAATCAGAATGACCAGAGTCTGCTCTTCCCAGAACACATGCATTGGGGGAGAACAAAGAACTTTCTGACTTGTGACTCATCGCAAAATCTTAAAGTAAACTTTTGGGCTCTAAGATGCTGGTAGTCTTAACTAGTCTCATCATAAGACTCGTGAGATTTAGCAAAAAAATATCATTTTCTTCACTGCATCCTGATGTAGTGACAATAGTCTATAATATTACATCACTTATAACGTTAAACATGATTACTAAAGAATAAAACATATGACAAACAATGATACATACTGTACATGTATAAATTACTGAATAAGTGGAATTTACAACACATTATAAATCCAAACGTGCAGGACTTTTTACTAACCTGCCATTACGAGTTACTACAACTCTGGTTTTATTCACAACAGCATCTACTTTTCTCTTTGGCACATATTTGTGAGTGAAATGATTAAAAACAATTCTAATGAATTTCACTAAACTTCTCAACTGGATAGCATTTTTGGTATTAAAGAGCTTATCCATATGTATAGAACATGGTCTACGAACTAACTCCCTTGGCAAGTACTTGTGCCTTTCTTTACTAAAATAAGAACAACCAAATAAATAATGAAATTCATCTCCTATGTCCGAAGATAAACAAAGTGTACATACGTCATCATTTGACAAAGTAACATCAAACCTACTGTTATTTACAGGTAACCTGTGTGATCTACACCTAAATCTACATAAAATGGCAGCGTCAGAACTATTTGAGAGTAGCAAATATTTTTCAAAAACCAGCTCGTCTTTTAACATTCTATAGTTTGTGCATAGCCGATTTTCCCACTTCACTGCTGTCCAATCTTGCTTAAACATTATCTGAGAGTCTTAATTTCAGAGCAGTCAATGCCCACTCATTGCTATACCTATGACCTTGAGAAATCCAAACATTCCCAAATCCGGAGCTATTTGATACTTATGCAAGATGAGAAGCTTGTGCGTTCATTATTATGCATACTGTTAATGAGGCTATAAAACAAAAATGAAAATTTCTGTCTTAGCCAGTAGCCCATCATCGATTCATTTGACATGATTAAGTATTACACTACGTCCTGTCCTCCCCCTAAACCATACAATCTGGGGTAAACTTGTTTACATGCAGAATCAATCTCAAAAATTTCCTATGAAAAACTTCTATTTGCCGTATATCTTCATTACCCCAACTTCACTACCATATAGACCAATTTCACAACGCAAGAGGGCAGCAGACTGTTCGACACAGTTCGACATACTGCGGTGGGCGCTCCAACTTTTATAGTACACAAGTTAATAGCGCGTTATGTACATTCGTTCGATTTTTTTGTCTATTTTGACCAATATATGCAGATTTCTTTTAATATTTGCAATGAGAAATTGTCAGGATTCAGGTCGCAGCTGTGCGGTGCTCAAATGCCACAAGAATTGGAGAAAGTTTAAAAATTGGAAGCTAACTGAGTGCGAAATTCACTCGCTTTTGACTCATGAAGCCTGTTTGTGTGAGAAGCCGTACTCCCTACACAGGTTTCCGTAAACAATGCGGCGGAATCCGTCGCCAGTGGGTAAAAATATTAACAGAAAGGACTTTGAAGTCAAGAAACATTATTATTATGTACTTTGGTGTAAAATTTAATGAGTGAAAACATGACTTTGTAAACAGGGTAACATTGAGGGCTCCCTTTTACTACGGCTTCTATGCTGCAATCGAACTTATACTGACAAAACTAAGTTGAAAAACTATTGAAAGTACAAAAATACATCATACCTTCATCTGCCAGATATGGCCATTGTCTTACCTCATCTACCCATGTATCCATGCTTTATTTTATTGATCTAGAATAAATAAAATGGAACAATATTAGGGCATATCTCATATCTTACATTCATTTTGTACACAGAGCCAATCGCGGTCAGCGCGCTTGCCCACCGCAGCAATGGCGTCGCCGATAGAGGGCCAAATACATAAACCAGAGGTGAAATTGGTCTATAGCAAAATAGGTAATATCATACGGTCAAATAGCTCACATTGAGTTTCTAGAGATAAATGCAGTTGTTTTTCCTTCACTAACATACTATAAAGTGGATTGTTTGTTTGTTTTTTTTGTTTGGGTTTTTTTTTGCTTCGGTAATCCGCTTTGAAACTGCCAGCTTAAAAGAGCCATTATAAGTAAATGTTACTCCTAGGTAAACGAAGTCATAAACTACTTCCAAATCATCATTCCGAAAAGTTAATCTTAATAACTTTTCCCCGAGAAAAAACAACAATCTTCGTTTTTACTGGTATTTACCGTTAATTGCCACTTTTGGCAGTATCCATCGACTGCATCAATTAGAGCCATCTGTAGCTGGTCTGGTGTGTCAGCTAAAACAATTGTATCATCAGCATTATGATAAACAATAAAGATTTAGAAAGGTATCTAACTCCTGCTCATGCATCACATTAGCCAGATGACTGAGACCATTATAGAACTTCTAAGATAACTCTCAAAATCATTTAAGTAGATTGCAAATAATAAGGGAGAAAGATTTTCACCCTGTCTTACCCCCCATGTTACAATATTCTGACATCTTGCCATTAACATTCACACATGACTAAGCACTTTCATAAATATTTCTTATAACTCTTAATATTTTACCATCGATACTAGACTTGAGCATCTTTTGCCATAATGAAGATCTATCAAACAAATCAAAGCCTTTTTATAATCAATAAATACGCAATAAAGGTTTTTCTTCTGATGTAGATAAATATCTATTATGCATTTTAAACAAAAACATGATCTATTTATGTCGAGTAACCAGCACGAAATCCAGCCTGATCCTCTCCTAATGTTGAGTTGGCATCTAAGAATTGTAATATCCTATGATTTAACATAGAAGTAAACAATTTTTCTAGGCAACTCAACATGGTAATTCCCCTATGATTATCAGGGTTCGTTGCATCACCCCTGTGTTTAAAGATAGGTATATGTATAATAATCCCAGTACACCAATCTGTAGGTACGACTCCGCTGTCTAAAATAATATTAAATAAACGAACTATGAGCTCAAGAATATGAACAGGACAATTTTTCAAGAATTCATTCCTCATCAAGTCGATAGCACAGGCCTTGCCATTCTTTAATCTATTTATCATAGATAAAACCTCATCGAGTAAAATTGGTACATCTAAAATAGCATTCTCTGCATCAAGAGTGTCAGCAGATAAATCAGCTGCATCATGTACTTCTTGATTACAGCTACTTTGCCTATTTCCAATCCTCTTAATTGTGATCTACGAAAGATCTTGATGACACATTGACCTTACACGAGCCCTTGTTATCACCTTTTTCAATATTGACCAATATTCAGAAGGATTATTGTTTTTAAACGACCTCAAATCTTTAAAGTACTGTCTTTTCTTTCGTTTCAATAACCTTGTATAGGCTTTACCTGCCTCAACAAATTCACTTGCATTTTCTTTACTGGGAGATACTCCCCTATATAGCCTTCCTCTTTAGTTCTCCTAGCAATTTTACACTCATGATCAAACCAGGGCCTATGCACTTCGCACTGCTTATCAAAAACCTTACCAGAAGGCTGTTTCCATTTACACACACCAATTTTCTTTGCAGCATCAATAAACACTGAACAAAAGTCATAACAAAGGCTATCAATACACTCTACAGTAGCATTATCGCGTTGGCCTACTCTTTTTTTATTTACAGAAAGGTCATCAAAAAGAATCACTGACAATATCCATAAAACTTCCAGCTGCATCAGAAGACCAATGAAATGATAAATACCCTCGCATATTATCATTTTCTATTATAGTGTCTGATTCATTCAAAGTCTTACTACTGCTAGCTGTACCCATGGAAAATTGAGGATTAAATCCGGATAAGGATAGAATAATGGGGCAATGGACATCAGACAAACATTTGTCAAAAGTATCCACATTAAAATTACATACATTATCAAATAAGGTGTGGGACACTATAGCAGAGTCAACTGTACTGCAGCCTCCAAGTTACGCTTGACTTTAAGAATGATTTGAATTTGGAAAGCCAAATGGGATTCTCAGTCATATTTAATCGCACAAGCTGAAGTTGAAATATCTGTGTAGATTAACATTATTATTATTATGAACAAAAACGTGTTTAATGTGAAGTATAGTTTTGGTCAGTAATTTAATTGAGATTATGGGAAATACAGTCGCACTATGTTAAAACAAGAGGAAGAACTATGGGCATTCCATTTGGCTGTTCATAATTATACGGTAGTTAAGTCCATAGACATACGTAACTTTATGCACAGCTTTGTGAAACACCAAGTCTCCTTCAGGAATCCGTTCTTTGGGGAAGAAGCTACGTATGATTCAGTATTCACGCATGATTTGGGCACTCCCGCGTGATTTCAAGTCAAACTTAATTCTTTGTGAAACGACCCCCCTTCCCCAGATAACCATATTCGGTCATTATGAAAAAACATCCTTGGTACCTTAAAGAAAGGTAATAAGAATAATGCAATTGAGAGTATACCCTGCGGACTCTAAACCATCATTTTAAGAACAGAACCTCTTGGCATATATTTGAATTTATTATTTTTATGTAATTTCTTTTCACACAATTAGTAAATGCCTCTTCTTTCAAAGTCGATGAAATGTGCTTTCAATACATCTGTACATCATTATGCTAAAAGTGCAAAAAGTATCATCTGTGGGCTGTTTTGATAAATTTTGTGTGTTCTTTCACTTTTAGACACAAAGCACCAGTTATTGAATTCTAATTACATCAATCAGTATTACAAGAAATTCTTCTTAACTTCTGTAATGTTTGTTTCCAAACTTTGTATAGGGTTGTTGTTTCTTAAAATCGTTCCATGTTTTTCACATCTCATGACTGTTAACTGTTTTTGTTTTTGTTTTTTGGAGGGGGGCATATTTATGTAATCAAATATTGTTTTTTATATACATTCCCTTTTCTCTTGCATTTGAGCCCTTTCTAATTTTCATAAGTATAATAAGGGACTGTCTTGCTCTTTTATGGTACCCTTGATTCCATGTAAGATTATCTGCATCTGCTCTGTATTTCTGTTTTGAGTTGGAGTTTGAGTTTATTTATTTCACCACGGTTAAAATAACCTGCAGTCTGCTGACAGCTGTTTTTCAGCAAGGCTGTGAACATTAAAATACGTTACAATTGAAACAAACAATAATGATTACAAAACAGTCTATATAACAATAATTATATAGAGAGAAAAAAAAACATAAAGAAAATAATTGAATTAAAGGTACACAAGATACAGCATCAACAACATACAACAAAATAGATGAAATGTGGTATGGGTTGCTGTTTCAGACCTATGAATATAATCATTAGAATTTGGGGGTATCAAATAATATTTCAACTGATTTAACAAACCGACTTAGAGTCTCTACGTTTCTTACATATTGTGGGAGTTTATTGAAGGATTTGCAAGCAGCATATAAAGGACTTCTCATCATGATATTTGAATTTGGTTTACAGATTATAAACGAATGATTTGTATATGTATATGCATTTATTGAAGTATCCGTTGCTGTCGACACATGATCGACTCGGACCGTTCCAGTGGTATCCCTAGTTAAATTCTTACTAACATCCTCAACTTACATTTCGTATAATATCGACTGTACTCCTCTTTTTAAAACTTGCTTAGCAAAGTCCCTCCAGGTACGTTGGGGCTTCAACCCATCCGTTTAGTAACAAAAACCCACAGTACTTGGAGTGATCAATGCAAGCTTTTTATTAGTGCGTTTCATAAACAAGGAAATCCAACTTTCCCAAGCAGTATTTCATCGAATAAACTTATCTAAATGAAAATGATTCATAAAAATGGCAATTCTTCCTCTTTCATTTTGAAACATTATTTTGTGACGATGGAACTAAGGACAATTGATTTATAGAAATAATATAATCTAGCTATGACGAAAGTGATTTGTGCATGAAAGTACATGTATAGTGATCAACACAATGAACGGCCATGCATTCATCCTCCTTTTTGCTACTTCATTTGTCTGAACAGGCAAGGAAAGGGCATGTGGAAGGACTTTCGGGCTGCACATGAATCCTCAATCTCATTTAAAGCTGCAAAAATGTTGACTGATGAATAAACCCTCTGTATAGCGCCGCAGCAAAATGTGCAAACACGACGCCAGCAAATTGCAATTTGAAAAAATACATTAACAGCAAAATTAATGTGCAAACGTAGCGACAGCAAAATAATGTGCAATTTCAATTTTTAACCGGAACTGTGCAAAAAGGAAAGAATGTTTGTTTAATTAATTCTGAAATCTCTTGTTTGCACATTTTCGGTGAAAAAAACGGAGGAAAATGCACATTTGTTGCTCATGTTTGTTTGTTTTTTCTTCAGATTTTGCTGGCGTCGCGTTTGCACATGCTGTCATGTGCATATGGGCTGGCCTCATGTTTGCACATTTGCTGACGCTACCCCCCCCCCCCCCAAAAAAAAATATATATATTTATATATATATGGAAGTATTTTTTTTGTACCTTTTCTTTCCAAAGCTAGCTCGCTAAGGTAGCTCGCACTTACTTATATCTCTCTCAAGTTAGTCTGTTGTAACCATAAAGTCTTTATCTGTTCTCCTATTCCTGAAGGTATTGTGCTTAAAGCCCCATTCATCTTGAATATTGTCTCTAATAAAATATGATCGCTCGCTATGAGACCTCACAAATGCATTGAAAACATTGATAGCTTGGTTACCATAAGGAACACTATACAGAGTAAATGGAAGAAATCAGTGATAATTATGGAACACCCATAAAATGAATTTGCGGTAGCTTTTATTAGTAGTAGGGCCTAGGCCATTCTAAATATACTGCAAATACCATGGTCTTCAGCAAAAATACTTAGCATTTTTGCTCGCTCTCTTCGCTCGCTCGCAAATGATTAAGACAGAGCAGTATGAATTGTAAAGTATTTATTATCATATAAATATGAAATTAGTATGTCAAAATGCCCCTTGATAGTGTGTTATATAGAATGTAGGGTGTATATTTTCCTTCTTGGTTCACCTTTTGTAAGTACCCCTCCCCCCCCCCCCCACCCGTGCTCTTTTTCGCTGTTGCCCCCCCCCCCCACACACACACACACACACAGTGAAAGAATGAGATACCCCAAAGAGACACATTTTGCAGCGATGTACGGTGACCGTATTATTATTTCTCATATGGCCTACAATATCCATGATTGTAAAAGGAAATGGTAAATTATGTTGTGTGTTTGGGGGGGGGGGGAGAGGGTAGATTAGACTTAGAATGCAGTATAACTATCAGCACCACCAAAAAGTTTGTCGGCAAATCTAGGTTTTACATCTCCCTATTCAAACTTGTTTTAGGCGACTCCCCTGACAGCAAGGTCCATAGATATTTAATAGGATGTTAATGCAATATTCAGACATGTCGCTGCCCTATCGGCATGGCATCCGAATACTTCCTAGGCTCACAGTTTCTATATTGAAATGAACAAAGTGTATTTCTCTTCACTCGTTCACTTGCTCTCATAATAACCTATAATCGATAGTTTCATGCAGATAGGTCCATGTATATTCAGTGTTATCATGCCGGATTTCGTTCACTTCACTGCCCTATTTTGCTATGGCTCCCATATATTAGGGTTAACTTACTTTCTCTAGTGAAATGTGCAAGAACAAAGTATCCCTCTCCCTTGCTCCACTTCCTAAAAACATTTGTTAATATGAATGATTCCTAGCAACAAATTAAACGGATTCCACCTATTGATGACTACTTAAGTAACATCTCGCCATTTAAAGGTACATTTTATTTTTTGCTCGCTCGCTCGCTTCGCGAGCTCGCATTATTTGGAATCCTTCTCAACGGATATTTTGAAGCTTCACATTTTACTCACCCCCTGTCAAAAATTATGACTACGATTGTACCCATGCATTGGGAGGGTCACGCCCCCTGACCCCCTACTCGGTTGTTTCGCTCTCCCTTATAAAAATAAAATACCATCATGATGGTAACCATGGTAAAAACATAATATAACCATGGTTATACAATAGATCGATGGTCGTCCATGGTTTTACAATCAAAACAATGGTCAAATCGAGGATAAACGATCGTTTTACCATGGTTAAAAAAACATGGTAATAAAATTATGGTTAAACTCTCATTTTACCATGGTTTAAAAACGATGGGATCAGAAACCATAGTAAAACGATTGTTCTACCATGTTAGAAAAACCATGGTTTTGAAACCATGGTTACAACACCTTTTTACCATGGTAAGCAAACATATGTTTTTCAACCATAGTTATACCATTTTATTAACATGGTTTCAAAACCATGGTTAATGCATAGATTTTGTAACTCTGGTTTTAAATGGTTTAAAAACCATGGGATTAGAAGCTATGGTGAAACGATTGTTCTACCATGGTATGAAAACCATGGTTTTAACATGGTTAAAAATTGTAGTAAAGAAACAATGCTAACACCATCTCTCTACCATGGTGAGAAGACTATTGTTCTTCAACCATGGTTAATACCATGGTAAGAAGACTATTGTTCTTCAACCATGGTTAATACCATCGTATTACCGTGGTTTAAAAAATATGGTTTTAAAACTATGGACAAACCCGTTGTGAAGATATTCTAGTAAAGAAACCACGGTTACAACACCTTTTTTCCTTGGTAAGAAAACATATGTTTTTCAACCATAGTAAAGCCATTTTACTACTGTTTTTTAAAAAGCATGGTTGATACGCAGTTTTTGTAACCATGGTTCAAAGATGGTTAAAAAAGCATGGCTATTAAACCATCGAAAAACCATCCACTTACTATAGTAAAATAACACTTGTTTTTTAACCATGGTTTAACCAGCGATTAACCATAATTTTGAAACTATGGTTATGGAACTATGGTCAATACCACTGTTTCACCATGGTGAATTTATTATAGTAAAGAAACCATTCTTACATCATCTTTCTACAATGGTAAGAAAACTATCATTTTTCAACCATAGTTAAACAATAGTATTACCGTGGTTTAGAAATTACGGTTTTCAAACTATGCCTAAGCCCATCGTTTTACCATAGTGAAAATATTAGGGTAAAGAAACCATGGTTATTCCACCTATGTACTATGGTAAGAAAATATATGTTTTTTCAACCATAGTAAAACCATTTTAATACTGTGGTTTCAAAACCATGGTTAATACGCAGTTTTTGAAACCATGAGTTTTAGATGGTTCACAAATTATGGTTATTAAACCATCCAAAAACTATTGATTTACTTTAGTAAAATAACAAAAAAAGCAAAAAAATTCCCGGTAACTAAGTCCAGAATCAGTGGCTTTGATAGGATTTCATTTTAGGGGGTGGTAGTGAGCTTCCGTGCTTCGCGCGGGAAGGGGAAAACTCCCCCTTATAGGGAGCGCCTTTCGCGCGTTCAGTATTAAGTGTTTCGCCACTTTGCGTGCTCACTACCGCCCCCTAAAATGAAATCCTTCTGGACTTAGTTACCAGGAAATGTTTGGCTCTACCCCCCCCCCCCCCGATAACAGGCAGAGGACGTATTAAGATGAGCGGGAGCAGACAAGGAACGATTCAAAGGAACGTCGGAGCTTCTGTGCTTCTCGCAGGGGACACTCCCCCCTCCCTGCACCCCCCCCCCCCCCAGGGAGAGCGCTTCCCGTGCTCACTACTGCCCCCTAAACTGAAATCCTTCTGGACTTAGTTACCAGGAAATTTTTGGCTCTACCCCCCCCCCCCCGATAACAGGCAGAGGACGTATTAAGATGAGCGGGAGCAGACAAGGAACGATTCAAAGGAACGTCGGAGCTTCTGTGCTTCTCGCAGGGGACACTCCCCCCTCCCTGCACCCCCCCCCCCCCCTAGGGAGAGCGCTTCCCGTGCTCACTACTGCCCCCTAAACTGAAATCCTAGCTACACCACTAATTTTAGATGGAGTTACCGGGAAATATTTGGCTCCCCCACCCCCCCCCCCCCCCCCCCCCCCCCCCACTGATAACAGGCATATGCCGCTGGAACGAGGCGCCTTAAACCACTCGACGGCGGCACCTGATGAAGGAAAATATTTTTTTTTTTTTAAAGTCGGTCTCGCGGGCCTTCGGTCAAGTGGTCGGACCCCGAATAAGTATATGTATGTTTGTTTAAGACGTTAAGACGTCTCAAGGACCTCTCAAGGACTTCAAAGCTGGTTTAAAAAAACATTTACTTGCATTATGTTGTGGAAATAAAAGAAACTTCAAACTTTAAACTTCAAAATTCTCTAAATTAGTAACTCCACCGGCATCTGCAATGTCATCGGGGACATTTCTCCATTCATTTTGTACACATTATACATTTAACTCATTTTAGAATACCTACATAATATTATAAAATATAAAGATAAAGAAAAACGAAGTATAAAAACATATGAAAGAAAAAATAATAACCCTAAAAATAATTTTTGCATTGTTCCTGCAAAACTGTCTCTTTAAAATGCTGGTGAATGTTCAATTTTTGCCCCTTTATTTCATAATCTTTTTTATATTTCTCCTAGAGTGTATATATTTACTGATGCATTCATTTAGTTAGATCCTATTTGCCAGGTCGTTTACACACAAAAAAAAATGAGAAAAACTCAAATTATCTTTCACGAAAACTCTAAATCATGAAACATAGAACGAAGTATAAATACAAAATGGTTTTACAATGGTTATATGACTTGACTTATTTTCATATTACGAAGTGTCCCATTGCCCCTCTGAGTGATACTCTGCCATCGCTTGGTATTAAGCATCTATTACTTTTAGGCACAGACCAGTATCCCTCCTGACTTGGCGCATAGGTAGCCTTCTGGTATACTGAAGTCATTGTAATGTATTTGGTGAGATAGTCTCCGGGGGTAGTCTTGACGGTGGCATAATATGGCGTCTTGCGATTTCTTGAGAAATTGTTTCTGGATTTTGAGACGTTGTCTAATATCTTCAATTCTGCAAATGTTCTGAGGGATCTCATAAATGAGTCAAGTTTGTCCCCCTCTTTCCTAAGAATCCATAATGATCCGTCTGTTGCAATTGGGCAAATGAGAACTCCGTTGATGCGAACCTTCTGTGATCTTGCTATACGGTATACCTATGTCCTGATTTGACCATATGGCGCCCTTAATCTGCCAAGGACCTTGGGCGGTATTCTGAAAATTATTTTATATGTTATCTTATCTTTGCTGTGTTAATTGTTATAAAAAATTTAAAGGCGTACTTATGATTGGTTTGAACTGTTCGAATGACTAGCACACAAGGCGAAATTGTGCAATGTGAGCCAATTTCTTATTGCTATGGCAATTAAAATAAGATAAAAGATAAAACAAATTTCAGAATACCTGCCCAGGCTGCTATAAAAATACATCTTATCACACCAACTTCATCCAAATGGACTGTACTGCAAAGGCAAACGGATTTGTGAAATTTGCCAATAGTGGTCCCATTGAAAGAGATATCTGTCCTGCTAAATGCTGATAAATGTAAATCATGTGAAGTAAAATTCGATATAAGTAATAAAACCTGGTGCATGGTCACTAAAACCATGGTAATAAAACTGTGGTGAAACCAGTGTATTACAATGGTTGAATAACCATGGTAATGCAACCACATTTCAACCATGGTTTTACCATGGTCTTCAAACCATCCATTGACTTAATTTGCGTATTTTCATTTGCATGTTTCTAATCATAACCTTGCAGCTCAAACTTTGAATGGAAGTTGGAACAGGACCATGGTAATTGAAACCATGATGAAATGATTGTTTTACCATAGTTTGGGAAGAGATTTTACTGTGGTTTAACCATGGTTTTACAATAGTTTTAATGGTGATTTTATTATGGCAATACCACAGTAAAACCATGGTAAAACCAGGGAAATAAGGTGGTAATTTGGAACGCACTTACAATGCTTTTACCATGGTTCTGACCTTACTTTGATTGTGGTAAAACCATGATGATACTGCTGTTTTACCATGATAAAAACTCTTTAAAAGCCATGGTTTAACTCTGGTATAACCATGGTAAAAAGACCTTGAAAATATGACTATTTTGATTGGTTGGTGAAACCAAGGTTTTACTATGAATTCATGGTTCGGTAATCCGATGGTAAACCCATGGTAAAACCATTTTAATAAGGTGGTAATTTGGAACGCACTTACCATGGGTTTATCATGGTTTTGAACGTTTTTCGAATGTGGTGAAACAATGGTGATACTATTGTTTTACCATGATAAACACATTTTAAAAGCCATGGTTTAACTCTGGTTTAACCATGGCAAAAGGACCTTGAAAATATGACTATTTTTGATTGGTTGGTGAAACCATGGTTTTACGATGAATTCATGGTTCGGTAATCCCATGGTAAACCCATGATAAAACCATTTTAATAAGGTGGTAATTTGGAACGCACTTACCATGGGTTTGCCATAGTTTTGACATTTTTTTTTACTTTGGTAACACCATGGGTTTACTGTTGTTTTACCATAGATAAAACCATTGGAAAACCATGGTAATACCGTGGTTTTACAAAGATGAATTTACCATCATTACCATGGTAAACCCATGGTAAGTGCGTTCCAATTTACCACCTTATTACAATCCAATCGATGGTAAATTTACCATGGTTTTACCATGCCTAAAATTGGTTGTAAAACCATGGTTTTGGATCGCCCGAAAATTCATGGTAATTTTTTATAAGGGCTCACAGAAAGGTCCATTTCTTCCAATGTCGAACCCCCCGCAAAAATCCTAGTTACAGACCTGATATGGTATATTAATCTGGCAAAAAAATTCCTTCAATATAGCAAGCAGAGGTAATGGTAACTTAAAGATCTCACTCAGAATCTCTTTGTTCGGACAAGCTTGTAAAATAAAACGAAACTTGTAGTGGCCATGCACCCAAAGGAAAGAAAATTTGTCGCCCTTATTGACCGGTTGCTGCTATAGGCAGCAACAGGTTTTATCTCCACAGGAATCGATTTTAGTGACCACTAAAGGAATGTGGCTACTGTACTGAATAGCCGCTGCTAATGATAAAAATTTGCACCCTTTAACCATTTTCAAGCATGCACTCAGTCCAATTGTGCACGTATCGGAAGAGGTCATGGTAAACAGCATGAAGAATACTGTCTGGCAGACTACCAGGCCTATAATAATAAAAAGTCTCTGCTGTTGTGCCATGCACCAGCTCTTCTCAAGACGTGTACATCATATGAAATCTCCTGCATACACGAATGGTCATTCGTCCCATTCAAAATGGATAAGTGGCAGCAATTTTAGTGCCGCTGCTTTATAACGGAATGCACAGTCAACTTCTTTTTGTCAATAATGATATGCAGATATAGGGCTAAAGATGGGAAAAGGAGGATTTAGAAATAATAGAAAATGGCATGAAAATGAATAGTAAACCACTTTGGAAATGGTTTAATTCCAAAATATCTGTAGAATTTTGACTAATATAATTAACTGCCTAAAGTATAACTATTTTTCTAAATTTGATAAAATGAAATTGACGGAAGGAAGCTTTACAAAGACCAGAAAGTAACAAAATTTAAACATAATTAACCAGCATAAAGATTTATTTTTTTATAACACATGGAATCGAATCTATTAACAAAATATAATCATTGGTTTGATTACGAGTCAAGACTCAGTAATTTAGACTTGAGTGACATATCAAATAGTGAGTCCAAAATTTCCTTAAGGGTAAAATTTACTGATGATCACAATAAGTCTAAGCTTTTCCGATGATGAAAATAAATGTATCCAATATAAAATTCCAAGGTAATGCTGGCCGTTGTGAAAGTCCACGAAGATATCTCGCAGACGATACGAAGACGATGTCAAAACTCAATACGATGTCGAATGTGATGTTAATGTTTTGATGAAAGTTTGTAATAGCGAATCAAGTGGACTCTGCGGAAATCGAAAACTTTATTAATTTGGGGGCAGCCCCCCCCCCGGCCCCGCATCCAAGTAATGCATCCCCCTTTAATACATATTTATATACACACGTACCGTATATACATCCCCTTCAAAAAGTGTGGGGGAATGCATCTCCCTGCCCCTGCCCCCCCCCCCCCCCCGCCCGCTATCTACGCCTTGCATGTACTTTTAATTCATATCCCCAGAATTTATCTGAATAATCATTGGCAAAATATCACTGAGACAGATGGGTGTCGATTTGTGTTGGTGGTTGGGGGATGATTGATGCCGAATATCCTCGGCGAGAGAGCAAGGCGACCGTGCGGGGAATGGGTGTGGGGTTCAAACGTGAAGGATCGACTAAGCAAAGTCCAATTCTAAGTCTAATCTACCGTCCCTCCAATTAACCACACCAGATATTGTTTTCAAACAACATCGCAAAAGTAGATCCCCATTACTTGATTGGAATGTTATGGGAGAATGAAACCCTGGGAAAAATCAATTTTAATGAAAAGAGAGGATAGAGAGAAGCAAATTTTAAAAGGTCCATTAAAAACGGTTACGAAATGAGAAAGTTATGAAAGTTTAAAAAGTTCAGTTTATTTTCTATGGTGATCCTCAAATTGGCAATGTTACTTCAAATTGGCAGGTTTAGAAGGACAATTCTCAATATTTTTTACACAAACTAAGTTCTTCATTATCTCTAAAGATGATGCTTGTATCGTTGTGAACTCAACGTAATGTTGTGTCAAATACATTTTCCCATTATGTATATCTTGAGCTAAGGAGACAAGCTGCACCTTGTGCAGAAAATATGAAATTTTGTGTACAAAATGTATTGAGAGTTGTCCTTCTAAACCTGCCATTTTGAAGCAACATTGCCAATTTGAGGATCACCACAGAAAGTAAATTGAGACTTTTCAAACTTTCCGACATAACTTTCTCATTTCGTAACCGTTTTGATGGAACCTTCTTAAAATTGCTTAAGTATACATTAAGATGAAGTATTATTTCGTCATCAAAATACACTGTAGGCCTATCACATATATGAATAAAAATTGGCCAATTTGCTTGCATCATTGGTGTAAATCCGGGGGGGGGGGGATATGGGGGTATATGTACCCCCACTTTTTTCGGGAGGGGGATGGCCTGTACAAATCTACCCCACTTTTTAAAGAAGAAATGATATTGTAAAAGAAAGATAAAAAGAAAGGATAAAGAGGAATGAAAATAAACGAACAACCTGGAAGCGCTCGCTCGCTTCGCTCGCTTGTATTTCAATTATCTTAATCAATGCCGGTTATATTACTATTATAATATTATATTATGTTATTATATTCTTAAGAAAGGAAATGGGTTTGTATCTTGTCTTTCTATCCAAAGTTTATGCTATTCTTGTACTCATAAATTGTTAGTTAGCCCTATATAACTGCAATGATTCGAGTGGCAAGTTGACCTAAAATAGATAAATTTTCGGGAGATAACGGCCTGTGACCATAAGCATATTCCCAATACCCTCTGTGAGAACGGAAGATGCCGATAAATATTATTGTACATTACTAAATCACGAGAAGGGAGTAGTAGAACCTGGTCTCAGTATTGAAAAAAAATGCATTTTTGTTCGCTTATAAAATCTAGAAACAAGATGTTTTCGATCAGCAATCACTCTCATTCCAGCAGCAGATGCCCGAATGTGATTTTTTTTCCTGAACCTTTGGGGCTACAAATTATGATTATTCATGAGTTGCGGCTTGGGAATAAGACTGCGCATGCGCGTGGACTTTGCCACAGCTAGCTCCTTCTCATATTATGTGTAGGCTATAGCCGACCAGACGCCGTGTCGCTTCGCGACAGCGCTGTGTATAGTTAGGGTACACGAGGCTTGAGGAACTTCTAGTTTTTTGTTTGTTTGTTTGTTTGTTTTACTTTTAGCTTTTCATTGGTCCAACCATAAAACCTAATTAACTGTATTGTACCTCGGCCTTAGTACAGGCTTACTTAGCTCAGTTTCGGAGAGCTATATAACCTAGTCGAATGAAAAGACAAAGACAGCATGCGTGCCCATGCACTCTCTCGTGCACGCCCATCAGTCTTCGTCTGACACTCAGTCTCAGTCAAGCCACACAGTCGACATCACACTCAATAAAATAAGGAGTCCACGCGCATGCGTACTCTTATTCCGAAGACGCAAGTCATGAATATTCGTGTGATGAAGCCCCAAAGGTTCAGGGGGAAAAAATCGCTGCCCGAATATCATAATATTTTTGCAGCGACGTGTCCGACTATCCTCGAATTCTGCAGGGAGTGTATACAGTATAATATCATTTTAGTGTATTTTGTATATTTTTCTTCGCTCGCTGCGCTCGCTCATATTCATAATAATAAGCAATTATTTGGGAAGGCAAACAAATTGGGCATGCAAGGGAGGTGACCGAATAGCCTTTGATGACGAAATGATACTTTATCATCGAAAGAGTATTTTTCCTTGCTCGCTTCGCTCGCTCATAATATTTAGAAACAGGGTGGTTATGGACAGCAAACAATTGGACCAGCGAGGTATATCATAATTTGTTGGTGAGGTGACCAGTATCTTATAGGCCTAGCGTGTATTTTGATGACAAAATTAGACTTCTTTTGCAGCAAGAAGTGGTTATTTTTGGCTCGCTCGCTTCGCTCCCTCGCAAAAATAAACACATATTTTGTGGGGGCGGGCGAGAGGGTGCATATGCTGGAGTGTGAGCAAGAAATTTCAGCAAAATATTTCGATCATCCCCCCCCCCTCCCCGAAACGGATTTACGCCGGTGGCTTGCATACCCAATTCATGCTACTGCCCAATCTATCCGTATATGTTATACGAGTGAGCGCTGCGAGCGAGGAAAAAATTTATACACTTTGATACGCCTCAAAGATATCTAAATAGTACATCCGATCACGACGCTCTTTGGCTCGTTGCTTGCCATCCAAAACCATTCTGTTTCTATGAGCGAGCGAACCGAGCTACCGACATAAAAAATCCATTTTCTTTAAAACGTAGAATTGCCACCAAAATAAACTAAATGTACCTCTTCCCACAGAATTCGAGGATACTTTGACACCGAGCTTCAAAAATATTGTGATATTCGGACATGTTGCTGAGGGAATAAGAGTACTTGCTGCTCGAAAATGTTTCTAGATATTTTGAGTGAGCGTAGCGAGCGAACAAGAAAAAAAAACCCGGATTTTTAAAATACTGAGAACAGTTCGAGTGTACTATTCCATTTCTCATGATTTTAGTAGCATGCATTTAATCGGCATCTTCTTTTCTCATATTTGGTATGATAGGCTATTGGTCACAGGCCAACATCTCCTAAAAATTCTTCTATTTTAGGTCATCTTGACGTTCGACTCCTTGCAGTTATATTAACATTTTATGACTTGAAGAATAGTAATGACATTAGATAGAACGACAAGATGCAAACCAATTTCCTTTTGTAAGAATAGTAATATAACTGACATCGATTAAGACACTTCAAATGCGAGTAGAACAATAGTATAAGATAAGATAGAGAGACAAGATGCATACCTATTTCCCGTCACAAAGATAGTACTATAACCGGCATAGGTTGAGATACTTAAAAGTAAGAGCGAGTAAAGGGTGCAAGCGCTTCAAGTTGTTGTTGTTGTTGTTGTTGTTTTTTTTTTTACTCTTTTCACCTCTTACTTTGTTTTTTTTTTAAGGGATTGACAGGAGGCTATGTCATTTTTTTAAATGGTGAATCATGGCGGGGGGGGGGGGATGATAATACAGGCCATCCCTCACTAAAAATATTGAGAAATATATGCCCCGCCCCCCCCCCCCCCCCCCCGGATCGACACCCATATCAGTAGGCCAGGGCTCCTGGTGGAAGCTCAGGGGCCAGAGCCCTCTAAAGCCTTTATTGTGGGTTTGCAGGCCAATGAAATGACCAATTTACAATTTAGATGTGAATTTTAGTTTCATACCTCCGCCCACTGAAGGAGATGGGTGCCGGAGGCATTATGTTGTGGGGTTGTCCGTCCGTCCGTCCGTCTGTCCGTCCCGTTTTCGTTCTCGCGATAACTTAGGAACCATTTGACGGATCAATTTCAAACTTTGCTCATGCATACAAAAATTGAGAATAATCCAATTTGTCTGGATTACAAATCAATAAAAGTTGAATTGAATTGAATTGAATTGTATACATATGGGAGGGACAATGATCTGAGTAGATTTGGGGGGGGGGGGTGTCACGAGGTCAAAGGTAAAAGGTCATAGAGGTCATTATATACATGAAAATGGCTTGTTCTCGTGATAATTTGAGAACCCTGTGACGGATCAACTTCAGAACTTGGCTTATGCATGTATGCATGTGGGAGGGACGATGATCTGATTAGATTTTGAGGTCACAAGATCAAAGGTCAAAGGTTATGGCGGTCATTATATACATGAAAATGGCTTGTTCTCGCGATAAGTTAAGAACCACTAGACTGATCAACTTCAAACTTGGGTCATGTATGCGTATGAGAGGGACAATGATCTTATAAGATTTGGGGGTCACATGGTCAAAGGTCAAAGGTCAAGATGTCATTTTATATATGAAAATGCGTTTATCGCGATAAATTAAGAACCATTTGTCGGATCAACTTCAAACGTGGCTGACTCAAATGTTAAAATAGAAAATTTTTTCTTCCAGTTATAAACTCAAAATGTATCTTAATACATCTCCCTGAATCAAAAGTGATATATTTCTGATCTGGCAAGGGCAGAGACATAAAATTCGACGGCACATGGTCGATGATTCATCTATTTTTTAATATTTTTTAGCCGAAATGGGGGGGGGGGGGGCTGCTGCAGTCCCCCCCCCCCCACACACACACACCCGCCATGCTTCCACGGTCCCTGTGCACAAGGAACCATGGAACCCATAATTATGGGGCCCATGTGCGCCGGCCTAATTGGTGGCTTTTTCGCAAATGGGCCGCAGTACGCCCACGATAAATACAGATGGGCCACAGCTCTTGTAAAAAATCGATGTTAAAATTATCGTGACATACCATCGAATTACTGGGTACCACTGGAGTAAACCCGTTTTAAGGAGTGGGGGGGGGGGGGAATGATCGAAATCTTTTCCCGAAATTTCTGGCTTGAACTAACACATCATAAGAACACACGCACCCTCACCCACCGCACACACATTTAACACACACTTATCCAATAAATATCTCAGCTTTTTATTAGCATTTCAAACAGAAAGTTTACTACTATAACCGTCGTTTATGGTAGATTTATCAAATCTCAACAACCGATTAATTTAGACATTATTTCTTTATTAAAAGGTGGGGCATATTTTGTTCACACTATCCCCTCTAAAGAGTGGGGGATATATTATATACCCTATCCCTCCCCCCCCCCCCTCCCCCGGGATATACCCCAGTGCTCGGTACCGTACAAGGGAAGTATTTGGCTACCTGTTTATAGACCAGTTTCACCTCCGGTTTATGTATTTGGCCCTCTGTCGGCGGCGCCATTGCTGCGGTGGGCAAGCGCGCTGACCGCGATTGGCTCTGTGTACAAAATGAATGTAAGGTATGAGATATGCCCCGATATTGTTCCATTTACTTTATTCCAGATCAATAAAATAAAGCATGGATACACGGGTAGATGAGGTAAGACAATGGTAATATCTGACGGATGAAGGTATGATGTATTTTTGTACTTTCGATGGTTTTTCAAATTAGTTTTGTCAGTAAAAGTTCGATTGCAGCATAGAAGCCGTAGTAAACGGGAGCCCTAAATCTTACCCTGTTTACAAAGTCATGTTTTCACTTATTAAATTTTACACCAAAATACATAATGATAATGTTTCTTGACTTCAAAGTCCTTTCTGTTGATGTTTTTACCCACTGGCGACGAATTCCTTCACATTGCTGACAGAAACCTGTGTAGGGAGTACGGCTTCTCACACAAACAGGCTTCCTGAGTCAAAAGCGAGTGAATTTCGCACTCAGTTAGCTTCCAATTTTTAAACTTTCTCTAATTCTTGTGGCATTTGAGCACCGCACAGCTGCGACCTGAATTTCCCTGATAATTTCTCATTGCAAATATTAAAATAAATCTGCATATACTGGTCAAAATAGACAAAAAAATCGAACGAATGTACATAACACGCTATTGACTTTGGAGCGCCCACCGCAGTATGTCGAACTGTGTCGAACAGTCTGCTGCTCTCTTGCGTTGTGAAATTGGTCTATATAGCGTCGATCTTGCTGTGTATATAGCGTCGATCTTGGCTTTCTGTCAGTTTAGGCCGTGATGCCGTGGAAGAAGTACAGTATTAGTGTGATTAATTCAGCTTGTTCATTTCCGCGTCACCTATAGGTGAGATATGCGTATATCCTTTGCTTCAATCTTTTGTGATTATATTTCAAGTAACCTTTTGAGTATCGAGTATTTCTGTAAATCCACATTTTTATGCTATTTTCAGAAACGTGTGCCTATTATGTCCTCATATTCATCTGGGAGTGTGAAAATCCGAAAATTCGCAGTTCAACGTTCTCTTGCGAAGGATTTACTGTTGTCACGGTTGTGTGCAATGGTAGTACAGATGTGACATTCGAAAAGCGGTGTTGAATATTATTAATAAACAATTCTGATGAGGTGTAGGCCTACTCGTAAAGACAAAATTGCGATCATCAATATTTGCCTGTTATAAGCTAGGTTTCATCAGGAAATAAAGATATTCAGTATAAGTTAGAAGTGCATTGCATTAAAAGTGCAAAACACTTTGTTTCGCATTTTCGAAGTCACAAAATGCGATTTCGGTATTTCGTCTATGAGGTTCTATAAAGAAATAATTGTATTCGGGACAAGTGCGTTGCAATGTACTTTTGCATTTTCAGTGCACTTTTACTCAGTACCAGTACCATTCCTGATCACAGTGAAGCCTATACATGTATAAGTGAAATGTTGAAATCATATTTCTTAAATCTCCGTTGCAGAACTTTGGAAGGTCACTGCTTTATGTTTGCTTTTTTTATATAAAGATCTACATATCATACGGTGGAGGAATAAATCTGAAAGGGTGATCTCTTGCGGGATCTATTGATCCCATCATGTTTTCCATGTTCCCATAACTGCTTTATTTCATCGTTAAACGTCAATATAGAAACTCTGATTTGATTGCGAGGGTCCCCTGAATGAAAATGTTTATCTTTCAATTACTGACTTACAAATAGTTACCTAAAATTAAAGCTGCGTGTTCGAAAATCTGTCCGTGGAGGCACATTGCCTCCTTACTCACCCTGTAGATACACCGGTGGCAGCAGTGATCGTGCATGCGTGAATCGACGTGTTTAAAGGAGAATGCAACTCAAGTATCAGTCTGCTCTTAGTGAATAGAGATGACCAAGAAGAGTAAATAGTGAAAGTTTGAGCAAAATCGGACAATCTGTTCAAGAGTTATGAATTTTCAAAGTTTCAGTAAATCCCTATTGTGAGGATTATTGAGTTGGCAACTTTGCCAGCATTTGTGATGTCATCGTGGACAACTCTCAATTCATTTTGTACATAATTTTTCAAAAATATTGATTTATATGAAATTTCAAGTCAGGAATCAACACAATTCTTCCCAATATGCTTGCAGAATTGATATAGCCGTGTCATACTCAAACAATAAGTCAAAAGAATTTTTATTTCTCTTGAAAATAAATAAAATGTTGAATTCTGTGTACAAAATGAATGGGAAGTTGTCCAGGATGACATCACAGATACTGGCAAAGTTGCCACTTTAAGAATCCCTATAATAAGGATTAACTTAAACTTTCAAAGGTCATAACTCTTGAACAGATTGTCCGATTTTCCTCAAACTTTCACTGTTTATTCTTCTTGTTCTTCTTCATTCACTGGAAGCACACTAATGTCTGGGTTGCATTCTCCTTTAATCATCAAATCGGGTATCAAATTCATATCCGATTTTTCGACCTGCAAAATTCTAATCTTATATTGCGTGGTAGAGTTATAGAGATTTTTTTAAAAGAGAGAACTGAGAAAAAGAAGAGGGGAAGGAAGGGTGAAGGATAAGAAGGAGGCGGAAGAGGAGGAAGAAGAGAGTTTTTGAATGCATTGTAGCTAGAGGACAGACAGTTAAGTTTTGTTCGTACTTCGGAGACGCTTTCTATTCTTGATTAGCCTGTATTCGAAGAGAATAATGTTGTTCTGTGTTTAACCATTATTTATGCCCTACACAATGGCATAAATCGGGGGGGGGGGGAATGGGGGGGGGGGGTATGTACCCCCCACACACTTTTTCGATGGGGGTGGCGTGTACAAATATACCCCCACACACATACGCACACACACTTTTTAAAGAAGAAATAATATTGAAATCAATCACTTAGTAAAAAATTTGATAAATCTATCATAAACGACAGTTATAGTAGAATTTCTATTTGAAATGCTATTAAAAACCAGAGAATCTGATATAGGATGCATGGGTATCGATCCCGGGAGGGGGGAGGGTAAAGGATCCCCCCCCCTCCCAATATTGTAGGTGGAGGATGGCCTGTATAATCATCCCCCAATAATTCAACTTTAAAAAATGATATGATGATATAGACTTCAAGACTTCAAGAATTTTATTCCATTTCCATTCATTTGTAAAATAAACAAATACAAAGCAAATCAAATAGATTCTTGAACATATACAATATAACATAATGGTTATAGCAAAATAGAGTAAAGATAATGAATGATAAGGATGATAGGAGGAGGAGGAGGTGGATGACGATAATGGTGACGATGATGATGATGATGAAGATGATGATGATGATAATAATGATAATGGATAATGTTGACGATGACGATTTTTATTCATAGGATTACCATCGATCAACTTCGTCAGGATTTTTTATGCCTCCGCCCACCGTAGGTGGTTGCCGGAGGCATTATGTTTTCGGGTCGTCCGTCCGTCTGTCCGTCTGTCCGTCCGTCCGTCCGTCCCGTTTTCGTTCTCGCGATAACTTAAGAACCGTTTGACGGATCAACTTCAAACTTGGCTCGTGTATGCATATGGGAGGGACAATGATCTGAATAGATTTTGGAGTCTCAAGGTCAAAGTTCAAGGTCATAGAGGTAATAATACACATAAAAATGGCTCGTTCTCACGATAACTTAAGAACCATTTGACAGATTGGCTTCAAACTTGGCTCATGTGTGCACATGGAAGGGAAAATGATCTGATTATACTTTGGGGTCACAAGGTCAAAGGTCAAATTTCACAGAGGTCATAATGTACATAGAAATGGTTTGTTTTCACCATAACTCAACAACATTTGACTGATCAACCTCAAACTTAGCACATGTATGCATATGAGTGGGACAATGATGTGATTTGATTTTTGGGTCTCAATGTTAAAGGTCAAAGGTCATAGAGGTCATTATATACATGACAATTGCTTGTTCTTGCGATAACTTAACAACTCTGTGACGGTTCATCTCCACACTTGGCTCATGTATGCATATGGAAGTCTCATAATTGTCTCATTAGATTTGGGGGTCACAAGGTCAAAGATGTCATTTTATACATGAAAATAAGAAAATCAACATAAATGTGCCATATTTTTCCGATCTGGCAATTGCGGAGGCATAAATTTCGACCGCGCGCTGTCGAAGATTCATCTAGTTTCTTTTTGATTTTCATTATGATATTTCCAAAATTAAAAAATTCAAAGAAAATAATGGAATTTAGCAAGTTCATAATTCCCATCCAAACACACTAAAATGCTCTGAAGTGTGATTTTTACTAAGGGTAATTTGAAAGTCCCAGCCGTGGGAGGGGATACTCCCCTTCCACATCCATAAGCATAGACAGGGGCACAAGGGGGACTGTGTTTATCCCCTTAGAAAAGAAAGAAAAGGAGGAAAAAGAGGAATGATATTAAAGGAAAAACTGGAAGCGCTCATTAATGCGGGTTATATTACAATCCTTAAGAAAGGAAACAGGTTTGCATCTTGTCTCTCTCTATCCAGTGTTATGCTATTCTTCTACTCATAAAATGTTAGTAATACAAGTGCAAGGATTCGGGCCGGAAGTTGGCGTATAAGATATCTCCTCGAAACGGATTTACGCCAGTGCCTATAATAGTAAATGTCCGAATGGTTGCATAATTTCCGAAGAGGATCGTTTTTCGGGGGACACTTGCCTAGGTGATAATCCAAGTATCCGCCCTTTTAAGGGAAATAAAAAATTAAGATTGTATGGAATTATTTTTTAAAAGAACAAACGGGCAAGTCCAAGTATATTTTTTTCCATATACGTTACCGACCCGTGCGATCAAAATTATTTAAAGATTTCTTTAAGAACAACATATCTGAAGTACGCAACGTTAATATCCAGTATGCCGCCATTCAAAACCTTGCTTCCCCAAAATGTAAAACTGATTATTTTTAAATACTCCTTCATTAATTCCGCGATTACGACCTATAGCTCTCTTCCGTTAAACAGGAAGAACCTGTCTATTTTTTTTTTTCTATCTTTAAAACAGCACTTAAATCCTACCTAATTTCGAACTAATTTACTTTTTGTCATATATCGTTTTTTATTACTTTTGTCTCTTTCAACTTGAACAATTCTTATGGCATTTTACGATTTTGCTCATGAATGTGTATATTTATATTGTTTGTTTTTTATGCATAGGGCCCCTTGTAATACCAGCACATTGTTGAAAGGGCACCCTATTGAAATATTATGTAAATGAGTAAATAAATAAATCACCTAAAAAAATTTTTTTGATTATGTGTTTTATTGAATCACAGACATAATCAAAAAAATTAAAAGTTATTAGAAGAAATTAGATAACAATAAAAGAAAACAACAAAAAGACAAGATAAAAATGATACATTGAAACTTAAACATATACCGCAAACAGCATTACTTAGCCACAGAGTCTTTTTTTTAAAAAAGAACATCTGATAGGATTGTGCAATAGGGAGTGCCTTGGCAAAGCGAAAAACTGAACATGTCAAGGGCCACCAGGGGCTGGTCACACTCCACTAGATTTCACACAACATAAGTACCCCGTGCTAAAACCGTCACACATCAAATAAGCCTCACAATTGTGGTCCGAACAAGCGTTCAACTGTGGAGCATGACCTGACCCAGGTGAGCCCAAAGTAGACAAAAGAAGGCCAAAAATATAAAGCCGCATAGTTTATGCGTCCAGAGGTCGAAGTAACAACAGAAGCTAGAAGCCGATACAAACTCCCGTAACAATGACTGCTGTGGCTTCGTACGGCAAATACTGCATTTCACAATTTAACAGTAATTTGTATTAATAAGTAGATGTTGTCATAAGCATCATATTCAAGCTGTGAAGTGCTCTAAAATACCATTTCCCGCTCTTCAAAACTTGAAAATTTTCTCACTCAGTCGCTGTTGGCTTCCTCGCACACTATTAGTTTGTAATGTAAATGTTCAGTTCATGATCTAGTTTTGATCAATATCTTTGCTCCATTAAGCATTACCTGATTTTACAAAAATTTCTCTCTATATCAAGTGTAACAGAAAAATGGGGGGGGGGGGGGGGGATGGGGATATATCTTCTCCCCCCACTTTTTGGAGGGGGGATGGTGTGTACAAATATCCCCCTCACTTTTTAAGGAGGAAAATATATTTCTATTTATCAGTTAGTAAAAATTATGAATATCTATCATAAACAGCCATCATATTTAGAATTTCTATTTGAAAATGCGATCGAAAACCCCCAAAAAAGGGGTTATTTTTGGCTCGCTCGTCATATTTCATACTTTCTTTTCTAAAATGCAATAAAGACAAGAAAAGTGGCTTCACGATTTTTCCATACATGCAAAAAAATATTGACTGCCCCTGCCCCCCAACATTTTCTTTTGCCCCAACACAAGAAAGTAACGGAAATCCACGAATTATATTTTGAAGTGAATTTAGGATTTAACATTTAGATCTTTTGAAATGGATTTGCCAACAACCATTACCTCTGTTCTGGTGAATTAAAATTTGCGCTTCTCACATCCAACCAAGGAGTTATTATTAAGCTTCGTCATGATAACAGTTTCAAACAAAAAGGATAAAGAGGGAGTCCATTTTACTAAATAAAACAACTGGGAACCAACTTACACAAATGATATAGGTGAGACAGAGCACTTACCTCTGATAAATATGTTGCCTGTCTCTTGTGAACAAAACATTCTACTATTTTTTTTTTTCAAAAAAAAATTGCTAGAATATCGTTCCAGTAATTTTTTTTTTTACCTTTTCTCACTGACAGTATCAATGCAATGAAATATTCCCATAAGAATGCTTAAACGGCGGTCAATCTTTGCTCATTTTCATGTATGTTTTAGTGATTGATAAACTGAGTGTAAAGTTCTACATTTCTAGATTACGGTAAAATAATAATACAGGATTTCCCGGTCAATTTCAAACTCTTGCCAATCAAAATGGTCATTCAAATTAAACGACACCTCTCGTATCGGGTCTATCGGTTATTCAAATTTATGCAAATAGCAAGCAGTTTCATTTTAGGGCACGCAAATTCGTTTTTGAGCGATCAAATGTGTAATAGAAAAACGATTTCGGGGGGCAGGGGGGCAAAATTACTGGAACGATATTCTAGCATTTTTTTTTTGAAAAAAAAAATAGTAGAATGTTTTGTTCACAAGAGACAGGCAACATATTTATCAGAGGTAAGTGCTCTGTCTCACCTATATCATTTGTGTAAGTTGGTTCCCAGTTGTTTTATTTAGTAAAATGGACTCCCTCTTTATCCTTTTTGTTTGAAACTGTTATCATGACGAAGCTTAATAATAACTCCTTGGTTGGATGTGAGAAGCGCAAAGTTTAATTCACCAGAACAGAGGTAATGGTTGTTGGCAAATCCATTTCAAAAGATCTAAATGTTAAATCCTAAATTCACTTCAAAATATAATTCGTGGATTTCCGTTACTTTCTTGTGTGTAGGTGTGACGGTGTGCCTGTTTTGGGGGTGTTTTCCCTCCTCCTCCTTCGTTTTCCCTCCTCCTCCTTCTTCTTCTTTCTTCTTCTTTATTAATGAATGGAGCAGAAGTAATATCATTTAGTTTGTCAAAACACATTAAACACTTTATTTGATCAACAATAAGGGGACCAGTATACCCTGCTGCTCTTTGTCAAGTAGAATTTGTCCAGCATTCTCTCAGAGTGCCCCCCTGAAGGATTTCAGCGGGAAAATCCACCAAACCACCGGGAAAAAATGAAAGGAAGGGAAAGGAAGAAAAATGAAGGGAGAAAG
Source organism: Echinometra lucunter (assembly GCA_029962745.1). Classification (NCBI taxonomy): domain Eukaryota; kingdom Metazoa; phylum Echinodermata; class Echinoidea; order Camarodonta; family Echinometridae; genus Echinometra; species Echinometra lucunter. Next base: position 34,226,678 of record CM057151.1, read on the forward strand.
GGAAAGGAAGAAGAAGAAAGGGAAAGAAAGAAGAATAAAGGAAAAGAAAGAAGAAGAAAGGGAAAGAAAGAAGGAGAAAGGGAAAGGAAGAACGAGAAAGGGGAAGAAAAAAGGAGAAAGGGGAGAAAGAAGAAGAGAAAGAGGGAAAAGAGAGAAAGAAAAAAAAAGAAGAAAGCAAAGTGAAACAAAAGAAATGAGGGAAAATTTAATACCAAAACCTCGGAGTTTCCGGGGGCTCCCCCGCAGTGGCTTTCCCTGTAGACCCCCATCAGGGGCCCTAAGCCAGAACCCTGGGACCCACCCGCTAAGGGCTTCACAACAAGCAACTCGCGGTGCGGGCTCACCTCCGTATATTCTATTTCTAGACTTAGTTACTGGGAAATTTTCGGCTCTGCCCCCCCCCCGAAAACAGGCAGAGAATTACACCACTGATTCTAGACTTAATTACCGGGAAATTTTTGGCTATGCATATGCCCCCCCCCCCACCCCATAACAGGCAGAGAGCGTAAGAAGAGCGGGAACTGACAGCACAAAAACGCCGGAGCTTCCGCGCTTTGCGCAGGAGGGGGAAACTCCCCCCTCCCTGCACCCTCCCCCCTGGGGAGCACTACCGTCCTCCTAAAATGAAATCCTAGTTACGCCGCAGAAGATAGACTTTATTACCGACAACTAATAATTCAAAGAAACGTCGGAGCTTCCGCGCTTCGCGCGGGAGGGGGAAACTCCCCCTCCCTGCACCCTCCCCTCTAGGGAGCACTACATTGGCGTAAATTCCAGGGGGTAGGGAGATCTATCACCCCCACTTAGGGGAGAGGGGGGATGGTGTGTACAAATTTTTCCCACACTTTTTAAGGAAGAAAATATATTTCAATTAATCAGTAAGTAAAAATTCTGAATATCTATAATAAACAACCATCATATTTTAGAATTTCTATTTGAAAATGCTATTGAAAACAAAAAAGTGGTTATTTTTGGCTCGCTCACTTCGCTCTCTCGTCAAAATCTTAGGGTTTCCATCCGAAAATGCAATTAAAATCGAGAAAAGTGGTTATTTTTGGCTAGCTCGCTTCGCTCGCTCGCAAAATAGATATGAAAATGGGTGTGACAGGGAAAGGAATTGTTTAAAAAGTTTTTCATCCCCCACTCCTCAAACTGGATTTACGCCGGAGGAGCACTACCGTTCTCCTAAAATGCAGTCCTAGCTACGCCACAGATTCTAGACATAGACTAGTTACCGGGAAATTTGGGGCTTTGCCCCCCCCCCCCCCCCCCTGATAACAGGTACCTGTTATGCCCCTGTACTAGGCATCAAGGAAGGAATGTCTGTCGGTGTCGGTACCACTGACAAACATTTTCTGCAGTAATGAGCCAGTCGAGAGTTGTTGCCATGCCATATGAGAGGTTGTCAGGAACAACAGAAGTGTTATGAGTATGCATAATTTTGAACGCGTATAGGGTTAATTTATCGTTTACGCAAATAGATATAAATAAATAAATAATTCGGGAAATAAAAAGTGGATCAGAGGAGAACCGGGCAAAGACCCCCTAAGAAATCAAACACCATTTCCACAAAGGCATTCTTAGAACTTGAAATCAACATTATAACCAGATATGAAAGGAAACAAGGAGGTTTTTATGTACAGAATAACTATAACTGCGGCTGAGTATCTACCCGAGCCATCGTCCCTAAATCCCTCCTGTTTTCTAGTTATACTTCGTCCGAACCTCACATTTTTAATTTGAATGCACTAAGTTTTAATATGAGTGTTCATGAACGAATTTGAATGACCGAAAAGACTTATTTGATAAGAACGGACGAATTTGAATTACCATTGACGAATACCATTCCTCATTGTGTCAAATTGACTGGTGCAATTTGCAATTTGATCGCCGAGTTGTTGCTTTTGAATGGCCGAAGACGATTTTTTATTCTGATTCTTAAACGATTGTGTTTTGGACGAAACTGCTTGCTCGAAACGCTAAAATGATTGGAGAAAGTTTGAAACTGACCGGGAAATCCTATAATATAGGTTTTCCCATCCAATATCGCACTTAGTGCATGCAAGAGTAAAAATAGTTCATTCTATAGGGCAACCAAAAATTCAAACTAGTCATTCAAAATCTCCATAGGGCAGCCAAAAATTCATATTTGGCATTCAGATTCGCCTTAGAGCAATCAAAAGTGTAAAAACATCAATTCAGATTAGCCATAGTGCATTCAAGTTAGCACGGAAGGAGACGTGACTGAAGATAGAGCATGCAATTTCGCCTCAGAGTATTCATGTTCATGTTCAAGTTCAAGTTCAAGTTCAAGTTCAGGTTTTATTTCCAATATAACACAAGACATATTTTTTTTTACTTCTTTTAAGCAGAAATATCGTAAATAAACAAACATACAACATTTTCCCCTCTAATTAACATCAAAACAAAGTAAATGTCTGCTTGACATAGTGTATTAAAAGAAAAAAAATGATATTGGAAAAGAGAAATCCACAAAAAAGCAATGCTTGTAGTGACGTGGATTCCTCAAGAAAGAAAAAGGAAAGTAAAGAAAAGAAAACAGAAGAATGTGTGATACAGAGGTAGGTGAAACAGCAGTATATTATTACAGTTGCAGATTTAGTCACACAGTGAGGACTCCGCCAGATGAACGATGCGTTGCGCATTTGAGACAATTAAAGAAGAGAAAGGACAATAGGAAAAGGGAGAAATAAGACAAGATAACATAAGACAAGACAAGACGAAAGAGGGACAAGACAAGAAAAGACAAGACAAACAGACAGGAAACACAAGAGGGAAAAGAGGAGAAAATGGCAAGAAATTAAAAAGAGGAAATGGGAGATGGGCTGCCAAGACCAACATGACATAACATGACCGACAACCAGACTGAAATATAAAAAGAATAGACAGGTGGGAATTTCGTATGTATAGGATAGTGCGATGACCTTGATTAGACGTAACCAAAATTGAAATCTCATTTCCATTGTTAACTGCGGTAAGAATGAAGTAGGAAAAGTTTGAGCTTATGTTTAAATGCATTCAAAGAGACACTATCTTTAATATCATTACTAAGAGAGTTCCAGAATTTGGGACCGTTGTATATGAATGTGTTTTTGGCTAGTAAAGTTCTGCAGAAAGGTAAATGAAATTCGTAAGAACGTCTCGTGGGATGGTTATGGTAAGATTGATTTTTAAGGAACATGGCATCAAAAATATGGAGAAGAGCATTATTATTATAGTTGTACATAAATTGCCCTAACTGGAATAAATACAGGTCTCTGACTTTCAATATTTTACTCTCAAAGAACAATGGATCCGTGTGTGAACGGAAGGCAGAGCTATGAATAACACGAAGTCCCTTTTTTTGCAAAAGTAACAATCTGTCTAATAGATATTGATGGGTATTTCCCCAAGCAAGAATCCCATAATTCAAATAGGGTAAAATTAAAGATGAATAAAGCATAATAAGTGATGTCGAAGGAACAAAAAATTTCAGTCTGTTGATAATACCTATATTTCGTGAAATTATTTTGCATATGTTTTCAATGTGATTTTTCCAAGAAAGTTTGTTGTCAACTATAATTCCAAAAATTTTGTATGTGGAACAATTTCTAAGGGAGTATCATCAAAAATAATGTTCATTGGTAATGCATTTATGGAATTACTGAATAACATATATTTTGTTTTCTTGAGATTCAAAGATAATCTATTAGCTCTTATCCATTCAGTAACTTTAATGAGTTCAGAGTTAATAACATTGACTAATGTTTGTGGGCTCTGGTGGGAGAAAAATAAGTTGGAGTCATCAGCAAACAAGATAAGTGACAGAATTTGGGATGACCTACAGAAATCATTAATGTAAAGGGTAAACAACAGTGGGCCCAGTAGGCTACCCTGAGGGACTCCACATTTTATATCTTGCATGTTAGAATTATGACCTTTAACAAAAACATATTGTTGTCTACCGGATAGGTAGCTCCTGAACCACTCCAAGGCCTTCCCTCGCACCCCATAATGTGACAATTTATGTAATAAGATTTCACGATTGATGGTGTCGAAGGCCTTGGAGAAGTCCAGGAAAATGCCCACCAGGTGACAAGATTTGTTGAGAGCACTTACTACTTTATCAATAAAATTCAATAACGCATGAGTGGTGCTGTGCTTTTCGCGGAACCCAAACTGAACATCAGACAAAATACTATGTATTCTTTCGAGGATTTTAGAAAAAGAAGACAACAAAGAAATAGGTCGTAATTACTGACGTCTAAATTATCACCTTTTTTGAATAAAGGAATTACCTTAGCAATTTTCATTTTATCTGGAACTATACCTGATTCTAAGGAAAGATTGAATATATGTACCAAGGGGGTAACAATAGAATTTATCACAGCTTTCAAAATGAAATTATTAATGCCATCAAAACCTGGGCTTTTCTTACTTTTTAATCCAGATACAATATCAATTATCTCCTGACTATAAGTTGGAGCAAAAAATATAGAATTCGAATTAGGCGTGCCAAGATAGTCAGAGAAGTTTTTCTCGCGGGAGGAATGTCTTTGGCCAAGTTTTCACCAACAGAAGAAAAATGATCATTAAAAATATTGGCAATACTGTCAGCATCGTCAACAATGACATCATTAAATCTGATTTTGGAAATATCTAATTTATTTCTCGATAAGTTCATTGCCTGTTTTATAACTTTCCATGTATTTTGGATATCATGTTTATATAGAGCTAACTGTTTCTCAAAGTATTTTTTCTTTTCAAGTCGTAATATTCTTGTTAGGGTATTTTTATAAGACGTGTATTTGATTTTGGATTGCTCTGTACCTTTCATTTTGAATTTGTAATATAAGTTATTTTTTCTATTAATCGAACGCAAAAAAGATGCTGATATCCATGGTAGTCTTGGAACAGTTTTGTATGTGTTACGTTTGTCTTTTAACATCGGGATGTGCTTATCTAACTTGTCATTCAATATATTCAAAAAATTGTCAAAGGATAAATTGATGTCTTCAGTATCGTACACACAAGACCAATCGACAGAGTCCAAAGAAGCGCCTAAGCTAGCTGTATTTTCATGCGTTAGTCTGCGTCTTAGTGGTTGAGAATGAACAGGTCTAGTTGTGCGTCTTAATGGAAAGTGGGTGAGAATTGGGAAATGGTCTGTTATATCGGAAAGGACTATAAAATAATCTGGAGTGGGGAGAATGTTACAAAAAATATTGTCCAGAAGTGTAGCGGTTTTGTCGGCTACACGAGTAGGTTTGGAAATAAGAGGCAAGAAAGAGGCAGGAAAAATGTTTCAAGGAATTCATGAGATACATTGTGTTGTTTCAATAAATCAATGTTGAAATCGCCTACAAAGACAGCGTCCCTATTAGCGAGAGCTGGGTTGTTTATAGTTTCAGAAAGATAAGTTTTAAACATCGTTTGTGTTAGAGTTTGGACGTCTATACAAAACAGCAATAATCATATATTTACTGCCAGGAATATTAATTTCAATAAAAAGAGGTTCGACGGGAGAATTCATGATGTTAAGTTCATCACAAACGGTATACTCGTAGTCATGTGAAATGTAAAATGCTACGCCACCCCCAGTTCTGTCTTTCCTGTTATTTGTTATAAAATCATAGCCATTTAATAAAAAAAAGTTGTTTAGATTCATGACATAGCCATGTTTCAGTGAGACCAATTATAGAAAAAGGCTGTTTAGTCGAATTGGAAGAGTTGTTCAAAAGTAACTGAAGTTCATCAAAATGTTTATTTATACTTCTTATATTTACATGCATTATGCAGAATGTATCTTTACTGAAAATTTTTTGTAAGGTCTTTCACTTGATTTTCCGTAACATATTTAGAAGAGGGGTTTTGCACTATATCATAATCAAAATTTAATTCTAAGTCATTTGAGGACGAGTTAATATTATCAGCCACAAAATTATCATAATCAAAATGAGTATTCAGTATCAGTAGGTCTCAATTCATTAAAGAGGTCATCGTTATTCAAAGAAGTGAATGGAAAGTACGATGTGTCAGTCATACTAAATCAGTCAATATCAGAACGTGTTGTACTATAACTGGTTCAAGGTTTGTAAGAGTCATGGAATGGGCAGCCAAGCCAAACAATAGCAGTAGCAGAACAAGGAAAGAAAGACATGAACATAGAACACAGAGAGAGAAGGGACGAGAAAGCGCAGCGCTGTGAGTGCGTCTTAGTGCAGGGAACAGGGTCCATCGCACGGAGACCTCAGTGTGTGAAAGACGTGACAATGAGAGGAGAACGAGAACAAGCGAAAATATAGCGAAGGTAATTTGGGACATTACAGTGTGAAGCTCCAATTATGAAAAATAACATTTGTATTGAAATACACCTTTAAAAATATCGAAAGTGTTCGCAATAGTATTAGAATAGCCAATGAACAACAGCCAATAAACAACAGCCCCCCCCCAAAAAAAAAAATCGAATATACACATGTAAGTTAATTTTGTTCATAACTAGTGCATTCAATTTAGCACTGTATTTATATGATATACAGTATATACAATATGAAAGAAAAAAATCATGATATTGTATACATGCTATGATTCATGTCTCTAGTCAATGCATATAATTGAAGAAATGATGCAAATGACCACAGGAAAATATTAATTATGAAAGAAAATCATGATATTGTATACATGCTATGATTTATGTCTCTAGTCAATGCATATAGAGATGGTGCAAATGACAAGAAAATATAAATTATGAAAGAAAATCAAGTTATTGTATACATGCTGATTTATGTCTCTAGTCAATGCATATCATTGAAGAGATGGTGCAAATGATCACAAGAAACTATACATTATGAAAGAAAATCATGATATTGTATACATGCTATGATTTATGTCTCTCGTCAATGCATATAAATGAAGAGATGGTGCAAATGACCATGAGAAAATATACACTATGAAAGAAATTTTACAAAAATAAAAAAGGCATATGAATTAACAGAGGGAAATGTTAGGAAATTTTCCCCTGTTAATGCCTTTGGGCCATTCGATAAATATTCGGCGACTTAATATAGACAAAGTAAGCTCATAAAGTGTAAGAAGATATAAACAAGAGAAAGTTATTAAAAAAAAAAAAAAAGAGGGGGAAAAAATATTATGTTAAATTGGATGCACAAATTGTATAAATGGATGCCCTATGGAGAAATTGAATGCCCTAAATTGATCATGAATGCTAACTGGCCATTTTGAATGCCGATTGGTGATTTTGGCTGCCCTATCCGCGAAATTGAATGCCCTATTGATACTTTCTCATGCACTATGTGCGAAATTGAATGACCTATCTTTACTTTTGCATGCACTAAGTGCGAAATTGGACGGGAAAACCTAAATTTACTGCAATAATAAGGATAATGATAAATTATACTACTACTGATTATAATGATGATGATAATGATGATGGTAACAATGATAGAAATAATATAGGTTTTCCCGGCCAATTTCGTAAAATTGTCATCCGATTTCGTTTTATGTGCATTCAATTTCGTTTTTTTGAAGCGATGGAGTGACTGTGGTCAATCAATTTCATGTTAAGCGCTTTCAAATTAGTTTTTAGGCACGCGAATTAATGGTACAAGGTTCAAATTCGGATATAAGCATTCAGTTTCGTGTTCGAGCATGAATTTCCACATACTTTGTTCATTCAAATTAGTGGGGTGGGCGGGGTAAGCACTTTCACTTTCGTTTTCAATCGATCGATTTTCAAAATTGAGCATTCACTTTCGTAATACAGATACATGTAGAAGAAAGAGTGGTTTTGTGCATTTAATAACTGAATATGAATATGAATTTTGTCTTTCATTTCATCATCATCGTAATCATCTTCTTTTTTTATCATTATCTGAACCTCTTTCTTTCACTCGACATAGTTTTATGTGATTATCAATATAGTACATGTAAATCCTTTTCATCATGAGCATCATATTTGTTTTTGTGATTTTCATAATCATGTGTGATCCATATAATTTAGTTATGGAGTTGATATTCAGCCATCTATGGATTGGAGTGCCAAACGCCTCGCCATGACTTTTTAGGCCTGCAGTATGACGGTAGGGTCCGTGGAAGCGGGGAGCTTGAGGGCTGCAGCTCCCCACAATTTCGGCTAAAAAACAGAAACAAAACAAAACCTTATATCATTAAAACCTATATAATTGTATATTGCTCATTTCATAGGCTTGCAAAACAATAAAAAAAATCAAGGCTTCAGAGGGCTGCTGAACCTCTGCCGGGGGCCTTACAGCCCCTGGACTCCGCCTGTTTAAGTGTCAGCTCCCCCCCCCCCCCCCCCCTCTCCAAAAAACGTTCCGCGGCCCTTGATAACGGTATGCTCACGCTGAAAAGTCTGTGTTATATACGTCTCCTAGTTATTGAGATGTTTTGAACACTCAATTTGAAATACAGTAGAAGTAATGTAATTTTCAATGGCCAGATTTAATTTGAATGCTCATTTTATGAACTTGTTTGCCCATACCCGAATTTGAAAATTAGGAATGTGGTGGCGACGAAGTTGAATAACCACTGCCGAAAATGTAGGCGCATTTAGTGAATCAGAATCGGCTGCCACATTAGTTAATTTGAACGAGAAAAAAAGAATTTGAATGACAATATTTCGATGCATGAGCGTATTTGACGAAAATGAATGTTTCTGTATGTGAAAATGAATGACAAAACAATGAAATTGGCCTGAAAAACCTATAATGATAATAATAATAATAACATAATAATGCTTTCCCATGATTATGATTATTATTATTATAATTATCATCATCAGTAGTAGGCCTATATGATCATCATCATTATTACTACAGTGTAATGTCATTTGCATTATTACTTTTTGCCATAATCTAGAAATCTAGAACTTCACACTCAGTTTATCAATCACAAAAGCATACATGAAAATGAGGAGAAATTGGCCCCTCAAGCATTCTCATGGGGATATTTCATTGCATTGATACTGGGACAAGGTTAAAAAAAATAAAAATGGAAAGATATTCTAGCAAAAACATATTGAAAAAAAAAAAGATTGTGATTATTTTTTTCACAAGAAGACAGGCGACAGTTCATCAGAGGTCAAGTGCTCCATCTCACCTATCATTTGGATGAATTGGTTCCTAGTTGTTAAAATTGACGTCCTTTATCATGTTTATTACTGTTGTGTATTGTTTGTTTGTTTGCTTATATTTTCTTCTTGTATATGTTCAGTTTTATTCCAGTAAATCTTGCTTCCTAATTCTTTTTAATGTCTGTGGATTCCTTTGAAAATCAACTTCTGTTGAAAGGGCTATCCACCCTATATGAGGAAATAAATGAATACAAAATAAATGAAAATTTAAAAACGTGTAGAATGGGAGGCCGGTAGTCAATCTGTTACAAGGATGAATGAATGCACTGTTCATTCATCTTTAATTTGGAATTCATTGCAAAATCTTTGCGATGAATATTAGATTCATTAGAATCAAACGTAAAATGTTCCATTGGTCTTAGTACATTTTGTTCAGATCTAAAATTATTAGATCATGGCCATGGGGGGGGGGGATTTAATGTAACATTTCTTTTAAAATGGGCAAACACGATTTTTTTTTTCCCCCTCACGATGCATGAAAGTTGAGAATTCAGGGTTTTTTAATTAGCGAGAGAGAGAGAGAGAGAGATAGGGAGGGAGGGGAAAGAGAGAGAGAGAGAGAGATAGGGAGGGAGGGGGAAAGAGAGAGAGAGAGAGAGAAAGAATTGGGGGAGAGAAAAATGAAACTTTAATAGGATCAGCACAGACCCATGTAGGGATCCATCTCTCTTGAATTCACCATAATTATGTGTCTTATTTCTTATTACCTTCATTGCTACTATATATTGTTGTTGTTTGCTAATGTATTCTTTATTGGAAAGTACTAAATATGTTTAAACCTTTATATCAAACTTATCATGTTTTTCTTTTTAATTAGTAATAATAATGTAGTTTGTTGGAAAGGTGAACCAGTGTTTGGTTTTGTCTTGCTGCTGTCTTAACTGAGTGGATTATCCTGAAGGTGATGCTTACATATTTTGAACTAAAGAAGAGCATGCATGTTATGTGAGAAAATGTCTGCGACTTTCCAAAAAATTCAATTTGTGTGGATGTGATTACGATAGATAGCTGAATAAATTCTTCAGATGTTCTAGACTTTACAAGATAACAATTTTCAGCCTATTTTAGTAATATGAAAAAAAAAACAGCACATGCACCCCCAACAGCTTTTCTCCTTCATTTTTCTCCTTCAATTTTCTCTTTGATCAAATGAAATTCATAAATTTACGTATGTTTGATTATAATGAAAGAAGTAAAATAGCGATCAATTTTAATTTGTAATTTCATTACCGACCGTTATGTAAGACTAGTTTGCATAAAAGATTGAATTCCATACAGATCGAGAAAGAAATGGATCATCAATTTTTGTTATTTCAATAAATAGACGACTGATATTAAGACTAGTTAAAGCACCTTTATCTGACATTTTTTAATATCTAAGTAAATTATTCAGTTGTGTTTCGTGTCATCTGTAATTTTGCGTTAATATTTTCAGTACTTTAATTCATTATAAACGACTGATCTGCAAGACTACTTACATTTAGTTTTATTTGATTTTCAATTTGTTTCAATTTTTATTTTCAATTCAGACGACGGATGTGTAAGACTAATTTTCATTAATTGTTGATGAATTTCTATCCTTTAAATTGTATAATAAACGACTGATTTTGATTTTTTTTAAAATGTGGAATACTAGTTAGCACACCCCATTGAGAAGACACCCCCCCCCCCCCCCGCACACTTTCGGGACAAGCGGGAGGGGGGGGGGGGGTCTCTTCTCGAAAGAATGCGTTGAACGCGCCACCACGCACCACGCAGCACCCTTCCGGGTTAAGCCCTTTGTTCGGTATAAGCCCTTTGGAATGCGACGTGGCAGTGGCGGCGATTTCATGTCATGAGGGGGGGGGGGGGGCAGAAACCCGGAAGGCCTCGGCCAAAAATATGTTTCGGAAAGTGAGAGGGGAATAATTGATATTATGCGAGCGAGTGAAGCAAGCGAGCTAGAAATTATCGCAGAAATAATGAAAAGAAGCCTGATTTTGCCATCAAAATGCATTCTAGGGCTATAAAATATTTAAATGGTTGGCCTAAAGTTGGTCAGCTGACTCAAAATTGAAAAATGATATATTAAGCTTTGAAAATCGAGGGGGGGGGGACGATCTAGCTGTGCTTTTTAATATGTTCCTCATGTTTCACGTACTTGCATTTCTTTGTCAAACAATAATTGTTATTTTGTCATTATGTTTTTATAATGTTCAAGATTTTTGTTTTAAAATATTCTTTTCTTCTTTTCTTTCAGTGACATCAATATGTACAAACATAGCAAACAAATTACAATCATAAATTGACAATAGCTTTATACGTACGATGGTACCAGTAAAATCAAAGTAGAACAAAACATTTTATATACATAGGCTTGTAAATCATTTCAGTTAGCTAACAATGTAATTAATATAACTGGTCCTTTCTGCGTTTCTTTCACTGAAAGAAAGATTAAGAATGAAATAAGCAAGAAACAAAATAAAGAGGAAAGACAGAAGCACCCGCACATCCTAGCACAACGTCTAATCCCTCCCCTTCAGCCCTTCAGCCCCCCTCCCCCCACAACACCCCTTCCCTTTCCCGATCCCTGAACATACCCCTCGCAATCCGTGACTTACAAGAGCGTGAGAATCTGCAGACAACCAATGACGCAACAAAAATGTTCTTCCTCTCTTATCCGTAACATTTCATATTATAATCCGTCGGAAAAAAAAGACTCCGCAATTCACCGGAAATCAAAAGCCTCCCATTTTTTTCAAATGTAATGATAGGGTGTTACGATTAAGTGCTATCTTTTTTTCTTCAACTTGATTTCCTACTAATATTTCTTTCACTTCTTGGCTATTTGGAGGTATATTTCTCTTTCTACTTTGAAATATCAAATGTTTTAGTAACAGTATTACATGATTCAATAAATACGTCTTCCCTACATTGCCCAAAGGCACACCAAAAAATATTCCTTCCCAGTTCAAATCTTTTAAAATGGGCAAGTTAAGTGTATCGCCGATTATCTTCCATAGCGACTGAATGTGTTCACAATCATGAAATACATGACGATAATTTTCTACTTCCTTTTTGCAAAAGGAGCACAAATTACTAAGAGCCATGCCAAACCGATATAGATCCAGATTCGTATAAATAATCCCATGTAACATTTTGAATTGGAATTCCCTAAGTTTACTATTCAAAGTACAGTTCCTAGGTCTGAGAAAAATATTTTCAGTGTCTCTAATAGACAAACTAAATAATTCTTTTAGCCGGTTGACTACAGGGGGGACTTCTAGATTGCTGTTGAAAATAGTTTTATATAATCTTTTGGAAACGATTTCACTTACAGGGACAATTTTGTCCGAAATAATGAATAGAATCTCTTCCATATTTAATTCATTTTTCTTTTCTTCTGTTAAGTGCATTTGCCTTTTCCAACTGGACGGAATTTTCTCAAAAATATAAAGATAGTTTTAGCTGTCTAATTTCATACTTACAGAAGAAGATAAATTTCCCTCCTATATGTTGAGTACAATAATCAAAATACAATTTCCATTTCTTTTGGTGATTTCCTCCTAAGAGTCTCTTTACCCACATAATTCTCTGAACTTTGATAAACAATTCAAAATTCATCATTTTAAGTCCCCCATTCTTGTAATCAAGAAACATCGTAGTCCTCTTTACTTTGTCTTTTCCTCTCCATCAAAAGTCGAAAGTAATTTTATCAAGTTCATGAACAATCGAATGAGGAATTGGAGTAAGTGACGCAATGAACATTAACTTAGAATATATAAAAATCTTTAACAACTGAATTTTACCCATTAAGGTTAAGTCTCTCTGTTTCCACCATGCTAGAGATTTTTTAATTCTGCTCAAAATTTCCTTGCAGTTCATACTTTCTTTTACATGAATGTCCAAGCTGAAAAATACTCCTAATATTTTTACGAATGGTACTTTCCAAAAGGGGGTGCTCCTGGGCTTTCTTGATTATAATTACCTAGTAACATTACATATGTCTTTTCTTTATTAATTTTCAATCCAGATACACTTGCAAAACTTTCAAATATTATTTCTAAACGCTTCATCGACCCGAGATCTTTAACAAATAGAGTAATATCATCCGCATAAAGTACCTGTTTCACTTCTGTGCCTCCAAATTGCAAACCTAAAACCAAAACATCATTTCGAATCACCTGAGCCAGGGTTTCGATACAAAGAATGAACAAGTAGGGAGATAATGGATCTTCTTGTCTTACTCCCCTCTCGACCTTGAAATACCCGGTTGAATATCCTCCATTTAAAACACAACTAAGAGTATTGGTATACATGATATCAATCCATTTACGAAAGGATGGGCCAAAACCGAAAGAATATAACACATTTTGTAAAAATACATGTGAGACCGAATCGAATGCTTTTTCAAAATCAACGGAAACTAAAAAACCAGGTAAATTGTTATTCGAAGTATGAAATATCATGTAATCAATTAACCTTATGGCTTCACCTCTACTTCTGTTTTCCATATAACCTACTTGGTCTGGTGAAATTATTTCAACCAAAACTTCCTTCACTCGTATTGAGAGGACTTTAGCAAGAATTTTATAGTCGACGTTCAAGAGGGATATTGACCTATAATTCTTAATCATTAATGGATCCTTACCCTCCTTTTTAATTAAAGTAATTACAGCTTGCTTTTGGGAAGCCGCTAGTTCGCCAACTTGAAACGCTTCATTTAAAGCTGCAACTACCAGACCTTCAATAACCGGCCAGAAAATATTGTAAAATTCGACGGTTAGCCCATCGTTTCCCGGTGACTTGTTTAATTTAATTTATTCAGAACAGCTAAACATTCCCTTTCCAAAATGATTCCTTCACACATTTTCTTAGAGTCAGCACTTAATTTCGGCATGGTGTGGGGAAAAAACTCTACACTACTAACCGTATTCGTTCGTACACTTCCATAAAGTTTACTGTAAAACAGTTTAATTTCTTTAATAATTTCATTTTCATTACAACTTATCTCGCTACCCGTTACCTGTAACTTTCGAATTACACTTTTGTTTTATTTGATTGTAATAATTGACTAAAAAAGTGAGGGTTTCGCTCTCCATTTTCTTACCAAGAAGCTCTAGACCTGACCTTAAGCCCATCATTAATATAGTCATAACAACTTTAGAGTTCTTTACGTTTAGACTCTAATTTTTTGACTAAATCATCACTCACACTATTTATTAATTTTCTTTCTAATTCTTGGACCTCTTTTTCCAGGCCTTTTATTTTTCCCCTTCTTTCCTTTGCGATCTGCTTAGAATATCTTTGAGTAAAACTGCGTATCTTCATTTTCAAAAAGTCCCAAAGTAACCGCTAATCTTTCATTTCTGACTGTAACTCGTGTTTTTATTTAATTATGCTTTCTTTCATTTGACTGATATACAAACTATCGTTACAAAGACTGTTATTAAATTTCCAATAGGAAGCTTTTTTCTTCATAACATCACTCTTTTTGTTAAAAAGAAACAAATTAATAGCTGAGTGATCGGGCGCAACTGATGGAATGATTTCACATTTTGAAGTGAATTGTTTTAAACTAGACGATATTATCCAGTAATCTAATCGGCTTTGCATAAATGGTTTATTTTGTCTATATGAAAATTGACGTCGTAATGGATTTCTTTGTCTCCAAATATCAATCAAATTTAGTCGATCCATAAATTCTTCCATTTGCAAGTTAAACCTATTATGTCTCTCGTGAAGACAATTCCCCAAATAATCTAAATTAAAGTTTCTGGTCATATTGAAATCTCCCCCATTACTATCAAACTGTCTTCTGTAGTTATCTTATTTAGATTTAGACAACTCTTTCAAAAAATTGATTTGTTCCAATTCCTTATTTCTAGTTGGGAAATACACATTACACAAGACCACCTTTAATCCATGAAAAGAACATTGCATTAATATATATCGCCCATCTGTATCTTTTACTACTTCCTGCAACTGGAAATCCAAATAAGAATTAATTAAAACCAGAACACCTTTAGCATGATTTGAACCGTGACTAAAACATGGCCCCTCCCACATAGAACTCCATCTATCTTCTATATCTGCTGTACTATATGTTTCCTGCAAAAAGACAATATCAGCTTTCTTATCCTTGCACCATGTAAACACCCTTTCCCTTTTAGATGTGTCCCTGATTCCTTTGACATTTAATGAAAAACAATTACTAGAGAAAAAAATTGTCTTCGAGTTCTATCTGCATAATGTAAATGTGGGGCTTTGGATTCCCAAATGAAAGGCAAGAGTATATAAAAAAACAAAAACAAAAAAAGAAGAAGAAAGAGAAAAGAAAAAAAAATTCACTCAGCTGATCAAAATAAGTCTGCAGATTCAAATATATACAGTAATTGTAAAGCCCTCCCCCCCCCCCTGTCTACTCAAAATTTACCATACGACACCTCCATTATTATCGTCTTATCCTGTTATACCAGGTACCCGCTTAGAAAGAAAAAAAACAGATAAATAGATATAATAAGTTATACAACAATGATATCGATAATAATCAATCAAAATTCGTCATTTGCTCTTCCTCAAGATTAAATCAAAGAATGAAAATAGCTGCTTGCTTTTTTTTCTCTCTCTCTTTTGTGCTTAAAGTACCTCAACCATTTTGACTGAAAATAACTCAATCTTCTTATCCCTTTCCCGCAGCCACGTAGGATATATTCTGAGTTCTTCGGCTATTCTCTGCAATGAACCAATTTAAAAAAAAAAAGAATCATTATACAAGATAGTCAACATTAGATAAAAATATCAAAACGCAAACAACCTACACACAGCAACAACAACACACAACAACAACAAAAATGTGTTGCGGTATCATCAATGTGAGTGAAACTGTATAATGCAGATCTGCATGCCTGTATAAATCGTTCAACGGTAGGGTTCCCCCAATAATTGACTTGCTTCCAATTGCATCTTGAAGGGTACTATATCAACCCCGAGGGGAAAAAAAAGAAAAACAGAAAAAGTAGTATTGTATGATACCTCAAGGTAATGAAGATTCTTGATATGCAATAAATGAATCATGACCTGTCTTATTTGACAGTATTATTTTGTATTATACAATACAAAATGAATAAAACGGGTTTATCAACCTCGAACATTTAATGTGTGTGGCTTGTATTAAGTCACCTCAACCTCATAATGAATGCATTTTTTTTAAGATGAAAAGGCTACAATACATAAATATATACATGGACCAAGTCTCCCATCGACCTCAAAAGTTAAAGTATTGGGCTGGCCTGTCACACCCACTAAATTTGCATACTTTTCAATTCCGTTCATGCCTTTGATACGCACTATCGAGTGCAAATATCTTCATATCCTTCTTACAATCTTACAAAATAATGCAAGGAGTGATCACCTTGTCACCATATTATTCAAATAAGATGCATCTTTTATAAGTATATCAAAAGACTGATTTCAGCGGAGGTACAATGGCGGAATAGGAATGAAAATTCAAATGAGCTCATGGAAACGCCCTAAACACCATTGATGGAAGGTCTATCAACTCTGGGTAAATGCAAAACCCAAAACAAACAATAGAAAAAAAAACAACTTTGTATATGGACCGAAAGAAGGTCATCAACATTCTTGTATTCAATAACCTAAGATCACGATCACAATACGTTTTTCTGCATACCTGTCTTTTGGCATTGACTTCGTAGTGCATTAAGAATTATTTAATACAATATAGAAAATGAGCAAGTGACTGCAAATGTTAAGGTTTGTGGCTTGTATTAACAACAAACTTATAATGAATTCAATTAATTCAAATCAGATGTACATTAAACATGTTCAATGAGTAGAGACATGAAACATATATAGGCCTATCTTCAATTTGACCTCTAAAGTATTTGGGCTTGTTTTGGATCACGCCCACTATTTACTGAATAGATTTGCCTGTGCACCTTTCAATTCTGCTCATGCAGATGCGCACGAGTACAATATCCTTCGTTCAAAAGAGAGAAATCAAAGAAAGCATTGACCATTTTGTCACCACATTATTCAAATAAAATGTATTGCATACAATAAGCGTGTCAACGGATAGATTCTCATTATCGTAACAACAAGAAATGAGCAAGTGGTCTCCATGACTGCAAACGTTTATGGTATGTGGCTTGTATTATGTAACATCAAGCTTACAATGAATTCAGTTAATTAAAAAAAAATACATTGAACAGTTTAATGAGAAGAGACATGAAACAGATCTTCCATTCGACCTCTGTAAGTATTTCGGCTTGTTATGTCACGCCCACTATTTACTAATAGATTTGCCTGTGCACCTTTCAATTCTGCTCACGCAGATACGCACGAGTACAATATTCTTCGTTTAAAAAGAGAGAAATAAGGCACTGACCATACATCTTGTCACCCCATTATTCAAATAAAATGCATTGCATACAATAAGCGTGTCCACAGATAGATTCTCATTATCGTAACAACAGAGAGTACTTTGGCAGAGTATGCATAAATATGCATGCAATGAATAAGCACATGGAAACTACTGATTTCGAATACGGCTCATGGAAGGTTTGACTGAAGGTTTAACAACGTCAAAAGAAAAAAAAGTAGATTTGAAAGGAAGTAACAACATACTTGTCATGCTTTTTTGTTCACTAATCAAAAATCATAAGAGAAAGATCACTGATTTTTTTTTTAAACATACCTGTCTTTGACATTAACTTCAGAGTAAATTCAATTATTCTAAGCAATTGCAGAAATTTAGCAAATGGTCTTTCATCAACCTCGAACACTTAAAATATCACATCCAGCTTAAAATGAATTTATACATCCCTTACGTTAAGGTATGTGGCTTGTATGTCACATTAACCTTGTAATCAATGCAGTCATCAGGGTTACTAAAGATTCCCAAGACAATTTAAATGAGTATGTATAAAACAAGTCTTCCACCAACCTCAAAAGTTAAAGTATTTGGGCTTGTATCTTGTGACACCCACTACACTTTTTCAATAATGATTTTTCACACTTCTCAATTCTGGTCATTCATTACACACTTTCTTTTCATATTCAAAACGACATGGATTTGCACGATTTGTAGACAAATTATTAACAATAAATGAATCAGCGCATGAAGACGATTCGAACATCGGTGATGGAAGGTTGATCAACCCCGGGGGAAAAAAAGCATTGAGCTTTATGGACTAATATCTAACAGAAGTCATCTGTAAAATCAGCTTTCTTACCATTTAAAATGGCATTATTTTTTAATAGTCTAAGATTCATTATCAAAAAATAATGCGTACCTGACATCATAAAATAAAAAGTTATTCACAAATGCATGACATGATTAAACAGGTTTTTCATCGACCTCAAACGTGCAGTATTTGTCCCATCATTTGTTATCAAATAGCAAATACGTTCAATTAATAATAAACGATATAGGTCTTCTATCGACCTCGAACGTTTAAAGTATGTGCCTTGTAAATGTCACACCAAATAAATTAGAACAATTTTAAAGTTTGGAACCCAAGAGTAGATTAAATTAATGTCAGTATATCCTTTGTGAAACAAAAACGTGATGACAAGCAACCAAAGTATCAGGCCATCTTGTCGCACCTCTTTTCTTTTTCTTTCCCTTTCTTCACTTCTCCCTGTCCTTCCTTTTTCCTTTATCCTTCTCTTCCTTTCCCTTTTTTTTTTTTTTTTTTTTTTTTTACCTAAACATTCCATGTCATGCAAAAATCTTTAGATATCAAAAAAACATCACATAAAAAAACACAGAGACAGATGTCTTTTCCACATCAGGTTTCATTATAGGAAAAGAAAAAGAAAGAGTCATTTCATAATTTCCAGTTTCTTGGAATATCTTGTCCAGTCTATTCTAGCTGTTTCAAATCTTGATTTTATTTCACTCTTCAACTTGTCATAATTATGTTCACAGTTTCAATTTGTCAGTGTTCATCACCAAATAAAGATATTTTATCCTTTCTCTAAATTCATGTCCATTATTTGATATTTATAATTTTCCTTTCTTTCTTCTATCCAATTTATCCTAACCAGTTGGTGTCGTTTTATTTTCCATTTTCACAAAACTTCAAATCTTCACAAAAGTGATGAAAATAATAGGGTAATTTGTCCTACAGGTTTCCATGCCTGCCCACAAAGAATCAAGGCACTGCTAAAGATCAAGTTAAGATAATTCACGATAATTTCACTTCTCCCTGTCCTTTATTTTTCTTTCACCTTTCTCTTCTTTCCCCCCCCCCCCCCCCCCGCCTAAACATTCCCTGTCATGCAATCTCTTTAGATATCATCAAAACATCACACACACACACACACACACACACACACACACACAAAGCATAAATCTTTTCGACAGAATGACTTTTCCACAATCAGGTTTCATTATAAAAAAAAAAAGAAAAGAGAGAGAGAGAGAGAGAGAGAGAGTCATTTCATAATTTTCAGTTTCTTGGAATATCTTGTCCAGTCTATTCTAGCTGTTTCAAATCTTGATTCTCTTTCGCGGCTTCAACTTTTCATATATTCACACCTTCAACTTGCCAGTGTTCATCACTAAAGAAAGATATTTGATCCTTTCTCTAATTTCATGTCCATTATTTCGAATTTTCCCTTTTCATCTTCTTTGCAGGTTATCTTGATAAGTTGCTGTTGTTTTATTTATCATTTTAAAGTTTCAAATTTTCACAAAAGTGATGAAATGATAAAGGGTAATTATCCTACAGGTTTCCATGCTTACTTACAAAAAAATCAAGGCACTGATAAAGATCAGGTGAAGATAATTTCACGATTTCAAACCTCTGCTTACTTCCCTACTGCACCTGCCAAATCTCCTCCTGTGCCGGCGTTCTTTTGGGACCTCCTTCGGCTACTTCCATCGCGCCTCCCTCTGAAGGTTTACGGTGCATTCTTTCCCGTTTCCTGCCATTTCCACAAATCTCTTCTGATCCTCTCTGCTGAGATATTTCCCATCTACGAAAAGTTTCCACGGCTCCGCTCTAGAAAAGAAAGCAAGTCGTCCCTCATTCCTCGCTGCCTTCAGCGCTGGCATCTGTAAGCGTCGCTCATCTCTAAATCTTTTGGGCAAATCATCCATGATGTAGAAGGAGCTCCCCTTAAGTTTTGCGGCATTACCTTGAACCACAATCTTGTCGCTGTACCTTGCTTTAATTGGGCGTGGCCGTGAAGCCGGCGGGACTCTGTGTGCACACGCTGGTGTTCAATACGCTGAATCTGTTCATTGTATTTCATTGTTTCTAATTGTCACATGGCCCCTTTGAAAACCAGCCGAGAAGCTGAACTGGGCTTTTACCGTGTTTAAATAAATAAATCAAATCAAATCAAATCAAATCAACTACACCACACACAAAACTACTGAAACTATTGAACAGAAAAGCAGCAGCAGCGTAGTTTTATGGATGTAGAAGGCTTCACGGTACACCAAGTATTCTTTTCTTGAAGACAAGCGTAGTTTTACTTGTATATTAGGCATACAGCTTTCGGACCTGTGCTGACATTTCTCACGTAGTGTAAGTTCAAATTTTCATTTAATGGAGGGGATGGAGAGGTTCTTCTTCTTCTTGCTCTTCTAATTCATCATTAGCTTCTTCTGTAATCGGTAAGGAAGGGCCATGAAGGGGGGTGCATGATCTATACCCTTCCTTTCAACTAATCCTTTTCCTCACTTGTCTTTTAACAGTGAAGAATACTCTCATCTAGCCCCGCATCTAACTACATGCAACAGGATGGATCTTAATAAAATCCTCAAGATCATCAAAGAAAAGAACTTGCTGGCTGTTCGTTTCGAGCAGACCGACACCAATGGCACTGCAAGGTCCAAACTTGTTCCGGCTAAAAACTTCAAGGAAAAGGCAACGCAGGGACTCAATTTCATTCTATGTCACCTGTCCTTTGACGTCCAGCTCAATCCTGCACCAAATACAGGATATGCAGAGGAAATAGGCTACGGTGACGCTGTGATGTTTCCTGTCTTCGAAACATTTCAAGTACTCCCCTGGTTGGAGCGCACAGGTAAATTACTGTTCACCTCCTCCAGAGACTTATCCACAAAATCAGAGGGCATCCGAAGGTGGGGAGGGGGTAGAACGTGCCTGGGCAGTGCTGTACGTGTACTATTTTTCAGTATATTTGTTTTTCTTGACCAGCCAAATATAATGAGCATCCAATCCCATTTTGGATACACCACGGCCAACTTCTCCTTAAAGCAAAATTGATAAGACCCGTCTCTGTCACAACCACAACCCTCTAAGAACATTTTAGTTAGTCTCTGCTTTTGATGACATTTCTATCCTAGTAGGGAAGACCGGGGCTACAAGTAAAACTTTTGAAAGTTCTAGCCTTGAAATGAAATCGTTTTGTTGATGGGTTTAAAAACCGATGCGGTAATGTTCAAAGTGCTATTATCACACATAATACCATGATTTGATATCCAGTAGTTATCAACTAACAATGTGAGGAAAAATGAAAATGCCATGTTGCAACTTACCCCGTTGGTTAGGGGTAAGTTGTAACGCGTATTTAAAAAGAAACATCAAGGAAACAAAACATGATACTGATTTTGCTTGAATGTTTGAAACTGTTTGCCAGAACCTGCTTGATTTTTACCAATAAGTTTTCCAATGATTTAATATTTGCAAACTAATGTGTAGAAACTAAAAATGAGCATTCACAATGACAGCTGGTCATTTTCTTCTTCAAACACAATGAAAAAACATGTACAGCACAACTTTGAACGGGTTAATACGAACCAAGTATTTCTTCTTCAAATTTGTTTCCGCCTGCCTACTCTTTAATCTATAACGGACAATAATGCAGTGGTATAATAAGTATGTGAGTTAAGAAATAAGCCAAAAACTGACGTGTAACATGACCCCCAAATAAGTCAACAACAACATTTGCATAATTTGCATAAATCTGTGTGAGTATAGGATTTACAGCGCAAGGACAACTTACACAGAACGTTTAAACTGAACTACGTGCCAATTGTGTATGTGCGCTGATACGGAACTTTAATAGCGTTGTCAATCTTGTGAATTCACCCTTTGATGAAACGAAACAACCTTATACACACAATCAGAATAGGGATGCACATCCAGTTAGGGGTTTGTAAGACATGGAAATCATTTCAGTGTTATTTTTACAATTAGAAATCACATTTTTGTACTAAGAATCATGTTGATATCAACTTAATATGTGTAAACAACTGTGAGTGTACTTTTTTGCACCTAGAATGAGAGTAGACCTGCTCCTAATGAACCGGTATTAATGTGCGCAAGCAGGTTGGCAGCCTTCTTGTATTGTTTTAGTTCCTTTGGGGTGCCTCTTCGTGTAATGTTAGCTGTATGGATTAAATCAACGTAATTTGAACACCCAAACACCACAAGTATGTTTCCAATTCATTTGTACGTTTCAAAAAGATGGGTTTTTTTTTTTTTAATGTGATTGTTGCAGTCATAGAGTGCATAATGATGTACATATGTATTTATTTAACTATAAGACTTCGTAGTTTGTTAAAATGCGGGAGCCCAAATATTTTCAACCACTGATATGTGATTCTGTGCGTGAACGCTACTTAATTCCGACTAGAATATGGCTGCAGTAAACTTTTTTTTTAAATGATGGGCCTAAACGAAGAATAGGCCTATATACCGCTGTTAGTACCATTCTGAATGAATGTAAGACTAAGTTTTCAATCATTTGGTTAACGAAGTTGACATTTCCTTGATTTTCGGTACTTAACCCTGACCTGTAATTGCAAAAATATGTTAAAACTCTATTCTACATCCTTACAAAACCCCTATTTTATGGAAGTATCACACATCAGTGTACCCCGTTTCGTTTCATCAAAGGTTGAATTCACAAGATTTACAACGCTAGGAAAGAACGTTCTGTGTAAGTTGTCTTTGCGCTGTAAACCCTATACTCATACAGTTTTATGCAAATTATGCAAACTGCTCAAGGTTGATGTTTGTGCAACCAAGCTGAAAATGTTCAAAAACTACATAGGAACCTAAATCAATGAAAAAAACTTAAACGGAAAGAACTTTTCTAGGTCTGTAAGTTGTTAAACTGACTAATTACTAGCCATGCTAGTCAAGGGCTCGAATCCCTGTGACGCTGCTAATTTTTGTCGTTATGAAATTGATGACAATGATGTTTATTCCGTTGACAAATAGTTAAAGTATGATAGCTATTCTTCAATCAGGTCGCTGATAGACGATCTTCATTGTCACCCTCAGGGGCGTAACAGGTACCTGTTATCAGGGGGGGGGGGGCAGAGCCCAAAACTTCCCGGTAACTAGTCTATGTCTAGAATCTGTGCCTAGCTAGGACTGAATTTTAGGAGGACGATAGTGCTCCACCGGCGTAAATCCAATTAAAGGAGTGGGGGATGAAAAACTTTTTGAATAATTTTTTCCCCTCTCACACACAATTTGATGTCTATTTTGCGAGCGAGCGAGCAGAAAATAACCACTTTTCCTATTTGGAATCGCATTTTCAAATAAAAATTCTAAAATAATTATGACGAAAGAGTAAAAACGAGCGAGCCAAAAATAACCACTTTTCTCGATTTTGATCGTATTTTCGGATGGAAATCCTATAGATTTTGATGAGCGAGCCAAGCGAGCGAGCCAAAAATAACCACTTTTTTGTTTTCAATAGCATTTTCAAATAGAAATTCTAAAAAATGCTGGTTGTTTATGATAGATATTCAGAATTTTTACTAACTGATTAATTAAAATATATTTTCTTCCTTAAAAATTGTGTCTGCATGGGGGGAAATTTGTACACACCATTCCCCCTCTCTCCCAAGTGGGGGTGATAGATCCCCCCCCCCCCGGAATTTACGCCAATGTAGGGCTCCCTAGAGGGGAGGTTGCAGGGAGGGGGAGTTTAGCGCGGAAGCTCCGACGTTTTTTTGAATTGTTAGTTGTCGGTAATTAAGTCTATCTTCTGCGGCGCAACTAGGATTTTATTTTAGGAGGACGGTAGTGCTCTCTAGGGGGGAGGGTGCAGGGAGGGGGGAGTTTCCCCCCTCCCGCCAAAGCGCGGAAGCTCCGACGTTTTTTCGCTGTCAGTTCCCGCTCTTCTAATGCTCTCTGCCTGTTATCGGGGGGGGGGGGGGGGGGGGGGTGGGGATACGCATAGCCAAAAATTTCCCCGGTAATTAAGTCTAGAATCAGTGGTGTAGCTAGGATTTCATTTTTGGAGGACGATAGTGCAAAGCGCGCTCCCTAGGCATGCTAGGGGGAGGGTGCAGGGATGGTGATTTTCCCCTCCCGCGCGAAGCGCGGAAGCTCTGACTTTTCTTTGAATTGTTCGTTGTCTGTTTCCGGTCTCTTACATTCTCTGCCTGTTATCGGGGGGGGGGGGGGCAGACCCGAAAATTTCCCGGTAACTAAGTCTAGAAATAAAATATGCGGAGGTGAGCCCGCACCGCGAGTTGCTTTTTGCGAAGCCCTTAGCGGTGGGGCCCAGGGTTCTGGCTTAGGGCCCCTGCTGAAAGCCACTCCCTGGACCCCCCGGAAACTCTGGGATTTTGGTACTAAATTTTCCCTCATTTCTTTTGTTTCCCTTTGCTTTCTTCTTTTTTCCTCCTTTCCCTCTTTTCCCTCTCTCTCTCTTCTTCTTTCTCCCCTTTTTCCTTTTTTCTTTCCCTTTCTCCTTCTTTCTTTTCCTTTCTTCCTTTACTTTTCCTTTCTTCTTCTTCCTTTCCCTTTCTCCCTTCCTTTTTCTTCCTTTCCCTCCCTTTCATTTTTTCCCGGTGGTCTGGTGGATTTTCCCGCTGAAATCCTTCAGGGGGGGCACTCTGCCCCCCCCCCCCCTGCCCCCCCCCCCCCCGGTTGTTACGCCACTGGTCACCCTCACTTCAGAGTCATCTCAAAAGTACTGCCCTCTCGCGTCGGGCGCACTAGTACTGACGGGAAAAAAAATTGCGCCAAGGTCCAGGGTTGCCTTTTTCATAATCATATAGGAAAGTAACCAGAAAATCACTTGAAATATGTAAAAAATGCAATAAGGTCTGCATGCACGCGACGTGCCACGGCGTGTGCTATGCATGAATTAAGCCCTGGGGAGCATTTCATGAAGAGTTTTGTCAGTGATTTTCACTGACAAATGTTATGCTGAAAATCGTCGCATCTGATTGGCTGAGAGCGTTATTAGTCAGTGAAAATCACCGACAAGACTCTTCATGAAACGCTCCCCTGGTCTATCGGATGCATAGTCGATCTAAGCATTCACATAACGGGAATTTGAAGCTGTTCGAGTGCCATGGACCAATATATTTTGTGAATAATTGGTCCCCTTCCTGTTTATCAGGACATGTGTGTCAAATTGGAAGTATAAAATTTCCAAACTAATAGTGTTCTAAATCTATTTTCTTATGTAAAATTAATCGGAATGAAAAGGGCAGACCATGGATCCTACCCCTATCACTAGTGGTAGGGTCCATTATCGTCGATTTATTTTGTTGTTGAATTGGGTTTTTTATACAGACGAGTATCAATCAAATATGATTATTTACGTCTGGGACCGACCTTTAACGTCACCATCCGAAAGACGTGGCAAATGTTGATTCATATCTTGCCAAAGGACATTAGTGCCGCGGCAGGGATTCAAACCCCGGATCTTGTGGTTCAAGTCCAGAGACTTATCCACTGAGTCACAACCTGGTCACAACACCTCTGACGCTGAGCGGCTGGCGCGTTTCCGTTTTACATCGTAGCCAAGGCAGTTTTTCGATTAATTGCATCAAACGCGCTGGTTTCAAAGTCTAGGTTTCGTTTCAGCCAGAGATTCAGCTCTCCTACCACTTAGGTGCACGCGGCGATCGTGTATGTGTACAGAGAGAATAGATGAAAGAAAAGGCAAAAGAGTACAGAAGGAAAAGGGGCCTTCAAGGAACTGAAGGCGAAGAAACAGACGAGAGGATTGCCAAAAAAATGTAAAAAGAAAGATATGCCTAGAAGTCCATAAAGAAAAGGGAAAGGTATTAGATAAAAGAAAAAAAAAACACGAAGAAATAGTGAATTCTGTATCCTCTGTTCTTCATGTATTTCTTTATTCTTCCTGTCATCTATCCTTTCCCATGTCCTATGTTTTTATTTGTTCTTCCTTCCATCTAGCTTCTTCTCTCTACCTATGTATTTCATTGTTTGTTTTTTTTTTCTCCTTCAGATAAGATCAGGCTCAGCCATAGAACTCTATGGGCTCAGCTCGTTCGCGCACATTTACAATGTATGATATATATGCAGTGGATATCTTGGCTGTCGTCTATACGTGCGCTGAGGACTTAGACTTTTTCACCAGAGCACTTGTAGGATTTTTTCGCGAAAATGCCTAGGCAACGGTGTAAAACGGAAACGCGCGAGCGGCTGACGTGACGCTGATGCTCCCAATTCTTAGACTCAAATCCAGAAACTCGCAGGTTGTCGCTCAATAGGCCTATCATGTCAAACTATTTATGCAGGCTTTATGGTAAACTTAGGGAAGTGCATGAGAGCATGAATTTGAGTATAGGGGTATGCCTAATTTTATTTCCTAGGTAGATACAATTTGGCTGTGAAATTTGGCCGTGAAATTTGTCTGTGAAAAAAAATAGTTTGGCCGAATTTGGCCGTAAAATATGTTGAGTTTGGCCGTGAAGACTAGCGACGATCTGGCAACCCTGCCCCGGTCTCCCCTGCACATACTCCTAATATCCTTCAATGTCGGTAACCTCAATGACCCTTTTCGTGATTTCATCCTCTTGTTATCTGCTTCTTTGAAAAGATACTTAATGACAAACATTAAGATATTAATCACAAGTTTGGAGAAAACTGACTGAAAATTGAGTGGTGGAAATGATTTCAACTGTTATACTCTGAAAGTCGTAGGTTGTAACAAGGTTTATTTTGGTAAATAGCTTGATATAAGCATAGATGAAACTTTTGGGGCCGATGACTACTGAAGAGTGAAGTGTAGACGCACGAGCTCCCAATTAGCACGCAAAAACCTATTCAACTGAAATTTACGGCACGCCAAAGTCCGAACCTAAGAAGTGGAACCGGACAAAAGGCCACGGCCGAAACTTCGGGGACACAAACCGACACATCCAATGTATCGGATGAGCCTTCATTGGACTTCGAAAATTATGTCAGAAGGGGCATTGCAGATTATAAAGTCTATGTGTGCAGGTTTTGAGAAAGCTCTGGATTTCTTAGGTCAGGACTGAAAAGCTAGAGAAACGGATGTCTCCGCTAGAGAAGAAAGTTCAGGAATTAGCCCTGATAGCAGACGGACGTCTTTAAGACGTCAAGAACTGGTCATAAACTGGTCCACACGTCATATGTCGTATACACGACTATTTTATGACAACCTTATGACGTCTTTATATAACCAAAATTTTCTCAAATATATATGACATATATTTTACGTCAAATATTTACCACTTTTTAACGTCTTTTTTAAAGACCAGAATAAGACGTATTTTTACGTCAATTAATTCCCACTTTATAACAGCTTTTTTCAAGACCATAATATGACGTGTTTACGTCAGTTTTACGTCGTGATATGACTGTAATAGTTGATCGTGCTTCATGAATAGACCAATTTCACCTCCGGTTTATGTATTTGGCTTCTATCGGCGACGCCATTGCTGCGGTGGGCAAGCGCGCTGACCACGATTAGTGCCGTGTACAAAATGAATGTAAGATATGAGATATGCCCCGATATTGTTCCATTCACTTTATTCTAGATCAATAAAATAAAGCATGGATACATGGGTAGATGAGGTAAGACAATGGTCATATCTGACGGATGAAGGTATGGTGTATTTTTGTACTTTCGATGGTTTTTCTACTTAGTTTTGTCAGTAAAAGTTCGATTGCAGCATAGAAGCCGTAGTAACGGGAGCCCTAAATCTTACCCTGTTTACAAAGTCATGTTTTCACTCATTAAATTTTACGCCAAAGTACATAATGATAATGTTTCTTAGCTTCAAAGTCCTTTCTGTTGATGTTTTTACCCACTGGCGACGAATTCCTTCACATTGCTTACAGAAACCTGTGTAGGGAGTACGGCTTCTCACACAAACAGGCTTCATGAGTCAAAAGCGAGTGAATTTCGCACTCATTTAGCTTCCAATTTTCAAACTTTCTCTAATTCTTGTGGCATTTGAGCACCGCATAGCTGCGACCTGAACTTCCCTGATAATTTCTCATTGCAAATATTAAAATAAATCTGCATATACTGGTCAAAATAGACAAAAAATCGAACGAATGTACATAACGCGCTATTGACTTGTGTACTATAAAAGTTGGAGCGCCCACCGCAGTATGTCGAACTGTGTCGAACAGTCTGCTGCCCTCTTGCGTTGTGAAATTGGTCTATATTCATGAATGACCAGAAATGACTAAACGTCGTGAAAAAAAGGAAGTTAACATATGAATTTTAACATTTTATTCAATGATTGCACTGCTGATTTAATGAACAATGTACTTCCATGTTGAACACCATTCAGTTAATGTCATGGGCAGGGTGTTTCAGAATGTATCAAGAAATTGTAATTTCTAACTGTTTTTTTTTTTCAAGTACTACACTACAGTCCATATATATAGTAATGTCGATACAATGCATCAGTAGTTAGGTATAGGATGTAGGATGTTAGGATATAGGGCTAGTATAGGACGATCTATATAGGCTAGAACATTAACAAAGAGAAAACGTCATAATGTTGAATGCATTCTAAAATATTTCATAAACCAGCTTTGAAGCTTTGACGTCTTTATGATGTGATTTTTACCAGTCTGTGAGCTTCCTTTGGGTCGTAAAGACGTCATAAAGACGGTTTTTGAGACCAGTATGATGTAAAATTGACGTTAAAATATGACGTCTTATTTTACGTCGTGTGCTGGACTGCTGGTGCAAAGTATCGTCTTAAAGACGTATATATATATTACGTAAATAAGACGTATGACACGACTTTAAAAAGACGTAAATATGATGTTATTCTTACCAGTCTCTGCTATCAGGGAGAGATTGCTACCAAACAAAACACCCAAGCCATAGAGAAGTCAGTGCTAGCAGAGAACAAGCTTGAAAGGTTTTCTTGCAGGAACAATTTAAGAGTGGTAGGACTGCCCATGTCTCATCAGGAGAAAGGGATGGAAGTAGCTACATCTTTCCTCGAGAAATACTTTGACATGCAATCCCCTCGAATAGAGAGAGCTCATCGTGACGGCCGAAAAGTTGGAGATAAGCCACGCCACCTACTCATCAAGATGTTGTCTTATCAGGATAAACGCTTCGTGCTTTCGCAGCAGCGGAAAAAGTTGGAGAAATACCCTTTCTACATCATCGACGATTTGACAGCTATAGATAGAGCAGAAGAGAAAAAATGGCAAAAAGATGTGCAGGAATTATTTAACGCGGGAAAGCGACACTACTTCTCAGCCGGAAAATGGAGTGACAGCAGCGGTAATTTGGCTTCGTTTTAGGATAATTATAGCAGCGTGCAACTACCCCACAAGTACAAGCAACACTTGTTGTCGACCAGCACAGCCACACCCGGCAAGATGGTGACCAGCAGCTACATCCCGACATTACGAAGCCTTCGACTTCGAGCGCTAACCGTATTACAGCGGAGATTCATGATGAGCAATCCCAAGTTCAGTGAGAGTGAAAAGGTGACAACCCACTTCACCGAAGGCCCGCGAGACCGAAGGCCCGTGAGGCCGAAAATAGCAAATTGTAATCTATGTTATCACACCGCTCTGACCAATTCCTGTGCCAGAAGGAAGTTTAATAAGTATTAATATAAAGGGCGGCGAATGTTTTTCATTGAAGGTGTGGAACATCCGGAAACGAGGACTAAACATGCTAAAGGCAGTGGCGTAACAGCCGGGGGGGGGGGGGGGGGCAGGGGGCACTCTCCCCCCCCCCCCCCCCGAAGGATTTCAGCGGGAAAATATACCAAACCACCGGGAAAAAATGAAAAGGAGGGAAAGGAAGAAAAAGGAAGGGAGAATGGGAAAGGAAGAAGAAGAAAGGAAAAGAAAGAAGAAGAAAGGAAAAGAAAGAAAGAGAAAGGGGAGAAAGAAGAAGAGAGAGAGAGGGAAAAGAGGGAAAGGGGGAAAAAAGAAGAAAGCAAAGGGAAACCAAAAAAAAAATGAGGGAAAATTTAGTACCAAACCCGGAGTTTCCCGGTGCTCCACTCCCTGGACAACCGCAGTGGCTTTCCCTGTAGACTCCCATCAGGTCCCCTAATCCAGAACCCTGGGCCCCACCCGCTAAAGGCTTTGCAACAAGCAACTCGCGGTGCGGGCTTATCTCCGCATATTCTATTTCTAGACTTAGTTACCGGGAAATTTTCGGCTCTGCCCCCCCCCCCCCCCCCCCCCGATAACAGGCAGAAAATGTATGAGACCGGTAACAGACACCGAACAATTCAAAGGAACGTCAGAGCTTCCGCGCTTCGCGCGGGAGGGGAAAATCACCATCCCTCCACCCTCCCCCTAGCATTAAAGGAGACATAATTATTTCATATACCGATAGCGCATTATTTGTGATGAAGGCAAATACGATACGAGAAAAGTCGGTCTCGCGGGCCTTCGGTCAAGTGGGCGGACCCCAGTGAAAAGGATCAGTGAGTAGGAAAACCACCAAAAATATGGATACAAAAGGCATCCTATGTTATGCAGAATTAATGTGCTGATTGGGAGTCACATGTCATCGTCAATAAGATTTTCATTTTGCCTGTGAGAAGTGCATTTACTTTTCTTTCATGACAATTTATAAATACTTAAAAGGACAGGCGCGAACACGTTTACCAAGCTACGTTTCGAAAGATTCGAATGAAGTCTTTATGTTTAGCATCCATGCTCTTTCTTTTCCATATGAAATGTGTTGAATGTGATATACATGCGTATAAAGATTCTTTGATGGAACATGCTCCTTAGATTAGTTCAAACATAGGAAGTTTCAAACAATAATTGTCTCCAATATTTTTTCATTGTTACATTTGCTCATTGCAGTTAGCATGATTAGGTCAAGTCTTAAAATTTCAATATCATATCCAACGATGGGTATTACAAGCAATAACAGCAGAGAAATCTCAATGCTATCTCTCAAAGTTATACTTCCAAACAACATTGATTCATAATGTGAAATGTTTTTATTTCAAAGGGATGGAAAGTAATACATGTAATTCAATATACATTTATACCTGGAATACAATAGCTTAGTCCAAATAGACTTTACAAGTCAGGTTTCAAAAGGTCAATGTTTTATTCAGTGTTTGGAGTTAGAAGTAAAAAAGATTGAGAAATCTCAAAGCTACCATTTAAAATCTTTTTTGAAGTCTAGCTTCCAAATAATGTTGAAATTAGTCTTCCAAAGTCAGGGCTCAAAATCTCAATGTCATATCCTATGCTGGGAATCAGAAGCAAAAATGGTAGAGAACTCTCAAAGTTACTTTTTAAGGTTTTTATTGAAGTCATGCTTTCAATCAATATTCAAAGTTCTTCTTCAAAATGTGAAATGTTTATATTTTGAAAGGATTGAGAGTAACATTTTAGTAGAACATTTATACTTAGAAAAATATGCTTGTGAAATGGCAATCCGGGTAACATATTTTTTGAAGTTGTTCAGAACCTTTGAAGTTAACATTTTGACTCTAGGAATAACCATACACTTTTCTGTACATAACCATACGCTATGCTGTACAAATGGAATACATGTACACATACATGTATGTGAGGAAGTTTGGCTGTAGCCATTTTAGATGCACTGGCATGCAGGTGCCAGGTAAAAATGTCAGAGGTAAAAATGTCAGAGGAAAAAATGTCAGAGGTAAAAATGTCAGAGGTAAAAATGTCAGAGGTAAAAATGTCAGAGGTAAAAATGTCAGAGGAAAAAATATCAGAGGTAAAAATGTCAGAGGTAAAAATGTCAGAGGAAAAAATGTCAGAGGTAAAAATGTCAGAGGTAAAAATGTCAGAGGTAAAAATGTCAGAGGTAAAAATGTCAGAGGAAAAAATATCAGAGGTAAAAATGTCAGAGGTAAAAATGTCAGAGGAAAAAATGTCAGAGGTAAAAATGTCAGAGGTAAAAATGTCAGAGGTAAAAATGTCAGAGGTAAAAATGTCAGAGGAAAAAATATCAGAGGTAAAAATGTCAGAGGTAAAAATGTCAGAGGAAAAAATGTCAGAGGTAAAAATGTCAGAGGTAAAAATGTCAGAGGTAAAAATGTCAGAGGTAAAAATGTCAGAGGTAAAAATGTCAGAGGTAAAAATGTCAGAGGTTGAAAATGTCAGAGGTAAAAATGTCAGAAGTAAAATGTCAGAGGTAAAAATGTCAGAGGTAAAAAATTAATGTCAGAGGTATGCCAGATTTGGAAATGTTTAAGTGACATGTTTCAGGTACGAATACCGTATTATAGAAATTATGGGCAGTGGGATATATTCCAATATTTTCTGTAAACATACTGTATCTATACTTGAATGCCCTTGTCTAATACTGTTTTCACACCAAGGTACGGTCGCTGCGACCGATGAAATCATAATGTGAAAGCATTTCATCGGTCGCTGCGACCGATCGTTTTGGTCAAAAACGATCGGTCGCTGAGTACGGTCGCTGAGGTACTTCAGCGATCGATCGCGACCGATGCAAGCTAGATGTGAAAGCACATCGTACTCAGCGACCGATCGAAATGCAATGACCCCCATACATGCCTACGCACTATCTCTACTTCCGCTTCCGGCTAGGTCAGCTATACGGCGACCGATCGCTCTGGGCCTGACCAAATTTTGACGGAGGTGTGAAAGCACGTCCGATCGGTCGCTGGGTACGGTCGCAGCGACCGGTAGCAGCGACCGTACCTTGATGTGAAAGCAGTATTAGCCATTTGGAAATAACTGTTATGGCGTTGGCGGAGTGAACGTTCTGGTATGCGCGCATTGCCCTCGTTTTCACCGCGGGGACGGGCATTGTAAAAACGATGGTGGGAAAAAAACTGGGTTGGAAACACGAGTAGCTGACCACACACATTCCACACGACTGCGCAATTTTCATATTTACGTTCCTCTTCATAAGCTCCCCCCCCCCCCCCCCACTCCAATAAAGCGTGGTATACGTGAACGAATGCTTCAATATTATTGTCTTTATTGTCATTCCACTTAAGATCATAAATCATTTAGATATAATCCTGTAACTTAATTAATCTCACAAAGAAAATAATGAACATCATCCCACGCTACATTTCTTACCCAAAACGCACGATTTACGTATCGCTTGCTGAAATTGTCATAAATATGTTTCACAGTGCAATCGTGTCAAGAGGCAGAATCTTAAACACAGAGAGGGAACTGGGCATTCGTTTGCTGCTATATTTGGAGTCAGCTAAACAAGTGCTCGGAAGATCAAAACACTGTTGGGCAATGCGCACATACCAGGATGTTCTCCCGGCCAAAACAAGATTGGTCTCATTAGGTGGTTGAATGGGGCAGCATTATCAATTTCACATCAAATGAGTAAGACAGGAAGGCCAGTCGAATGACTGAACATACACACTTTTACAGAGAGCAGTATTATTGTGATCACTCCATTTATACAGTATGAATCCTTTTTTAATATCTCGTGCTCTTCCTAATTTCAAATTCAATATTCTTTACCTGTAACACGTTCACTTCGGCATTTTCAGAGCTGACATTTTTATCTCTGACATTTTTTTCCCCTGACATTTTTACCTCTGACATTTTTACCTCTGACATTTTTACCTCTGACATTTTTACCTCTGACATTTTTACCTCTGACATTTTTTCCTCTGACATTTTTACCTCTGACATTTTTACCTCTGACATTTTTTCCTCTGACATTTTTACCTCTGACATTTTTACCTCTGACATTTTTACCTCTGACATTTTTACACCGAACCGGTATGCATGCGTGGTTGTTGAACTTCATAGCTGCCTTTGTTATGCATAGTCCTTGTGAAATCGACAAAGTAAAATATTTGGAGCCACCAAACATCTGTGTTAACACTCCTTACGACCTCATTCAGTTCAAAATGAATCAAGTGAATTATCCAGCCACTGTCTTTTATGATAGATTTTGTATGGATGTCTTCATCATCCTGTTGTCATTTTTTGACTATAGCTATTTACAAGTATTGCTGTGACTGTGAAAGTATTATCATTTAACTGTCGTGGACTAGGAAATGCTATGAAACGAAGAGACATCCTTGCATATATAAAATCTAAAGGAGCACAAATATATTGTTTACCAGATACACATTTTGTTCCCGAAATATGTGTTTCAATGAAGAGGGAGTGGTTGGTTAAATGTTATTTTTCATATAACAATTCTTACTCTAGAGGAGTGGCTGTTATGTTTGACCAAAATTTCGTTGTAGAGGTTAAAAAGGAAAAAATAGATGAGAAAGGTAACTTTATTATACTGAGCCTTTGTATTGGAACACTGCAAGTAACATTAATTTCTTTATATGGTCCAAATGACGATACTCCTGTTTTTTTATGACGAACTAAAAAGATACACGATTGAGTTTGATGACCCGCCTGGAATCTGGTGCAAGATTTTTATCTCGATACTTTTAATTACATTAGACTGAACAACAAAGAAGCAAGGAAGAAGGTGATAGAACGTAAAAATGATTTGGATTTGGTAGATGTTTGGCGTGAACATAACGTTGGGGTTCGAAGTTATACATGGAGACAACCCACCCCATTAAAACAGAGTAGACTTGATTATTTTTTGGTCTCCTCTGATCTCTTTTCTTTAATCACAAAAACTGAACATTTTTTTTGATATAAATCTGATCATTCTATAATCAATTTAGAATTTGAATTTGATAAATACCAAAAATGTTTTACTTATTGGAAATTTAACAATGCTTTGTTGAAGGATGGGGAATATGTGGACGTTATCAAAAGAAAGATAAGAGAAGTAGTAGTACAATATGCAGATAAAGAATGTATTCAAGGTAAAGAATATGAAGAGATGAGAAAGGAAGATATTTTGTTTTCTGTCAATGAACAGTTGTTATTTTATACTCTTCTCATGGAGTTGAGAAGTGCGACTATTTTATACTCGTTGAAAAGAAAAAGAGAGAGTAAGGAAGAAAAAAACAAGATTGAGAAGGAAATTTTTAAATTAGGAACCAATATGACTTCGGAGGAAAGGACCTCAACTATCGAAAAGATACGTATTTTGAAAGAACAATTAGAAAACATCATTAAAAATGAGCAGCAAAATTCGATTAATTACAATAAAATACAAGAGATGCAATTTGGAGAAAAGCCTTCAAGGTATTTTTTAATTTAGAAAAACAGAGATCAGTAGAAAAGACAATAATATTGTAAGATTGATTGATAAAAACAACTGTTTGATTGATCAACAGGAAGATATTTTGCAAGAAGTATTTCTTTATTTTAAAGATTTGTACACATTTCAACCAATATTCAAGAGAGGCTGTAAGATTGCGATGATTCCTTCGAATAAAGTAAGCAGATAATTTACACCACATGAAAGTGAGGTTTTAGAGGGGGACATATGTTATTCGGAAATACTTAATGCAGTTAAACAGATTAAAATTGGTAAAGCGCCCGGTCAAGATGGCTTTACAGCTGAATTTTTAAAGTACTTTATTAATGATAAAGGAATTTATTTGTGGCGAAGTGTGAAGTATGCTTATTTGACTGGCGAGATATCTCACAAAACTTAGGTCTTATAACTTTAATCCCTTAAGGTACTTTAATGCTATTAGATTTCGAAAAGGCGTTCGATAGTATTTCCCATGCTTTTATTCAAAAGGTTTTTTCGTTTTTTGGAGTGGGAACATCTTTTCAGAGATGGGTGGATGTCAAGCGTTATTGTCAATTCTCAATTGTCACATCGATTTAACATTCAAAGGGGCTGTAAACAAGGGGATCCAATTTCTCCTTACCTTTTCATTATATGTGTCGAAGCTCTTGCACTATGGATAAAAAATTCAAACCAGTTTGAAGGAATCCGCGTAAACAAAATAGAATTCAAAATGCTTCAATATGCCGATGATACGGCTTTGTTCATTTCTGGCTCTAATAAGTCTTTTCAAAAAGCGTTGGAGATAATTTGTTTGTTTGCTCAATTTACTGGACTTAAACTCAATTCACAAAAGATGCAAATTAGTTTTTTGGGTAACCTGAAAAAGACAAATTTTAGACAATGAAGTAGAAGTAAACTTGATAAAGGATACTTATTTCCGTTATCTTGGTACAGATTTTCATGTGAATATTGATAAGATCCCCGATTTCAGTTATGATAGGATTTTTGATAAATTGAAAAGACAGATGATTTCATGGTCGAAGAGAAATATTACACCTTTGGGTAGAATTACAGTGGCTAAATCTCTTTTATTGCCACAATTTAATCATCTTTTTCTATCAATCCCCAGTCCATCTGCTCAACTCATGAAAAATATCAAAGTTTTTTTTTTTTCAATTCGTATGGAATGGAAAACCAGAAAAAGTTAGTAGGGAACAAATACTTGGTACATATACGAAGAAGGGGGATTGAAAATGATAGATATAGAATGTTTCAACAAAGCATTAAAATTGACATGGTTGAGAAGATTTCTTTTAAGAAAATGTGATGACGTAGAAAATTTATAGGGATTTTTTTTTTAGGACAGCCTTTCCTCCTATTTTATGGAGACGAATATTTTTATATCAGAAAAAATTAGTAATCCATTTTGGAAAGAAATTTTTCCATGCTGTTTTTGATATTTAAAAAATCTGAAAATATAAATTGGTTAGCGCAACCTTTATGGAAAAATAGTAAAATACAAATAGATGGAAAGTCTGTTTATTTCAAACAGTGGCAAAATAAGGGTATAAGATTTATTAATGATTTAATAGATCGAGAAGGAAATATTATATCTTTAACTGAATGTGAATCTAAGTTTGATTTTAAGGTCAATTTTTCGCAATATTATTCAATATACCAGGCTCTAAGATGTGCGTTAAATCGAAACTTCCAAAACCTAAGTCATAGAATATGTGAGCCGTTTGTTATGCCTTATATTTCTCCTATAATGCATGATAAAAAGGGATGTAAAAATATCTACAAACTACTGATAGGAAATAAAGATTCTGCCAAAACTATTGCAACAAAATGGGGGAAAGAATTCAAATAATCTTTTAGATCACACTAAAATACCGGATTTTAATAGGATGATTTTCAGATTCACAACGGACATTCGGCTAAAGTATTTCCAAGACAAAGTTTTCAATAGAATTGTATTTTTAAATGACATTCTATTTAAACTAAAGATCACCAATACTGAGTGCTGTACATTTTGTAATACTGTAAAGGAAACAATTGAATACTTCTTTTACTTCTGTATTTTTAGTAGAAATATTTGGAGTAAAGTAGAAACGTGGATATCATCTCCTATGTTTACTCTTAAGTTTACTCCACAGAATATATTGTTTGGTTACAAAGAAAAGCGAAATGATGCTTTGAATTGTATAATTATTTTAGTAAAACAACAATTATTCTTCTCGAGGCTGAACAAGACTATGCCTGATTTTACGAAGATACAAAATGTAATACAAACTTACTATTCAGATGAATGTTACATTTACGATATGAATGGGGAAAGAAAAGATTTTACTTTGAAATGGAGTATGTTGAAACATTTGTTTGAATAATGTATGTGATTGTACTTCTGTAAACGTGCAAGTTTTCATTTATTGTAAATATAATTGCCCATTGGGGCAAAAATATGGGGGGGGGGAATAGATGAAACTAGCGTATACAGGTGGATCAAAGTCCACGTAATTTGAATTAATTTCTCTGCGAATCATCTTTGATTTATAAAGATTTTAGAGGACCTTGACATCAATCTCTTTTATTCCATTGTACAGGTCGAATCCTGATCGAACCAACTTGGAAAGGTAGTCCAGTAGAAGGTCATCCGAGAGTTGTGGCCCGCAGGCAGTTGGAGAAACTGAAGGAGCTTGGCATATCTCTCTTCTCAGCTCATGAGCACGAATTCTACGTTGTGGATAAAGAAACCAAGAAGCCTATCAACAATGATAAAAACGCGCATTCTGCTATTCGAGATATTCCATTCTATAAACTTCTCACCCAGTTTATGGAATATCTGCCTCAGGTCGGTGTAGATCTGGAGCTAGTTGAGAATGAATATGGGCCTGGTCAGCTCGAAATTTCTTACAAACCTGCCTTTGGAATACGCGCTGCTGATAACGCACACACCTACAAGACGTCTATCAAGGAGATAGCACTTCTCAATGGCTACATGGCATCTTTCATGTCAAAGCCTTACCCCAACGAATCTGGATCTTCGAGCCACTTTAACCATTCTCTCTGGGATGTCAACGAGAAGGTACCTCTTTTATACAATGAGAATGATCCTTTGTGTCTCTCTGAAATCGGCCAGCACTGGATCGCCGGCATCCTAGCTCATGCTCCCGCTATAGAAGTCCTTATGGCACCAACTGTCAACTGTCTAACAAGGATCAAACCACACGCATTCTCTCCAGTCAACGCCACTTGGGGATTCGACAACCGTACCTGCGACGTCCGTGTGAAAATCAACGGCCCAGAAGGAACGTACATCGAACACCGCGCTGGAGCTTCTGGATGCAACCCATACCTGTCTCTTGCTGCCACAGTTGCGGCTGGTATTGATGGCATTGTCAACAAGTTGAAGCTTCCACCTGCTGTGACCGGCGATGCCTGTGAGGAAGCCAACATCCCACCCAAGACACCCAATCTTCCAACCAACATGGAGGACGCCCTCAGAGCGTTGGCTGACGATGTAACCATCTGCGATGCTCTAGGCAAAGATTTCATTAAGTGCTTCACAGCACTGAAGATGGTTGAATATAAACAGGCGAAAGAAGCCGAGGCTAAAGGCGATGAAGATTGGGCCTTTAACTTCTTTTTTGAATACTTGTAAAGGTTTTGTTTGTTATACAGAGGTTCTATAGAAGGCAATGTTATCTTAACAAGATAAAGACTGGCATCCCATGCAATATTAACGGTTCTAAGAGCTGATAGTCATTAGGAAATTCATCATACTGACCAAATTTCTGTCATCCAGTTGAATGGTAGATATTACACAGGGCTTTTTAGTAAGTTTTTTATCCTGAGAGTACAAGGAATATCTTTAGAAATTGTCTCCTGTGCTCAAAATTTTGAAAATACCACTTGATGTCCTCTCATTGTACACAATGAAAAAAGCTAATAGTTGCCTTGGACCATGCAAATATAATTCTAAAACAATATACTGTTGAGTATCTTTAAGGCTCGTAAAATACTCTTTCCAGATGATAATAATGAATACTCCACAATACCGATCTGCATTTGACCCCGTTTTCAAGCACATAGTCGAAAGAAAAGTGACAGACCTGATAGGTCAAGATGCATTTGGCAATCAAACTTAAACCCTATAGTAGCCACTGAAAGCTTTACCAAACTTTGTACTTTGAACATGAGATCAATAAGGAATTATTATTTATATTATTATTAGTAGTAGTATCATTATCATTATTATTATATCGCGAGAAGAAAAGGGCATTTTAAGTACTTATGCTCTGTCAGAATTATAAATGACAAAAAATGATAATCACTACACACGCAAAAGGGAAAAGAAATTACGACTTTTAATTGGATGATCTGTTGTGTCATGTAATTTTCACATTTATCATTACTGTGCGCTGCCATACAAATTTTCGTCATTCGACCTTTGCACTGTATATGATTAGTTGTCATCAACAACAGCGTTTTTGTCGATTTGTTTGTGTACGATTTGTTATTTTTGTGTAATTCGTAAATTTCATGTGAATAGTTTGAAAAAATTGTAAAGCTCACTTAATGTACAGAGTTTCGTTAAAATATTAAATAGTAAACAGACATTATCTTTTTTTGTTGTAAAATGAAGAATCCATGATGATATATATAAAAAAAAAAATTGAAGCCTTTTAATTGCCACTCATAATATAAGAGGTCATGGGCTCGATCCTCGCTCGGTGTTTGCTTGCATCTTTGGACAGGGTTTAACCTACATATTTCTCTCTGGACCTAGGTGTATTGAATGGTTACTTGGCAGTGCTCTGGTAATGATAATTCCAGGGCCAGCACACTCTAAAACGAATATGTTTAATCAAATATCTTACTATATTCTAGTCAAAACTTGCTGTCTACTAGTTAAAATACGACTAGAAAATACTCAAAAATGACTTTAAAAGTAGTCAGAAATGGCTGAAATAATAGTTGCACCCAGCTGACCCTTTCGTTCAGTCAATTTTAACTGAATCGTTGTAAGAGTGCAGGGAGAGTATAATACTGTGGCTACCCTGGCTGAATAAAATCCAATTATTGTTATCTTTCTCATTGTTATTATCATCACCACCACCACCACCACCACCATCACCATTATCATCATCATCACCACCATCGTTATTAAGTAATGTATCTTATTCCTTCGGGTAAAACTGTAAACCGGCTTTTGAGTCATGATATAGAACTTTTTGGTGCAAACATAACGCACAATGTTCATCTTTGTCCGCAAAACAGGGTGTTTTTTTTTTATTTCTTCTGAAGCTGAAATAAAAAGACATTATTATACTCTACTAATTTTCCCGTGTTCAAGTGCATGCTTGAAATACTATACTGTGTGTGTTGTTTTGACCATGCGTTCTAAATAGCTTCATCTTCTACCATTAAAGTGTTAACCCTAAAAGATCCGGGCTATTTCGGGGGGGGGGGGGGGGTTTTATTAAAGTGGTCAGCACTTACAAGTTGTCAGTCACTGACAATTTCAGAAAAATCCTTGGTTTTGATTGGCTGAGAAGCACTGATCACCGACTGTTACTATGGTAACTGCCAGTGACTGACAACTTGTCAGTGCTGAGTCTGCTGACAACTTTCATGAAACGGTCCCCTGGTCTAGTTATCCCCGGGGGTGGGGACCATAATGCCCCCCCCCCCCGGTATAATCTCGGCCGTGGATCGCCGGATTGGCACGAAAATTGGCATGAGGGTAGAGAATGATGTAATCTACAAGGCTATATGGTTAGATTTTATTAATTTTTTTTTTTACATGAATTCATTTATGCTAATTTATGCGAGAAATCATAGTTTTGGCTATATCTCACTGAATAAAGCCTTAGGAACAATGATTTTTGGTACAAATGTTTTTCATAACATTCACATCGACTCCTTTACTAAAAAAATGGGGTTTTTTATGTATTCTATTTTACAAATTCCTTATGTAATTCTTTGATTTATTGAAACGTGTGTGTGGGTACGGGTGTGTGCGAGGGTGGTGTGTGTGTATGTGAGAGAGTGTGTGGAGGCGCCGTGGTCGAGTGGTCTAAGGCGCTTGACTGGAGACGCGAAGCTAGTCGGGGGTTCGATTCCCGCGGTACGGCACTTATGCCCTTGAGCAAGGCATTTTATCCACATTGCTCTTTTATAGTACCTCAAATAAATGAAAATGCTATAGCCATTATTGATACCAACGTGTGCACGAGTTTTGTTTGTTTGGGGTTTTTTAAGTTTTTGTTGTTTCTCACTATTTTAGAGAAAGTAATTATTCTTTCTGACAGTATTTAC
Organism: Echinometra lucunter; assembly: GCA_029962745.1. Lineage (NCBI taxonomy): Eukaryota > Metazoa > Echinodermata > Echinoidea > Camarodonta > Echinometridae > Echinometra > Echinometra lucunter. The sequence goes on from CM057151.1 coordinate 34,268,508, forward strand.
ATAATTTTGAAAAGTTTCTGATTTTGCCCACAGGTTTGTACACAGGTTTGTATACAGAAAGCGAAATTTTAACGACTTTTGTTCGTAATCGTAATCTGACACCCGCACCGTAGGTCCGATCAACATAAATTTGGTATCAATACGTGCGGGAAGGATCAGAGAAAAAAGTCATGGAATCTCAGATCGATACATCTAGTTGTTGCGGAGTACCGTCAAAAATTCAACAGGGGGGTGGGCCATTATTGCCCCCCCCCCGATATATTAGGGGTTAAAAAATCGTCTTTTTATTTCAACTAATATGAACTTGAAGACATAGCTTATTTGCAAATTATCAAACATAATTGGAACATAAGTACATGTACATTGATTTGATTTGCGAAAGGAAATGTTCGTAAATCATCTAAGTGGCGCGAACAAAGACATCGACAGGGGCGTAGACAGCGGGGGATGAGGGGTATTCATCCCCCACCTCACAAGGTGGGGGGATGACATGTACAATCATCCCCCCCCCCCAATTTTTAGGGAAGGATGTTTGCTTACTATTAAACTGAATTAACATGTTTAGACATGATAGGAACATCAATAATGATAATACTAATTATTATTTTAACAACAATAACAAAAACAATAATTATAATAATAATGATGATGATAATTAGTAATGTCTTATTATTATCATGCTTATGATAATAATAGTTATCATCATCATCATCATCATCGTTAATGTGACTGAAATGACGATTACTATCATAACTATATCGATCATTATTTTGATTCATGTAGTTATTTATATTACTTTTGGGTAATTTCGGCGCTGTCAGTTTTTCTGAAGTGGTGTAACAATTTTTATTTTAAAAAGATAAATAGCGTGATGCAATAATGTGTGTCAGTCCATATTCTATATTCGTTTGTCACGGTACGTATATCTTCTGTTTATGTCTGTGCATCATTGGCGTAAATCCTGGGGGATGGGGGGGATATATGCCCTTCTTTTTTGAGAGGGAGGATGGCGTGTACAAATATACCCCCCCCCCCACTTTTTAAGGAAGAAATGATATTTGAATTAATCAGTTAATAAAATTTTTATTAATCTGTCATAAACAACCGTCATATTTTGACATTTCTATTTGAAAATGTGATTTAAACCAGAAAAGCGCTTATTTTTGGCTCGCTCGCTCATCATATTTTAGAATTTTTGTTTGAAAATGCAAGTAAAAACCAGAAAAGTGGTTATTTTTGGCTCGCTTGCTTTGGTCGCTCATTATTATAGAATTTCTTTTTGAAAATACGATTGAAAATCAGAAAAATTGTAATTTTTTGCTCGCTCGCAAGATAATAATCAAAATGTGTGCAAGGGGGTCTGTGCAGGTGGGTGAGGGCGTGTGTTAATACTTAAATGTGAGTTCGACCGAAAAAAAAATCGGCAAAAATGTCGATCACCCCCCCCCCCCCCTCCTCAAAGTGGATTTACGCCGGTGCTGTGCATTCGGATGTCTGTGTGTGGGTGTGTGTTTGTGTGCGGGTGCGGGTGTGTGTGTGCGTGTGTGTGTATCTGCATACGAAATTGATCCTCGATTTCTCGTGAATGGCAAATCATCCCCCCCCCCCCCAGGTGCAAGAACCTGTCTACGCCACTGGACATCGAGCTCAATAATTCATGTTATGTTCTTCAAGTCTTGTTACAGGCGAGGTATGGTGAGCCCATCTATTAATACGCAGAATTATCTTCTTTTATTATTGCAGTAGTTTTTTCTCTTTACCTGTTTGATTTCGAAATGATATGACTCGTAACATCAGTACACAAACAGATCGTAGCTTTTCTAGAGCAAGCGAAGTGATGACTGGGCAAAACTTTGTGAAGTTTTCATGGCTTCATAATATAAAGTTAAGGGCATTGACGTAAATAGTGGGGGGGGGGGGGCGTGGAGTGGTTGTATATATCCCCTTTTTTTTTTTTTAGAAAGGGGGGATAGCCTGTACAAAATAAACCCCCACTTTCAAAGAAGAAATAATATTTGATAATTCATTTGTTAAATTTTTGATAATCTATCATAAGCCACGGTTATAGTATTGCTGTTAATGCTGTTAACCAGCCGAGAGTAAGTATGTGTGGGTGTGTGTGGGGGTGTGCGTGCGGGTTGGTAAGGGTGTGTGTACTCGTGTGTGAATTGGCCCGCTAGAAATGTCGGCAAATATTTCGATCATCACCTTCCCCCACTCTTCGAAAAGGATTTACGCCGGTGGTTCATGAAAGGCACCTTTCACCTAAAAAAAAAAAAAAAAAAAAAAACGTGTATGTACAGCGGGGTAGCATAAAATGGAAATGATGTCAAAAACTTTAATTTAGGAGTAGGCATAATCGTCGAAATATCTTCTCTACCCCCCACTTCCACCCATTTAGTCTGACTTTGCTTTACCGTGGGCTTCGTTGACTAATAGTCCACTCGTGTTAAGTTGATTGAGGGTGTATGTAGGCTATTTGCAGTATCTCTTCATAAAACATGAGCAATATTTGAAACGTGTAATGCGATATGGAACGGTTTGACATAAAGAACGAAAATGAACATAAGAGAGATCGGCATACCCTTTACACTAGCGGATCCGAAGTTTTGAAAAGGAAGGGGGAGGCGAGTGGCGCACGCGTATTGGTGAAGTATATAGCGACGCCTTTGTTGTGAAAGTCGTGATTGGATAATGCGTCAAAAGAAAGCCCCCCCCCCCCCCCCCCATTATTATATCCCGCAGAGAATTGCTTTGGTGTGTGTTTTTGTTTTGATTTAGTTTTTTTTTTTTCATGGAGTATGATTCCTTCAAGTGGCTGACGAATCTTGCCCATAATCAGTCTTCTTTGATATATAAATTTCTTTTTCACAAGGTGTACCTGAGTTTATGTAAGACTAACATTGATTTATGTGAGATGGCAACAATGTCATGTTCGCCATTTTGTGAGGCAGAGCCCATTTCAACTGAGCAGCCCAATATACGGAGCCTAATTCGGCCAAAAAAAAAAGAAGGGCCGGGAGGGGGGGGGGCATGTCACCACCTTGATCCGCCACTGCTTTAATTTAACATCAACCGTATGTGAGATCACTATGTAACTGCATGGGTTCATATCACAGACACATAAACATAGAATTCAATCCATGGGGAAGAGAAAAAGCGCCTTGTGTGTATTGTTGACGGAATTTTTAAAGTTATGTTTTTTAATACACTTGTACTGTATCTAAATTCTGCATCTTTCCAACTCGCATACTTTTTACACGTAATTCGACCGCTTTTCATAGACTGTAACAACTTACCGACTTTAAAAATGATATGAATAATTTTCATTTGACATAAAAAAGTCGATCAAGTTGGGTTTTAGAAACATTTCGGCTTTATACTTAACATTGGCGTAAATCCCGGGGGTATATATACCCCCCCCCCCCCCCCACGCAGGAGACGCTTGCATTTCTCAATACTAGAAAGTTATTCGTATTATACTCTGAATTATGGTGTTACGAATCAGGAGAGGGGCAAAGACGATTTTGCCCCCCCCCCCCTTGATAGGAAGAAAATTTATCCCTTTCTTTTGCCGCCACTGGTAGACAGGGGATAGGCCTACACTGCTCCTATATATCTGCAAGTGATTATGTAAATGAATGTAGAGACAATGTGAGAAAATTTAGGTGTTAGAATTGACCTACTCTTTTTACACAAAAGTTGATCGCAATACCGCAAATTGTATTTTAGGGGGAAGGGGCAAAAACAATCCCCCAAATGAAACAGCAATCTGCCCCTTTTTTCATAGATGATAGACAGAATTTCTTAATACTGAGACACATTGCTTCAAATTACTATACGAGGGAGCGTAGCGACCGAGTAAGAAAATTTAGATTTTTGAATGCTGAAAGTTCGCATTTTAGAGCAGTAATCATGTTAATATACTTATTTTCATGGTTGTATATGATTTTTAAAAAAATCTTCCGAGGGGGGCAAAAATCGATTTTGCCCTCCCTCTCGAATGATTGGGGGGCAATTCCCCCCCCCCCCCCCCCCGCTTCCGGCGCCTATATGCTCATAGATAAAGAATTTTAGGGGAAGGCAAACGAATTGAGCATGCAAGGGAGGTGACCGAATATAGTTTAGATATCTTATAGAAGAATGATTTTCTTGCTTTCTACACATATGAAGGGTGTGGTAAAATTTTGTGTTAACAAGTATACTCTCTTTCTTGTTTCCTCATAGGAGTAGAAGACTTTGAGAATGACGAAACCAGCAATGATGAAAGCTTTGACGATGAGACCACGGATGATGATGATGACGAGTAGTATTGGAAGATAGCTCCACCCTACCCCACAAATACAAGATACTGTCATGTTGTGGGTTATCATTTCACATAAACAAACTTTCCTAGACTGAGCATCTTTCAAGAAAGGAATTATTATGTAGATAACTTTATTAAGAAAGTCAAATTTGAGAAAGCAGACCACGCTATAAGTTTTTGCTTTTAAATGTAAATGAGTCAATATTCCAGCGTAACGGGCATGACATGCAATCAGACAGATTTGTTTTCAGAGTATTACACCTTAGAATGTGCAGTATTCTTCCAAACAGCACTTGCCGAGTTTATCAGGCACATAAAACTGCAAAACTACATACTATACATACATACTACATACATGTTTATGATGAATTTCACAAAATTTCATTCAACGGATGTTGATAAAATGTACTTCTTTGAGCGTAACGGAGGTGACCCGTCTGTTCAATTAAATTTTGTGAAATTCTTCGTGTATGTGTCTGATAAACTCAGCAAGAACTGTTTGGATACTGCACATTCCATACTAATACGCATTAGTAGATAAATGGGTTTCGTGGAGCTTTTTAAATTTGAGCCACATTTTTTCTCACATCTTATTAATAACTGTTAATTTCAGTATGCACGAACAAAGAGTTTTGTGGTTTAAATATTTCCCAGTGATGTTCCATGATGGTTTTGTCTTAAACTCTGAGCTACCTTTGACAATGTTTGATTAGTTCTCATGTTAGCTACATGCTGTGCAGTAGCTTGATTTTTTATGTAGATTCCAGAGCCTCCTCCATTTTATCCAGTTCTGTCTGCAGGTTGGTTTTTTTTTTGTGTGTGTGTGTGTGTGTGTGCGTGCGTGCGTGTGTGTGTGTGTGTGTGCGTGTGTGTGTGTGTGTGTGTGTGTGTAGCACAATCAGTTTGGGGGGAAAATAACTGCACAGCGGTCTCATGATTGAAAATACTTCTTAGCTCTGTGCACACTGCATAAAGGTAACTGCTTACTGCACTTATTTGCTCTTTACATGTAAGTGCATGTATCATTAAATTACAGTACAAACATTTGTAAGAAAATTTAAATAATGCATGTTGTTACGTGATACTTAAATACAACCCCCCCCCCCTTTCACCAGTGTTTGAATGAAATTATTATAGGCTTATACATTACATACTCTGGTTTACAACACAATGCCTTGTCTATATTTGAAGAACTTTTCTAAAAAAAAGTTTACCTGCCAACTTGTAGAAAATTGTCATGTGTAGTGAGATTTATAAGATATTTATTTTGAGAAATTATCAGGTATGCAATTTGTAAAAGGAGACCCACTAAATTAAATCTGCTTTTGAAAAACAAAAATGAGTTATTAGTAGAACATGTGTTAGCTAGTCGCTTGAGCAAAATTGCTTTAGCTGGTTATCATGCAATAGTGAAAACATCACTCACTTTGATAGATGCTGAAAGTCTGGAAAATAAATGTGTTTTACTCTGACATCAAGGAAGTAGATTTTGTCTTTTGGAAGGAACTCTCTCTTCATTCAAAAGTCAGTGTTTTACCATTTCAAGAGTTCTGTTCCATCTGTTTTATTTTCCCAGTTACATGTATGCTATGATGATAAACAGTTCCATTACCATCCTCAGTCTGTAAGGGAGGTGGGAGGGGGGGGGGGTACACTCACTAGTTGCTAGGCCTACATGTAGGGTTGTTGAAGCTGATATTTTACCTACAAAATGATGTTTTCTTTGATTTATTTTACGGCTTAATAAATGTTGCTTAATAATGATCTGCGCCTGTCATTCTAGTTTAAAGTTGTATTGTGACAGTAATCAACCTTACTTTAGGCGTAACATCACAAAGTTCATGTGAATATGAATCATGGATGGTTGTATTCTTTGTGTGTGCAATGTCATGTTCGATAAATCACAATTGAATGTACAGGCATTGTATGCCTTTTGATGTGAATATGAATCATGGATGGTTGTATTCTTTGTGTGTGTGCAATGTCATGTTCGATGTTTGTGTATGGTACACGTGCGGTGGAAACTCAGGAGATCTAATACAATAACGTGCTGCTATAACAAGATAAGCTGATCCCATTTCCTCACAATTACATTCTATTGTTTTATGATCATTTTAAAATTGATGTATGCTCAGAAGATTATTTGATGGCTACAAAAACTTCAATAAACTGTGTATCCTGAGTTTCCACTGAAGATGTAAATAATGTTTTATTCTGTATGAGTTTGTGTGTTTGAGCATGGGATGCCTGTCAGTTGATGTAACTTGATGTTATTCTAAAGCATTTGCATGAAGGGGATGAGTTATTTATATTTATCCAACATAATTTCAAACACACATAAGTGTAGTTAATGACTGCAAATCTGTAGTTTTGTATAAAAATGCACACACCCACACACACCAGTACACACATAACGTTACCTTGTGTAACATTATCTGCAGGGGATTGCGGGCTAGTTGGGGATTGTTGGGATAAACAACAGGCCTAAATGTAGGGGCCAGGGTTCCACTTAGTTCTTTTTGGGGGGAGAGGGGTTCCAACCAGTTTTATGTTTTGTAATTAACAGGTTTAAAATCGTTAAAAATGATGGGTCCATGGGTTGAATGCGATAAAGTATATAGTCCTCTTGTTGGGGGTTGTACCCAAAGGTTTGAGGGGTGTCAGTTGGTAATTCCCAACAATCTATGGTGTCAGCTTTTGTAATTTTGTAATGTACACCTATACTGCTATCTTGTGGCAAATTTTGGTCCATGGGCTCAGTGGGGTAAATTTTCCCGCCGGAGGGGCGGGGGCACTTTTTCATGTTTGGGGGGTGTCAGCTGGTATTTTCCAACCAGCTATGGTGTCAGCTTTTATATTTTTGTAATGTACACCCATACTGCTATCTTGTGGCAAATTTTGGTCCATGGGCTCAGCGGGGTAAATTTTCCCGCATTAGGGGCGTTTTCGAGGGGGTCAGGTGTCCCTTTCCGACCACCTGGGATGTCAGCTTGTATATTTTTGTAATGTGCCCCTTGGCCACTTCCACTATGACCAAGTTTCATCCATGGGCTCAGTGGGTTGAATTTTCCCGCATTTTGGGCGTTTTTGAGGGGGCCTGGGGGTCGCGCCCGTCCTATTGGTACCAGCTGACGCCCATTTCCTGACTCACAGTCATGGGCTTAATAAATTTCAGGGGTCAAACCTTCTGGGCTCGATGGGGTATGTCAACATGTCGCAGGCTCCCAGACTAGTATAGAAGTGGCTAGTGTACACACCACTATTGCATGTCAATATGAAGAAAATACAAATACAAGTCATGCGTTAATAGCAGAGAAAAAGAAAAGGTAGGAGGGGGTGATAAATAGGAGACAAGAAGAAAAGAAAAGGAGACAAGATTAGGAGGAGGAGGAGGAAAAGGAACAGGAGAAAATTCACGATGCATGAATTTGTATCAAAAGTATCAATAATATACATGTATAAATATTGCACTAATCATGTAACGTAGAAATGGTAAAATATTGCACAATAGGATTAACTTAACAAAGGAGAATCTCTTCTAGCCGATAAGGTAGGGAGTTTGGTTATGTCAAGGGCATTTGAATAATTAACATCATATCCTACAATTATTTTGAAGGTCCGCTTTTGTACAAATTCCACCTTATTACTGTCATTATCGGTTATTGACGTGTGTCAATCTCATGAAAATTCTTGTTTTACGGGTCTTCTTTCCGTTCGACTCCTTGCAGTTATATTACTGACATTTTATGACCAGCAGAAGAGAAGAACATGAGATAGAAATACAAGATGCAAATCGATTTCCTTTCATAAATATAATAACCGGCATTGGCATGATTGGTTGGGATACTTAAAATGCGAGCGACAGCGAGCGAGCGCTAGTACCAGGCTTTTCTTTATCTTTTTTAGTCTTTCTTTAAATACTCTTTTCCCTTTGTCTTTCTTTCTTTGTCTTTTTATGGGATTACAGGGCGCCACGTCATTTTTTAATTTTTTAATTATGGGGGGGGGGGGGTGATAATACAGGCCATCCCCTATCAAAAAATATTGGGGGATATATCCCCCCCCCCCCCGGGATCGACACCCATGGTGCAATGTAATGTTCAAGTTCAACAGATTCAAACGATAAAAGATAATTACAAAAGTGGCGGAAAAATATAGGCTTTGTATCGCCGCACCGACATCAATTTTTTTTACCTTTTCCTTTAGCCAGGGGCGGCGCCAGGGTATTTTGATAGGGGGCAAGATGACCCATAGGTCAATTTATTGACGTTTTAGATGAAGAAGGGTTAGTAGGGGTATTATATAATTGCAAGTCAGAAGCCTCTCTTTTCCCACCCTCTTTCTTCTTCCTAGTTCCTCTTTTTTCCTTCTTTTTTCTCCTCTTTTTCTTGTATTTTATCACTTGAAAAATCATAGGGGGGAGGCATTCGCCCCCCTGCCCCCGCCCCCCCCCCCCCTGTAGCGCCCCCCTGCCTTTAGCCACCGATCTAAAGGCCTAAGTCAAAGACATTGGATTTCAAGACAAATTACTCTCGCCACTTCGGGGGTAAATTTGGGCAAGGGTATAAATGCTGTGTTAAAAACGGACTCGGAAAAAATCGTCCGCCATTTGTATAACGTGTGAAAAGATGTCTCATTTTTTCTTGATATTTCGTATCTAAAACCTTTTTTTGAAGCTTGATTTTTGCATGAGCAGAAGGATGGATAGTTAAAGAAACATTTCTGGAATCTTTATTTTAAATAAATTGCACTATAAATCCCCAGCGAGGATCATTTCTGCTTTTTTAAGGAGTCACCTCTCTTTAACACGTGAAAACAAGGATTTTAAGAATGATATTTTTCCCCCTATTGTTACCTTAAATTCATTGCAAATGTAACTTACATGTAATTTGAGACTCTGAAAAAGCTTACCGAAGACCCAAAAAGTGAAAGAGAACCTCCATAAATCGCCGGGAATATGCCTGCTTGTTGTTTTCCAGCTGCCATAGGTTAACACGCAAAAACAGGGATTTTGAAATGATTTTGATTCCCATAGCTTTTATTCAAATTTAAGAAACAGGTTAATCATAAGAAATTTCAGGCTCTGGAAATGAGTTCAATAGACCCCCATAAACCCCCTGGAATATGCGTGATTTTGACTTTAAAAAAATGCCTCGCCCGCCATAGGTTTACACGCAAAACAAGCAATTTTCGGATGATTATAATGACCTATAGTTTTTATTTGTAGATGTAAAAAGTGTGAATTATATGAAATTCGGGACTTTGAATAAGCTAACTGAAGGCTAAAAAAAAATAAATAAATAAATAAAAAATTAAGACCTCCCCAAAATCCCCGGCAATATGCATGCTTTTGGCCTTCAAGCTGCCATAGGTTAATAGGCCTACACAAAAACAGGGAATTTGAAATTAAGTTAATTCCCCTAGCATTTATTTAGATAAATGAAAAGGTGATTCACATGAAATGTCAAACTCTGAAAATATATAAGTGAGCCTCGACGAGTCAAATAGACCCCCCATAAATCCCCGGGAATATGCATGCCTTTGATACCACATCATAATAGCCGTTTGTCGTTATCGATGCACAGAATTTTTTTTTTTTTTTTAAGGATGTTTTATTATATTCTCTCAAATCAAAATACACAATCAGATTCTATAAACAATAATTTGTACAAACTATTTGAAACATAATTATAAATTATACAATAAATCCATTACAATATAATTATACAACTTATACATCAAACTTCAAAAATACTAGAAATTAATACTAATGCGTTTCAGCAATTACAAAATGAAATATTAACAAAATATATGACATGATCAGAGAGAAAAAAAAAAGATTAAAAAAAATATAAAAAAATGTTGTTCCACCTCCCACCCCCCCCCCCCCCCCTCCCCTCCGTCCCCAGGTTAGGAGCATTCTCCCCTTTATGCCTATACTCTACATGGAAGGGACTGCAATTCTCCGTATTGTTTTTTTTTTTCTGTGTTTTTATTTATTTTGTTTGGTGGCTTTGTCTCTCGTATGTATACCTTTGCCTCACTCTCCCTATTTATTCTTTTAATTAAGATTTTCCCATTTCCTTAAATGAAGAGACATCTTGCCTCTACCTAGCGCCAGCCTTCTTTCTTCCCATTCTTCTTCTTTAAATTTCCTTTTAATTTCATCCATGGTTATAAGTGCACCCTTTTCCCTCCCTTTGAAGATTAAAAATTTAACAAAGATTAAAAAGTGATTGATTAAGCGTTCTTTTCCTTCGTCCTTTAATTCTACCCCTACAAGAATTTCCTCCCAGCTTAAACTACCCGTAGAAATAAAACCAAACATCTCCTTACAATTATCCCAAACCAGACAAGCATATTCACATTCCAAAAAAAGATGGCGATATGTTTCCTCCTCTTTTTTACAATAACAACAAAGGTTATTTTGTGAGATTTTAAAACGGAACAAGTGATGATTTGTATAAGCAATGCCGTGTAACATTTTAAACTGAAATTCTCTTAATCTACTGTTCAGAGTACATTGTCTTGGTCTCATAAAAATGTGTTCAATCTTTTCATAAGAGAAACTATATTTGTTTTTTAACCTTTCGAAAACATCAGGTATTGAGAAGTTGCATTTCATAAAATTTGCATACTCCTCCATTGACAAAATTCTTTTTCCAGATATAAATGATATTTCTTCCCTAAGAGAAGCCTCTTTGCTATCTATTTTCATATTTCGTTTCCAGCTGACTGGAAAAGTTTTATAAATTGTCTCTATCAAATGAAAATCATTTATGTTTAAACCCTGTCTTTGGAAGTACGAAAATGGCCTTAAGTTTCCATCATAATCCATAATATGTTTCAATCTGTAAATATTTTTTTCATATATTTTTTGGTTAAATATGCATTTCCCTTCAATTCGTACAAATTTATTGTTAAAAAATATCTCATTTCCTTTAAATGTTTCAGATTTTAAACGAAAATTCCTTTCACTCGATGTATCAGAAATATTTCTGTGTATCGATGACGTCATGTGGGCGTGTACTTTCTTTGTATCATGGGTCACGTGAGACCGACGCGTCGTCTGCTAGAGCAAGGGAGGTAAAAAAAAATTGAATGAATAAAATTTAGAATTGATTAGAAAAAAAAAGAATCACTGTTGTATTGTGCCTCATTTGTTTTAATGAAGTCAGTTTTACAGATCGGTTGAAAGAGTAGAGAGTATGAGAAAACAAGAGGAAAATGAAACTCTTTGAGAGAGAGAGAGAGAGAGAGAGAGAGGGGGGGGAGGAAGAAAGAGACAAAGAGAGCTGGGGGAGCTAAATGGGATATGCCTACTTAAAAAAAAAACAACAACCAGAATTGAGGATCCATTTGTAAATATATCCTCAGCTGGTATTGTTCTAGAATGTTAATAGTATTTGATTAAAAATCATGTAGAGGCTGTGGCTTTCCCCCATAATTGTAGGCTCTTTTGCACCTTATACTAGGCCTACCGTTCCCCCCCCCCCGATCCCCTGACTACTCAGATTGCTACAGCAGAATAAATATATTACAAACCTCACTTTCATTTTTTATTATTGGAGACGTATCCAAGAATCTCCGTGCCCATAGGCCTACATGCCAGCAGCCACCAAATCTGATACATCGAGTGAAAGGAATTGTGCACCCTGGCACTGAAGGAACATGACAAACCTTTTTCCCTTGCTTGTCCAAGAACTCAGAGTAAGGTACCTGATTATATGTATATATATTTTTTAAATTTTTGTCAGACGTGCTAGTCCACTCAGCTAAGAGAATCTTGAATATTCTTTATATTGCTCGCACTCAATCTCATTTTTTTTCAAAGCCCTTTCACCTGTCTTTGGACTTTTAACATAATCATAAGGCCTGTATTTTATAGGTTTGTAATTTGCACAAATCGTGATACATTATAATTGAACAAAATATTCTGATTTAGAGAAAAACCTTGAAGATCTCCTTTTTATTAATTTTGTTTCGAAATTTCCCGATATCCCTGTCAGATTTGAGATTTCTCAGCATTTGCTCATAGAGAGCTTAATATCACGGAACACGTTTAGCCCCCCTCTCCCCCCCCCCCCCCTAGAATTTCACAGCAATCTCTCAGACTCCTGTATAACTTATTAGCTCTGGCCCCTTCTGATTCTCACCCTTAACTCCCTTGCATGTTGCAGTTAAAATTGACCAGATCTGTTGATGGACATAAGTTTTTGTTTCATTACGGAACGATATCTGCCCTTCACCTCTTTGGCTCTTTACCAAAAGCGATGTACAGAAAAAGAAGGAAAATAATGAAGAAAAGAAATATACATACCTGTATATCTAAATAATACATCCGATCACCTGTGTGCCGAATAGATGACACTGTTTTAGCCACCTTGCTTGCAGTCCGAATCCATTCTGTTTCTACCATAGCGAGCAAAGTCAACAACCGATCCTGGCAAAATTGTATGGATTCGTCCAAAAAAATTTGTCAACCACCTCGCTGCCCAAATATAATGATATGTTGGAATCTCGCTGCTATAAGCTATTTGCTGCCCGAAATCATCTTGCATCTAGCTTTTATCAGCAAGAAGTAGCGAGCGAGCTAACGAAAAATATGTTTTGGTTTTTTTTTTTTTTGTATCTAGGGCTTTATCTCCTGAAAGTGTATCTATTTTAGCTCAACTGCCCGCTCGATTTCTTGGAGTGACATCTTGTATGGTTATATTACTTCCTATGAGTAGAAGTATGGTATAACATTAGATAGAAACACAAGATACAAACCGATTTCCTTTCATAAGAATAGTAATTATTATCGGCATTGGTTAAGATACTTAAATGCGAGCGAGCGAAGCGAGCGAGCGCTTCCCAGTGTCCCATTTTCTTTCTTTTTCCTTGTTTTCTGCTTTCATTTCACTTCCTTCCTTCCTTTCCTTTCTTTTCTCTTTCTTTTTTCTTTTTTTTTTTTTTTTTTGGTTCGGAAATTATTGGGGGGGGGGGGGCAAAATGATATCTTTGCCCCCCGAAATTTTCTTTGGGGGGCAACTGCCCCCCCCCCCAGGATCGACGCCTCTGAATACAGACGTCTTGATATGATAAAGGCTATAATCTCTTTGTTGTTGTTAAATTGGGTTCTTAGACGTGCATCAATCATCAATCAAATACGTCTGGGACCGACCTTTAACGTCACCATCCGAAAGACGTGGCAAATGTAGATTCATATCTTGCCAAAGGATATTAGTGCCGCGGCAGGGATTCGAACCCCGGACCTTGTGGTTCAAAGTCCAGAGACTTATCCACTGAGCCCTGAGCCACAACACCTCTACCTGTTCCTTTGGGCCTTCTTCTTAAAGGTTATCCCCGATGATACGCGCGTACGCGTGCTTTATTTCGGTACGGTACAGAAACTTCTTTGCAATAATATTCTTTGGCCTATACAGTGTGTCCCAAAAAAAACTTTACACTTTTGAAATGGCCGCCAAATGAAAAAATATATGATTCTGGAAGAAAAGGTTTATATGTATGAATAGCTCATAGACTCAACTTTCATATGAGATCAAAAAGGCAGAAAATAATTCATGCTTGGGTGAGCACTGCTCACTTTTGTAAAGTGTATGAAAATTAGGTTGCGCAGGAATTGCAGCTTCCAATTTGTGAGAGGTAAGTCCTTGGAGGTTACAAATTGAGGGTGATATGATAAATTTATGATCAGTTGCAGTCAGTTTATGTTTGCTGAGTGAATCTTATGGTTTATTAAATCAAAATTTTATGCATGAGTAAACAGGAATTGCATTCATTATTGTAGCATTGTACCTTTCCCTGGTAGACTCAGTAGTGTGTTCATGGGAGTCAGGATTGGGTGATGGTACATGTTGCAGGGGAGGTGAGATGTGAGGTAGGGCTTTAATTGTTGGGTAGATGGGATAAGGGTTAAGAGGACATGCATTCTCCCCCCCCCCCCTCTCTCTCTCTCTCTCTCTCTCTCTCTCTTTCTGGGTGTGCTTGTGCATATCTTGACAATTTACATCTGTTGGTCTCCTCTCCAAAATATCTGGACCACATTCCCCTATCCCGCTCATCCCGTGCCGGTGTCATAGTCGATTTGTTCCGGGCAGTCGATTGGATCCTCCGGAACCAATCGGCTGAATATTTACCCTCCGATTAGATCCGCTTTGGTCAACTAAATGCGATCGTCATAGGCGATTGGTTCCTACCAGGCGATTCGTTCCTTTCGACCCATTCAACGAAGGATTTAGCTGCGAAGGCGATCCGAATCTCTATTGTGCTAACGTATCACGTCATGGTAACACCCCTAAAGAAAAGTGTACTCTTCTGGTCACCTTTTGGAGCCAATCAAACTCCTCCAAATCAGCCACACGTTGCCTATTTCAGAATTTGGTATACACGTATAAATTTATATGGTAGAAATACACTGATTCCTGTTCATAAGGGAGGGGGGGGGGGTCAGGGAATAAGGTCAGTTGTGTGAAGTTATGGATGCCAAGGCGTATGCTTGTGGAGGGGGGGGGGGGACGCTCGGCGAAGAATGGGATTTGTATTCCAATAACTATATTCTGTCTATAAAGTTATTCTCTTATTCATTCGTTCCCATTTTTTTTGGGGGGGGGCGAGGCGGGTCAAAATTTGAAATGTTTTAACACACATCTATAAATTTTACTCTCATTCATTAAATGAACGCGATGTATTAGCTTCCGCGTCAGCTGTTATATTGGTAATTCTAGAATCCTTCTTCATACTCTTATTTCAGTTTGTTTTATGTGTCTATATATTAATTAATGCATTCATGTATCGGAGGCTGGTCATCCCATTCGGTTCCAAATTCTCTCACCATTTCCCCCCCCCCCCTTTTTTTTTGATCACTTGTTCATTCTTGGCTAATGTCGGAACCAAACGGCGGCTTTCGTAACGTATCAGCCAAAAGTAGTATCAGACGTTTGGTTCCGCAGGAACGAATCAACTAGTCGTTTGGTTTCGGGGAACGAATCGACTAGCCATTTCGTTCCTGCGGAGCCCGGAACACATCGACTATCACACCGGCCTGCATTTCCGAAATTGGACTGGGACTGGTATCACCCATTGACACCTGAAGTCAATCGCATTCTATCGGTCAGTCAATACCGTAAGTTAGACAATCAATATTTAGGTATCATTCATCTAATCAATGTATCAGTCGATCAATTAATCAATCAAGCATTCAATCACCATTCAGCTGATTCAATCAATGAATTATTCAATAAATCAATCATAATTAATCAGTATCTCAGTCAGTCACTCAATCAAAGTTTATCCAACCAACCAGTCATTTTAGCAGATGAGTTTCGGACAAGAAAAACGGTGCACTAGTGTAACACAAATTGGTAAAATGAGCATGTCAGTCTTTGTTTTCAGTTGATTTTCATTCATTTCAATTTTACAACTGTTTCATCCATCTTGTAAGAGAGAAAAGGGGGCAAATAAATGATAATGGAAACTAAAAATCAAAGTTTGCTAGTTCAGTGGTCCACATGTCCACCTCCTCCTTCCAGAGGCGTCGATCCATTTTTCGGATTGGGGGGGCAAGACGACCAAGCGGAGACGAACCCACGGCTACTATTTGTACACACACACACCCTCACATATATATATATATATATATATATATATATATACACTTATGCTATCCTTAATATATATATATATATCACTTGTGTGTGAATGTGTATCCTATGTAATTAATATATATATATATATATGTACACACACACACATATAATATATATATATATACACACACATAGGCATACATAGGTCTATATCAACGTGAAGCATTTTCAAATTGGGGAAATTAGGCAACTTGCTATGTGAACCATCCTGCTTTTTTTTTTTTCAATTTTGCGAGCGAGCGAAGCGAGCGAGCAAAAAATAACAAATTTCTTTTTCATGAGAGAAGGGTTTAATTATCATAATATAGTCATAAATGATACCTAATATATGTATATGGTTACCTAGCTGCCAAATATGAACTCTATTTTGTCACATCACTGGTCCATTGTTGCTGCCCCCCAAACCACTCTGTTTTTTAATATTACGAGCGAGGAAGCACACGCTGTTTTTCATGGTAGATGTAGTAAACCCTTCGGCAAATTACGCTGTGAGCCAATGAAACATCTACATTATCTATTCAGTCTCATTTCACCGAATTCGTTTGCTTTTCAAAACCATTAATATGAAACGAGCGAGCGCAGCGAGCGAGGAAAAATATACCCTTTTCCATAATGATAGAAGTGTTATTTCGTCATCATAATAATGTGATAAAAATGTGATATGCGCTATACAAGAACGGAATATTATTATCATCATTATCATCAGAATACACTATAAACCTGTCATGCCTGTATGATATCTAAATAATACATCTGATCACTGTGTGCCGAATATGACACTGTTTAGCTACCTCGCTTGCAGTCCTAATCCATTCTGTTTCTACCATAGCGAGCAAAGTCAACGACCGATCTCGGCAAAATTATATGGATTCGTCCCAAAATCTTTGTCAACCACCTGCTGCCCAAATATAATGATATTTTGGAATCTCGCTGGTATAATAAGCTACTTGCTGCCCGAAATCATCTTGTATCTAGCTTTTACCAGCGAGAGTAGCGAGCGAGTTAACGAAAAATATATGTTTTTGCTTTGCGGTTTTTTTTTTCTTTTTATCCAGGCCGTTGCCTCCTGAAAGTTTATCTATTTTTAGGTCAACTGGCCGCTCGATTTCTAGGAGTGATGTCTTGTTTGGTTATATTACTTCCTATGAGTAGAAGAATAGTATAACATTAGATAGAAACACAAGATGCAAACCGATTTCCTTTCATAAGAATAGTAATTGTCATCGGCATCGGTTAAGATACTTAAATGCGAGCGAGGGAAGCGAGCGAGCGCTTCCCAGTTTCCCATTTTCTTTCTTTTTTCTTTTTTTTTTTACGTTTTCATTTCACTCTTTCTTCCTTTTCCTTCCTTTTCTCTTTCTTTTTTCTTTTTTCTTTTTCCTTTTTTTTTTTGGGTTGGGAAATTATTGGGGGGGGGGGGGCAAAATGATATCTTTGCCCCCCCCCGAAATTTTCTTAGGGGGGGCAACTGCCCCCCCCCCTGCCCCCCCCCCCCCTGCCCCCCCCCCTGCCCCCCCCCCCTGCCCCCCCCCCCCCAGGATCGACGCCTCTGCCTCCTTCAATGCACAATCTTGCTCTCTTCATAAGGGATAAGGGGAGGTGGTTTGGATATTTTGGAGTGGAGACCTAAGAATGTGAATTGTCACGATATGCACTTGCACACAGGAAGCAAGAAAGAGAGAGAGAGAGAGAGAGAGAGAGAGAGAGAGAGAGAGTGAAAGAGAGAGAGAGAGGAGAGAGAGGGGGGGGCATACTGTCCTCTTGACCCTTATCCCATCTACCTAATAAAGTCTTACCCGATCTCACCTCCTCTGCAACCATCACCCAATCCAGACTCCCATGAACACACCAATGAGTCTACCAGTGAAAGGTACAATGCTACAATAATGAATGCAATTCCCGTTCACTCATGCATAAAATTTTGATTTAATAAACCATAAAACTCACTCAGCAAACTTAAACTGATTGCAACTGATCATGAATTCATTATATCACCATCAATTCTGTAACTTCCAAAGGACTCATCTCTCACAAATTGAAAGGTGCAATTCCTGCGCAGCCTAATTTTCATACCCTTTACAAAAGTGAGCAGTGTTCATCGAAGCATGAATTATTTTCGGCCTTTTTGATCTCATATGAAAGTTGAGTCCATGAGCTATCCATTCATATAAACCTTTTTCTTCCAGAATCATGTATTTTTCATTTGGCGGCCATTTCAAAAGTGTAAAGTTTTTTGGGGGACGCACTGTATAGAGTCTATTTTTACGCTACGCCGTATAAAGAAACGCGCTAGCTGTGGACTACACATGTACGGCAGTTGCACAGTGTACTATTCTCGGTACGATTGCTGTTGGAGAACAAAGCAAGGCTGAAATGAGAGCAAAATAATAAAGACCGAACATTTGGAAAAATGAGTGCTAGAAGACAGGCTTTCAAAGTTTTTGCAGGTGGCTTTACCCTTGGAGTTGGTGGATCATTAGCCTTCTTTGACAATGTTGGATATTTTGCAACCGTGTCTGGAAAATCAATGCAGGTAACTTTCCAACGGTATTCGAGTGACGATGAACCCGCAACTTGCGGGGTCCGCTCTTATGCAGCATGGTGGCGTATTATTTTGGTATGATGAAGCTCCTAGGCACTTAGTTTTCACTTTTTATCTCGCCCACCAGAGGTGAAGGCGAGGCTAAGGGATCCAAATGGCGTCCGTCCGTCGTCTTGTTGTCCGTCACAACTTAATTCAGTCGTGGGCTTTCATGGCATAGGGAAGGGATCATAATTTGCTGACACCAGACTTTGTGAAACTGAAAAGCACTGGAGTCTGGAAATACCTACATTTCTGGGGCCCGTTTCTCGAAACCGTTGTAAGTCAACTTCTCAGCTAAGATCGCCACTAGTTGGCTAGTTGTCTGCTACGTGTTTCACGAAGCCGTGTTTGCCAAGATCAATGCCAAGATCAACGCCAACATCCCGACTAAGAACTTATGCAGGGGGGTAACAGGTACCTGTTATCAGGGGGGGCAGAGCCCAAAATTTCCCGGTGACTAGTCTATGTCTAGAATCTGTGACTTAGCTAGGACTGCATTTTAGGAGGACGGTAGTGCTCCACCGGCGTAAATCCAATTTGAGGAGTGGGGGATGAAAAACTTTTTAAACAATTTTTTTCCCTGTCACACACATTTTCATATCTATTTTGTGAGCGAGCAAGCCAAAAATAACCACTTTTTTGTTTTCAATAGCATTTTCAAATAGAAATTCTAAAATATGATGGTTGTTTATGATAGATATTCAGAATTTTTGCTTACTGATTAATTGAAATATATTTTCTTCCTTAAAAAGTGTGTCTGCATGGGGGGGGGGGGGGGGAATTTGTACACACCATCCCCCCTCTCCCCCCAAGTGGAGGTGATAGATCCCCCTACCCCCTGGAATTTACGCCATTGTAGTGCTCCCTAGAGGGGAGGGGGGAAACTCCCCCTCCCACGCGAAGCGCGGAAGCTCCGACGTTTCTTTGAATTATTAGTTGTCAGTAATAAAGTCTATCTTCTGCGGCGTAACTAGGATTTCATTTTAGGAGGATGGTAGTGCTCCCTGGGGGGGAGGGTGCAAGGAGGGGGGAGTTTCCCCCTCCCGCGGAAGCTCCAGCGTTTTTGCGCTGTCAGTTCCCGCTCTTCTTACGCTCTCTGCCTGTTATGGGTTGGAGGGGGGGGCATATGCATATGCAGAACCGAAAATTTCCCGGTAACTAAGTCTAGAAATAGAATATGCGGAGGTGAGCCGGCACCGCGAGTTGCTTGTTGTGAAGCCCTTAGCGGGTGGGTCCCAGTGTTCTGGCTTAGGGCCCCTGATGGGGTCCACAGGGAAAGCCACTGCGGGGGAGCCCCCGGAAACTCCAGGGTTTTGGTACTAATTTTTCCCTCATTTCTTTTGTTTCACCTTGCTTTCTTCTTTTTTTTTTTTCTTTCCCCTCTTTCCCTCTCTCTCTCTTCTTCTTTCTCCCCTTTCTCCTTTTTTCCTTCTCCTTCTTCCTTTCCCTTTCTCCCTTCCTTTTTCTTCCTTTCCCTTCCTTTCATTTTTTCCCAGTGGTTTGGTGGAATTTCCCGCTGAAATCCTTCAGGGGGGGCACTCTGCCCCCCTGCCCCCCCGGTTGTTACGCCACTGAACTTATGACGCCTCTGTCTCTGACCCTTTCATATCTTTTTTCGTTGATATGCAGCGCCATCACATGCCACTAATTTGGTAGATTATGGCTGGCCAAAATGGAAGCTACATAGATTTTAAAAATAATTCAAATCTATCTTTTCTAAGGGTTCATACAATCAGTAATTCATCCTTGCTCATGTATAAATATTATATTTCATGTTTCATATGAAACGATCTGCAAAAAAGGTTTCCTAGGAGGTTTCTCCCATGATTGTAACATCTCGCAAAAGAACGCAATTCTGCCACGTCAGGCAAGGCATAGTCAAAGGGAAAGTCTGTAGATTTCAGACCCATATTAAAATTATTCAAAGATAATTAATATCGTAGATTTTTAAACAAAATTCTTTTTAAGACACATATTTTAGCTTGTAATTTGCCAAAATTATGCATATCAACGTTTTGGTCAAGACATGATGCTGGATGAATATTTATTTTGCCTCCTTTTTTCCGATCATGAACGTAAGGGTTTAAGGGTTTATTTTGCAAATCTAGTATCCCGGGGGTACCCATCTTACATTCAAAACGACGATGAATTTAATTACTAAAAACAGAATTTTATAAGTTTTTCTTTGGTGTAATCTGCCTTCTTTGAAAATATCTTGTATCTATAACCCCCTGCTACTATTTCTAATCGTGGCCCTCACCAGTTCACTCAAATAATTGCAGTTCTGATAATTTTTTTTTTACAAAATATATGTGTGATTGTGGTCAAGGCTATGTGTTGTCACATTTCCTCATTGATTCACGAGATATTTAGCTAGCATGCTCTTAGTGAAACGGTTTAGCAAGATTAGAGTCATCTCCGTACAGCTGTAGTTGGCGGACAAAGATATGACTAACTTGGCGTTGATTTCCAGAAAAAGGCCCCTGGAGCACAGCAAAACAAGCTGTCCCACCATAAACATTCTTTGGCCTGCTTCGGGCTTTCTCGGGTCAGGGAAAGTAAGATAATGACTTTGCCATATGGAGCAAAGGTTGTAATATACAGAGCATTACATAAGGTCTGTTGGTCATAAAACTCATAGTGATGGACAACACCTGTTACTAGGTAAGCACCCATGGTGTCAAATTCCCCATGAAAGCCCACGACTGAGCGTCTTTAAAGTTTACCTGCAAGACTCTCTAAATGATGCATAACTTGGCAACTGTTGCTGCAATGGCAACCAAACTTGGGTGGGTGATAGATGCACTTGGGGTACATTCATGTCATGATCACTAGGGCTTAACCGATATGGAATTTTGCTGCGATCCGATCCCCGATGTTTTTACATCCGCATCGGCCCAATTCCAATTCTGATACCGATGCAGCACAGAGCGCGGCTAAAATAGAGATGAGTAATACAATAACAAAATTTAATCCCATCTGCTAGCCTGCAATGAATAACAACATAGGGTCTAAGTGTGATTGTAACCGCCAAACATCTGTTGCTTGCATCTGTTCTGCATCGGCTCACCATAAAAATATTTACCGATTCCGATGTTTAGCCGATGCGGCCAAGAATCGGCAGTCACCGATCTCCGATGCGAATATTGGTTAAGCCCTAATGATCACGTATGCGCATGGCTCATTGCCCCTGTAGCATCTTTTTGAGTGCGGACATGTTTGCAAAATGTGCGTGCAAAAACCATGTGATGGCGTCATCACACTAGCTCTGATTTATTGCCGATCGTTGCTATGCGCAGTTGCTAACATGTTTTTCGAAGACAAACATAGACTTTTGATGCAAATTTCATAACTTTATGAGCCTCATCTGTCTTATTTCCTTCATATCTTGTTTCCAAATATTGTTTTCTAGTGGTAGTCAGGGATTCTGATGTATGACCTTGTTCTGAATTGAAACATGTAAAGCCATTTCCCAAACTGCCTCCCGCAACCAAAATTTGCCATTCACGATCTTTTCGCCTCTACTACTCTAAAACAAGACCCTTCATTTTTCACATATTCCTCAAAAAGTCCAGTTTTTCTTGGAATTTAAAGCCTTGTAACCTACAGCCAGAGGTTTATTTTGGCTAAAAAAAAAAATTGTTTTTGTGAAGTCTCAATTTTGTTTGTTATCAAACGACCGTTTCAAATTATAGCTTTCCTGTGCTGTGCTGACCGAGTTGCACGGAGAGGCCTATTGAATTTGTGTACAATTTCCCTGTGTGACGTAATTGTGTGAGTGACAGACTGAAAAAATTAGAGGGTAGGGCCTGTGCGTTTGTTGCAATTTCCTACATATTAATTTAAAATCAATATTCATACCAATGAATAGTTAATACACAATTTACACATATACAGTTTGTATCCAGACTATATTCTTAGGAGAGTTTTTTTTTTTTTTTTTTTTTTTAGGGGAGATGGGGTGTTGAACAAAAATATGAATTAATTAGATGCTCATGTGCCCATTTGTAATTATCTCTCCATCCCCCTCCCAAATTATCCATCTTTCCTCAAAAATTAGAATAAAATAAATAATGAAAAACATATTAATAGGCCCACATGCAAGCACAGCCAGATCAAAGAGGCCCATGTAATTTTTTTTTCAATGACACTTCAGCGAAAGTCGTGGACGTAATTATTTGTGACAAATAAAATTCCAGCTAATATTTAATTTCCTGTTTGCTTGTTTGTTTGTTTTTGTTTTTTACCTTTACATACCTGTTAATCAGGGCAGGGGCAGGGTTGCTGTTAGTTTTATCATAAATTTGGCCCTCTTTGGCTACGCCACAGGGTGAATAGGGGCATTCGGGGAACCGGGTAGATTTCCAGCCTTTGACGCTGCTTTAAATCCGGTACGTTTCAAATGTTTGCAATGGGTTATGCTTTTAATTATTATTATTTTTTAATCTGAGTTGCTAATTTCCCTTCTTCATTTTTGCATTTCTATACATATGACATACATGTACTATAATACATGAAATATGGACCTTCTCACTTCACTCCGAATCAAGCTATAATGTATTCAGGATATAGCTAAATAACAGCTTCAAAAATCAAATGCCTGAGTAAAAAAGCCAATAATTCTAATAAATACAACCTTCAGTAATTTCTAATTCGATGATTAAGGTATGTTCACCATTCAGTATATTTTTGATATTTTTTTCAAACCAATCCACTCAACAGAATCAAATAACAGGGCCAGATCACTGCATGCGGGACAAACCAATCCACTCAACAAAATCAAATAACATGCGCAGATCATTGCATGCGGGAGCGGACAACTCACCTTAAAGGCATTGGCTAACTTTGTGAGTAGCTGATTTAAAAAATTCTCAAACTAAGATGAAACATGTGTATGAGTACTTGTATTTGCACTAAAAAACCCTGAAACCAACCATAATTTGGAATGAAAACGTGTAAGTTAGACGCATACGGCGATTTTATTATCCTTCATCTCACGAGACAATCACTGAGAGGACCACTTTGCTTGAATTTGAAAATGCTGTTATGTGCCTCCCGCCGCATGATATGCCAATACACACAGTACGGTAAGGTGAGTCATACGCGCATGCGCACTCCTTATGTCTATTCTGTGCAACCGACCCTCGTATATTTTTCAAACATTGGTTCACATTTTTGATATTGAAAAATTATTTCCTGTGGATATTATACTTTGAAACTTTCAGAATGGCATTTTTACACTTTAACCCTTATGTTTATCCCATTTTCAAGTAACAAAACAAGATTTTTTAAAATCATAACAATGTTAACCAATGCCTTTAACCTAGCCCGCTGGATGCGGTTAAAAGGCCGATGGCGCACCATACGAAATTGCCTTCTGCGGCTTTTCACCAGCATTCATCAGTTTTATCTTAGTTTGGGAAACATTTGAATACGATCGTTACAATATTTTTCCCGTAAAATAACTTGTTCTTCTTTAAAATAAAACACAACAAAAATAATTCCGTAGAGCTATATCATCCTATTACGTCACAAAGTCACCTTACCATAAATTTGAGCCGAAATGATTAAAATTAGCTCATTTTTTTGCAGTATTTTCGAGAAGAAACAAAATTGAGAATTTACAGTGTTGGGTGAATCGTCTAGATTCATCCTCGAACATCACAAGTAAAACTACCCCTACGTCTAAAAAACTGGAACTTAACATTTTTACCAAACCCTTAATTTTTTTATGATGTAATTAATTTGTATTTTTTAGGATGTAAAACATGTCATTTAAAAAAAAGAGAGTATTTTTTAATTGATAAAACACCATTTATTGGCAAAGAGTATGATATGAAGGGTACGTCATGCATATTCATCACAAAGGACAAATTGAGAGGTTTGATTGGTATAAGATTGAAATATTGGTTTTGCATAAACATGAAAAGAGCTCTCAATCCACGCAAAAAGTGATTTTGGAACTCAAAATGGCTGCGCCCTCGTAAATCCGCGAACGTGCATATGTGTGATACCTTTGGAGGTCACATGGTAAGGTCAAAGGTCATTTCAGGTCAAAAGTTTACCTGCAAGACTCTCTATGACATAACTTTGCAACTGTCTCTCACTTTTCAACCAAACTTGTGTTGTGGATGTACTAGGGGATTTGCATGTTATGGTGTCGTCGGAAGTCACATGATAAAGTCAGAGGTCATCTGAGGTCATACATGTATGTTAAAGGGGGTACTCAATGCTGAAATTGTTCGTTCATTTAAAAGAGCATGATTTCATCAGCAGAAAATCATCTGCCTAAATTTTTTTTAAAAGTCATGTTGCCAAGGAAACTCCCAAATGTGGTAAGATTTCAGGGTATTTTTGACCCCTCAGCTGTGTCCCAGTTTCAACTGGGTACCCACATTGACGTCAAAATGATGTCAAAATGGGTACCTTGTCAGGCAATTCTAGCAAAATGCGCGCAAAATGCGCGCATGACTGTACATGTTGTACAGTCAAGCGCGCAGCACAACTGCAAGGCGCGAAGCTGGGTATCCACTTTTATGTCATACCTCATACTCAAATTTTTTCGTCAGCTCTTGATATTTTATGAGAAAATTGCAACCGTCCCTCACTTTTCAACCAAACTTGGTTTGTAGATGCAGTAAGGGGACCCGCATATAATGGTGCTGTCGGAGGTCGGTCATGTAATAAGATCAAAGGTCATTTGAGTTCATAAGTTAAAGTTTACTTGCAAGACTCTCTTATGATGCATAACTTGGCAACTGTAGCTGCAATGGCAACCAAACTTGGGTGATAGATGCACTTGGGGTACATTCATGTTATGGTGCATGGTAAGGTCAAAGGTCATTCCAAGTCAAATGTTAAAGTCTACCTGCAAGACTCTCTTATGACAGATAACTTTGCAGCTGTCACTTTTCAAAGTTGGGTTGTAGATTTACTAAGGGAATCTGCATGTTATGGTGCCGTCGGAGGTTACGTGATAAATTAAGGTCAAAGGTCATCTGAGGTCATATGTTAAAGTTTACCTGCAAGACTCTCTTATGACGCATAACTTGGCAACTGTTGCTGCAATGGCAACCAAACTTGAGAAATAGATGCACTTGGGGTACATTCATGTTGTGGTGCCTTCAGAGGTCACATAAAGTCAAAGGTCATTTGAGGTCAAATGTTCAAGTTTATCTGCAAGACTCTCTTTTGACAGATAACTTTGCAACTGTCTCTCACTTTTCAACCAAACTTGGTTTGTAGATGTACATGTACTAAGAATCTGCATGTTATGGTGCCATCGGAGGTCACATGATAAGGTCAAAGGTCATTTGAGGTGATAAGTTAAAGTTTACCTGCAAGACTCTCTTATGACGCATAGCTTGGCAACAGTTGCCAAGTTATGCGTCATATGAAGAGTCTTGCAGGTAAACTTTAACTTATGACCTCAAATGACCTATGACCTTATTGTGTGACCTTATCATGTGACCTTCGATGGCACCATAACATGTAGAGTCTTGCAGGTAAACTTTAACTTATGACCTCAAATGACCTATGACCTTATTGTGTGACCTTATCATGTGACCTTCGATGGCACCATAACATGTAGATCCCCTTAGTACATCTACAAACCAAGTTTGGTTGAAAAGTGAGAGACAGTTGCAGAGTTATCTGTCATAAGAGAGTCTTGCAGGTAAACTTTAACGTTTGACCTCAAATGACCTTTGACTTTATGTGATTATGAGAGAATTCTCGTATCGATATACGACGTATGGATATATGACATTTGGATGTAGGACGTTTTTTCGCATCTGAATGCTCTTATATTGATACGTCATTTCAATATACAACATATATCACAATGATGGTTTGGGTATCGTTTCGTACGATTATCCTATATCTATACAATGTAAATTCTCATCTGAATGCTCTCATATCCGTATGTCATAAAAGTAGGCGGGACTTATTCGCAACGCGCGCTTGGGACCCGACCTCTACTCTACCATAGATGGGTCCAGCACAACGCAACCTAAACACAAAGCGCAAAGCCCGCATGAAGTTAGTACTGCACAAGGGAGAGACTCGTACGTATTCATGAGCTTCCCACGAAAGTTTAACTGAGCACGGGGTCTGAATGCTCCTGTACGATTATCAGATAACCGGGCGTTGCGTCTGGAAGGTCTCATATCAATACGTCGTATATCCATACATCTATGAATACGATAAGTTGATTCGTCTGAAAGCGGGGTTATACATGTAGAAGTGAGTCTTTTGTGACATAAATCTTTAATCTAATGCCAGTTGTATTTGGACTGCTGCATGTACTATATACTTATGTATTGTTTATACTTCTTCATTGAGCAGCCTGTCTTAAATCCGGATACCTCTAAGCAAAGGGATGTGCTCTTTCTGAGTCGATGGGCTGTACGTGACTACAACATTGAGAGGGGAGATGTCGTTTCATTAATGTGAGTTTCTAGGTCTGGTCTAGTAAGTTTTGACCATATTCTGAGTCAAACATTTTTAATTTAAATTACAGGAAGACTGAATAAACTTTTCCTTCTTTGATATGTCTGTTACAGTACATTGTTGTATCTGCTTTGAAGGTCTACATGTACTATTCATCATATAAAATTTATTGAAGACAAAAGTTTCTGTAGAATAATTTCCCGGAGTCTGCCAATCCCCCCCCCCCCCAAAAAAAAGATAAATAAATAAAAATAAATGAATGAAAGAAAGAAATTGGGAGGGTAATCTGCACTTGGGCTTTATAAGTGACAAGTGTCAAGTAACACACATGTAGAACAAATCAACTTCAAAAAATTTGATGTTGTGGCAAAGTATTTGCAGGCCTTGTCTTTGCAGTCAGATTGCAGTGCTGTGTTAATGAGCTGAAAGAGCAGTTTTTATGTACATGTATGTAGGTTCACCTTCACTGAAAATTTAATCTTGCGCTGGAGAGATTTCACAAGATTTTAGACATATTTACAAGGGCTCAGGAAACTTTCTGAATTGAGTACACAGCTAAAGCTGTTCGGTTCGGTGTAAAAATGTAAGAGGTAAAAATGTCGGAGGAAAAAATGTCAGAGGTAAAAATGTCAGAGGTAAAAATGTCAGAGGTAAAATGTTTTAGGGCTGGCATGCTTGTTGTGTGCAGCTGCTGTTTGAACTGCCTAGCTGTGGTACTTTGGTGATGTCACAATGGTGAGTATCCATCCTGAGGGTGAGGGATGTGCATGATGCGATTGATGAATGGACCAATCAGGTATTAGTGGCATAGTCCCAGGACCAATCACGTTGCACCATTCAATAAAATGTTTACTTTGCTTGAGAAAAAGCTGTACCATGCTTGATTTTGCCTCGCTCCTGACCTGATTAAAAGCTAAATCATCAGAATTTCAGTGGGATCTGAAAGAATATTGGATCTTGATTCTATTGAGCTGAAAAATGCTTTTATGCAAAGTATATGACCAATAGTTTTTATCTACCTAACAAAGCTTATTCACTTATGTGAAAGGTTTATTTTTTTTTTTTTTAAATCCTTGATAAAACTGTTAAATTATGAGCTAATATAAGTAGAGTTATTCTTCTTCTTCTTCAGTTTGGAATTAAAATCATCAAAATCTGTTAAGAGATAGCAAAGTAATTGGCAGTTTTCTACCCATTTGGACTTGCATACAAGTTTTGTAAAATAAGCGCTTTTGAAACGCGCTGCGGTATGACTGTTTGGGAAACCCAATTTAATTCCCTATTTTCTTTAACATCTAATGAATCTTGAATATAAGTATGTAGGTTTATGTTACTTGTGTCCATCTTAAGATGATAGATGGGAAAATGTATTGATGAAAGTGATGATACTTGGTGAAAATGTTTCTTGAAGAATTGTTGATGCCCGGAGGGATATATCTCATTGAGGCCTGTACATCATCTGCGTAAACAGAAACATAGAAAAAAGGTTGTTTTTCAGCACCAGGCAGGGAAAACGGGGATCCAGTTAAGGGTATCAAAATCAGGAAAATCTGGGAAAAGGTTTTTTTTTAGATTAGGAGATTATGATGCATTCCTTGCATAAAATCCCCATTATTGGTATAAAAATTGGAGATGTAATATATTATTTCTCTTTTTAGGGTATTTAAAACACTCCTACTTCCATCCTACTTTAACTTCCCCGTTTAGGGTGCTTTTCAGAAAGTGATTTATGCGGATATGTACAGGCCTCAGTGAGACATATCACCCCAGATGTTGATGTCATTGACCCAGCTTTTTAATGCCTAGACTATTTTATCCTTTAATTTTTGTTCCATTTATAGCTCTCCACATCATCCAAGGGAAGTATTGATCAAGAGGGTCATTGCACTCGAAGGAGATACAATCAAGTAATTCATTTGATTTTTACCCCTTTTATTCTCCTGTGTTCCCCAATGTTTTTCTTTTTCACACTATCATATTCTAAGATTCCTACACAATTCCCATGTATTAATATACCGGTAATTGTGTGAAATATCATTACTTGTCATGAATTATGAGTTAGATGAAATGAAAGATACATTGTACATTGGTGCACATTGCAAAAAAAAGCCTGTAAACATCAAAAGCAGGTGCTTTTTTTTTTTGGGGGGGGGTTGTTTTTTAATCATTGGTGATTATAATGTGCATTGAAGGACTCGCGAGTACCCTTTAATACACTGCAGAGAAACTTTTTTCCTACCAACATGCATGAACTACCTGTATTATTTGTAAATATAGTTTTAACAGATGGATGTATCGTTCGAAAAATGCATACATGTACACAGAGAAAATTTCTGACATTCTGTGATGTTTAAACCTTTTGCATTGAGTATGGTATTATGTTCATAAATAACTTTCTGAACATTCTTTGTTTCAAACCATATGTCTAAAGAACTAAGATAATTGGAGCAAATAACTCCCATCATTTTGGTTCTTCTCTTCTAGAACCTTGGGTTACAAGAACCACTATGTGACTGTACCTGAGGGACACTGCTGGTTAGAAGGTGACCACAGAGAAGTCAGTCTGGATAGTAATTACTTTGGACCAGTGAGTAGAATGAGAGGGATTTAGATATCTCATTAGCATTAGATAAAATATGTCATTTCTCAGCTTGATCTTTTTAACATAAGGCATCTTTTGCCAGTTGAGCACTTTATGCATTGTAAAATTATATTTTTTCATTAATTATCAAAATACATGTAGTTTTGAATCTTTGATTTCAAAGGAAAGGCTAGAAAAAATATTTCATGTAATGTATTTGGAACGAACATGCGATGGGATTTGTCTGGAGTGAATTGGAAATTGAAGATATTGTGTATGCAAACAAATGGAGAGTAGCTTGCAAAGAAAAATGTAGAGTTGTTTAATGTTTCAACCCTTTGAGAATACTAAGCCTGAAGCAATATCGGCTGGATGAATTTAATTCGACCTTGACACAAATTACATAAGCGTCACATTTGGTCTCTCTCTCTCTCTGTCTTTCTTTCTCTGTCACAGATTGCTCTTGGACTTCTTCATGCCAAAGCCAGTCACATTGTATGGCCACTGAGCAGATGTCAAAGAGTGGAGTCTTTCCAACCAGCAGATCGACCTGTCTTAACGGGAGAGAAACTAGCAGAAGCCTTGGCAGAGATGTTTGTTGCAAATGAGAACTCTTTAAGTGTAGAACTAGAAGATGAGTTTGGAATAATTGGGGACAAGACATAACGTCACATTTTAGGGCTGGTCTTGTGCCAGCGATAGTGATGAAAATATTGGTCTGTGCGACAAATGTATGCCGCTCGTATATGTTAATGAGGTTTCAGAAACATTTTTCTCAGATCTGAAACATGTTCTATATGGACTGATTGTATTGCCATCATTGTTGTTAAAGTCACTGTTGGTATGTAACCAGCCCTTTATTCTTAAACTGAACTTTACAGAAAATCACGTAATTAATCACTCTTTGGATTTTTCATCTCTTACTATATGATCCTTTGATTGTATCCCTGCAGCTGATGATTTTCAAAAAGAAATTATGGCCTCTTTTTGTTTACTTGTGGAAATTTTCTAACAGTTTGCAGAATGCTGATTAATCAAGAATATTAGGGATAAAGACACCTTCCTGTACATGGATTATTTTCATATGCAGCAGAGACAAAGCGTCATGTCCATGTACACCTCCATTTAATTGGAAACAGAGAGAGAGAGAGAGAGAGAAGTGGGGAAGAGGAGTTATCAAGTAGGAGAGATGGAGAAAAGTGAGATTGATAAAGAGGAGGGAAGGAGATCAGACGAGAGAAAGATGAAGAAAGGGAGAGAAGTAAAGAATAGGAGTTTAAGAGTGTATAAACTACCTCTAAATGTTGTTTGTAGTACATGACTTTATCTAATGTTTCACTAAGTATTAATTTGCTCAATTTTTTCGTTTTCTAAATTTGTTTTTACCGAGCCCCACTGAGTTGGAGCAAGACAAAGGGATCCTTGGCAGCGTCTGTCCGTCGTCGGTCCGTAACGCTTATCAAACTTGAATAACTTTGCAATCATTTGCCCGTTTGTAATCAAACTTGGGTGGTAGATGCTCTGGGGACCTCAGTGTTATTTGGGGGTCAAAGGTCATGTATGTCAAATGAAGTTAAATGTTAAAATTTACCTACAAGTTTCTACTGGGGTTGGTAACTTTCAAACCATAAGCCCATTTGTAACCTAACTTAGTTGGTAGATGCCTTACAGGGACCTCATTGTTGCTTGGGGTCAAAGATCATGTATGCAGGTCAAAGGTCAAAGGTCAAATGAGATCAAATTGTTACAATTTACCTGCAAGAATGACTGCACACAAACGGGGTGAGACACATTATGGCTATCGCCTTGCTTTTGTTTTTGGAGGGGGGGGGGGGGAAGGAAGGATGTACTGTGAAAAAAGAAGAATGCCTTGAGACTAGAGGTACTGCAATTTAAAAAAAAATGTTGGTGCAAGAGGGAATATAAGCCATTCCCCTCAGACAAAAGTTTCCAATCATCCAAAACGTGCATCTGTCCATGATCTTGTACAATAGAGTGATTTTATTCACAGGATATGTTTCTTGTGAAGGTACATCTTTAACTACCTCAGCTAGGATTTGAATTTCATATATCCATGTTCAAAGCAAAACATCAGATTTAGATATAGGCCTCATAAAGAATCGAGGTTATGTATTCAGGTGATGTTCTTATCCTTCACGTATTGCTTCTTGCCAGGGTAGCTTTTTTTTCCATTCATACTGGATGTAACATTAGACTAAAATTGGATGTTTTGATGAGGATGACTTTGTTGAATGTAAACTAAATTCCGGGAGAGACAGAGCTTTCATTCTTATCATAGGGACTTAACGGAATGATGGTAATTGATGCTGCAGGTACCTTGTTCAAATAAATATCTTCTTGTGCTCATGCGTTATTGATTTTATGAATGGAACATTGAAAACAAATGAATAAAGATAATTATTCAGAGATTATCTTTCCATTTTCATTATTTGATGTTAGCAAATGGCATTTCTGTCATATTTGATCCTATTAATAGTTAAGTATCCACAATCAAGCAACATGAAAATATGGTACACATGTAGTAATTAGGAATTTAAGTTGTTTGAACACTAATTTTTAGCTTGGTGTATGTGGAAAGGGGGAATGTGCATCTTCACATTTCCCTGTGCTATGCTTGGAATATTGATCACCGAAACAACCCAACCCCCTTTCTCCGTTTCCTTTTTTTCTCATATACAGGTCTCTAGAATGTCTTGCTTATCCCATTTCTCTCTCTCTCTCTCTCTCGCCTCCTTAAATTATTTTGCTAACCTCTATCCCATCTCCATCTATTAGTCTGGAAGCCGGTCCTGAAATAGTCGTCCCATTTGACATACCAGAAGGGTGTATCATAAAGCTGTTCGTAAATTTATGCATGACTTTACAAGCGACTTGAATATGAAGTGCCAAATGGGATGCTCAAAATTTTCTAACGCTTTAGTGTGACTCCATTTCCTGTAATCTCAATTAAATTGTGACAAAAAATACACTTCAAAATATAAATGTTTGTAGACAATAATAATGCTAATCTAAAAAAACACACTTCACCTTTAGCTGATGCGACTCATAACGATTGACAATCCCATTTAGCTTGCCATATTCAAGTTGTTCAACATAACGCCATTCTTAACTTTACGATAAGCTTTATGACCCCCCGATTTGATTCCTTGAAGTTGCCAAGACCATTTCAAAAAGCTTGTCAGCTTGAACGAAGTGACCAGGATGGTTCCCAGGGCTGACAACCTTTCTTAACTCAGATGGTCTAAGAAAGAAGGGGTCAAATCTGAAACGTACCATGCGTCGACTATTCCAGGACAGGTTGCTAGCCTCATGTCTGCCACCCAGTTCTCCCTCTCTCCAGAACAAAATGAACACCTTTTTTTTTTTTTTTCTCCTTCTTTACATCTTTTTCTTTAGTCTATCTCTTCTACTCCACCATATTGGCTTTTTTCTCAACATCCTAAAGTTTTCAGCTTCCTATGATCTATCTGTCATTATTTTCAGACAATTCATCATGACCCCCCCCCCTCCCCCTCTCTCTGGCAAAATACAGTACATGTACAGTGGAAACTCAGTATCACGAGGTCCTTGGGACCATCAAAATTACCTTGTCCTAGCAGGAATCTTGTTAAATCAGGGTTAAAAAACAATTAAATATTAAGAGCTGGGACCGAAATATTGTTATACATGTATCATATCTCTTTATACCAAGTTTCCACTGTACATGTATATCAACATGGATGTAGTGAGAACAGCATCAAGCTCCTGGACAACATGCACATTTTAATACGGGGCAATATAAAATTCTCATGATGTAGTAAAGGTAAGTTTGTTTTTGTATGTGTACTGGAATGGTGCTTTTGGGACTAAGTATACATAACATCATTCTGACCTGGAGAGAGTTATTGTTGCCATCTCGGTTTGGTTCCAGCCTTTATGACTAAGTGTAATTGTAACAGGTCTTTGATCATGTGCATTTTAGGAAGTAATTTCATTTTTCTTACAAGAGACAGAAGAATAACTCACTTTATTTCAGTGGAAACTTAAAGTGAAAATGACATTTTAAAAACAAAAAACAAGCTGCATTTTAAAAATTTCACTTTTTAATAATAATAATCTGATGGGCTTTCCACTCATGACCTCCCTTAGAGACATCATAGTCAACAATTAAACTGTTGATCCTTTCCCTGGCTTCCACATTCTGCACAATTTTCATCTTTATCACTTAAATACAGCTTATCATAAGCATGTATGCTGAAACAATCTTCTTTGCAATTATCTACCACAGGAAGAAAAATATTTCACATTGATAACATGAAGACGGTGGATAACATACCATGAGCATAGAGATACAGTACATTTCATTCTTCAACCAGTATGTATCCGTACTTATATTGAAATCCTTCACCTCAATAAATGCCCCTGAAGGAAGCCATAAATAAAAGAAAATTCTGTGTCAATACGCAGGATCTGAGACTCGGAGATCTATGTTATCTTCTATTTCAAATATGCCTTGGCAATGTAGTGGAATATGATATCACTGCATGTCTGACAAGCCAGTTTAGTAACAGTTGGCTCCACATTGCTCTGTTAATATCATTATTTACCAGAGAGACTTCGATCACAAAATCAAGTTCTGTCTGGGACATACATATAGTTTGTTTATTGGTGGACAGGAAATGATGTGAATTCATAGATATCAGTCAATAGAACAGACTACATTGTATTTCAAATCTTTGGCTGAAAGTGGGAGGAGTGTGAATTATACATAGCAGTATGCAGTTTAAGCTCTTTCAGGATCTCGCCAAAGCATACATCTGCAGAACAGTCTAAAGTTTTTAAATTTCTTTTGTAAAGCAAACAATTCCAGGAACCAGTTGTTGCCAAGTCACAAAAAAGCAAGCTCCCAATGGTTTGTGGAAAACACCTGCACCCAAAAAGCATGCATAAGGTCTACTAATACAGTATGAGATATGTGCCATTGTACTAATCTATGTTGTACAATGAAACCTCAAAGTAAAGGACTTTTAACAAACTACTTTTACACAAGGTAATTTGTGGTCCAAGCTCATTCTAATATTTTACCACCATGACGTAACAAGATAGCTCATATTATGATACAACAATGCAATTCTCATGCTGTAAAACTTGTTTAAAGTTTCCACTGTCAAAATATTGCCAGATATGTAAAACTTCAGCACTGTAACTAATGCTAAACATAACCTGCCTGTCAGAATGCAATGGGTGATGCACATGAATTCAAAGCAAATCCTGGATGATGAGGTCATGTTTTGAATGTTGGCCCACTCTTATAGGTACAAATTCATACTACTTACTGTACAAAAAGAAGAAACTTTCACAACATGAAACTTTTGGGACTTGTAAGGGAAATTTGTTTCAACAACAAACTCCTGTCAATGGTAAAAATGCAGTGTTGTAAGTTGTGATTCAATTCTTTGACTTTGCAGGATGAAACTGCCAAGAATCTAGCAGAATAGGAAACTATTTCATGCACATGAAAGCTTCTGGTCTTGCAGAAAAGAGAAAAACTGATCATCTATATTTACAAAGTACATGTGATAGATTATTTGCAGATATATTCCTTTCAGGCTATCCATTCATCCTTTCTGTTATGATGCTGTTTCCACACCTCTCTTCAGTAAAATGTTCTGTGGAAAAATTGAAAGAAATAATTAAGGAATAATGACGAAACCCACGTGAACAAGCCAAAGTTCTGTGGCTTTGTCTTTTTCCAACAAATGATTCACTGCATACTACAGAATACTGGACCTCAGTAATTCATCTTAAAGTAAAAAAATTCATTTAGTTTATCGAGTTTAATTTGAAAAGAATATACATGCAATATAATACAACCATACAACCCCTTAACATCTACTTTTCATGACTATATAAAACAAGAGAGATTTGACCCCGCCTGGTTGAAAATTATGCCTCCGCCTCCTACGGAATTTTTGATTTATGCACATTTCAACAACAACTACATGCTAGTTACTACCGGTATTACCTCTTCCACCTAAAATATATTTCACTCATTTTTGACTAAAATCTCTGCCACATACAGAGCTGCCAACCATTACAAAAAATTTGTAAATTTGTTACGAAAATCTGAAGGGGATACGAAAATACGAAATGTATTCCACTCATTTTTGACTAAAATCTCTGCCACATACAGAGTTGCCAAACGTTAAAAAAAATACGAATTTGTAACGAAAATCTGAAGGGAATATGGATAAAAGTACAAATATAAAGGGATGTTAAAGTAATTTTTAAAAAGGTGAAAAAAAGGGTATCTTCATAGATAATAATGTACACAGGATATGCAGCCCGTACAGAAGCAGAGTTGAATTCGTGCACTTTCATTTCATTTCAATTCATTTCATTAATAACTTCTACTTTAATATAAAGCACTTTTCATAAAAAAAATTATATCAAAGCCCTTTACAATATTGATGCAAGTAAAATTAAACAGAAAAATGACAAGAGAACAAAAGTGAAATTATTAAACATGAAATAACAAAATAAGGAAACAATTCAAAAGCTCCGCTAAGTAACTCTTAGCGAAGCTTCGTGAATATCTCCCCAGGGTTTCGGCGGTGGGTTGATGGGGAGACTGTTGAAGCTAGCTTCCCTCTATGCTGTGTCCACTTGCTTACACCGTGGTATGCTGCAGCATTTCATTCTTGAGAAAATATAAATCTTTGGTGAAAAATATGATTTTTTAAGTTGCCAAGTAATAATTT
The DNA here is from genome assembly GCA_029962745.1 of Echinometra lucunter. Classification (NCBI taxonomy): domain Eukaryota; kingdom Metazoa; phylum Echinodermata; class Echinoidea; order Camarodonta; family Echinometridae; genus Echinometra; species Echinometra lucunter. The sequence goes on from CM057151.1 coordinate 34,304,842, forward strand.
TTGTTCCTGAAGGTTTGCAGCTCTGCATATGCCAAGGTATCATGGAAACACATTTTTTTGCGAATAATTTCAATTATTACCTGAATGAGGCATTTTGGAGACAAGATATAAGCGCGTATTTTGTCTCTCTGATTGATTAACTTCACACAAAATACGTCACAATGGTTCAGCCAGGGCTCAGCTGTATGACTGTATGACTGTATGACTAATAATATTCATACACCCCTCCTCCGTGAAATTTGTCATTTTCCTTTTGTGCCTCTGTACTAAATTATCGGTCCATAATATCCATATTCCACCCTGATCACACCCAAGCGCATGCGCACAAACGAGTAAATTTGTTCGCTAGCTTGTGTACGTACATATAGGCAAAATAATGTCGCTTACTTCAGTTACGTTCAACACGCGGAAGATAGTTCGCTGGCGGCTGGGCGATTCCTGTCCTTTTCTGTTGGGAAAACCTCTGTTCGCGCAAGCTCATGCAAACTGAAGTTATCAACAATTTTAGAGCGCCAATTAATAAACGAGAGCAAACTGTAAATAGCTGTTTAGTGTTAGACTCTACAACTTGTTTTGAGTTTTTCTTTGAACTTTAAAGTTTAAACTTTGAATTAAATGCACCTGATAGGGGTGAACAGGTAATAATAATAATATTGACTGGCATAACTTTTGGGAAATACCACATAAATTTCCCTCACTAGACCCATATTGCCCTCGTCTTCGACTCGGGACAATATGAGACTAGTTTGGAAAATATTTGTGGTATCTCCCTCAAGGCCAGTCAATATATAAATATTTTTCAGACCCTGTGACCCTTGACCTTTGACCTACATACCACCAAATCTAATCAGATCATCTCCCTACAGTGATGCATAGGAGTACCTAATTTGAAGTTCATACTTCAAATGGTTCTTGATATATCGTATTAACGAGGCTTACACCTGAAATTTCAGAGATTTGACCTGTAACTTTGAGCTCTGACCTACATATCCCAAATTCAATAGGACTGTCTCCCTAAGGTGATACATACTAGGACCAACTTTGAAGTTCATACCTCACAATGTTCTTGAGATATCTGCTAACAAGGCTAACATGAAATTTCATATATTTGACCTTTGTGACCTTGAACTTTGACCTACATACCCCCAAATATAATAAGACTGTCTGCCCTGTAACAGAAAAAATACAATCAATCTTATGATTGATTTGAATCGTAAGTCTATTACAAACCATTTACTAAAGAGTTACAACTGATCGCAATAATGGTATCTCTTTATGTTAAGGCCCCAGGACCAAGTTTGAAGTTCATATCGCAAACGGTTCTTGAGATATTGCATTAACAAGAATGCACAAAGGATGCAGGACAGACAACCAGAAAACATAATGCCTCCTGAACCACCTTCGTTGGGCGGAGGCATAAAAAATGTTAATGGTTGAAAAGTGATAGAATCATCACATTCCTACACTTTAATCATTATTTTGTTCTAATTACTGTTAGTCCTTTAAGAATGCAAATGAAATCAAGGTATTCTAGAAGACTTTGTAACATATTACCATTCTTGCTTGTTCTATGCATGTATTGAATGCCTTGACTTCCTGGGCACAGTTTAATGTCTGTTTTGGGTTGTCTGCATAACACTTGGCTACATCATTCTGAAGATTCTCACAAACAGGAACAAAACGTTGCTTCCTACAAAAAGAAGAAGAGTCACAAAAAGTCATACTTTACACAGAGATTCATATCACACAAGGAATTACTGTTACATTACACAGAATATCAATTTTGTAATAATAGATCATAGCAACAGCAAAAGAGCATTCTCTCTTAATATCGTTGGGTAATCCCCACCTAATGTGTGGCTAATTTCAGCTGACATTCTATACTTCTTCATTATATGTGTACAGGAAAAACCCAAACCAAAGACGCGTAAAATTTTCGAAGAAGCTCAAAAACGAGGGAGCGAAGGGAACGAGCTGGTCACAAGGGCACTTTTGCATTTTTAAAAGTGAAATTGAAGAATTTGGTGAACACTTTTCGTGGATTTTGTGAAAATTTTCAGCAAAAAATTTAAGTTTCCAAAATTTTTTTTTTTGGGGGGGGGGGGGAACTGCCCCCCCCCCCCCCTGCGTACAGCCATGCATACAGCATATCGTGTAAAATGTGAATTACTCAGTGGCACTCTTGGAGGAAATTAAAGGTTTTCTAAAAAGTACAAGAGCATAGCACAAAAACTTGTCCACTCCACATATGTTTCAAATTAAGTTTACAGTAATGAATTGGTTAGTTTCAATACAAACTTACATGAATTTTGCTTCAACTTCATCTGCAGCTTTCTGGAACTGCTCAGCTGTTAACTTATAAAAGGCAGCACTCTGTCATGAACAAAAGTATAGAGTCGTAACAACTACTGATATAGATTTTTGTCTTTCAAATTACAAATGGACAATGACTAGAAAGAAGAGTAATACAATGTATATCAAAATTCAGTTTAGTAGAAGTACATAATTATTTTGTAATCCAATAATCTCTGCATGAAATCAGTAACTTTCCCTCCTCCCTTCCCTCCCCCTTTCACTCCATTATTATGTTGAATTATAGACTAAATCTTACCTTTTCTTCAGCATGCCTGAGTTTTTCCCTGTAGTGATCTTCTAATTCATCCATACGAGCTTTCCACCTTGCTTCAGATCTCTATTCACAAAATAATACAGTTTTATACACACATATAAGCTATGTTAAACTGGTTATACATCTCAATGTTTTCATGCACTCGACATTGCAAAAAAACTTTGATTCTTAGGGTTACAGTTCATTATTCCGAAGGTTCGTTATTCCGAAGGTTCGTTTATTCCAAAAATGAAAAAAGGTTAATTATTCCGAAGGTTTGTTAATCCGAAAACGAAAAAAGGTTCGTTGGTGTCCATTAGTTATTTTCGGACTAACGAACCGTATTTCATTTTTTGGACTATCGAACCTTCCGAATAAAGAACCTCATTTTATTTTCGGACTAACGAACCTTCAGAATAATGTCACAAATGTTCGGATTAATGAACCCTTTTTCATTTTCAGACTAATGAACATCTAGGTATATGCTATTTGCGTGTTTCGAAAATATAACGAACCTTCGCAATAACAAACCTTCGCAATAACAAACCTTCGAAATAACGAACATCACCCGATTCTTAGTCCCCCATTACAAAAACACATCTACAGGGTATTTACAAATATAAATAAAGAAAGAGATAAAAAAAGAACAATTAAATTCATTTCTGCTGAAAAATATCAAATATTCCCCACTTTGTTTTTGCCTGATACTGTATACAAATAATGAATGTTTATGAGTGCAATGGACAGAATATTTCATGAGGTGAAAGATGAAATGATCCATTCAACTCGGCTGCGCCTCATTGAATGGATCAATAATTTCATCTTTTACCGAATGAAATATTCTGTCCATTGCACGAATGAAAAAACATTCATTATTTGTTTTATATGACACCTAAAAATAGATCAAATCGCAATAAATCAATAGTGCTATACGCTAGCGCGCTGTTCACTGCAAACGCAAGCGTTTTACGTACGTAGTGTGCCGGGCTCTCGGCCAGCGTGCAATGGAGCAAATCGTATGGATCCAAAATTGCACGGTAAATGGAGCCACTTTTGCACGATTGATGACGTCATAGTGCAATGGGACAAATGATGAATATCAAACAACCAATCAAATGACAGGGATCTATCTAGGTGTCATATAAATAGGAATATCACATCTTTCATATATGAAAATCATGGTACATAAGATTATCATGCAATATATCTTTCAGGTCTCACCCTTGGCAGAGGTTCTGAACTTCTTGAGTCACCTGTGAAAGACATGCAGTAAACAATACATAACAATATACAAAAATAATATTAATAACATCATTTAAAGGGGGTACCCAATGCTGAAACAATGTTATTTCATTTAAAAGAGCATGATTTTATTAGCAGAAAACCATCTGCCTAAAGTTTTTTTTAAAGTCGTGTTGCCAAGGAAACCCCCAAATGTGGTAAGATTTCAGGATATTTTCGACCCCTCAGCTGTGACCCAGTTTCAACTGGGTACCCACTTTTACGTCAAAATGACGTCAAAGTGGGTACCTTGTCGCGCAATTCTAGCAAAATGCGCGCAAGGTATAATACATATTGTACAGTCTAGCGCACAGCACAACTGCAATGCACAAAGCTGGGTACCCACTTTTACGTCATACCTCAGACTCAAATTTTGTGGTCAACTCTTGACTTTTTATGAGAAAATTAGCCAAAATGCATTGATTTCGATTGAAAATCATCAAATTTTTAATGTTATTCTTCTTAGAATTCTATTCTCGATCATATATCAAAGAAAAAATTTACCATTGTGTAATCACTTTAAAAGATCTAATCATACATTTTCACTATATGTACATGCATTTCAGTTAAAAGACCATGAAAACTTTTCAATCAGAGCATACATTGTTTTATGTTGCATAATTATCTAATTAGCAAAAGAATGATCTTCATTTCCATTAGCTTTTGACTAAAGCTTATAATATATACATCAAAGTATTTGATGGATGTACTACCAGTGTCAACTGAAGGGTTAAATATCTCCACATACATGTAAACACACAGATTAAAAGCCAATACATGAATTCCTTAATCTTTGCTTCAGTTAATCTGCACACTTTGGTTACCGGTATATCTTGTGTCTACACATACCTGTTGATTTGGATGATTCCTCTTCCCCAAACATGCGTTTCAGTACATCTTCTGACACCTATAACATGCAAAAAAAAAAAAGAAAAATAAAAAGTATGAAGAGGTCCTTCATGGCAGCAATTAAGAAGCACCAGTGGAAGGACAATATGAAGTGAAGCCTGAATGAAAGACAGAGAGATCGGGAAGTTCGATCCTTACTAGACAGACTTGTCAGATCCAAACCCTGCCAAGAAGAATGTCACATTTATAATGGACAACACTTTCAGAGTTTATTGGAGTAGATGACGGAGTGGAAGCTTTGTTCATTTGACTAATTTACGTTCATACTTTTGTTTGAAATGACACAGACCTGGGTTTAAATGATCTTCTTCTTTTTTTTTCTATGAAAAAATCATGCAGCCTATCATCTCATTTATATGACTTGACATGAATTCAGATTATAAAAGACTTGATGTGAACTTTCTTGGTTTTGTAACCTGGCCACCATGACTTTGGGGGCAGAATTTCTAATCTCTTACAGTATCCAGATTTTTCTGATGCATTAATTTACATGCATGCCATGTGCCGATTCTGGAGTTTATCTTGATGTTCAGTGATGTTATCATGCCTCACAAAGTCTGAAATCACTGTAAAATCAGAAGTAGATATGATGCGGCCATTTTGGTCTTAGTCTAGGCTCACCCAACATAACAATGTCGGGTGGGATAAAACAGCTTTCTAAATTTTTTTTTGTCAAAACATGCCGTGAGAATTATTTTTTTCATTCAAATAAGTTTTATTTTACTTCTAATGCCACATTCTTGAATTTTAGAGCTAATTTTTTTTTTTTCATTGCTGGAGAGTAAAGATTGTAAGATCAAATGGCAAATGGAAAAAAAAATTAGATGCCTGCAAAAAAGTGCTTGAATTCAACCACTGTTGATTACTGAAATACTTGAAAAAATCCATACCTTGGATTATTTTTGCATCTGAGGTTATTGTAGACTATGTTTGATGATGTTTGATGGTCTTATCTTGCCTTCAAAAGTGAAAGTATTGTCTCTAAGAACTGAGTTAAAGTGTATGTTGCATGCGAGCAGCTATTTTGTCCAACATTAAAACGCTAAGAAAAAAATAAACGGCTTTTAAAACTTTTTCTTTTTCAATCTTTAGCTAGAATACATTCATTTGATTTAAGAAATATATTTTAATGGCAAACTTTGAAAAAGAAAAATTTTGAAAGCCGTTTGTTTTTTTCTCAGTGTTACAAGCTTACCGCCAATGCGCTTTGTACACCACTGTTGGTACTTGCATGAACTCAGTCTGCTCAGAGCATGAGAGGGTAGCAAATTAAATGACAATGCTTAGAGTGATGCTGTTGAGATGCATATCAAGGTAGACAAGAATTTTATGCATAAATTCAATATTTCAAGCATATTCATGGCAAGAGGACACAAGATATTCAAAACACCATCCTAAACAACGTGCTGGTAGGTGAAATTCTATTTTTCTTCTTCATTTAGTGCAACTACAATTTACTTTCAGAATGGTGCCGTAGTTTTGCTATTGCCTTGCTCATTCTGGCCTACGGGTGCAGGGTATTCTGCCCTGAGGGCCCCAATGGGGAAAACTTCCATTTAGATCACTGCAACGGAGCTCGGAGTTCGTTGATGAACTTGGATAAAAGAACTTAGAAGCACTTGACCTTATGGGCCTTACAAGTTACAGTGTACCTTCCCTATGACTCTTTGGCGCAGCCCAAATGCTACGCGTTCCCCATCTCCAAGCGCAAGCAGCTGTAGATTACGGAATCATGAGTAAGCCTCACTCACACTAGATTCTAGTGCTCAGTTATACTAGCCTCGCACAACAGACATGCTGTAGCATGGAAATTGCATTTGATTTGAGATTGAGATAATTTACATCCATTTGGAGGAACGGAATGGAAATAGGATATTTTTTATTACCCTAGGTGTAAAAAGCAAATAGTTTATTTGAATTTGTTGATTATTTTAGTGACTTCAATCTTCGGCAGCATGTCACATAAATTTGCACAGCTCAGCATACCAATGTAGCCCTGTGTGAGTAGGCCTATGCCACTCACACTAGTGCTCAGTTATTATGCTAACCTAACACAACAAACGTGCTGTAGCATGCAAATTGCTGACAACAGGAAAGTAGTGTTCTACTGTACCAATGAATTTTTGGGAGCAGAGGAGCAAGGGCTGTGTCACCAGTGATCAGAAAAGTATTTTTCAAAATTCACTTGATCAAGATAATATCCATCCAGTTGGAGGAATGGAATGGAAATATGATATTTTATTATCCTAGGTGTAGAAAACAAATATTTTGTATGAATTTCTTGATTATTTTAGTGCTTTCAATCTTTGACTATAGAGGGCAGCATGCAATGAAAATTTGCACGGCTCAGCATACCAGGGGGGGGGGGGGGGCCATTCAGATATATTGGTGTACACATGCATGTCCATGGGTTTTAAAAATTCAAGACCAAGATGCAAGTTGCAATAACATTGCATGAATACCGCTACACATCACTTGTGCAGTGCAGTGCACATGCACACATGCAGTAGCAATAGCTGATGCGGCACAGAGTACAAGAAGTGAGAATTCAGACGAGTGTGGCTGTATCCTAATCAGTGTTGTAGCGCCTTGATGCTGGGCCTTGGCCTTAAGGCGCCTTAAGGCCAGTTTTTTTAATGCCTTGGCCTTGGCCTTCGATGCCCTGGCCTTGAGCATGCCTTGGCCTTGGCCTTGAGGGTTGAAAATCACCAGAAAATTCAAGGCATTTTCAAGGCATATGGAATTTTGTACTTTTGCAAGTATAATTCAAATGTTTTGATTGTTGTGTGCAGTAAAGCTATATTATTAATCTAATACAAGTTGTATGCAGTTATAACATTCTTGGGAAATTCTTGTATTACAAAATCTTAGGTTAATACCAGAAGATGATGATCACAGAGTAACAACAAAAACTATATTAATAATAACAATAACAGTAATAACAATGTAAAAAATCATGATAATTATGATGATGAAGATAATTATGATGATGATGATGGTGATGATGATGACAATGATAACCGATGATGATGGAAGTAACATTGATAACACAGATTAGCATCTCTGTGATTTGTTTTGCATAATACTTTTTAAAAATTCCTTTCATTTTTTGAATCATGAAAATGGGAAGTTACTACAAATATTTTGTTTCAGTATGTTACAGCCTTGGAGGCCCTGGGGGCCCTGGGGTAAGTGCGCATTACAGAAACCACTGAATGTGTTACACTGCCATTGTATTTCTTCTTCCCACCAATAATTTTTTTAATATCACTTGGAGGGAGAGAGGGAGGTGTTAGGCCCTATAGAGGTAGTGAGCATTGCAAAGACCAGTGAATGCGTTGTACACATGATTTCCAAATATCATTATACTTTTATAAAGTTTAGCAGATGTCAGATTGATGTAGAATTTACAGTAGTTTTTGTTTCAAGTGAGTTTTTAAATCTTGTGAAGAATGTCATTTGGATCTTTTACTCTGGTTTCCAGGAAGAAGAAAGTTTTAAAGTCTGTTACGATAAAGACTTGAGCATTTAAAGTTTATGCTTTATCATTTTAAATGTTTTATCTATTATTTTCTGTAGCCATAATTATATACATGCATATACCGATTACCACATTGTGCAACTGCTTAATGCTCTGAAGTGGAGTGAAGTGAAGTGAAACGACAAGCCAATAGCAAGAATGTGTCGCGCCCAGTACCCGTAATTACCATTGTATAAACCGCACTTTTTTCCCTGCCAGGGGGAAAAGTCGGGGGGTGCGGTTAATACACAATGACAGGTCTGGGCCAGGATTTGCCAGGAATAACAAGAGTCAGTCACCCATTTAGCAGGTACAAGGTCCCGGTAATGTTCCCAAGTAAGAACTTACAGTTTACAGAAGTTTACAGGTTTCTGTTTTGAAAAGTTAGCAATTAGCAGCATGATATTTCCTGTGCTGGACACTCACGAGAGTGTGGACTGTTGTGTGTATGGTGCGTCGTGTATCTTGCAAGGGAATTAAACTTGCTTTGACATGTCCCTTACGCATCCAGGGACTTTCAAAATGTCAAATGACTAAAATTACGTCATTTCACTAAATCCCAGCCTCGTCTGCATTGCCAAACAGCAATGCCAGCTACGAGCATTGCGTCTGTGATGCGTACATCTTGCAAGAGAATTAAACTTTCCACTTATGCATCCGGGGACTTTCAAAATATCACATGACTAAAGCTTCGTCACCTGACTAAAGCCAGCCTCGTCTGCATTGCAAAAGTGCAGTGCGTGCAAGATGAGCATCATCCATGTATTGTGGTGCATGTGTTTGAGTGTTTAGATCGCCAACTATAACGGAATTCGGTGGCTATATGATGGTGGAAAGTTGGATATAAGAGCAGCTGTCGCCAGGATAATTGGAATGTGGATTGAATTACTCTTCCTTTTCCTTTTTTAAACTGGTATTTAGTTTACTGAATCCTTTCATTTCATGTCTGATTTTCCATTTTGTTTGGAAATACGAAATGTTGTTCAGAGTGAGAGAGGAAGGGTTTATGTGTGTATCTATTTTTTTTTTTACCAGTAGGGGTCAAAAATTTGGGGTGCGGTTAATACACGTGTGCGGTTTATAGAACGTTAATTACAGTACATCCCTAACCAAGTTTGATGTCACAAGAAAGTTTTGCAGGTAAACTTTAATGTTTGACCTAAAATGACCTTTAACCTTACCATGTGACCTGACGGCACAATAGCATGAATGTACCCCTAGTGCATCTATCACCCAAATTTGGTTGCTATTGCAGCAACATGTACCAAGTTATGTGTCATAAGAGAGCCTTGCAGGTAAACTTTAACATTTGAAATCAAATGGCCTTTGACCTTACCATGTGACCTCCGATACCAATACAACATGAAGGTCCCTCAAGTACATTTATGACCCAAGTTAAGTTGAAAACGGAGCAACGGTTGCAAAGTTATTTTTCATAAGAGAGTCTTGCAGGTAAACTCTAACATTTGACCTCAAATGACCTTTGACCTCACCATGTGACAGCATCACAACATGATGTTACCCCTAGTGCATCTATCACCCAAGTTTGGTTGCCATTGGACCAACAGTTGTCAAGTTATGTGTCATAAGAGAGTCTTGCTGGTAAACTTTACCGTTTCAAATAAAATGACCTTTGACTTTACCATGTGACATCCGATGCCACTATAACATGAAGGTCCCCCAAGTGCATCTATGACCCAAGTTTAGTTGAAAATGGAGCAACGTCTCGCCTTCACCTCCGTTGGGCGAGACATAAATGTTTTACAAAATTATTTTACATGTACCTTCGACTGTGAACTAGAAAAAACTTCAGCATACATCTGTACATTTGATATCAGTGGGAGCGACATCTCGGGCATAATAATGTATAACTGGTAAAAAAAAAATAACCTCAAGGGAAGATCATTTCAATGCATAATTGCTGTTACAGTATTTCAAGCACAATTTTGGGTTCTCAGACGTCTAATACATAAAAAAGCCTCTTTTATAGGTGACAGATACTATTCTTGATTGACTTCAGAATGAACATCACATTGAATGCCTGGGGGGATACGTCTCATATATCTTTCTGAAAAGTACCCTAAACGGGGATTAAAGTAGGGCGGAAATAATGTATTACATCTCCGATTTTTATACCATTTTATGCAAGGATTGCATCATTATCTCCTAATATAGTAACATTTTCCCTGATTTTTTTTTTATTTTGACACCCTTTTTTCTGATTTTACCCGTTTTTGATACCCTTAACTGGATCCCCGGGTTCCCCGCTCGTTGCTGAAAAATGACCCTTTTTCTTTTACTACATTTTTGTTTACGCAGATGATGTACAGGCTTCAATGAGACATATCCCCCTGGGGTTGAATGTGAAAGGGTACGTACATGTTTTTATAATTCTTCTGTGCATGTGTGATCCCCTTTGTTATGATCCAATTTTCTTGTATTTCTTAATTTAATGCCTTGGCCTTGGCCTTGCAGTTTCAGGCCTTGACCTTGGCCTTGGGTTGCCATGACTTGGCCTTGGAGGTTGAAGCCTTGGCCTGGGCCTTGAGGGTTTGGGCCTTGGCTACAACACTGATCCAAATGTCGATGCTGTGGATACAACCACACGTGTGTGGCTGTATACACTGCCTTTAAAAATATCCCCTGAACAGGTTTTATACTTCCATGAAAAAACATCCCTTAACAAGGATTTTGCATGGTTTCTCATGAAACTATAAACCCCTAAACAGGTTTGATTGAAATATTACCCCCTAAACAGGTTTGCTTAAAATATGACTCCCTAAACAAGATAACATGAACATATATAGGATAACCTTTTGCAAACCGACACATTCTTCACCTTTTGCGAACTGACACATTCTTCACAAAAAAGCAAACAAACAAAAACAAACTGCAAATAGACATTGTTTTCTGCTAAATTACAAAAATTACTATCTATTTCAAACACGTAAGTAGCCGGTATGGAAAATCTACCCCTTAACGCATCAGGCCACATTAGTTAAAAGCACCCCTTTTGGCAAACCCGGAGAATAGGGGACCAGAACGCGCTGCACATGCCATACGTACAGTACAGAGATCGGCAGAGACAGCCGAGAGTCAGAGTATGTGACAAGTCTATAATCAAGTTCAAAATGACTTTTTTAATCAGGTAGACTAATAATGTTTAATATTATTAAATTGTCCTCTCGGCTTTCAGATATTTGGACTTTGGTTATGTGATGAAAATCATTTTGATTTTATCCAGAAATGTTCTCAAACTCACAAATGTTCCATCGCTGAATCTTGTGCAGATCGTCCCCGTCGCCGCTGCCACTGGGCTAGCTGCATTTGCTTGCACACAAATGAATATGTGCGCGCATTACGGTCCCCTATTCTCCGGGTTTGCCCCCCTTTTTGTTGAAAGTTAGCATTTTAGGACCCCTTATTAACACGGAACGCACGGTACGCATTCCGTATGGAAAAAAAGACCCCATTTTACGCGTTTCTTGGACGCGCATGTGTACACCAATATATATGAGTGGCCCCCCTGGGAGCATACCAATGTAGCCCTGTGTCAGTGTGCTTTAACTCTGGCAGTATTCTAAAAATCGTGTTATCTCTGGCTTTGCAGTCAGAAATAGCGTACGCCATTCCATTGGCTCACATCACACACTTTTGTCTTGTGAGCTGGTCATTTGCGCAGTTTATACCAACCATTAACCATAAGTTAGATCTATGTGTTTTAAATTTGTTGTGACAATTAACACAGTGAAGATAAGACAAAAGATAACACGATTTCAGAATACCAGCCCAGGGAGCTCCGTCGCGTAGGCGGAATTAGCCTAGCCCTAGTAGGATGGGGGGTTGGGTGTCCGGACACGTAACAAAAATGAAGCCTTCTTTTTTGTCTTTGGATTAAACAAAAGGCAGTGTATACAGCCACACGCGTGTGTCTTTACCTTACGGCCACACGCGTGTGGTTGTATCCACAGCATCGTTATGAGGATACAGCCACACTTGTCTGAATTCCCACTTGAAGTCTGTGCCGCGACAGCTATCGCTAGTGCACTGTACTGCACAAGCGATGTGTATGCATGCGATGGTATGTGTTGCGACTTGCAAAACTTGGATCGTCACGAAGGTTTTATCTCTCGATTTCACTTATTATACAAACAATATTTTCACTTTATTCTCACCTGTTCAGCAAGCAGGTGACAATATAGTACAATATTGTTTGTATTTCAGTGATTTTCAAGAGATAAAACCTTCGTGACGATCCAAGTTTTGGGGTTTGGCAACACAGACACATCGCTTGTGTAGTGCATACATACACACTAGGGCCTAGCCATAGCTGTAGCGGCGCAGAGTATACGTGGGAATTCAGTTGAGTGTGGCTGTATCCTCATGTCGATGCTGTGGATACAACCACACGCGTGTGGCCGTAAGGTAAAGACACACGCGTGTGGCTGTATACACTGCCTAAACAAAAACTAACTGTTATGCATTGATTTGAGCTAATCATCATCAATATTTGTTCTCTGTAAATTGTCTAACAGTTTGTGCTAAAACATTTAAGAGATTTGCTTGTGAACTTTTTCAATTGGCTGTTTAAAATCGACTGTCCGGATACACAACCTGTCCGGACATCCAAAAACTGGGTATAACAGTTAGATCTAGTCAGTCTATGCTAGATCTACGCCTCATGTGTGCCTATGGCTATGCTGTGCCTGGCATGCACATCATAACAAAACATTTGCAGTTTTTGCAGTCCTCATTCTGATTTTTACCCCATTTCCAATCATCAATTCAGCACAATCAACTTACTTTGACTACCCCTCCGTCCGCATCTTGCTCTAGACTTATTCTCCTCCCGGGACTACTGCTACTACCTCCCATTTTCGTAGATTTTTCGTTAAAGTTAACTCGGCTCACAGTGCAGTGCATGCATATATGCAGGCGCTAGTGTAGCTGCAATTGAATCAAGTGACTAATTTTTAGACTATGGTATCTTTAAAATAATGAAGAGTTTATACAGGTTATTAAGAATTAAGCAATCTTCCGGTTTTGTCTTCAATTTTGACAAATTTTACCCAAAAAATTGCAGGTGCTGATCCCAAATTTGAATTGAATTGAATTGAATTGAATTTAAACGGTTTTATTTATTACGAAACTTCGCAGCCCAGTGGCTGCATGAATTGTGTCTGGTTTACATTCTGTGATAAAAAATAACAAAGAAAATACACCATACATTGATAACATATTGAGGAACAGAATTCATAAGAGATATATGACATGCAAAACAAGAAAAATAATACATGCAAATCTGAAAAGAAAATTGTGATGGCAGGTTTGATAGTCCATGTTTACCCGACGTCCAGTACATCGTTATTACTATTATAATTATTATTACTATTATAGGATTTCCCGGCCAAATTCGCAAGTTTATCATTCAAACTCATTTATTTTTCATTCAAATTCGACGATTTTACTGCTGTCAGGTGTATCTCGGGCTCAAATCCGTATTACTAGTTTTCAAATCTGTAAAATTCTCTTTCGAATCTACATATTCATTCAAATTCATGAAAAAGCTGCTTCTTTCACTATCTGGTCTTTCAAATTAGCGCAACAGGAATTTGACCTCGCGATGTTGTCATTCCAGCATCCTAACCCAGGGCATAATTCGTTTTTAGCATTCAATTTAGCACTTTGAGCAGTTAAATTTGAGGGTTGATACACAATTATTGTCATTTACTCATTTTTATCGGTCACTCAATTTTTCTTTCATGTTTGTGTTTTTCTTTTGAATTTAAGTTATGACAAATATATAGATATAGCTAACAATCAAAATGTGAGTACTATGTCATCAATTTACGTATTTTCCATACTAATGATTTAGATTCGTATTCGGGTCATTAATGTCCTGTTCTTTTTCATTTCCTAACCATGGACATTCAGATTAAATGGTAAATAAAACAAAAGCAAAAATAAAACATTCATCTATTGGTGGTCTCAAGAGGTTCGTAAGTATCAAAACTGTTTATCTCGTATTTCCTCGTAACAAAGGAAAAGTTCCTGAAAACATAGATATAATGTACATGTAATTAGTGTGGGTACTCATGTCCAAAATCGTGAGCACAATTCCCTATTTAGCTTGTAGTCAGAGACATAAGCGCCGGAAGCGGGGGGGGGGGCGGTTGCAAGGGGGGAATTGCCCCCTTCCCCAAAAAAAACATTTGCAAGGGGGGCAAATCGATTTTTGCCCCCCAAAGGGCCCCTCTGAAGAAAAAAAAATTGATCATATACAACCATGTAAAATGAGCATATTGACATGATTATAGTGCTCTGAAATCCAAACTTTCTGTAGCATTCAAAAATCAAAATTTTCTTACTCGGTCGCTACGCTCCCTCGTATAGTAGGCCTAATTAGAAGCAACGTTTCTCAGTATTTAGATATTCTGCCTATCATCTATGAAAAAGAGGCAGATGCTTGCTTCATTCGGAAGATTATTTTCATGGGCACTCGAAGGAGGGGGGGGCAATTGCCCCACCATTCGAAAGGGGGGGCAAAATCGATTCCCTGTCTATCATCTATGAAAAGGGGGCAGATGTTTGCTTTATTCGGGGATTATTTTGCCCCCCCCCCCTCCCCTTCCCTCCTCAGTATCCTCATATATTGGCATAAGGGCGCCCGTATTTTTTCATATTTGGGCAATGCCGTAATATGAAATTTCTGTACATTTTCACCACCAAAATTGTAAAAAAATATGCGCGCTCGCTTCGCTCGCGCGGATGAAGTTGTAAAACTGAATAGTTGATTTTCGGGCAAAGGGTGTCGGCCCCATCGCTAAAATTTACCAGTATGCCTTTCATAAACCTCCCATTGCCATGCCCGGTCTCCTTAGTCTCTCACGCGATCCTAACATGTTAAAAGCAGTGAAAATAATCATATTTCAGTACTAATGATGCGAGAAGATTGGAAATAGTTTTTGATAACAGTATTTTCTTAATAAAAAAAAAAACTCTAAACTTGTCCTTTTTTTTATAAAGAAATATGTATAAAACGGGGGAGAAACGTGCTTGTGGGGGGGGGGGGGTTGTATATGGGGTGCGTTGTATGCTGATATGTAATCATTTGAGGTGGGCCCCCATAAAGGTTTGGGGTGGGCCCCCAAGAGTGTTTGCCCCCCCCCCCCCCCCCTCCCCAAAGCCGGGACCCTTCCGGCGTGCCTGGTCAGAGGGGCGATTAGGGCTCCCTTCCCCCTTGTCCCAGGTAATATACGTGTCCGGCCAAAGCGCTGGCGCGCCGGCGCCGCGGCGCCTAGCCCCAGTGTTCGCCCCTCTTTTACTGAATTTCTGACCTCGCCCCAAATGTACTGTCTTGAAAATACATAAAAATAATTATGCCATTAAAAGAAATAGCAAAATAGACTATAGTGACAAAGCATGCAGTTTATATTCGCATTATTTGTTAATTTAAATTGCAAACATTTTTATGACCGGTATATGACTAACAAACAAAGTTAACAAACAAACAAAACCAATAAACCAACTATAGAGCACGTGTGATGCATTACTTTCCCTTAACTTGAATGAATATAATTCGAATACGAATGCTCGGTGTTAATTTGAATGCTGGAAATGACGCCTCGACAGGTGTCGGCGAATTTGAATGCCATTTAAGCAGTTTTTAAATTTAATGATCCTTCGACTAAAATGTTAAATCAGTAATAAAAACAAGAGAATTGAGTGATAATTTACATGGCAAAATCAATTTGGGCGAATTTGAATGCGAAGAAAACGAATTTGAATCACAACTTGAGAATTTGGCCGGGAAATCCTTTATTATTGTTATTATCATTATTGTCATCATTATTATCAATGTCATTGCATTATTCTCATTATTATTATTGCTTTTCATTACAATCATTAACAGAGAATGCGCGGTGACCGTGGAGCCGCGAGGGTTCCGTGCGATGCCCATGCGGGCATTGTGCGATGCTGCCTACAATTTATTCACATTTGCAATACAAAATCGTAGAGGATGCGGAGCCTGTGAATCCGTAGGGAAATCTTACGGTCGCCGCCTGCCTCCGCACGGAGGCCCCACGGATAGGGAGTTACGGGCAGGATGCGGGCTCCGTACGCTAATCGTAAGCCCGGTAAACCAGGCATAACTCAGGGGCCGCGGAACCGGGGGGGGGGGGGCTGGGGCTGCAGCCCCCCCCCCCCCCCAGTTTTTTAGTAGATACGTTGGCCTCTGTACAAATTCAAATTCAAATTCAAATTTTATTGATTTGTAATCCACACAAATTGGATTATTCTCAATACAATAACGCAGAAATGATTATCCTGACGCTCAGCCCCCCCTTTCAAAAACGTTCCGCGACTTCTGTTCCTAGATTTCACTGGCGTAAATCCCGGGGAGATTGAGGTATATACCCCCCCCCCCCCCCACACACACACACACACACAAAACACACACACACACAGTTTTTAAAGAAGAAATGATATTGTAATCAATCAGTTGTTGAAACCTTTAAAAATAAATCTGTCATAAACGACGGTTATAGTCATTTCTATTTGAAACGCTATTATAAACCAGAGGGATGGATATTGGTGTCGATCCCGGAAGCGGTTGGGACGCTTATTGTTTATAAGATTACCATCGATCAACATCAATTAACTGTTTCTTTTTAGTTTTCATTATGATGTCCAAAATCGAGAATTCAAAGAAACTAACGGAATTTATCAAGTTGGTACTACCCCATGAAATTATTAATGCTCTGAAATGTGATTTTACCGAGGGTTATTTGAAAGTCCCAACCTTCGATTTCTATTAACTGTTTTTAATATGATATGGGAAACTTCTGCTTTCCCAAAAGGATGGACTCATTCTATTATTATTCCTATACTGAAACGTAATGAGGATCCTTCCAACCCAGGTTCATACAGACCTATCTCCTTGACTTCCATCATGTGCAAACTTATGGAACGTATGGTCAATAGTAGATTGATATGGATATTAGAAAAGTTTAATATCATATCCCAATGTCAGAATGGTTTTAGGAAAAACCGGAGCACAATGGACTCCATAGTCCAATTGGAGAATGACATTCAAAAAGGTCTGGCAAATAAAGAAGCAGCTATCGTTTGCTTCCTTGACTTTGAGAAAGCATATGACTCTCTGTACAGGAAAGCCATTATTTATAAAATGCAAGTACTAGGCTTTCACGGAAATTTAATAGCATGGGTTGAAAGTTTTCTTGCCAACCGAACAATTCAAGTAAAGATAGGGAAATCCTTGTCTAATGTTTTCCATTCAGATTATGGAGTTCCCCAAGGAAGTGTCATAAGTCCCACACTTTTTAACATCATGCTTAATGATTTAAGCCATAATACCTCTGGAGTAAATATGTCCTTTTATGCCGACGACGTGGCAATATGGTTTTCAAATAGGAATATCACCTATGCTCAGAAAAAAATTCAAAAAGCTATGGATTCTGTGAATCAATGGAGTGATATGTGGGGTATGACCCTCTCCACCAGAAAGTCTTGTATAGTTGTATTCACCTATAAGAAAATAAATGTTAAATCTATTCGTATATTACTTGCAGGTAATGTATTACGGTTAGAAGAGTCTTTCAAATACCTAGGAATACAATTCGACCAAAAACTTACTTGGAAAAAACATATAGAAGATGTTATAAATAAATGTAAAGCCAGAATGAATATTTTAAGAGTCTTAACAGGAACAGATTGGGGGGCCGACACAACCACCTTGTTAATGGTATACAAAGGCCTAATAAGATCAAAAATAGACTATGGTTGCATGGTTTATGATTCTGCCCCCAATTACCTGAAGGATAAACTTGACTCTATTCAATACAAGTGTTTGAGAATCATTACCGGCGCCCCTATAGCCACTTCTCTGGAAGCATTGCAAATGGAATGTAATGAAATGCCGTTAGACTTACGTAGACAATATTTTACCGACACCTTCCAAATTCATATTCGAACACAAAATTATGACCATCCATTGAAACAGTTGCTACGCCCTTGCTGGCAGTATGAGAGGTCTACACAAGAAAAAAGAAAAAAGGCAGTGGCTTCTCGTTTTTCTACATTAGAAAAAAACGTAGAGCCCAATATCGTTATCTATTCTGGTATGCCCTTCTGGCATCTTGCATCTCCCATGATATTATTAACTGTTAAGGACCAGTTTGTAAATAAAGCAGCTTGTATCCCACATGAGCTGAAAAATGCAACATCGGAGATGCTAGATAAATATAAGAATAATTTAATGATATATACAGATGGATCTTGCTTAACGAGCAAGAACATGGTTAGCTGTGCTTTTTATATTCCTAGTCTGAAGTATGGAAAGGCTTTTCGCCTCTCCCCTATATCGATATTCAGAGCAGAACTTACAGCCATTAACATGGCATTAGAGTGGGTAGACATTAATAAGCCGAAAAATCCAGTCCTTATATTGTCTGACTCTCTTTCTGCATTACAGGCCTTAAAAAACAAAATACCATCAGCAGTTATCTATGAAATCTTATATAAGATCACTCATTTGGAAAAGGATGGAATTGCAATATCCTTGGAATGGGTACCCGCCCACTGTGGTGTTAGCGGAAATGAATCTGTTGATGCGTTAGCAAAAACGGGACTTTGTCACCCTACTATTGACATCACTATGCCATTTACCAAGAATGAAATTCGTTCTCTCATACTCACAATCCTACAAACGAAATGGAGAACAAAATGGGAAGCATCCGATAAGGGTCGACATTTATTTCAAATACAACCTACACCCGAACAGTTTATATCCTTCTGCAAAAACAGAAGAGATGAAAGATTTATTCATAGACTCAGACTTGGGAATTGTAACTTGAACTTTTACCTTTTCCGAATGAAAAAGCATGACACTGGACTTTGTGATGTATGTGAGGAACCCGAAACCATTTCCCATATTCTCCTGAACTGCAAGAAATATAATTTTCCTAGAGAGGTCTTTTGTAAAGAAATCAATGTTTGTATGAATGATCTGACGCTTAAACGAATGCTCCAACGTAAAAAACAAAAAGGCTTTTAGAGTTCCTGAAGTGTGTCGATACGTATGAAAGGATATTGTTATGATGTATTCTCGTACATGTCGTAGTTTATCTGTATGAAAGAATTGTTAGTTTAAAGACTGTAAATGTATCTTATTTCTTAGTCTATGTATTGCACTGCACTTTTCCCGCCTTGAATTGGGGTTTATCGAAGTTTTATAAAATGAATATCAATTTAAAAAAAAAAAAAAAAAAAAAAAAAAAAGAGAGAGAAAGAATAATAATTCGTGTGAAATTACTCGCATCTGTCGCTATACGTACCGACAGAGCGCCCCCGCGCGGCTTCTGAGTTGCCTAGGTTTGCTGAACCGAGAAGTCTGCTCTAAGTACCGAGCCGGACTGGCAAGATTTTGCCTTTATGAGCGAGGAGGTGTTATCTGTTACAGGCGTATGACAGGTGTATCAAAGCTTGCGCGCGCTGCAAATTTTCCTCTGAAATTAGGCCTTATATTTTCAAGGATACCCCTTTTTGCTCTCCTTATATATAAGGCTTTGTCTTGTCTCTTAATAGAAAAACAAATTATTTCAATAAGTCAAAAAGGGCTTATTTTTAACAACGCAACTGAGATGGCGTAAATATTCATTTTTGAATGACAGCGCCGTAAAAATCAACAACAACAACAACAACAACAACATACTCATATGTCCTATCCTACATCAATTGGCAAAGGCAGGGGGCACAGGGGGCCATGGGCCCCCTGTTCATTCCCTTAAAAAGGAAAATGAAAAAGAAGGAAAGAGAAAGGGAAAAGAGGAATGAAAATAAAGGAAAAACCTGGAATCGCTCACATTTTCGCTATTATGATTAACCAATGCGTATTATTTGCTACCGGTTTTCTTAAGAAAGGATAGGTTTGCATCTTGTCTCTCTATCCAGTCAGAGTGAATCCAGGGGATGGCCGAATCGGCCGCCCCCCCCCCCTTCAAAACCAGGAGGGGTCCGAATCGTCCCCCCCCCCCCCTCCTTTGAAAAGCAAAAAAAAAAACCAAGAACAAAATTTTATCATGGTAAAATACACGTGAACTTGCCGAGGACCCCCTTTTTTCGGGTAAAACAGACACCTGAAAAAGCCAACCGCCCCCGCCCCCCCCCCCTTGAAAAATTCTGGATCCGGCCCTGCCAATGTTATGCTATTCTTCTACTCATAAAATGTTAGCATGATCACTGCAAGGTAAGGCAAGGCAAGGTAAGGCAATTTTATCTTAAACAGATGAATTTTCTGGAGATAACGGCCTGTGACCATATTCCTGTCATACCTTCTGCATGTAAGAACGGAAGATGCCGATGGCAAAAATAACGAGAAGAGAGTAACAATACACTTGAACCTGTTCTCAGTATTAAAGAAAAATCCATTTTCGCCCTCTCAGTAAAATCTAGAAACAATATGTTTTCGGGCAGCAAACACTCTTATTCCAGCAGCGAGATGCCCGAATATCATAATGCAGTGTATTTTTGCAGCGAAGCGTCCGACTATCCTCGAATTCTGCAGGGAGGTGATGTAAACATTACAAAATTATGGTGTATTTTGTAAAAATTTTCCTCGCTCGCTGTGCTCACTCATATGATATCTAGATAAAGAATTATTAGGGAAGGGGCATGCAAAGGAGGTGAGCGAATAAATTTTAGATATCTTAAAGGCCTGTGGTAGGCTATATTTTGATGACGAAATGATACTTTATCATCAAAAGGGTGTGTTTCTCCTTGCTCGCTTCGCTCGCTCGTAAAGAAACAGGGTGGTTTTGGACAGCAAACAAGTGGACCAGCTAGGTGCTAACCATATTTGGTAGTGAAGTGACCAAAATACATGTACATTTAAATCTCTTATAGACCCAGAGTGTATTTTGATGACAAAATAATTATTTTATAGCAAGAAGTGGTTAATACATTTAAATCTCTTATAGGCCCAGAGTGTATTTTGATGACAAAATAATTATTTTATAGCAAGAAGTGGTTAATTTTGGCTCGCTCGCAAAAAAAAAAAAAGTAAATGTGTGTGTGTGTGTGAGGGTGTGTGTGTGGGTGTGTGAGGGTGTGTGTGTGTGTGCGTTTCTCTCTCTCTCTCTCTCATCCGGTAGCTTCCCCCCCCCCCCCCTCCCGCGCTGCAACAATGGCGTTTTCAGATCCTGGCCTCGAAGGGGCGGGAAAACATCTCAATTTACAACAATTCTTAATCGTTTGGAGCCGTCTAGGATATACATTACCCTTTTTATTTAAAAAGCGCATGCATCAAATTCAATGCACCCGTCTGATTCTTACAAGGCTTCGAAAGATAGCTCTGAGAGGTAGGACAAATATCCAACTATTCCGCAGACCTCCTGCCATTCAAGAAGGTTTAACTGAGAGAAATATTTTACAAACCTCGACAAGGAATTTTGATCTGCTTTTATCTTTTTATTATCAGTACATATCTTGATGACGAAACTATGTTCCACTTTCAGATCATAAAGTGTCAAAATATTACAGAGCCTCATAATCCATATTCAGGCAACACATTTAGCTTCTCTGCAGAAACGCGGCAGGAAAATTGCTGTTAAAACCCTTTTCAATTTCAATTCATTTTCAGTGTTTTATTTCTACCATGCAGAAGATATCCCACTCCATGATTCCCCCATCCCCCTCTGAAAAGAAACGATTCTTTGCATATACGTGATATCAGGAATATATACATATAATATTGGTGGCAATCAAAACAAACAATCATGTACTGTAATAATCACTTTATTATCTACATATACTTGACAATCATCCTTTGTCCAAAAGAGTGATATAATTATATCTATATAGACAGACAGACAGATAGATAGATAGATAGATATTCATCTTTCTTTCCACATGTTCCATACAACTTTGCATACGATCATTGTTTATTATATTACAACATGTTACAATGCAAACAAAATCACAACAACGGTATAATGAAGTGGATTAAAAGAAAGAGGAGGAGGCCTTGATAAAAGCAGAGCTTGTAAGGTGTCCCCTCGGAACTAAATTATAACTTGGCTGGTACACAGCGACGTTATTAATGTAATGAAATTATAATACTGTAACTACCTAAGAATACAACATGAAAGGGATGGAGACAGAAAAACACAGGCTTTATACAAAAAAGCGGGGTAACGCTTTCTTCATCAATAACTGATACAGAAATTGTGGGGATAAAATAACTTACACCTTAAAACTGCCTATTCATATTAACAAGGATGGTCCGCATCATGAATATCTGTAGGTCAAAACTGAAAACGCTTAGTGATTTACTAAAGAAGGGAGGTATGGTATTGCTACACTGATCATCAGGGAAATTATGTCGTCTTATAAAACGAACCGAAAGAGGGAAAAATAATTAATGTAGCTGTGCGCAAAAGCCAAATGGGATTCTCAATCATAAGTTTAATAGCATAAGCTTAAGTTGAAATATCTATGTAGATTAACATCATTTTATTTTTTAATGTGAAGTATAATATTTGCCAACAATTAAAGGGAGATTATGGAAAATATAGTCACATTTTGTTAAAACAAGAGGAAAAACCTTTGGCATTCCATTTGGCTGTTCATAGAAAAGTCATGCGTAGTTTTGCCCCTTTCAGTGTTGTCTTGTATCGTCTGTCTTGTTTGTATTTTTATTCTTTCTTTTTTTTGAGTAAATGATACTGTTATATTCATGTTTGGGAACTTTAATTACAAGCTTTGCTTTTAAGGTTTCCGCCACAATGTAGCTTGTATTTATGTATTCATTTACCTAATTATTCAAAACATACTTATATGGAAACTGAAGCTTGTATACTGAATCTCAATCGTTGGTATTTTATGCTTGTATTTATTTTGTAAAGTGAAAATTCCTGTCAGTTATTTTCTGCTATTGTGGAAATAAATGAAATGAAAATGAAATGGAAATGCGTAACTTCAGGCACATCTTTGTGAAACACCCTACGGCTGAAAATTTCAGCATGATGTCGCGTGGACCAACCTTTAAAGAACGACCGACAGAGGCGTCGATCCCCAAGAAAATTTCGGGGGGGGCAAAGATATCATTTTGCCCCCCCCCCCCCCCCAATAATTTCCGAACAAACAAAAAAAAGAAAAAAGAAAAAAGAAAAAAAAAAGAAAGAGAAAAGAAAGGAAAAGGAAAGAAGGAAGTGAAATGAAAGCGGAAACAAGGAAAAAGAAAGTAAATGGGACACTGGGAAGCGCTCGCTCGCTTCGCTCGCTCGCATTTAAGTATCTTAACCAATGCCGATGATAATTACTATTTTTATGAAAGGACATCGGTTTGCATCTACAGTTCCTATCTAATGTTATACTATTCTTCTACTCATAGGAAGTAATATAAACAAACAAGATATCACTCCAAGAAATTGAACGGCCAGTTGACCTAAAAATAGATAGGCCTACACGTTCAGTAGATAACAGCCTAGATTAAAAAAAAAAAAGACATAATTTTCGTTAGCTCGCTCGCTACTCTCGCTGGTAAAAGCTAGATACAAGATGATTTCGGGCAGCAAGTAGCTTATTATAGCAGCGAGATCATATTTGGGCAGCGATGGGGTTGACAAATTTTTAGTGACGAATCCATATAAGTTTGCTGGGATCGGTCGTTGACTTTACTTGCCAATGGTAGAAACAGAATGGATTCGGACTGCAAGCCAGGTAGCTAAAACAAAGTCATAATTATTCGGCACACTGGTGATCGGATGTATTATTCAGATATCATACTGGCATGACAGGTTTATAGTGTATTCTGATGATGATAATGATAACATTCCGTTCTTGTATAGCGCATTATGATGACGAAATAACACTGCTATCATATGGAAAAGGATATATTTTTCCTCGCTCGCTACGCTCGCTCGTTTGATATTAATGGTTTTGAAAAGCAAACGAATTCGGTAAGTGAGATGAGACCGAATAGATAATGTAGATGTTTCATGGGCTCACAGTGTAATTTGTCGAAGGGGTTACTACTTCTACCATCAAAAACAGTGTGTGATTCTTCGCTCGCTCGTAATATTAAAAAACAGAGTGGTTTCGGGGGTATCAACAATGGACCAGCGATGTGACAAAATAGAGTCATATTTGGCAGAGAGGTAACCATATATATATATATATATATATATATATATATATATATATGTGTGTGTGTGTGTGTGTTAGGTATCATTTATGCCTATAGTGTATTTTGATAACTAAACACTTCTCTCATAACAAGAAAGTTGTTATTTTTTTGCTCGTTCGCTTCGCTCGCTCGCAAAATTAAAAAAACAAAAACCAACAACAACAACAAAAAAGGATGGTTCACAGTATAGCAAGATGCGTATTTTCCCCCCACATTGAAAATGCTTCACGATGACATAGGCCTATGTTATGTATATATATATATCAGTAGCCGTGGGTTCATCTCCGCTTGATCGTCTTGCCCCCCCCCCCCCCCCCAATCCGAAAAATGGATCGACGCCTCTGACGACCGCTGTCAATTTTACCTTTAATCATACAATAAAACATGCGTAGGCTGATAGCAATATTAGAATAATCTTCACATTCATAGCACATCATAAACCTAAGAGGGCTTTTCTCTCATTACGCGAAGTATTACAAATATCATGTTCGTTTAGTGAAACTATATAAGATTTTAATTATAGGCCTAATTTCCAGCAGATTGCGTCGTACCCATAATCATAATGAAAGTATGTTGCGATATTCGTCTTCGATTGAGAATTTCTTGGTACATGGCAAATGAGCAGATGGGGTTGGGGTGAACTAGAGTTGTCATTCACCCCCCCCCCCCCCAAAAAAAAAAAAAAAAAAAAAAAAAATATCTAGACATTGCCAATATTCGTCTGGTATATTTTCTGGTATTTTTATTACGAAATTACAGTTTTTTTCTGTAACAGTATGTCGAAACACAGAAACGTCAGCTGTCATCCATGTATCTATAGGAGGGGGGGGGGAGGCACGGGCCCTGGGCGCCACTTTTAGGGGCACAAAAAACATATTTAAAAAAAGAGGTCCTGTTATTCCACATCCTGCCTATATGTATTAAAATTTAATCTGATGACCAACAAAAGAATGATATTTGGGTTTTTTTCATCAGAAGTTGAAAGGCAGCGCAATTTCAGCGATTGCAACGGGCGCCGCTTTCCCTGGCAGTGGCGTATCTAAGGGGAGGGCACAAGCCCCGGGTGCCACTTTTAGGGGCCGCAAATAAGCAACAACAACAAAAAAATCTTGTTATATCATATATCCTGCCTACATGTACTGGAAATTTAATCTGATGACCAACCCTCCAAAAAAGTTACAAATTTCAAGTTTTTGTTTTCGTTTTTTGTTTTGTTTTTTTGTTTTGTTTTATTTTTTTTTTTTTTTTTTGTTCTTTTGCTCTGGCGTCAGAGGTTGGAAAGGATGCAATTTCAGTGCTTCCCCGTGCGTCGTTTTCCCTCGATACGCCACTGACGCCATCCCATCCTGGTAGGCGACATAGCTCCCGTACACCTAATATCCAGTTCATGTGGCCATGAATAGGTCCAATCAACGTGGGCTAGCGATGATGTCGAATTTCTTGGGAGCGAGTGTCGATGTGCGATGTCCAAATCCATAATCAGGTAGGACATGGTCGGGTAGCTTGAAGGTAAATCGTTGCAGCAAGTTGGTGAAGAACAAAAACAGTTCAACCTTAGCCAGCTGCTCTCCAAGGCAAACCCTCCTTCCTGGACAAAAATACCAATACAATAAAATATGAATAAATTAATAGCTCAAATTTAATAACGAAATAAAATAAAACAAAGTGAAATGATATGAAATAAAATAAAACAAGTAAAAAGAAACCTACAACACAGAACTAAAATGATTAATAAAAAAAAAAAAAACCAAGAGACCATGGCATATAGCGTGTATCCAGCTATTGGGGTAGGGCATTTCCGTCATGGAGAAAGGTGGTGGAAATACATGTATTAAGTGGATATACATGTATTAAGTGGATAAACATGCAAGATAAAAAGGCAACGAGTGAGGCAGAGCGTACAGAATAATGATATCGAACTATCCTCGTGCTGCCATCACTCTCTTCTTTTCAGTTCAACCGTCTTTTATTCTCCATTCGATTGGAGGATAAGTATTTGTGCTCCTTAAACCTATAATAGTCTTCACTTTTCTTGGAGAGACATTGAAAACAGGATAGGGATTTTTTTAGAAGGCTAAAATAATTACATTTTGGTAAAATGTAATGTTGCCACGATACTGCTTCGGCAGAAATTCACTTAGTAGCAATGCAAAGCTTAGGGAGATTACCTAAACGGACAGTTAATTTTGAAAGATTTTTTTCATTGTTTGGGTTATATTGGCACAAAGACGGCTACATGCTATAACGAAGATACTGCTTGTCTCTTTGTGAACTCAACATAGTGTGTCAAATATATTTTCCCATGATATATCTTGAGCTAAGAGGGAGACAAGCAGCATCTTTAGAGATAATGGAGAAAATATGAAATTTTGTGCACAAAACATATAGAGAGTTGTCCTAAACCTGCCATTTTGAAGCAACATTGCCAATTTGATGATCGCCTTAGAAAGTAAAATTGAGACTCTTCAAACTTTCTCATTTCGTAACCGATTTTGATGGAACATTTTAGAAATTTCTTCTCGCTATCCTCTCTTTTCATTAAAATAAATATTTCCCCAGGGTTTCATTCGCCTTTAAGTTTACCTGCACCAAAAGGCATATGCCCCTCTGGCCTCTTGGTCATCATCCCATCTTCACTTAAAAATCTCGTCGGGTCAAAGGTCTCAGGGTCGGGCCACAGCTCTTCGTCTAGATGCATGCCTACCATGTTCATCATTATGATGGAGCGCTCCGGAAGGAAATACCCCCGAAACACGATGCTCTCCGTGTTAATGTGGGGAATGCCGAGGGGTGCAATTGGACGGATTCGGAGAAGTTCGGCAATGGTAGCTTCGGTGAAAGGCATCCTGTTGCGGTCGTCGTAGTGAGGTGTGCCTTCACAACCGATGACAGCGTCGATTTCTCGGCAGACCTAAATTAATAGCAAACAAACACAGTTACGAGACTTGTGGTGCATTTCAATCACAAATCAAAACCAAACACTAAACATAATTCATTACAGGATTATACTCCAGAACATCTAACCCCCTGAATCCTTCTTAAGACTAAAACTTATTTGACATTTAACCGCAATAAAGACGGCCAACAAGACCAACATCGTATGAGAATGACGGGCTAATGAGACCGTGGAACAACGAAACCGACGGTGACGTGAAAGTCTCATGTGGAACTTATGAAGTTCATGAAAGCGACATCGGTGGTCTCGCGGGCCGTCATCTTTGGATGTTGGTCTCATGGACTTATTTTCATTTTATTTATTTTTTTATTATTTATTATTTATTTTCTTTTAATTTATTTATTCATTTTTTTATTCATTTTTTTTTTTTGGTAGACCGTCCATCAAATAGCTTGTCCCCTCCTTCATTGTTTTGATAACTGATTAATATCTTAATTGTCTTCCTTTCTTCTACAGGTTGTCCTGTACCTTTTCCTGGACATCTGGATACCCAGCCATATAGAGCATGGCCCATGTGAGTGTAGTTGCGACGGTCTCGGTTCCGGCTAAGTAGATATCGAGGAGTGTTCGCCAGAGGAGTGACTCGTCCAAGAAGCTCTCTTCTCCTGCGTCTTTCGCCCGGTCGATCTCGGCTAGGCACATGTCAATAACGTCTCTTGGGTTGTTGACGTCCACCGTCTCGCGGTGTTCGACGACCTCCTCCTTCATCAAGTCGATCAGTGAGTTGCACATGGTACGTTCTTTCTTGAAGAGCGGAGTGTAGTACAGCCATGGCATCATCTCAAGCGGCCCATAAAAGTTCTCGGCCCCGAGGACGTCGGTGATGAGCTTCACCATCAGCTGAAACCTACCGTTGGAATAATCGAACCGCTGACCCGCCGTGATCGACCGAATAATGTTGGCGACGGCATAGTTGATGGTGCGGAATGGATCGAAGGGTTTACCATCGGCCAGGGCAAATTCTCTGCAGAGAATTTGGGCTTCTTCGTTGACCCAGTCTGCGGCAGTCCTCTTTCCCATGCCAAACTTGCGGAAAGCAAGGAGAAAAAAGCGCCGCATATCACTCCATGCTTCCCCCTCTTCAAAAATAATGCTACCTGAACACACAAAGAACAAAAGAAATACCCAACAATGCTCATGAAAAGGGGAGTGTTTCATAAAGCTGTTCGTAAAGTTACGAATGACTTTACAAACGACTGGAATATGGCAAGCCAAATGGGATACCAAAAGTTTTTCCTGACGTTTTAACAAATTGTGACTGCATTTCCCATAATCTCAATTAAATTTTTGCAAAAAATATACTTCGCAATAAAAATGTTGGTAAACAATAGTAATGTTAATCTACACTGTAAAAAATATTGGGTAAAAATGTGCCATGAGGGTAATTATGTGTCCAACCAACTTTTGGGCATTACTTTCTTTTTATCTCATTTGATGGAAATTTTGCCCATTCTAAAGTAATTACTGCTTATTTTTACCCTGACTGGACAATATGCTTCCCGCATTGGGTAAAAACATTGCCCAAAGTTGGTTGGACATATAATTACCCTCGTGCTGGTTAAAATTTTACCCAATATTTTTTACAGTGTATGTCTGCATATTTCACCTTTAGCTGATGCGATTTATAATGATTGAGAATCCCATTTAGCCTGCCATATTCAAGTCGTTCGTAAAGTCGTTCGTAACTTTACGAATAGCTTTATGAAACAACCCCTGTTCCTGTGTATCTTCCTGCGCGTATTCCTTGACCAAGAGTTTAATGAATTCATTACGATGATTACTATGTCCGTCGATGAAAAACTCTTACGAAGCCACTATTGATTTCTAGATCCCATGCCTGAGGAATATGCGCAACTATTATGGTTGGTTTTTCTTGACTGAAATATCAATACATAAAAACTGAATCACCATGGGTGTCGCTTGTGTTCGTGGTTGGGGGAATGATTGATGCCGAATATCCTAGATGAGGGAGCAAGACGACCAAGCGGAAAAGGGTGTGGGGTTCAAACGTGAAGGATCGACTAAGCAAAGTATATTTCTCAGTCTAATCTACCGTCCCAATTAACCACACAAGAAACTGTTGTCAAACTATATCGCAGAGGTAGATCCTCATTACTTGACTGGAATGTTAAGGGACCTCGGTTTTGTTGGGGTTTTTTTCCTTTCTTTCTTTTTTTTTTAGTTGACACTTCTTTTAAGAGTATGAGCGACTCTGTTTCTTATTTTGCGAGGGAGCGAAGCGAGCGAGCAAAAAAATCCAAGTACTTGTTACAGAAATGTTATTTTGACATCAAAATACACTCTAGGCCTATGAGATTATTTGGATGGTATATTTGGCAACCTTGCTGCCAAATATGACTAGTTTATCACCTCGCTGTAAAAACCACCCTGTTTCTGCATATAAGTGACAAAGTGCCTGGGTGTCATGGTTGATGAGGAGTTATGTTGGACGGAACAAGTAGAAAAGGTTATCAAAACTGCTCAAAAAATATCAGTGTGATTAAGCGTGCCAGAAGTTATATTCCAACAAAATCTCCAAAATTGCTGTACAACGCCATTGTTCTATCTACCTCACTTTGATTATTGTTCGTCAGTTTGGTCTGAGAGATTTCAACGACAAACACTTAAACTGCAAAAGGTTCAGAAACGAGCTGCACGTGTTGTACTGGGAGAAGGGGTTTGATGTACCTTCGAATGACATTGTTTAGGATGGATGCCTATTCAAACACGTTTTCAGTTTGGACGTGCAGTGATGATGTATAAATGCTGGCATGATATGGCGCCAAAATACTTAAAGAAAGATTTATATCATGTCAGTTCACGACATGATCACAACACAAGACAAGCTGAAAGGAATGCATTGTGTGTACCAAAATTTAGGACTGATACATTCATACATAGTCCCCTAGTTTCAGGAATTAGGACATGGAACCGATTGGAAAATTCTATTAAGGGGTCACCTACACTGAACAGTTTTAAACATACCCTAAGAGTTTTGTCATCTGCTGATGGTGTGTAAGTGAATTATTATTAGGGTTATCACTGATAATCTTTTATATTATTATAATTATAATTATAATTATTGTTATTGTTGTTATAATTGTTGTTATTTCAATTTCTTTACAAATTTGACCAATAACTGCAATATCAATAAGCAGTTATAATATAAGAGCTTGACATGAAATCTTTGAAACTACTAAAGTTCACCAGTCTTGGTCACAGTAAGCACTTTCTTTGGTGGAAGCGTGCACATGTATTCCATTATTCAGGTATATATACTGTGAACATTCAACGTGAATGTTCTATTCGAAAAGCCATAACATCTTAATACTGGTGTAAATATGTATAAATTATAACATCTCTAGTATACGGTGTGTCAGGTCAGGGTATGGCGGAAAATGGCGTTTACAATTCATTAATTGATGTTAATGATTTTCTTTTTTCCTTTTTTAATCAGACGATTTCTTGCTATCTTCCCCTGTTAATTTCTTTTCTCGTCAATGCCTAAAATCCGATTACCGAGATCTGCCTCACAGACTAATAACTGTCTGTACATACAATGTGTATTTCTTGACAATCCGCTTTTTATGTGGATGCCTAATTAATTTCTAGATCCTGTGTATAAGGTGTGGATATATTTTTTCGACTTTGTTTTGTTATTGTAATCTTGTTTTCATTGATGATGTTATTGAACATATGTTACCAAACAGGGCCTCATGGAAGACCACCATTATTGGTGAAATGTGCTACCCTGTATAAATATCAGAAATAAAAAAATAAATGAATAAATAAATAAATAAATAAATAAATAAATAAATAAATACGAGCGAGCGAGCGAAGCGAGCGGGGAGAAAAAAAAACCGCACTCTTTTGACGATAAAGTATTAATTCTTCATCAAAATACGCTACAGGCTTCTAAGATATTCGAATGGTATATTTGGTCATCTCGCTGCCATCTAGCACCTTGCTGGTCCAATCTTTCGTTGTTCAAACAATCTTTTGCTGATCAAAAACCACCCTGCTTAAAAATAATACGAGCGAAGCGAGAGAGGACAAGCACACTCTTTTGAAGATAAAATATCATTTCGTCGTCAAAATACACTATAGGCCTATAAGATATGTAAATTACATATTCGGCCAAGTTCGCTTGCATGCATGCCCAATTCGTTTTCCTTCCCCAACTATCCTGAACTATCTTGTATCTAAATGTTATACGAGTGAGTGCAGCGAGTGAGGGAAAAATATACACTCCTTGATACGCCTCAAAGATATCTGAATAGTATATAGATATCTAAATAGTATACCTAACTGCCAAATAATGACGCTATTGGCTCGTCGCTTGCCGTCCAAAACCATTCTGTTTCTATGAGCGAGCGAAGCAAGCTACCTACCAAAAAAAAAAAAAACCTCTCTTTTCTTTAAAATACAGAATTAACACCAAGATAAACTAGATGATTTTGATGATGTACATCTTCCCACAAAATTTGAGGATACTTTGACACCTAGCTGAAAAATACTGTGATATTAGGACGTGTTGCTGAGGAAATAGAGTGCCTGCTGCTCGAAAATATCATGTTTCTGGATTTTATGAGCGAGCGTAGCGAGTGAGAAGAAAATGGATATTTGAAATACTGAGAACAGGTTCTAGCGTATTGTTACTCCATTCTCATGATTTTAGTAACTTACATTTTTATCTGCATCTTCCTTTCTCATATTTGGTATGATAGGAATAGGCTGTTGTTAACAGGCCAGTGTCCTAGATTTTTTTCCTATTTTAGGCCTTCTTGCCGTTCGACTCCTTGCAGTTATATCACAAATATTTTGTGATTAAAAGAATAGTATAATAGAAAGACAAAATGCAGACCGGTTTCCCTTCGTAAGAATAACCGACATTAGTTAAGATACTTAAAATGTGAGAAGAAGAATAGTAAAACATTAAAAAGAGAGATAAGAAGCATATGCAAACCTATTTTCTGTTATAAAGATAGTTAAACGACATTGGTTGAGATACTTATAATGCAAATGTTTCTATGTTTTCTCTACTCCTTTTCCCTTTGTTCTTTCTTTATTTTACTTTGGTTTTAAGGGGGTTAACAGGGGGTCATGTCATTTTTTGATGGTGAGTTATTTGAGGGGGTACGATACAGGCCATCCCCCTACCCAAAATATTGGGGGATATATCCCCCATTCCTCCTCCCCCCCCCCCCAACCGGGATCGACACCCATGTGAATCACAGTCCTATGAATAGTGTGAATGAGAAAATACGGTTTTCGTCGCGGAGCAGAGGCGAAGCGTCGATATCTGATTGCAGAGGTATCGGGGGATGATGCAATTCATGTCCATTTTTCAACATCTTCTTCCCTCTTTTTAAAAAATATTTTTATTTGTTTTTTCCTCCCGTTCGGCAGAAAGTGCCCAAGCCTATATCCATCCGAAGCTCCCGACCTACGCCAAAGTCGCTGAATAAATTCTATCGATCGATGTTTTAGTAATCTTGATATTATCATAAAAGAAAATACTTACACTAATTGAGTAAAAGCATAGACATGTGGCATAGGTCTCGCTATTGAGAGTGGGACTCGATAGGGGAACCTGAAATATTGTAGATGAAATGTGAGATAGTAATACCACTGAGTGAGGAGAGTGGTCGTGAAGGGAGGGGGTGGGCTCGTATCTCACCTTTATTCACAATGCATTTCTTTATCATTACAGACTTTCTTGTGGGGAGGGTGGACAAGCAGTAGCACCTGAACAGTGAGACAGACAATGATTTGAGGGGGCAGAGCATGTTTGCTACATTACTCTCTGCCCCGGTGCCCCCCTCTCCATCCTTGTTCCCTCTCACGGTTTCGGGCTTCCGGCGTATATGCGGGCAAGCCGCTGAGTCCCCCTATAATAATATGCCATTACTGTGGATATGTGAACGCCTTTTCTTAATTTTTGTTTTCTTTATTTTTTCCTTGGGGCTGGGGGGGGGGGGTAGTAGTGCTTTACTAACCTTCATCTCTGAATGCAACGTGGGCTAGAGGTGCTGTGTCTCGCCCTGAGGTGATTTCAGCCTGCTTCACAAAGAGTTCTTTCACCATCTCCGGATCACTCAGTATCACTAGCAATTTATTGCCCTTTGACACCGAGTAGATATCGCCATACTGTCGGCGTAGTCCTGTCACAAGCTCAATGAGGTTTGGTGGTTTGGAGCGCGAGACGATACGCCATAGGTCACTTAAGAAGATACTAAGGGTGGTTGGGCCAGGAGGAGGAGGAGGAGTTGATCGGGGCTCTCCTCTGAATCGCTGTATCCACAGAAAGGTCAATATGGCAGCGGCTACTCCAAGGAAAATCGGCGTCGCTATTACGATGGTCTCCATCATCCGGGCCATCATCAAGCTATATTACAGCAAAACACTGAAATAAGAAAAAAAAATGGTTCTAAAAAATGGTTCTAAAGTTTGCTGTCTCCTCTACAGCTTACTTCCACCTTTTCATCGTTAGTGTCTTCTCGATATCCAGAGTAGTTTTCAGGCTTCTTCCCTGATAGCAGACGGACGTCTTTAAGACGTCATGAAATGGTCATAAACTGGTCCACACGTCATTTGTCGTATACACGACTAATTTATAACAACCTTATGACGTCTTTATATAACCAAAATTTCCTCAAATTTTGTTTGAACATGAGATGACATATATTTTACGTCAAATATTTACCACTTTTTAACGTCTTTTTCAAAGACCAGAACAAGACGTATTTTTACGTCAATTATTTCCCACTTTATAACAGCTTTTTTTCAAGACCATAATATGACGTGTTTACGTCAGTTTTACGTCTTGATACGATTGTAACAGTTGATTGTGATTCATGAATATTCATGAATGACCAGAAATGACTAAACTTCGTGAAAAAAGTAATTTTAACATTCTATTCAATGACTGCACTGTGATTTAATGAACAATGTACTTCCATGTTGAATACCATTCAGTTAATGTCATGGGCAGGGTATTTCAGAACGGATCAAGAAATTGTAATTTGTAACTGTTTTTTTCAAGTGCTACACTACAGTCCATATATATAGTAATGTCGATACACAGCATCAGTAGTTAGGTATAGGATCTAGGATGTTAGGATGTAGAACTAATATAGGACGATCTATAGGCTAGAGCATTAACAATGAGAAAACGTTATAATGTATATATTCTAAAATATTTTATAAACCAGCATTGACGTCTTTATGACGTGATTTTTACCAGTCTGCGAGCTTCCTTTAGGTCGTAAAGACATCATAAAGACTTTTTTCTGACCGTTATGATGTAAAATTGACGTAAAAATATGACGTCTTATTTTACGTCGTGTGCTGGTGCAAAGTATCGTCTTAAAGACGTATATACAATACGTAAATAAGACGTATGACACGACTTTAAAAAGACGTAAATATGACGTTATTCTTAACAGTCTCTGCTATCAGGGTTTTTGTTGTTGTTACTCTTTTTTTTACAGTGATTGGGATAGGTGGTTTACTATGCTTGGACATCAAGAGATTGAAGTATTCCTTAATTTATCTCCAAACATTATACCAGAATTTGTTTGTTTGTGCAGGGTGCAGAGATTATAATTTTAAAAATCGATACCATCTACTTTCATCAGGGTTTAATATGTCCGTAGATTGTAGAAAGAAAACAAACACAACAACAAAGGGCCCCCTCCAGAAAAAATTAAATAAATAATAAATAAATAGATGAATAAAAAAAAATTAAGGAAAAGAAGTAAGGAACCTTTTTAAAAATTTGTATTCATATTCTTAGACAAAATTTTGTGTTTGTGTGGGTGGATGCAGCCCCCCCCCCCCCCCCCCCCCCCCCGCTCCCGCGCCGCGCGTCCGCTGGAAAGAAAGTCGCTAGAAGCTTCAGTGCCCTGAAATATGTGCATATTGCCGTTGTATTCCTATGCCTATACATGTATATACTCCATTTTCTTTTGGCAGGGCGTTTGGGAAAACAAACAATATGATGAAAATTTTTAGGTCGATCCAGCGGAGGAAGAGGAATAGAACTACAATACGACCAACAAACAAAACGCCAAAACGTCGTGTTCATCCGATATTCCTTTCGTATGGTAGCAATATCCTATTATGGCTATCCACTAAACCCTGTGTAAATGACCTGTTCATCATAGTGTTACAAAATTCAAAGACAGGGACAATGTCCAATGGACTAAAAAAAAGAAAGGCATTGTTTACGTACCCAAGACTCACAGTGCATGCGCTTACAGTATACATAACCGTACCGTGCTCACACGGTACGGTTTAGGCTTAAGATATACTCGCGACTCACTTGCGAAAACATTGAAGTACTAGTATACTCACTGTAAAGATCTTGGATTATGCCGAATCTATGTTGTGGTTGTGGTTGAAGTCAAAACTTACCTGAACTTCTCTACTTGCCTGATCGTCTATGCAAACATTAATCAAGGTCGACGCGACATCAAAGAATATGATGTCATTTATGTCCCGACACTATAACTGCATGTATACTCTCATTCGACAATTTCGCTGCGGGGGGGGGGGGGGGTATCCATGCAGCCCCTCCTTAAGCCCACCGCACACTATACGATGCGACTGCGACCCGATTTTCAAACAAATGGCATTTTGCAATGAATATGAAAGTTTAAACAAGTAAATTATCTTTTTTGAAGTTCGGAATAATAATAGGAATACTAAAATCGAAATATTGGTTAACTGCAAGCCTTTTGGTCGATAAGGCCAAATCGGCTTCAATATGTTCTCTCTCTTTATAATATATTATTCACTATTCCCTGCATTTCCCCTATATTCCTTTCATTTTATGATAGAAATAAATGAATTGAACTGAACTGAATTGAACTGAATTGAAATCGTAGCCGATCGCAAGATTGCTATGACATCGATACGATTCGGAATTGAGTTCGTTTTTATTCCTTCAAGGAGGCTCGCAATACCCCAGAATTTAGATTTCAGTATTCATACGACTATTCGGAACTTTGATCGTTAAGATTTAACGAATTCGAATGTTCACATCAAATGCTATAACAATTTTTTTTTCCAAAATCGGATCGCAGACGGCGGATCGTATAGTGTGCTGTGGTCTTTAGGCCTACATGTAATCGGGCAGTCCGCTTCCTCTCATACTTGGGCAACTATTGACCATACTTTTTGGGGGGAAAAGTCAGGTACTTGTTCATATAACTTGTCTCTATTTAATTTTTGCAACTTTTCAGAAGGTCTAACTAAATAAGTTTACGACAAGAACTTAAAATCTCTCTCTCCCTCTCTCTCTCTCTCTCTCTCTCTCTCTCTCTCTCTCTCTCTCTCTCCCCCCGTTCTTTCTCTCTCTCACAACACACACATTGCTTGCTCGTGACTAGAACTTTTATACTTGCGCAAATTATGCGTTAGCTCTGCCCCTCCCTGGCGAAATTATTATACGCTTATTATTTTTCTAATCAGTACAACGTACTCACTTTCACCTGTATCAGGACAACTCCCACGGAGGACGCGGCTCACCCGGAGGACACCCCCCCCCCCCCCCCGGAAGACGGCTCCTCCAGAGGACACTGACTCCCCCGATGACAACGTCCCCGGAGGAAAATTGATATAAATCAATTAAAGCTTCACCCTCATGAGTTACGAATAAACTAAAAAACTGCTTGAACTTGTCTTTTCTATCTACTGTCCATGGGCGTCAGTCCGGCAGGGGCGTCGCTAGACCCTTTTCAGGGTGGGGGGGGGGGGGGTAGAGGCCAATGATTGCCGACAAACAATGCCACCGATTACCGACGACCAACGTCTATAAATTCAACCGTATATAAAGCCCACTAGGCATGTTCAATAATTGTGTACCTCTATCATATTTTCCTTCGTCTTTCTTACACATTTCAGTCGATTGAACCTGATTTTGTGACTTTTATGTGAGCGAGCGCAGCGAGCCAGGAAAAATATATATACTCTTTTTCATTTTAGAAATGATAATTCTTCATCAAATACCTGATCGGCATAATATACGATATCTAATTATACATTTGGTCACTTCGCTTGGCACTTGCAGAATTCATTCGCTTTCCCAAACCATCCTGCACACAAACAATTATTTGTGTGATTTTACTCAAAAGCCTAAATAAATCGTTCCACTATATTGACACACAATCTCACGTCTTGAAAAAACAAGAAGTCGTTTACAATGATTATTGTTATTGATAATGATGATTATCAATAACAATAATATTGATAATTAATAATATTGATCAGTTAATAATAGGCCTATTAATCAATTGATTGATATTACTATTTATTGATTATTATTGTTATTGATTATTATTATTGGACAAGCCATAAGAAAGTGGTAACAATATAATGGATGTAAAAAAATAACGTAAAAAACACGTCATATTGTGGTCTTTAAAAAGCTGTTAAAAAGTGGGAAATAATTGACGTAAAAACCTCATCTTATTAAGGTCTTAGAGAAGACGTAATAAGGTGGTAAATAGTCGGCGTAAAATATACATCATATTATGGTCAAACAAAAAGTGGGGAAATATTGGTCATAGGAAAGACGTTATATTGCCGTCGCAAAATAGTCGTCTATACGACGTATGACATGGACCAGTTTGAGACCATTTTATGACGTCTTAAAGACCTACGTCTGCTATCATGGTAGTTGAGTGCATTAACTCATCAGATTTAGTTTGTAAACGCATGCACAGCTGTGAGTTTTATTCATTTGCCACAATAGTGAATACCAAATGAGTATTTTTGGTTGGTCTGTTATTTAACCTAATGTTTTGAGTAAATTGCTCTGCCTACACACTAAGAAAAAAAAAGTGCAATTTTGCACCCTTTAAATGCAACACTGGGGGCTCCTTTTTGGGTGCAATTTGCACCCTTATAAGGGTGCAGTTAGCTACATTTTGCACCCTAAAAGGTGCAGAGTTGTACCCTTTTAGGGAAGGTGCAAATTTGTACCTTTTTGAACGCAAACATTTCTGCACCCTAAAAGGTACAAAGTTGCATCTATTAGGGTGCAAACGGGCATTTCCGGGTGCAAACAAGAACAAAACGGTGCATTTTTGCACTTTTTTCATGTAGGGTGCAAGATTGCACCCAAAAGGTGCTGCCAGTGTTGCATTTAGGGTGCAAACTTGCACCTTTTTTCTTAGTGTGTACTTTAGTGAGTATAATGCTTCCGATACTGAGTAAATTTGATTATTTCAATTTTGAATAAGTAAGCTTCAATATTACTATAATAATATCCCTTACGCTTTATTAAGAACTTTTCTAAACCTCAGTTTAGGCCTATAATAGCCGCAATACAGTGTGTATCAATAAAAACGTTACACTTTTGAAACAATTATAAAAATTATATTTCACAATATTTCGAAGATTTTTTCATGTTGATAGATGCACAGGAGGTTCATCTATCAAGTGCCACTCACACAAAAAAATTCTAATTCACGCTTGGCCGAACACTGACTGTTTTTGTTCAGGGAATGAAAAATGACCCTGTCCCCCTGCTGTGTACAGCCATGGCACCAAGTGGAAAAGTTTGTGCGGGTGTGTGTGGTTATTTCTATCATGTTAACAATAACGACAATAATCTCGAATTAGGGTGTCTTTAGGGACGTGAAGCGTTTTAAAAATTTTGGAAAATGATGCATCTTGCTAGATACCACCCTGTATTTAAATTTTGCGAGCGAGCGAAGCGAGCAAGCCGAAAACTTACAACTTGATTTGCAACATTAAAAAAACATTTGTTATTTTCTTATCAAAATACACTATCGGACCACTATAGGCTAAGATGATATTTCAATTAAATATCTAATCACCTCGCTGCCAATGACTCTATTTAGCACGTCTCTGGTATATTGTTTTTCAGTCCCAAACTACCATGTCTTTTTCCATTAGGAGCGAGCGAAGCGAGCGAGGAAGCACACACTCATCCCTTCAGTAAATTACATTGTGAGCATATGAAACATCTGAATTATTCATTTGGTCAACTCACTCGCCCTATGCTTTGAAAAAAATTAAAACATTATTATTTATCGAGCGAGCGAAGAAAATAATACCCTTTTTTCGTTGTAAAGGTGTTATTTCGTCAACGAAATACTAATATCTAAATAATCTATTCCATCCTCTGTGAGCTGAATATGAATCAGTTAAGGTACCTCACTCACCGTCCGAAACCATTCTGTTTTTACAAGCGAGCAAAGTCAGCGACGCCCACCCCCCCCCCCCCCCCACAAAATACGTTAATGTATGGATTCGTCAGCAAAGTACAGTGGATGGGGTTTTTGTTGTTGTTGTAATTTTGTGAACCTCCTCGCTGCCCAAATATTACGATACTTTGCTAACTCGCTTCTGAAATATGATTGCCGTGCCCTAAATCATTTTGTTCCTAGTTTTTTTCTTAGCGGGATGGGCATTTTTTTTGGGGGGGGGGGTTTTGCTCTAGGCCATCTACTGAAAGGCCCCTTTTAAGTAAACTTCTTGGAGTGAAATCCAGATGTGGTTATTACTAACATTCTATGAGTGCAACAATAGCAGCCTATAACATTAGATTGAGACACAAGATGCAAAC
The DNA here is from genome assembly GCA_029962745.1 of Echinometra lucunter. NCBI lineage: Eukaryota > Metazoa > Echinodermata > Echinoidea > Camarodonta > Echinometridae > Echinometra > Echinometra lucunter. Next base: position 34,344,924 of record CM057151.1, read on the forward strand.
TGATTCCTTTCATAAGAATACAGTAGGTCTAATAGCACCGGCATTGGTTAAGTCTAATGCTATATAGCGAGCGAAGCTAGGGAGCTAAATGTACCATTTTCCTTCTCCTTGTTTTCCCCCTTTTTCTCTTTCCTTCTCCTTTCTTTGAGTGCAACAATAGCAGCCTATTAGATTGAGACACAAGATGCAAACTGATTCCTTTCATAGTAGGCCTAATTAGCACCGGCATTGGTTAAGTCACTTAAATGCTATAGCGAGCGAAGCTAGGGAGCTAAATGTACCATTTTCCTACTCCTTGTTTTCCCCCTTTTTCTCTTTCCTTCTCCTTTCTTTCCTCTCTCTCTCTCTCTCTCTCTCTCTCTCTCTCTCTCTCTCTCTCTCTCTCTCTCTCTCTCTCTCTCTCTCTCTTTGGCCAGCCCGATTGGAGGGGCACGTGCCCCCCGTGCCCCCCGTAGTTACGCCACTGGCTGATTGTTAATAGATTTTTTGATTGATTAATTAATTGATTGAATGATCTGAAGAGTTATTAATTTGGTACTTTTATTCTTGACTGAATGACTGGCATGTAGATTTGATGTGTCCGTGAGTTGTGAATTGTGTTCTTTAAAGATCTTGACGTAATTTTGCACATTAATTCTCACCCATGCATAAAGCAGTGAAATCACTAAAATTATGATTTTAAAAAAATGATTCAAGCTTCCTAGACTACCGAAACTTTATCATAATTTTATGCAAAATAGTAATTTGTTTGAACATGATTACTTATTCGGACTGCTTGTTTAATAGTCCCTCTTTTCTGTAATTAGGCACAACAGTTACTGATAGATCAATGCATCAGTCAGTCATCCAACCATTCAGCCGTTCAGTCAGTCAGTCAATCAACCATTCAGCCAACCAGTCAATCAATAAGGTAATCATTTAATCAACGGCCAATCAATCAACTGATTGATCAAATTATTGACAAATAAAATGCCCAGACAATCGATTAGTCAGTCAACCTGTCAGACAGTCGGGCAACTCTGTGGCAAAGAGCAATTTCTTTGAATGGGAGTACTTATTAGACCGCTGGTTTAATTGTCCCATTCTTCTTTCATTTTGGCGCAAGCCATTTTTCATACCCTGAACAAAAACAGTCAGTGTTCGGCCAAGCGTGAATTAAATTTGTTTTGTGAGTGGCACTTGATAGATGAGCCCCCTGTGCATCTATCAACATGGAAAACTCTTCGAAATATTGTGGAATATAATTTTTATAATTGTTTCAAAAGTGTAACGTTTTTATTGATAGACACTGTGATAAAAAATCGAAGCCATGAAAATTGTCAGCGACCAAAATGGCGAAGGCAGCGAAGTCCTGCGAGCGCAAGGCCCAAGACCAAGGCCAGGGTTCGCTCCCGTCTTAACCTCGTAAGTTCCCCTTAAACTCCTTGAGGCCTTCGGCCTTCATCACTTCGGTCGATAACCATTTTCACGGCTGCAGTATTTCATCACTACAGTGTGGCTATCATAGGCCTAAACTGAATTTAAGAAAAGATCCTATAGTAATATTGAAACTTAATATTCAAAATGAAAATAATCAAATTTACTACACTTATGTCCATGCATGGTGTATGTGATGGATCTGCATGTTAAAGTCGACTGATGTGGTCAAACAATAGAGTACGCATGCACAGAGTAAGATTACTCCTAACATTAGTACATTCACTTCGAAGAGACTGAGTTTGTCATTTTTACTCAGCCAACTAACATGACTAATAAAGTGTCTATGACATTAAGAGATGGGGAAAAGGCCACTTTACTTAGTTGTGAGTGTATTTCCTCATTCGGTCACTAAGGTATACAAATACTCATCCAATATCTATTTTGTATGTACTTCAGTGAGTAAAAGAGACTCTCCGAGCTAAATTATTATGTGATATACCCTTTTAAATACGCATAAGATGTGTCGATTTCTTCATAGCACAACAGATACACAGATACACGAGTAAAAATGAATGTATCTTTTCTGAATAAAAGCACTCAACTTGATGAATATGACATGATTTTACTCGCAGAAAACAGTTCTCATTGTGTGTGTGTGTGTGTGGGGGGGGGTGTGTGTGTGTGTGTGACAAGGTTAAGTTGTAAGTCTTTATTTACTTTCAATATATGTAATGCTTCTCCCGTGAGCTTGTTATATTCAAAATTGTTCATCGAATTGTTTTGTACTTTTAAACATGATTTATTTATGATGAGTGTGAGCAGATCTTCTGGACAGTGGTGTGCTGTGTGTGTGTGTGTGTGTATATGTGTGTGTTTGTGTGTGTGTTGGGACGGGGGGAGGGAGGGGGAGGGGGCCGGAAGTTTTGGTCTTTAAGCATTTTTATAATAACTGATTTCATTGGGTTTTTTTAATGATATATATGACTCATGATTTTATTAAGTTAGTGAAAAAAAGTGAAAATATGAAGTGTAAAGTATTATATATGATTTGAAATGTTAAATTGAAATATTATGTAACTTTTTGTTCATGAAATCAGAATAAAAAGCATTCAACAAAAAAAAAAAAGTGTGTTGGGACGGGGGGAGGGAGGGGGAGGGGGCCGGAAGTTTTGGTCTTTAAGCATTTTTATAATAACTGATTTCATTGGTTTTTTTTTTAATGATATATATGACTCATGATTTTATTAAGTTAGTGAAAAAAAGTGAAAATATGAAGTGTAAAGTATTATATATGATTTGAAATGTTAAATTGAAATATTATGTAACTTTTTGTTCATGAAATCAGAATAAAAAGCATTCAACAAAAAAAAAAAAAAGTGTATGTGTGTGTTTCCTCGCTCGCTTCGCGCTGCCCCTAATGATTAATTGTGGTTTCGGACAGCAACTGGACCAGCGATGTGCAAAAATAGAGTCATTTTTGGCAGCGACGTAACCAGGTATTATTTTAGATGTCATATAGGCCTATAGCAAGAAATTGGATATTTTTTGGCTCGCTCGCTTCGCTTTTTTAAAAGTATGTTAAAGAGAATGTATGGTATTTTTCCTATCTGTGTTCACATTATTGTCAGTGCCCTTTTCTTTCAAAATCGCCTCTTTTTTTGGTAACCCCCCCCCCCACAGGTGAAAGACCCTCCGCCGTCCCCCAAAATCAAGAAATAGAGACACATGATTTTTCTTTCGCTTATCAGCAAATTTTTGGACTGTGTTCCCCCCTCCCCCCCCCCCCCCCCAATTAGAAAACGGATTGACGTCTGCATGTGCTTCTGAGGGACCTAATTTACAAGCTTTGCTTCTCGTGGACGCCTCATCTTTCTTCTTTTAATAGTAATAATAATAATAATAATGAATGCAACTTGTATAGCGCCAGACTCTGTGGAGTGCCAAGGCGCTTTTTAAGAAATTAGGAAGTGAACAGAAATGTTTTACTGCTAATCATAAAAAGAAATGCACACTTGTACGATAAGTACTGTACAATGTTACGGAAAAAGACTAATGAAATGAATAACTGAATAAATAAATAGATAAATACATGAATAGTTGACCCAACTGTTCTAGAATTTTCTGTAAGCAACTAGCCAACAATTTTCCGCCAGCCAAGCGGCCGGCCAGCTAGCTGCACCTAGCTCTAGGCCAGTGGGGATAGGCCACAGAACGTCTTCTATTTCTGTGGGATAGGCCAGTACACGTACCAAAGAATTGCACGTACGTCAAACGCCATCTACGGTCAATTAAGTGTAATGTATTGAAAAGTATTTTGCGACCTTTCCGAACTTTCGGGAAAAGATCTCCAAAATGTTGTATTTAGAGGATTATTTGGAGAGTAAGTATAACTATGATATGAACATGTATATTTCAAAGCATACGTGGTACACAAACTTCACATGTGACCAATGATAGAGGTGAAAATTAGTGTTGATAATTATTGCGGGAATTTTAAATGCGTGTGATTGTATGAGAAAGGAATGCTACGCCATTATCGGTCAGTCATTTGAACGAGAATTTTTCCCTCTACACATGTGCCAATGGGACAAATATGGAGGGGCGTTTTCGGTCACGCAATGTTTAGGACTGAATTTCTGTGAAAGAAATGTTTTGTTTTTTTTAATACTGTTAAACATGTGCATAAAATCACCTAACTTTGGTTGGAGTTATGATATTAATCAATCCCAATAGTCAGTATTTTAATTTTCACTTTTTGTTTTAAATTATGTTGTCCCACATATTGACTTCCATGTATGTTGTTAGGCCTTGCCATTATGCATGAATGATTGGTTGAAACCACTTAGGTCTATACATGTACACACTAATAAGTAATAGGGCCAAACATGTATCGGACTGTAGTGAACATTCACCGTTGCAGCTGTCAAAAACAGACAACAAAATTGCCTTGACTTGACTCGTCTTGAGCAAGATTTATTTTTTTAAAATTTGCTAGAGTATGTGCTCCTGTCATGCATGTGCTCCTGTGGGCGGCTGTCCTCTGTGAGCAGCCAATGGTGAATAAACACTAAAAATTGAAAAAAACATTTTTGATATCCCTTCAAAAATTAACTTGGACAGTCGCAGGTAGGTTCTGGGGCACCAAAAAACCTACTCAGTGAAAGCAGTAAGCATAAATGAGTCGCACTCAACATCATTAGAAATCGACACCATTAGTCAAGGATGAAAAAATGGCAGTTTCTTAACTTTGAAGTTAAGAAACTTTGACATATTAAGTTAAGCCATTATATAAGCTTTATTTGTTCAGTTTGATAACTGATTTGATTTTTATTTAAGATCATGAAATCAGTGGTCCATATTTTGCTGCAGAAATTCTTATTTACACCACCAGAGAAAAAGTTGCATGGGGGTGGCTGCTCACCAGAGCCATTTTTCTAGATGGATCTGGTGAGCAGCCACCCTATGTACAAAATGCAGGTTTTTGTAGGAGATTGTACTCTGCCTTCATTTTTTTTGACATGGCGTTTGATGAGATCATCACTTTTGACAGATTTTATGGGTTTCTACAGAATATTATTACTTTTCATAAAGTATTGGTGTGTAAAGTATGAAGTTTAATATTGATTTTGTTTACTTAGTCACAAATATGGCGCTAAATGCTCACCAAATGATAGGCGGCCACCCACAGGGGTAGGGGTGGCTGCACACAGGACCCCTTACACCGTTTTGAAAAATGGACACTACTGACCACATAATTGGTCAATAATTTTAAGTTTGCCTTCTATTTAATTAGCAAGTATTTGGACTCTGCATTGATGGTATTGAACTATGAGTCTTTGATTGATAAATATAATCCGCAAATTGCTCTGCCCCTGAAGTTGAAAATTAATGTTGTAACCCGCACCCGTTGCGGTACGGGTTAACCTGCCGGTATGCCCCCGATCACGGGCTGCGGGCCGGGCCGAGTTCATTCTCAAACCCGCAGACCGTCATACGAAAAAAGGGAGAAGTAACGACACATAATAAAAACATTAAAAATGAATATAAAATAAATAACCCCCAACCTTCCCAAACAATAAGTAAAATATGGCAGAAAAGGTGTACGGCAAAAACACAAGAGATAGAATAGATCAGAAATTAGCGAGCTGGGATGACCGGAATCTAACAACAAATAAAAATAGATATCGATAGCAGCTATCGATGCGGCCAAAGTGCGCGCGCGAAATTAAAACTTACGGTACATACGTCGTATTATCGTGTGCGCACGGATTTACTTGTGATATCGAAATGAAGCATTTCTTACGTGAGACGGGATCTTGTTTAGATGGGCGTAATGCTTTCAATTTCGAGATCACAGCGGACCCATTTCGTGGTACAAAGTCACCCCAAAAAAACATTCTCTCCGGAATAAAAGGCGAATTTGCAAATTGTAAGTAAATTCAGTTCACTCTAGGCTAGGTTAGTAGTTGGCATATATTTTCCTGATTTGAGCCTGTATAGTGTGGGGATTGCAAAAATAATTTTCATTTTTCAAAGATAAATTGACTTGCGGGTTAAAACCCGACGGGTCAGCGGGTCCCGCTTGCAAATTATTGGATTATACGGGACGGTACGGTTCGGGTTTTCACTTGCGGGTTACAACATTAGATAATGTTTAATTATGAATCCCCAAATTTGTGGCACATTAAAATTTCAATTTTAAGGAAAGGAACGAAAATATTAAAAGAAAGAAATTATCAATAAAGCAGTGTTTTCCATTTTTTGAATTTTTAAAAAATATTTATTTAGTATTATGATCGATCATTATTGTTAATCGATAACGACCTTATTACGATCAATTACAATCGTGAGTATCTTTGGGCATATTTTGAAGCTTTTACTATGATTTGGGGGGAAAACAACTAGAATTCATGGTGCCAAATATTATGAAATTTATCCAAATCAAAGGAAAAATGAGACACAAGCTGTATTAAGTATTTTTTAATCTTTTATTTAAGAAAAACTTTTAGAAGATGAATTAAAAGAAATCCCACAAATAAATGTATGTATTAATTTTTTTAATAAAGCAAAGGTGTATCTCCCATTTAGCCTAATGAATTTAGGACAAGGTCTTCACCGAGGGCTGAATCAATGATTCTGTGTTACAAACTGCCGAACTTCCGAACTTGGCCTTGGAGTTCGGTTCGGTTCGGTCCTGTTCGGAAGTGCCATGTTCGGCGAATTTCCGTTCTGTTCGGCGGTTCGGTAACAGCCCTAATGATGATCATATCATTATTCATCAGAAACAACGGCTCATTCAAGGAAGCGCAACGACCGAGAAAGCACGCCCAGAGTCCCGGCTCTGGTCAAAGCCGACCTTGCGTTGGCTCAGCGGCCCATTGTAGCGATGAAAAAATTGATAATTTTAGCTTATTGTCCTAGATAAGACAACTAAAAAGCTTTTTCACATTCGGATGACATAATACAAATATTTCTTATTGCAATGCTGATGTTTACACATCAGCTTGATTGGTGGATCTGCAAATGCTTGTATTTTAAGCTGAGTTGTTCCCCACGAGGCTGACTCGTGTGGCGTGCACTCTTGCAGCATTACGGGGAAAAGCCATTTCAGCTGCTTACTGTCTGATATCAAAGTCTTTCTTGTCTGAATTATATGCAGACTGAGGACTTGTGAATTAAAATAACAATTATGAAATATTATCCACGGGAATATTCCAAAGCTTATAATCAATATGAACATAATTCCTAGCAAACCTACAAACCTGTCTTCAATTTTTTGCAGTCAGAATTAGAGCAGGGAGTTGGTTCAATCCCCTGATTAGAGCACTAATTTCATGTTTTTCTTATTTCTGTTACAGCGTAGGGTGAAAATGAATGGTGAATGTCATTTTCCCCAGGCAACGCATTTCAAAGTAAACTAGAACTAGACTCATTCCCGATTTGAAAATATAAGAATACAATAGAGTACATACCTCACTCGTACAGATTGGTGAATTGCGTCAGTGGCCTGCTCCTTATGCAGGGCTCCACACTAACATTTTTTCCTAGGGGTCCGGCCAGGCGCCCAGATTTCCATATTTTGAAATTTTGAGTGCCCGGGGTGAAGTTTTGAGCGCCCAGAATAAACTTCCGTTACAAGAAGAATATGCACTAAAATCAACCAAACAATCATCCAACAATTAACCTCGCATTTAATGAATCAACAATAACCCCGATTTTCATTGTGTAATTCCTATTGAAAAAATGTGTGGCTTTGTTGAGAATATTCTTGTCATGTTAGTCGAATGTACACTCGGAACGAAGACACATTTTATGTTTTACTTTAGTCGTATACAAGCCCGATAAGGTCTCTAGTCTACACGAATGTTAAAATTTCCACCGACTACGTTACTCGGCAACTTAACTTCAACTCAAGAATTATCCCCCAAAATGTGTAATTATGGCTGAAATCACGAATTAGTTTTAAATTAGAAAGTTTGAAGGTACGGTGGTGTTAATTTATTATGCTAAAAATGCCTAGAATTCACCTCAGATTGTCGTTTTTGATCATCGCTTGCGACCTACAAACTGAGTTTCTAGTCTAACCAGATCGACTCTTGCAATCACAAATGAAAGTATCCAAGGAAAGAAACTCATTTATAGGCACTGTATGCGGACGTGAGTGAAAACTACTTTAGGCCAATGCACTATTTCAGCCCTGACGTAACTGTACTTATGAGCGAAGGAGCTCATTCACGTAATCATGAAAGAAAAATGAACGAAAGCTCTTCGAAAGTATGACAAGTCTTGACAAGATATTTTTGAAGAAGTAAATGAACGAAAAACGAACGGACATTATTAGAAGAAAAAACCAACAACATTAATTCTTGCAAGCAAGAGCTTGTTCGTTAGTGCCCTTCTGGCTTCTTACTAAATATTGTGGTGGGAATGAAATCATTCACTGATTCAGGCCAAGTTCGATTCCGAATCATGAAACGGAAGTATGACAAGATATTTTCGAAGAAATAAACGAATGAAAAACGAATGGACATTATTGTTTAAAAATCCGAAAACATTCATACTTGCAAGCAAGAGCTTGTTCGTTGGTGCCCTTCTTACTAAATTTTGAGGTCGGAATGAAATCATTCAGGCCAAGTTCGATTTCAAATCATGACTGTATGCTCTGCGCCACGCTTGCATACGGTAATCTTAATGTCAACGTAGTGAACGTAGATTGAATGAATAGAATTTGTGTACTATGTCGGTACACTTCCGGGTTTTAGCGCTTCAGGGTTTAGCGCCATCTTTTGGCGACTGATTTATTTCTGAATTAACAAATTCGTGACGTGAAAATTTATTGGAGAATGGCAAACAAATTTGGATTACTTTCACTATATTTGCCCTGGATTTTTGTTCTGTCCTCACAGTAAGAGGTAGGAGGGAACGATTTGGAATTATATCAACTACTAGTATAAGCGTTACCATTCTTTTAACCTGCTTTATCGTCGATCTTAATGGAAATATTTTGTTGGTTGGGGGTTATTCCTCATGCTGCTAACCGTCGATTAACCGTCAAATATGAATTTCTGAATACCAAAAATGGCTTTTTAAAAGGGCTGTCTATTTTTCAATACGCTCATGATCATGATTAACGACAAGTCACTACACCACTCATGCATCCACATTATGCATGACTATAGCCTACAGTAGCTTGCTTAGACAATGCCTATAGTATAGGCATTGTCTAAGCGAGCTACTGTCCCCATCAAACATGCCGTTTCACACACACGTGCATACACAACGTGCTCATCTACACACAAGAGCTTATGCTACACATCAGTGGATAAGACGGAAGACAGTACGTCCTCATTTTCTTACCGCCGAGCATTTTAATCTTTTCGGGGGAATAAAATTTTAGGCGCCCGGTCGGGGACCCATATTTCTTTCATTTTCATTTTTAAGCGCCCGGCGGTCCAATCTAGGCACCCATGTGGCCCAGGCACCTGCTATTGTAGAGCCCTGCCTTATGACATCATCAATTGCTCGCGGAATCCCGACTTGGAAAAAAATGGTTCGGTGGCCATTTTCCAGGTCTCCGCTTCTAAGTTTTCGGATGCTATTACTCCTTTCACAGTCAATGAAATCTCACTTTGTTTATATATTTCTGTTCCAGAAGTAGAATTCTCTACGTTGATATATGATTTGCCTATTTTTTTTTCAGCTCCGGTCAGGGTCTTTAACATGTCTTTTCATTTGAAATCCTATCAGAAGACAGCTTTGTGTAAGATAAGCCCAATGAAGGGCATTTATGGCCAGTTAGATTGAACTTGGATAACTTGATAGGTACACCATAGGGTTTACCCTCGTGTTGCCCAGCATTTCCCAGTCGTTCCTAGTATTTCCTGGTATTTCCGGGTTTCCCAAGAACCAATTGAGGTATTAACTTCACACTTGGTGCTAGCATGCATCACCATAAGAAGATTATCTGATTACATGTTGGGGTATGTAGATCAAAGGTCATAAGGTCAGGAAAGTATTTCAAATTTTATGCAGATACTTGGATTGTGTTTCCATGATATTAAACTTGGAATATATGGCAGGGATTTTAGTAAAAGATGAGTGCAATATATTTTCAGGTGGAAGAGGTAATGTTAATTAGTATATAGCTTTTGTTGAGATGTACATAAATCAAATTTAAAGTGGAAGGCGGAGGCATAATTGTCTGTTGCGCACGGTCGAATTGCTCAGGACTGTTTGTCTTCAATGGCTGAAAACTTCTTTTATATGCTCATGATGTTTTGATGTGTTTTCATTTTAGTGATTGAACAGTTGCCAATAGAACTGAAAGAGAGATTCACTGAAATGAGGGAAATGGATCTTCAAATTGAAAGTAAGTCAAAGAATTTTTTTTAATGCTGATAATGCAAACTCTCAGGATATTACATTCCATAAAAGCATTTTTGCTCTCATTGTACATGTGCACCATGTACTTGAAGTACATATTTTAAAAATGTTTTGTTTTATTTATTTATTTATGTATTTTATTTATTTATTTTGGGGAGGAGGGGCTCTACAAAACTTAAAGATATATTTCCAATAGATTTTCCATGATAAAATGAAATGAAATGAGATAAATCTTTTGGTCGTATACCATGCATCTTTGAAAGGTTATTCTGTCTTCTTTTTTTTTTAACATTTTATAAAATATTTATTTTTATAAATCTTTACTTGGCACATGCTTTTTATCTTTTTATTTACAGATTCTGTGGATACAATAGAAGAAAAAGTAAAGAAATTCTTTGAGGCTGCCAAAAAATTAAAAACTGAAACGAAGCAACAGCAGTACGAAGCGTTACGAAAGGTAATATGTTTTCTATATTTAGATGTGTCCCTTTCTTCATCGGACTCTAAACTGTTCCCCTATTGTACAAATTATGCCAAAATTGTTTTTATACCCCAAAGGGTGCTGGAGGCATATTCATGGTATGTCTTTTCCCTCTCCTTCAGTATACTACATTTATGATACTATGCAAAATATGCAAGTGTTGTACTTTATATCATGCAAGATTGATTGAACAAACCTGTGAAGTGAATAAATGATGTGTTCTTCAGTGAAATTTTATTACAATTTTTTTCTGTTTGTATTTTTATATTTGCAGGAATATTATAAACTCTTAGACAGTGCAGATGAAAAAGTTCAAATAGCAAATCAAGTATATGACACCGTAAGTACAGATAACATTATAAACCTGCCCAAAACTAAATGATAACAATGATAAACTATATGAATACATAATGTAATGAAAAAGAAAATGATAAAAGTTCTCACACCAGGGGAGTGTTTCTTCAACATTTGTTGTCTGTTGTCAGATCTGACATCTTTCCTTGATTTTGAATGGCTGAGAAGCATCGTTACTATGGCAACTGTCGGATAAAACAGACTTTGTCGGATAAAACATCCGACAAGTCCTTTCATGAAATGCTCCCCAGCTGACCTGAGTGGTAAAATTATTTGGATTTTGTCAGTAAAGCTAGAGGGATACTTGATACTGCCTACTGACTTCTTCTGAACTGACATCGTATTGAAGGAGTATTACCAGTGGGCAAGTCCAAGCTATTTAGTCCTATAGGTTGCCGAACACATCTAAGATAGTAGTATTTTTAATTATTGTATTAAGATGAAAACCCTGCTAGAGCTGGAATGTCTATGATATGTAAAGTAAAATGATAAGATAAAGGTATAGTATACATGTACCTAGTATGTATTTATAGGTCCAATATACACAACATGGATATTTGTGTTGCTCATGACATTCAGAATAACAGAAAAATTATCATTGTTTTAGCGAACTTGCGTATCTGTGCACGTGCATAGACACAGCGTTGGAGAAAATGTTTTTGCAAACTGTTGAATCGTGTTTGAATGGCTAGTGCTTCCTTATTCTGCATTAATGTATATGACAGCATACACCATTTTACAATTTAAATTGAAAGCTACCTTCTGATGTACTGTATATAGAGATAAATGAATTTATGCAAGGAAAGCATTATTAAGGAATACCTGAATCTATAAATGCATTTTCCTCCAATTTACATTTTGCGGGTTGTGCACAGATTCGTCTGTTCGTAAAAATGACGCAATGATAAAGGACAAAGTACTGATTATGTGCATGATAGTGAATTTCATTTGGTTTCTTTAAATTATGTAGTTCAGATTTTTTTCTGGAATGTTCATAAATCAACAAATTGCTATTCATGTAGTAAAAAAACAAAGATATTTATTAGTCTCTCGCACAAATTTATGCGAACAAATTGGTTGCACTAAAAGCAAATCAAAATACATAGCATAAATAATCAATACGCAATAAAAGACAGCAGATTAAAAATTACTCAAATTCCCAAATTTTAACAGATAACAGTGATACTTTGCAGCAAGAAAGAGAAAGAAAATAAAGGAGAATAAACTTGGTTTCATTTGATATGAATTTATGTTCATAACTCAACTGTGTTTGGTAATGTACATGTGTGGGGCTCTAGATTTCAAATACCTTGGACTTGCCCTATTTTTCAATCACAAATATTACTGCTGAAGTATGTTCTAAGAAATTTGCTCACTGAGATGATAAAATCACGTGGGGATGCTAAGATCATTATTCACATGTACTTCGGAATTAGAGAAAATCTAATTAAATGATATGTGTGAGTTTTGTAAAAAAAAAAAAAAAATGAAATATCTGGGAAAATTTTACTTACTGTAGTTCTATTTAGTTGTTTTACTTGTACGGTACAACAAACAAAAATACTCTTTTGTTTATTGATTGAACTGCATTCATGTTTTTACTTTAGGTTGAAAGGTACTTACGAAAACTTGATCAAGAAGTTAGTAGATTCAAAATGGAGCTAGAGGCAGATCATGCGGGTATTACGGAGATTCTTGAAAGAAGTAAGTCTGCGAAAATGTGATCAACATACTTTTTCCTATATGTTAATTGTTAACTTTTTATTTAAAAAATTAAAAAAAACATTTTTGTATGCAGTAAGCAAAAAATGTAACTTTGAAAGATATATGTCCTGAATACATAGTTGGTCACCTGGGGCCAGTTTCTCAAAACCATCATAAGTCTGTCTTATTGACTAAATATGTGCTAGATTGCCAGTTGTCCGCTAGGTGTTTCATGAAGACGCCTTTAACAAGATCAAAGACAACTTGCGAGACAAGGACTTAAAACACCTCCAGACCTGTCATATTTTTTTTTTTCGACATGCAGCCTCATTAAACGACAATAATTTGGTAGATTATGGCTGGCCAAAAGAGATGCTACGCTGAGTTGAAAATAAATATATCTGTCTTTTCTACAGGTTCCTGAAATCAGTAATTCATTTTTATTTATGTATGAATATTACATTTCATATTTCTTTATTATATAAAAAGATCTGGAAAAATGTGTGCTAGAGGGGTTTCTTCAGTGATTGTAACATCTCACAAAAGAATGTTCTGCCACGGCAGGCAAGGCATAGTCAAAGACATAGTCTGTAGTTTTCAGACCCATATTTATTGAAAGATAAATTATATCTTAGATTTTTAAATGAGATGCTTTAAGATTCCAGTTTCACCTTGTAATTTTTCGAAATTTTGGTTATTAATAATTTGCTTTAGCCTCTAAGCACTGGATAAAACTTTTACTGCATTCTTTTTTCTTTTTTTTTTTTTGCCATATAATTTATGGGCTTATTTTAAAAGCTAGGAAATTAGTGTGTACTAGGGGTACCCATCCGTAGTTCTAAACAATAATGAACTTAATTACTCATAACTTCAGTTTATAAGCTTGTATTTTGTATAATCTGCATAATTTGAAGAGTATCTTGTATCTATATAAACACCTTGCTACTATTTCTAATCTTTCCATTCCCTAATTCATTCAAATATTTGCAGCTTGATTAAAATTCTTTAAAAAAATATATATGTGTAATTGCGACCAAGGTTATGTGTTGGCAGCATATCCTTGTTGATACCATCGATATCACGAGATTTCTTCTTGGTAAGCTCTTCGTGAAACGGTTTAGGAAAATCAGAGACATCTCCATAGTCGGTGGACAGAGTTATAACTGTTTTGTTGTTGGTTTCCAGAATCAGGCCCCATAAGAAGTCCTATCCTATCTGTACTTCAAATAACAAACTAACATTTAAACAAAAAATTGAATTGTCTTGAGGTGCTCCTTAGAATTTGGAATGATTTAATGCCAAATAGTCAAAATACAGTCAAAATACAGATAATGTTAAGGAATCTATCAGTAGTGAAATTAGTGCTGTATCAATTAGGTACGGTAAAGCAACTCTCCAGCAGCTGTAAGAAGCAGAAGCTAGTCTCAGTGTCACAGATTAGGAAAACTCTTGATGCAACAAGAGTTTGAACACTTAGGAAAGGCAGTGTTGAGAGAAAACAATTAAAGTAAGACCATTTTTCCTGTTACATTTTTCTACTACCCTTTTGAAACATTTTTGATAGCTATGTCTGATCATAATTCATTTTGTTACTTTTTTCCAGGATCTTTAGAATTAGATAGTTCACAGCAGATGAAATCAGGGTCTGCAAAATCAGACAGTAAGTGAATGATTCCATTTCCCATGTCTGCGAGTCATTGTTGGTGAACCCATGTCAGTTATAATACATAATGTAGGATATGAACTTGTGATGTACCTGGGAGAATGGTGCAAATGAATGCACTATAAAACAAGTGCATGTGCAGAAAAAAAACTTTTCAGAATTCCTCAGTTTTTACTGTATTTGATTACATCTCTGCAACACATTTCAGTCTGTAGGTTGTCTAGATTGATATCAGCAGGGCTATCACTTTGGCAAGTGAAACAGTGCTTTATATAAGCCAGTCGACTGAGAGATATATTCACAACAATACACACTTTACTCTACCTGTTTCTTATCAAACTGTGGTTAATCTTGTTGCTTGACTCAAGTCACCTGTAACTTTTGTTGAAAGCTACAGTTTGAATTTATCAGATTTTTCATATGAATCACGAACCTGCTGTAAAATATTCAAATTTTAGATTTGAAAAGACCCTACCTTAATAGATATGTGTTGTGACTTGTAGTCACTTATAACTTTAAGGTACTCTAACCTTTGATACAAATCACATTTACTTAATACAGGATATTGTAAATAATTGTATTCTTAATAAATTCCCTGGATGACTGAATGTCCCAGAGCCATTGGGTAAATGGTGACACACTCTGTTTATCCTCTTCAACCCATTCAGTATGATGTCTTAGTCCTATACCATGCATCTGTATGGTGTCCTGCATTCTATAAAAAGAAATTTATCAATCTGGACATCTTTCTACCAATTTTTATGCGGTGGGCGCCAGAGGCATTATGTTTTTGGGTCGTCCATCCCGTTTTCTTTCTCCTGATAACTTAAGAACTAATTGACAGATCAAGTTCAAATGTGACTCATGTATGCATATGGGAGTGACAATGATTTCATTAGATTTTGGGATCACGAAGTCAAAGATCAAAGGGCATAGATTTCATTGTATACATGAAAATGGCTCATTACTGCGATAAGTTAAGAACCATTTGATGGATCAACTTCAGACTAGGCTCATGTATGCATATTGGAGTGACAAAGATCTGAGTAGATTTTGGGGTCACAAGGTCATAAGTCAAAGGTCGTAGAGGTCATCAAATACATGAAAGTGGCTTGTTCCCATGATAACTTAAGAACCATTTGATGGATCAACTTCAAGCCTGGCTCATGTATGCATATTGGAGCAGTAATGATCTGAGTAGATTTGTGGGTCACAAGGCCAAAGGTCATACATGAAAATGGCTCTTTCTCGCAATATCTTAACCATTTGACGAACTTGGCTTATGTATGCATATTGGAGTAACAAAGATCTGGGTAGATTTTGGGGTCACAAGGTCAAAGCTCAAAGATCACAGAGGTCATTGTATACATGAAAATGGCTCGTTCTCATGATAACTTAAGAACCATTTGATGGATCAACTTCAAGCTTGGCTCATGCATATTGGAGCGGTAATGATCTGAGTAGATTTGTGGGTCACAAGGTCAAAGTTCACAGAGGTCATTGTACACGTGAAAATGGCTCTTTCTCGCGATAACTTAAGAACCATTTGATGGATCAACTTCACTTCACTTGGCTCATGCATGCATATGGGAATGACAATGATCTGATTAGATTTAGGGGTCACAGTGTCAAAGGTCATAGAGGTCATTGTATACATGAAAATGGCTTGTTCTTGCAATAACCAATTAACAGATCAAATTTAAACTTGGCTCATGTATACATAAAGTAATGTCGATGATCTGATCAGATTTTAGGGTCACACTCACTTGGTTAATGGTCAAAGGTCACAGAGGTCATTATATACAAAAAAGGGCTTGTTCTTGGTTTTTACATGAAAATAATTACTTGAATATTCTTGCCTCATTTTGTAGTCGTTCATTTGACATTCCCTGTGAAGAATCGAGCATGGTTCTGTGAGTAGGAAATCAATTTTGAATACGTAAATGTGCACGTATGGTAATACAATCCATGGTTATACATTGCACATGTAGTAATTGCATTTACAATGGTACTTTGGCTCATACCATTGAGTAATAACTCTGATTAAATTCTTTAATGAGAATTTCTGAAAATTCAGCAGGAGAAATGTGCACTATATTTCAGATCTGGCAAAGGGTGGAGGCATTAATTTCAAATGCACGCAGTCAAGAATCCATCTAGTTTTTTAATCGTTTAAGTTTCCACCATTGTATTTTTTCACAGAGAGGAAGGTTGCCCATGACAACCATGTAGACAAACGGGTAAATGCAGACAAGATCCTCTCCACCTTGGCTACCAATGCAGTGCAGGATATCTCACCATCAAGGAGTGGTAGTCTAAGTACCAACAGCAATTCGCTGGTGAATTCCAGGGAAAGCTCAGGCAATTCTCAACCGTCCTTACCATACAGCCTGGATAATGTAGGATCGAGTAGCGCAATAGCTATGGCTGCAGCACAGGCTGTTTCCAACACGTTACATGTAAGACGATGAGATTAATCTTCTTCTCTATTTCTAAGTGGTCTTTTAATGAAGTATAAATTTGATATGATAGCTACCATGTTGGTGAGAGGCCAGAATTACATGTATTGCTGATTTTATTGTTTCTCAATGTTCAAGAAGAGCTGACTCATAGATTAACCTATGGACAAGTGAATTCTCTTATTCTCATTGGCCATACATGAACAACTGGGTTAACAAGCCAATGTAATATAAGTACAAAAGGTATTCTTTTAATGGCTTGTGCTACATTGCTACAAGCATTGCTTTTTCCCCCACCTTTCCACTGAACTGTTAATGTTTACTTCTGCTTATGCTCCTTTAGAGGAGTTTGTGAAGAATTGTGGGAGCAAACCCACACAATGTGCATACCGGTACATAAATTCACTCCCACAGCGGCTCATTGTTACCTTATAGTAATGTTTTGGCATTTCTTTTAATTCAGAATGCTATGAAGTATGAGTATTTTGCTTTTGCTTTACATTGTGTCATTCATGAATAACATCAGCTTAACTGTAAATAAGTGTTACAAACAAAAAAATGGTAAGTGGAGTAGAATTTAAGACTATTATTGTGTGTTAATTGACATTTTTTGCCCACAGTGGTATTTTAGACATACACAAAAGTAAAATAGGCTATGGAATTGTCATGCTTCATGTCACTTGATTCTGTTTTGACATTCACAGATGCAGCAAGGAAGGAGAACAGCGAGCTTAAAAGCCAGTTATGAGGCCATCAAGTCAGGAGGTTACTCCGGTCTTGGTACACTAGGGAGGGACTTTACATATGGCAACACATCAACCGCAGAGGGAGTCCCATCCTCATCCTCCTCTAGCAATAAATCAAGTCGCCATAGAAACAAGAAGTAAGATCTGAAGTCTTTTATTTTTTGTCTGTGTAACGATGTGTACTTATGATGTGTTCAGATTCAGAGGTCTAGCTGTGTGATTGTGGAGTTTTAATCATACAAATTGTTAGTCTGACAGGAATTTTTTTTTCAAGATTACCTTGGGTTTCTGTCATTTGGGCACAGATTATGACAGTGTAGTGTTTTCTTATCTATTATTATTACAGGTATCACAGTAAAAATGCAATACTCTATGATGATATATCCTTTGAACTTACATACACTTTAATATGCACATTGATAGTGATAATATACCATATTTACATGTATATAGTGCATATCACAGATATGTCTCTGAGAGAGAAAGAGAGAAGGATGAAAAAAAAAAAAAAAAACGTAATAGAAAAAAAGGGGAAAGAGATTCCTGCAGTTGTCAGTTAACATTGGAAAGTATTCTTTAAAAGGAATGTCTAAAGATGTGCTTTAAAGCTGTTAACAGTTTCGCAATTTTTGATATTTTGTGGCAGTTTTAGCATTTTTCTGTCAAGCGACTTTGGAAAAGTATTCATTACAGAATACAAAATGCAGAAATGTAAAAAGGTGCACAAGATCTTAGTTACTTTATCACAACTTATATTCTTTCTTTACTTCAGGAGGAAAAAAGGTAGCAGCACCTTAGACATGTAAGTATCCTGCTGTAGTCAAGTGCCATGTTTGGGTTCGGTTCAGTTTCGGAAAATTCGGCATTTCTTTTTCCAAGCTTTGGCTAAAAAAAAAAGGGCCAAAATGATTGACTGACGTTTAGTGACTGCCAGAACCAAAATTGTTATCTTTTAAAAACCACACGTTAGTCACTAAACTTTATGAATAAATTTTGTATGATAAAAAATTTGTGCAATGACTCTATTTTCTTTTCTGAACAAAGAATAAAGATTATTTCTTTGTTATACTGAATGATAGTAAAAAATGAAAAATCAAAAAATCAAAATAAAAGAGAGAAGTGAAGATAGGAAAAGAAATTAACAAAAAAAGGAAGCACTATTTCTTTTCTATTTTTTTTTAATAACTATTATGACCAATTAGGATTACAGTCGATTACACTCTTGCACTTTACACCAATACATCTTTGAACACATTTTCAAGCTTCAAACATATATTTTTCAATAAAACAATTAGGCCCGTTTCGAGTACTTGATTATTTGTTTACTCCCCAGATAAGGTCTCCACACAAATAATAAAATTTCCACTGACTACTTGGAAACATGGTTTGAACTTCAGAATACTGTAAACGCTGATGTTTTCGCATGATTTTTTTTTCGGAAGCTGCACATTCCCAGCATGTGTGTGTGAGCTATTTAATCGTGCACCATATTGTTCACCACACACAGTATGCACCGTATCTTATTCATGAGCGAGTGAGCTCACTCACATAATCAATGATGAAGACAAAAAAAAAAAATGTTTTTATGCCTCCCTCCGTCCATACGTCGTAGCGTACCTTCATCGGTCCATCCGTCTTGTTTTCATTCTGGCGATAACTTAAGAACCCTGTGATGGACCAACTTCAATCTTGGCTCCTGTATGTACATGGGAGGGACAATGATCTGATTAGATTTTGGGGTCACAAGGTCAAAGGTGAAAGGACATAGAGGTCATCACATACATGAAAATGGCTCGTTCTCGTGATAACTTGGGAACCCTGTGACGGATCAACTTCAATCTTGGCTCATGTATGCATTTGGGAGGGACAATGATCTGATTAGATTTGGGGGTCATGAGGTCAAAGGTCAAAGGTCATAGAAGTCATATGAAAATGGCTCGTTCTTGTGATAACTGAAGAACCCTGTAAAGGATTAACTTCAAACTTGGCTCATGTATGTATATGGGAGGGACAATGATCTGATTACATTTGGGGTCACAAGGTCAAAGGTCATAGAGGTCTATTTATGAAAATTGCTTGTTCTTGCGATAATTTACGAATCATTTGACAGATCAACTTCAAACTTGGGTCATGGATCCATATTGGAGGGACAATGATTATGGTAGATTTTGGGGTCACAAGGTCAAAGGTGAAAGGACATAGAGGTCATCACATACATGAAAATGGCTCGTTCTCGTGATAACTTGGGAACCCTGTGACGGATCAACTTCAATCTTGGCTCATGTATGCATTTGGGAGGGACAATGATCTGATTAGATTTGGGGGTCATGAGGTCAAAGGTCAAAGGTCATAGAAGTCATATGAAAATGGCTCGTTCTTGTGATAACTGAAGAACCCTGTAAAGGATTAACTTCAAACTTGGCTCATGTATGTATATGGGAGGGACAATGATCTGATTACATTTGGGGTCACAAGGTCAAAGGTCATAGAGGTCTATTTATGAAAATTGCTTGTTCTTGCGATAATTTACGAATCATTTGACAGATCAACTTCAAACTTGGGTCATGGATCCATATTGGAGGGACAATGATTATGGTAGATTTTGGGGTCACAAGGTCGAAGGTTAAAGGTCACAGATGTCATTGTATGCATGAAAATTGTTCGTTCTCGCGATAACTTTAGAACCATTTGAGGGATCAACTTCAAGCATGGCTAACAGAATGTCATTTAAATAGAACCATTTTTTCAGCTCTGTGTTCTAAATGTACCCTAATACATTTCCCATAATTAAAAGTGATATTTATGCACACAGGACTGACAAGGCAGTAATTTTAAAGAAGAATGCAACCCAGGCATCAGTGTGCTTTTAGTGAATGGAGATTGAATGTGAAATTGAAAGTGAATGGACAAGAAAGATTAAACAGTGAAAGTTTGAGCAAAATCGGACAATCCGTTCAAGAGTTATGAATTTTGAAAGTTTAAGTAAATCCCTATTATTGGGATCCTTGAGTTGGCAACTTTGCCACCATCTGTGATGTCATCGTGGACAACTCTCCATTTCTTTTGTACACAGAATGTAACATTTTCTTCATTTTCAAGAAAAATATAAATTCTTTTGATTTACTCTTTGAGTATGACATGGCTACATCAATTCTTCAAGCATTTTGTGAAGAATTATGTTGATTCCTTACTCGAAATTTCATAAGCATCAATTTTTTTGAAAAATTGTGTACAAAATGAATGGAGAGTTGTCCACGATGACATCACAGATGGTGGTAAAGTTGCCAACTCAAGGATCCCAATAATAGGGATTTACTTAAACTTTTAAAAATCGTAACTCTTGAACGGATTGTCTGATTTTACTCAAGCTTTCATTTAATCTTTCTTGTTCATCTCTTTTCACTAAAAGCACACTGATGCCTGGGTTCCATTCTCCTTTAAAGACATTCAGTCGTGGGCTTTCATGGGGAGAGGATCATAATTTGCTGACACCAGACTTTGTGGAAAGCACTGGAAATTCCACCTGTAATAGAGCTACATTTCTGGAGCACAGCAAAACAAGCTGTCCCACCATAAACATTCTTCGGCCTGCTTCGGGCATTCTCGGGCCAGGGAACTGAGATGATGACTATGCCATATGGGGCAAAGAGTGGAATATACAGAGCATTACAATAGGGTCTGTTGGTCATAAAACTCATAGTGATGGACAACACCTGTTACTGGGTGTCAAATTCCCCATGAAAGACCACGACTGAGTGTCTTTAAGGGCAATATTTTTTGCAGTCATTTCAGATGTTTCAAGCAGTAGCAGTAGTGTTTTAACTAATTTCTTCAGAGTGATGAAATAACTTATTAAATTTTCAATAAAAAATTTAAAAATCAAAATGAATGTGCCATATATTTATGATCTGACAAGGGCGGAGGCATTTATTTCGACCGCTGTCGAGGATTCATCTAGTTTGAAGATAGTAATTAATGAAAACAAAAGGACATTATTAAGAAAGGAACATTCATATTTGCAAGCAAGCACTTGCTCGTTGGGGGTTTACCCTTGTTGGTGATTTGTAATGGGGATTGAAATCATTTAAGTTCGATTTCGAACGACCTCTCCACGCTTGCATCATAATGTACATGTTTCAATACAGAACTAACATGAATAGGATTTTGTGTACTAAAACGCAACACTTATGGGTACAGTGCTACCACTCGGCGACTAATAGAACATGACATGACAAGTTACTGATGAAACAGCAAGCAAATGGCGATCTATTTCACTTTATTTGACCTGGATTTTTTATTTGGTCCTCATAACAAAGAGATAGGAGGGGGATATTTGCATTTTTATGAACTGTACAAGCAATATGATTCTTTTAAAAGATGCCTTATCGTCAGGTTTCTTTATGAAAATTGGACAATGGTTAGGGTAACTGTCTCGCCTGCGTAGCGGAGCGAGACTATAGGCTTCACTATTTCCGGCGTCGGCGTCGGCATCTTCAACAATCATACTTTAATCACTATAACTTTCTATGCATTTGAGGTAGAATCTCCAAATTCATATCACAAGTTCATCTCTTGAAGCTGCAAGTCAAGTTTGAAAATAAGTTGGAACTGACCACATTCCAAGGACAAAAGGTCAATGAACTTTCTGCAAAAAGCATTGTAATCACAATAACTTTCTGTGGATCTGAGGTAGATTCACCAAATTCATACCACAGGTACATCTCTTGAAGCCTCAGGTCAAGCTCGAAAATGAGTTGGATCCGACCAAAGTTCAAAGGTCAAAAGGTCACTTGATCGGTGGTGGGCAAGGTGGGGCCAGAGTGGTCGGCCGATTGGCAAAATACTACTGAGTAATCAATTAAAGTTCAGAAAATGTCTGTCGTAACAAATAACCAAAGTGGGCTTCCAAAACGGCCCTAAAAACTCTGAGAATTCATGGTGGTAACTATTATGAAATTAATAACAATTTAGGTAAAGATGAGATACAAGCTTTATATAGTGGATTTCCAGTATTTTTGTTGAAAAATTTTAAACATGTATTTCATGCAATCACTAACCAGTAAAGATGACTATTGATTTTTTTAAAATATAAAATTAAGGTTGAATCAATGATCCTGTGTTTAAATGAGCCGAACACCCGAACCAGACCTTTGAGTTCAGTTTGGCTCGGTTCTGTTCGGAAGTGCATATTCCGCGAACTTATGTTGGTTCAGTGGTTCAGTTACAGCACTATCCTGCTGATTATTGACTGAAATTTTGAAAAATACAGACTTTTGAATTAACATTTACTGTTTGCAAGCTGTCACCATTCTAAATGAAATTCATACACATCTTGACCGTGAGGCATGAATAACCCTTCAAGAAATATCAAGGCTAATAGCAATTTAAAAGTAATTGAAGATAGAATATTCAATTAAATATTCTTTATCTACGAAGTGCTTTGCATGTACTGGTATGTATAGAATGGGGTTTTGGTTGATATGCTATGTACTGTGTAGCTTGATATTGTACTAGCACAGTGATGAAACTGCATAGGATAATAAAAGTATCATATGTACAAAAATGTTCTCATATTATACTACGAAAGATGGTTTAATTTTATCCATATTACATATCTGGCAGAACTTTTCCACTCGTAGTTTGTATGTTGTATTTTAGACTTGTGTTGGTACTTCAGTCCTTTTATGGCTGTGAAAATGGTTAGCACCATCATGATGATCTTGAGGTCCAGCCAAATTTCACATTCTTTTTCTCCCTGTAGACACAAGAGCTCATCCACTTCCTCCAGTCAACAGCAGCAACAGGTGCAACAACAGCAGCATCAAGGCGTGGAGTTGACCCCTCTCTTAGAACCTCTAGCAGAGCAACCTGCTGAGGATACTACCCAGACCTATGATTGGACCTTTGACCCCAATGAACCGAGGTACTGCTTGTGTAACCAGGTGTCATATGGAGAGATGGTAGGATGTGACAACCCTAAGGTGAGCTATCTTTATTGTTTTGTTGATTTTTGCATCAGCAGGGTTTTTAAGAGCTGTTCACCTCATAATTTGTCAGCCATAACAGTTGTGGTGAATTCAGTCTGCATTGTATGAACAATGCCATACAAGCTTTATCGCAAAGAACAAATTTTCATGACTAAATGCAAATTGAGAAACATGCTCTTGTAACAATTGATGTTAAGGCTGTGTCACACTAGCGTAACGAGCGAACATATGCCCAACGTATTAGAAAATTTGGATGTACTTTTGTGTAAGTTACCATTCATTCCCAACACATTTGACGTACGCTGTTATCATTAGCTGTTCAACAGGGTTTGCAGAGGTTTGCTGGAGCTGATTTTTTTATTTTGGACATGGTCAAAGTTTTGAGTGTGTAACCATGGACTGATCAATACGCTATGTATACATTTCACACGATGGGTGAACGTTTCTTATTTGTCTGCCGTTCGTCGACATATGTCCAGCCCATGTGGAACTTTGCCATAATAGATACACAGCGTTAGTGTAAAGGCCACCGCACACAACACGCTTTTCTTGCAATGCGTCTCTTGCTCCTGATGTGTCTGAGTTGAGGCGTGCCATCCAAGCGCAGGAATTCAACATGTTGAATTCCTGCCCTTGTCCTTGCGATTGGCTTCAGACTAGATTGCGCTTGAATTTCTTGGTTGATGACGTCATTTTCAAGCGTAAGCTGAGCGCAGCGCAAGAAAAGCGTGTCATGTGCGGCGGCCTTAACAAATGGCCAAAAATACACAGCGTATTCCAACCTACTTCAACTTTCACAAGGCGTGGTCCACTATACATATGGTTTAATCACCATCTCGTCCAATCACCATTTCATCAATAACCAGTTGGGCCAATAGCCATTTAGTCTATAACCATTTGGTCTAATTACCATTTGGTCAAATAGTCAACTGGTCTATATCCAATTGGTCTATTAATCATTAGGTCCATATTTCAGTTGGTCTAACTTCAGTTGGTACTGTCACTTCGTCCACACCCATTTTTGTCTATTTGGTCCAAATGGCATTTGGTCTAATTATCATTTGGTCTACTTACCATCTGGGATAATTACCATTTGGTCTAATTAGCGTTTCGTCTAATAACCAGTTGGTTTAGCCTTCTACTACCATTTTCTACCTTTGTCATTCTGCTTGTGCCCATCGATCTCTGTGCCACTTTGACTTGTTTCTTATATTGTACTGTCAGGTTAATTTTCCGTAGTTTATTTTGTAACATTTCTTCTACTTCATGGAGGTGTTTTCTACCAAACGTGGAAAACTGTGCATCTCTTACCAGGGTTATATGTATACCATGAGGAGCAAAAA
Organism: Echinometra lucunter; assembly: GCA_029962745.1. Taxonomy (NCBI): domain Eukaryota; kingdom Metazoa; phylum Echinodermata; class Echinoidea; order Camarodonta; family Echinometridae; genus Echinometra; species Echinometra lucunter. The sequence goes on from CM057151.1 coordinate 34,369,963, forward strand.
GAACAGAATGGATTATTATCAGCATCATTCTTATTAGTAATAATATCAATATTTATAATATTTTTATTAATATTATAAGTATCATTATTAGGATCTTTCCTGGTACTAAGAACATATATTTGTTTGTCGCATTAGACCATATGGATATTGGACCAGGTGAATATTAGACCAAATGGTCTTTAGATGAACTGAGAATTGGACCAAATGATTTAGTAGACCAACTGGTTGTAGACGAAATGATTATAAACCAACTGGTCATTGGACGAAATTATTCTTGGACAAATTGATTTGACTAAATGGTCATTGGACAAAATGATATCAGACCATGTGATTGGACCAAATGGCAATTTACAGAATTTTCAATGTATCTTGGTGAAGTGTGGGTCAACGGAGACACATTATGTGACTGCTGCAGCATGCTATGCGTACGCTAGGCATTTGCTGGTCATTCATTTTGTACGCTCAGCATCTGTTTGGTGGACAATACGCATGCGCTATGATTCATTACTTTGGGCGACATTGGATGCTGGTAATATATGGTCAGCATACACTCCTTATTCGCTAGGCATACGTCTGATATGCTAGTTAGTTTGTCAGAGAACTGGATTTTCGCCAAGAATTTGAGCGTATTTGAGCGCATCTGGACTTTTCTCAATCTCACGAAAAAAAGATGTACGCTAGGCATACATTAGCTGTATTCGCTATTATGTGACACGGCCTTTAGTGAATAACAGAGTCCAAACTTAAGTGTACCTAACTCTCTACTTAACCCAAACCCCATATTGTGATGACAGGAAGTCTGGAATACATGTCATTAAAGCATGAGTTGGTAACACTTATCTATTTTTCTTTGTTTTTCAGTGTCCGATAGAATGGTTCCATTACGGCTGTGTAGGGATTACAAATCCTCCTAAGGGCAAATGGTTCTGTCCGCAGTGTGCCTCTGCAATGAAACGCAGGGAAAAGAAAGACACTCCGTCATCTTCATCATCGCACAAGCAGAAATGACTATCAAATAAGATGAAGAAGAACAAAAAGAAGTCGAGATGATTATCAGATGTATTTCTGATTGCTCACATTATTCTCTGCTTAGACAGGAGACAAAATTATGCAATTGAGTGTCCAAGCTTTCATTGTGCTTCAACAGCATTTTGCCCATCCATCATTGCTTTGACAGCTGCAGATTCAATAGCCATGTAGGATATTATGGGAATGCATGGCTGCAGAGCCAGCTCTTTTGCTCAGCTGGCAATATTGATGTTGAGGCGAGCTGTGACCATAGCCCATCAGATTCCTGAAAGTTATTTTTATCCACATGAACTCCTCCATGTCTGCCTTCATGGTAATCAATGATAGTGTTGATATTTCGATGATTAGGGATTGCAGAAGCAGCTATTCATGACAGAGATATCATAAAGACAAGCAGTGTGTAAATGGTTTGTTTGCTATTGCTGTGGCCCTCTGATGTTGCATTAAATTTATTTGAATTTGTGTAAAATTTTATTTTCAAGTAAACCCTAATGACTATGTATTCATCAGTGAACTTTAAGCTGTGTCCCAATATATGTGTAATTTTATAGATGATGTAGACTTTTTGTAGACTTCAAATGTACACCTGTCTCTAAATGCATCTGGATGTGTATGAAAACACTGTTTATCTTCCTTCAGAATAAAGGGACTGGTTGTGCTTTGCTGCACTTTCAAAAGGAATTAGCAGACAGATTTCACATAGTCCTTATGTAAACTCATGCGTACAGTCATTCACATGTAATGCCTGTCCTCATTTCATACTGGTTTATACATGTACTTGTACATCTATGCCATGTATAGACTGATGTTTTTTATTCAAATCCATATTGCTATTTCAAGTAGAGAAAAATACTTGCAGAGCTGTGAATTGTAGATTTTGAGGAGTAAATGAAACATAATGCTAATATTTTATCTTAATATCTTTTGTGTGTGGGCTTTCATTGATCATGAGCCATTCATTGTCCATTTACAGCATTTTTACATTTGTACTTGATAATTTTTGTATCCTTTGTGTTTTCAATACAATATTTGTCCCAATTTAAATGTGATATGAAATTCTGCCAAGGTTGTATAGAATGAATGAAATTTTCTTTTGCTTCTTGCATCCTACTACTTTTGTAATCCAGCATAACATTACAATTATGATGCAAGCACTGAAGTTATGATACAGAATATGATGTAGGCCTTTGTAGGGTTCATAAATTGTAGGTTATCAGTGTCAAAAAGTTGAAAATTAAGAAGTTTTAGATGTAATTCAAGTAGAAAGAGTTCTTTTTGTAATTCTAATTATTACGTAGAGTTTCATCAATCTGAAAATTTCTGCTAATACAGTGTAGTTTGGGAAAATACAGGTTTAGGTTAACCATTTTTCAAGATACTCATAATGACATTACATTTCAAGATAATCAAGCTCTGTTTACCTTGAACTTTAGAAACCAGGGGCCTGTTTCTGGAAACCAATGACAAGACAGTTATAACTTTGTCCACCAACTTCGGAGATGTCTCTGATCTTCCTAAACCGTTTCAAGAAGAGCTTACCAACAAGAAATCTTGTGATATCGATACTTTTAACGAGGATATGTGACCATAAAGCCTTGGTCGCAGTTACACATACATTTTGTAAAAGAATTATTTTACAAACTGCAAATATTTGAATGAATTAGGGAATGCAAAGATTAGAAGTAGTAACAAGGTGTTGTAGATGCAAGATACTTTTCAGATTAGGTAGATTATACCAAAGAAAAGCTTACAAAATGCAGTTTTTGGGTAATTAAGTTCATTATCATTTTGAACATAAGATCAGCACACTCAACACTTTCATTTGCTAGTTAAAATGAAAGAGCCTTATATTTATGGTAGTAAAAAGGATGCAATAAAAGTTGTATCCAGTATTAGAGGCTTAACCAAACATTGATATGCAAAATTTTGGTAAATTACAAGCTAAAACATTTATCTTTAAGTATTCCATTTAAAAATCCAAGAAATAATTTATCTTTAAATAAATATGGGTCTGAAAACTACAGACTGTGCCTTTGAATATGCTTGCCTGATGTGGCAGAATTATGTTCTTTTGTAAGAAATTACAATCACCCCCCTCCTCCCCTAGGAAACCTTTTTTTCTAGATATTTTGATATAAAAAATAAGAAACAGAATATTCATACATAAACCAGGATAAATGACTGATTTCAGGAACCTGTGGAAAAGGTAGAATTAGATTATTTTCAAATCTCTGTAGCATACCTTTTGGCCTGCCATTATCTACCCAATAAATGGCACTTGGTGGCACTGCATATTGACGGTTTGAAGGTTTCATAAGTCCTTGTCTCGCAAGTTGTCTTTGATCTCAAGTGGTAAAGACGGCTTCGTGAAAAACTTAGCGGACAACTAGCTAACTAGTGCCAATTTTGTCAAGAAGTTAGACTTATGATGGTTTTGAGAAACTGGCCCCAGATAATATTCATACTAACTGATGTAGATTTCCATGTATTATTCTTCATAGACCTCTTCATTACTATTTTCAAATTATTGTAATTCATCCTATGTGAATGGCCTTTTTTCTACAAATTAGCTTGAAGGATTATGTTAAGCTAATTTTCTATGAATCTCGGGCATTTTAAACTTAAAATAGCACCCCAAATTTAAACCATCTATCAATATGGGGGGCTCATGAAATATTTGAATCAATTTGTGGGAAAGTTTCTTTTAGTAGAAATGTAGAAATAACTTTGTATATGTGAATGTGAAAAATTGTATTTATAACTTGTCATTCTTGTACATATTACATCCAAAGTGGAGTTAGCTGCAGTACTGAGAGAATACAGCTCAGAAGAGCCATGTGAAAAGGATAAAATGGTTTTGAGTGGTCTGATATGTTTAAAATTACAATTGTATGTATGTTATATATATATATATATATGTGTGTGTGTGTGTGTGTGTGTGTGAGATCATTTGAGAGAATAATAGCGTAGCATGAATCAAAGTTCCCCAGAGCTGTCCTACAATTTTCGAAATTTTGCAAAGGTTGAAAAAATGTCTTTGCCGGGAATCGAACCCGGGCTTTTGGCTATGAATCCCAAAGCCTTAACCACTAGACCACGGAGACGGGCCAGTGGCTTCGGCGACTCCACATTCGCTTAACTGACAGATTGACAAATCTTCAACCCTCACTAATTAATTCCTTTGTCGGTGGCAGATGAGTGAAGTGGTTAAAGCATTGGCGTTCATAGCCAAAGGCCCGAGTTCGATTCTCGGCGGAGACATTTTTTTAACCTTTGCAAAATTTCCAAAATGGTAGAACAGCTCTGGGGAACTTTGATTCATGCTACACTATTATTCTCTCAATTGATCTCACATGTATTTATTTCCACGAGAGTTGCCAAAGCTATTGTATATGTTACCTGATCACAAATGTTAATTATTCCGACATATACATGTATCCTAAAGCATTCGCTCGGATCCAGCTGAGGTGTGCAGCAGGTTGTATATGTTACCTGATCACAAATGTTAACCCTAATACTCTTGGGGTATTTCAAAGCTTGTTATTACCGGGGAGGAGCCATTATGCCCCCCCCCCCCGAAATCTCGGCCATGGGTCGCCCGATTGCCTCAAAATTTTGCACAAGGGTCAAGAATTATGTAATCTACAAAGTTGTATAGCTAAATTTACGAAAGTCCTTTTATTTTTTTTAAATTAATTTATGCTAATTTATGCGAGAAATCATAGATTTTGGTATTTCTCACTAAATAAAGCCTCAGGAATAGCAATTTTTGGTAAAAATGTCTTTCATAATTCCCTCATCAATTCCTGAAAGAAAAAGATAGGTTGCGGTAATTATTTCTTATGTATTTTATTGTTTTTCAATTTTTTTATGTATTTCTTTGTTTTTCGTCAAGCGTTTTATGTAAAGATTCAGATGCATATGTGTGGGTGTGTGTGAATGTGGGTGGGTGTGTGTGGGTATGTGAGGGTGTGTGTGTGTGTGTGTGTGGTAATTATTTACACTATTTGAATCAATGATGATACTTACTAGAAAAGTATTTACATAAATTGGAAAAGCTCCTGATTTTGTCCATAGGGTTATACACAGTCATATAGAGAAATAGCGAAATTTCAGTGACATGTGTTCGGTAAACGTAATCTGACACCCGCACGGTAGGTCCGATCGCCATAAATTTGGTATCAAAATGTGCGGGAAGGATCAGAGAAAAAAGTCATGAAATTTCGTTTTGAAATACTGAGGCGTTAGGAAGTACCGACAAAACTTCGACAGGGGGGGGGGCCATAATGGCCCCCCCCCCCCCCCCGGGAGTATTAGGGTTAATTATTCCGACATATACATGTATTCTAAAGCATTCGCTCGGATCCAGCTGAGGTGTGCAGCAGGTTGTATATGTTACCTGATATATATTTGTGTGTGTATATGTATATATATCAGATAAGAAATTTCATGCTTAATTCCAACTTTTATTTTTCTGTCACGGATTTTCGACAGTCCATACCATCTTTATCAAGTGAATGACATGGCAGACTTTGAAATTATTATCTAAGTAGCGTTACCAAGGCAAAGCGCAATAGGTAGCTGTGTATATTGCCTTGGTAACGCTTTACAGCTCAAAATCAACCTAAAAAAAAAAAAAAAAAGAAGTCACAATAGCAGATCCTAAAGCGTAACAAGGGCGTTAATAAGCTTCCCCCGTGGGGGGGGGGGGGGATAAAACGCTGAGCATGGAAACGTTATAAAAAGAAAAGACATAATATCTAAATTAAAATTGGCAGCGTCATAAAAAAGAAAAGATGACGTAATATTGAAAAACGTTACAAAGGAGTTTAAGTACATGTATTAACAGAAGAATGTGTAGATGGAGAGCCATGATAAGTCTAAGTTCAAACCTGGCTTCTTGTAGCTCTCATTCCTTACAATCATTTTGATCTCCTACAAGTGTCAGTCTTCGAATGACACCAACCTGTCTCTAAGAATACAGCATTGTAGGTCGTTAACCGAGTGTCCAGCTGTATTAAAGTGTTCTGCCACAGGGTGATGAAGTTTACAAGCAATGCTGCTCTTATGATTGTTGAATCTCTCCCGAAATCTGAGTTTCTCCTATGTACAAGGCATTCGGGCATTTATAGCACATTTGATAGCATACACAGCATTAGTTATGTCACAGTTGCACGGAGGGGGTCTGATTTTGCATTTCTGAGAGAGACTGATGCTTTGAACAACAATCATGTGCTTACATACTTTGGCACCGTGATTTTCTGCATTGTTTGTCTAGAGCCATTCAAACTGGAAATGATAAGTAAACGACAGAGATTTTGGGGTTGTCTTTTGGCGTGAAGTGGAGGAAGAGCAAACTAAGTTGCCAATTGAGGATCCTGATGAAGAATGGGCCATTCACGTCGAATGTTCTTAGCTAGGGAGCTAACTTCTGGGTGGTAGGTTATCACAAGCACTTTACGTTGTGTTTTGCATTTTTCCTTGTGACCACTAAGAAGACGTACCCTGTCATGATGCAATGCTTTCAGTCTGGAACTTTCTACCAAATCAACGGAGTAACCTGCTTCTACAAAATGACATGCTTAACTTAAGAGATTCTCAAGCAAACTCTTTTTTCGTTAGAAATGATCCGTCTGTAACATAACATCTGGCTGTATACTATCGATGTCTTTAAGTGCTTAGGATGAAAATGACTGTACTGGAGGTACGAGAAACTGTCAGTGGGTTTGTGATACACTGCAGTAGAAAGCTTTCCTTCCTTGTTGATTACAGTGACATCAAGAAAAGTGATTCTATCTTTTGATTTTTTTATTGTGAATTTGATGTTCTGTATTGAAGCAATCAAAGAAAGAATCAAGTACGAGTTCATTGTGTGGCCAAATCATAAATATGTCATCAATATATCTGACATACATAGCTGGTCTCTTTTGGCATTTTGCAAGAAAAGATTCTTCAAGCATGGCCATGAATATACAGGCATATGGCGCAAATGTGGTACCCATTGCAGTACCTTGTTTCGGCAGGAAGAATTTTCCGTCAAACAAGAAGTAGTTGTGTTTAAGTACAAAATCCACCAAACTAGTCGGTTCATCGATAGGAGTATCCTTAGGAGCATGTTTGGTAAGGAAGCTTCTCATGCTTTCTGAACCATCACAATGGGGTATGTTAGTGTTCAGACTAGTTACATCCATAGTGACCAGCAAGCTATTAGGATGGATTGTGGAAGGAAGTAAATTGAGAAAATCTGTGGTGTCTTTAACATAACTCTCAATGTGTACCATTCTGATTTAAGATAGCTATCAATGTACGCTGACTCTGTAAGCGAATCTATACTAGAAACAGTCGGTCTCACTGGAGGGATAATTTTGTGTTCTTTGGTAAGAGAGATAATCTCTTCACTGTCGTCAGTTTTTATCCCAGTCTGGTTGGCCACTAAGGAAGGTAACTTATGAATCTTAGGGAGAAGACAAAACTTACTGAATTTAGGCTTGGGTGGTACCAACAACTTAGCATCATGCGAGTTAGTGTTCTTTAGTGAATCACACAAAGTTCTGGCTTCTTGCAGATAGGCATCAGTTGGGTCTTCTTCTAAGGAGCTGTAGAAATTATAATCCGAAAGTTGCCTCGCTGCCTCGGCCTTGTAGTCATTGATATTTTGGACAGTCGTCGCCCCACCTTTATCAGCTGGTTTGATTATGATGTCATCATTTTCCCATAGATTGCGAATAGCTGCTCGTTGTCCTTTGGAGATGTTAGACAATGTGGGTTCCTTGGCAGACTTGAGTAGTTTGTCGAGGTGACCCTCTACGTTGTTGACAAAGGCGTCGATGAAGGGGTTTCTTCCCGATGGCACCGTTGCGCAGCGTTTGGTAGGTTTGCCCTTCTTTGCTCCACCTTTATCAACTGGTTTGATTATGATGTCATCATTTTCCCGTAGATTGCGAATAGCTGCTCATTGTCCTTTGGAGATGTTAGACAATGTGGGTTCCTTGGCAGACTTGAGTAGTTTGTTGAGGTGACCCTCTACGTTGTTGACAAAGGCATCGATGAAGGGGTTTCTTCCCGATGGCACCATTGCGCAGCGTTTGGTAGGTTTGCCCTTCTTTGCTCCACCTTTATCAGCTGGTTTGATTATGATGTCATCATTTTCCCGTAGATAGCGAATAGCTGCTCGTTGTCCTTTGGAGATGTTAGACGATGTGGGTTCCTTGGCAGACTTGAGTAGTTTGTCGAGGTGACCCTCTACGTTGTTGACAAAGGCGTCGATGAAGGGGTTTCTTCCCGATGGTACCGTTGCGCAGCGTTTGGTAGGTTTGCCCTTCTTTGCTGGTACTCGGCGTGTAGGCCTCGTCTCTGTTTGTTCTTCAGTTGTACCGCTGATACTCCTCTCCTTCTCGTCTGCAGTGTTATTAGTGTAACTCTCTGTTTGCCGAACTTTTTGAGAAAAGCGATGAATGTCCGCACAGATCTCTACCTTATCTAGGTTTTGCGAAGGGCAGAATGACAGACCCTTATCCAGTAGGCTCTGCTCACATTCTGTTAATATATATATATATATAAAACGAACAAAATCCGGACAAATATCATGCTTAGTTTCAACAACAGTTTATTTACAGATCCACAAATTTTCGGAAGCTTCTTCCTTTATCAAGTGGAGAACAGATATTAACAATCTAATATAAGATGTAAACGCTTTACCATGAATGCACGAATGTGACATGTGTCCAAATTTTGATGCCTGGTGCTTCAGCAGGCAGCAGCCGTGCATCCATGGATATACGATTACGTAACAAAGGTATGACAGGGTTTTTATTCACTTCTGAGACTTATTGCCTTCACCAACTCCAAGCGGAACACTTTTCTTTTTTTTAATATATTGAGAACCTCTGCAACCTTCCATCATGCATCATCCATCAGTCTTACTTCAAGGAATCAGAAAGAGCTTAAACAACTTTTCAGGTTTTAAGAGAACAACACACAACTACGCTTTCTTCCTCGCCGCAGCAATCCTTGTGAAGTCTTGATTCTGCAGTCATATCGTCGTTTCCACCTGCTTGCAGCGAAATGTCTTATCCGTAGGATTCCGTATTTCTGCTCGTCCATATCTCCGAAGAATTAGTGAAGCAATCATCAACTTCAACCTTCAACAGTGCCCTCGAAAATTGATGAGACTTGCACTGGAGTCATTTCAACGTGAGATACAGTATCACAACACAAAGAAGAGTGACAGAACTGAAAAAATCTGACAGTTATGCACCCAAGAACAGTTGTCATCCATCAGGAATTTCATCCACTCCTGCAATAGTGAGTACTACATTTTCATAAATATAAGGAACTAGCCTTTTTTTGCTCCAGGCAGCTGGCAAGATTTTGTACAATGAAGATCATGGATGAGGTCTTCGGGCTATCGAGCACTTTCTACACAAGTTTCCTTCACCCGACCACCAAGACGACACTACTGTTCTTCGACTCACTGAGCTGGTACATAGACTTACTGCATTTCAATTCAATGGAGAATTTTATCTCCATAAGAAGGAGTTGCCATGGGAACTAAAATGGGGCCTCCGTATGCCTGCCTCTTAGTGGGCTTCATCGAAAAGGAAATCTTGAAGAGCTTCCAAGGCCCTAAGCCTCTTCTTTTGAAGAGATACATCGATGACTACGTGGGAGTCACATCTTGCCCCCTGAAGAACCTGAAGGAGCTGATTGACCATTTCACGAGATTTCATCCTTCACTCAAATTCACACATGACATCTCTGAGGAATCTATCCCTTTCCTGGACATTAAACTCCGAATTAGATGGCCAGCAGATCAAAACCAGTGTACACTACAAGCCTAACAGTTACTGATGCTCATTGCTACCTCAGTTATTTGCCATCTCATCCACCCAGCTGCAAGCAGTCCATCCCATTCTCACAACTTACCGGGCTCCGACGTCTTTGCAGTGACAACCAGGACTTCTGATCGGAAGAAATGATAGATTTCTTTGGACACAGAGGCTACCTAGAGTAAGTCACAAGCAAAGCCTCCTGGAAAGCTTCCAACCCTAGTCGTCGAGCCACAATGGAACCAAGTTGCAATGAAAACAAGGACCGGGTAGCTTTGGTTCTCATAATTATATCATCCATCGACCGTAAAGATAGTTTCCTCAGTCATGAAGAACACAGCCATTCTCCATGAGGATGAGAAAAATCAGCAGATTTTCAGGAATCCACCAGTTATTGCACACAAGAAGGAACGGAGTCTACGGAATCTTCTGGTGCACTCGAGGTTATTGCCATCTAACGTTACACCCAACAACGGAAAGGATCACGGGACCTTCTCGGAAGAAGTAGATGCAACACCTGCAACTTTTTATCAAACACAACCAGCACCAAGGGCCCTAAGACGGCCTGGTATATGAGGGAGAATTTCACATGTACTACCACCAACTTGATATATGCTATTATGTGCACAACATGTGAAATGATATACAATGGCAAAACTATATAAGCGAGGATAGCCGATCGCACTAATGAACATCTTCGCTCTATCCAACTGCACACAACAGGGCTTCAAGTCCTGTCGTGTGCAGTCCTGTCACTTTAATCTTCCGGGACACTCCATCAACAACTTCAAAATCTGCAGCGTCGCGAGATGTTCTGGAGCAACAGATGAGGAGCGGAAACTCCGAGAAGAACGTATGATCCACTGCCTAGGATGTCTCCAACCCAGTGGAATCAACGCGGCCTTCCTTTCCTTCCCAATGAACTCATAGTTTCTTTTATTAGGTACCCTTGTCTTCTTCTTGCCTTTTTCATTTTTTTTTTCATTTATTCTCTCTGTCTGTCTTCTCTTTTCTCTCCCTTTCTTCTTTATTTTTTCTTTCTTTTCCTTCTCAGTTTATTCTCCTTCTCTCTCTCTCTCTCTCTTCCTCTTCCTTTCCTCTCGGTTTCTTTCTCGCATCCATTCTTTTCACTTCTAATTTCTACCTCCCTCTTTTCTCCTTTTTTTTTTCTTTTCGTGCTTTTTTCGCATCTTTCCCTCTTCTTTGACTTTCCAGCTTATATGTACTTCTTTTCTTTATTACATACTCTGCACCTCTCTGTCTGATGCGCTAACACCAAGGGCATCAACAAAGAGAGCACACAGTTTACTGATGATATATATCGACGCATGTTTCACATTTTCTCTACATTGGAGTATAAAGCACTTGATGTATTGTATTGTATTGTATTGTATTGTATTTATTTAATCACGGTGAAACTTACATTCAGTCATAACAGACTGCTTTTCAGCAAGTCCATGAACATTAAAAAAAAAAAACATGTAAAAGTGAGACAATACGAAAATATTTTAAATATTACAGTAACACATAATATAAGACATACATAATTAAAATGAAAAACAATAAGTAAAACTACATAAAACCGCAGTGCGAAGAGAAATCATAGAAATTCTCCCCCCCCCCCCCTCCCCGCGCAGATGAGTTAGAAGTCGATGGAATTAACTGATTTCATAAATAAAGAGAACTGATCCAGTTGACGGGGATTACTTGGTAAGGAATTAAATAATTGAATACCTATATAGAGGCCACCGTCCCTTATAAAATTTGTTTTGGGTTTTTCGAGATTAATCCTACACTGGTAATTTCGAAGAGAATAATTACTTTTCTTGATACTTATTTTGGAGCACAAGAAAGATGGAAGTAGTCCATGAAGTAATTTAAATATAAAGGAAACTGCCTGTTTTTTCCATCGCAATTCTAACTTGTCAATGTTCAGAGTAGAATACAACAGATTGGAACTGTATCTATAATCAACTCTTAAGACCATACGCAGTGCTCGATTTTGAAGAACGCTTAATTCTTTAAGTAAAACTTTCCCTGCATTGAACCATACTATAGAGCAGTAATCAAAGTGTGGTTGAAAAAGTGATTTGTAAAGCATTAGAGCAGTATTCAGACTGATAGAGCCCTAAGGGCGAAAATTCATGCGTAATTCAACGTTTGTGAAGTTTTTATTCAATTTTGAGACATTATTGCCTTCACCAACTTCGGGCAGAACACTTTTTTTGTATCATCAACAGTGATCTATCAGTGGGTATACACTGTATACACTGGAACATCCTTATGAAGGGCAAGATACTGGATATAAAACTGATTTGCTGGTCCCAGCTCTTGAAATTTTTTCTTAAATGATATGACAGACACAAGATATAACACCATATTTGAAGGAGGGGGAGAGAGAGAGAGAGAGAGACACACACACACACACTATATGTAAAGCTCATGTACAGTTTTGGTAGGTTGCAAAAAGAAAATTTGCATGAAACTTGTCAAATGATTGTCTCACCTTGCCTTGCATCCAGGGGCGTAACAGGTACCTGTTACCAGGGGGGGGGGGGGGGGGGGCAGAGCCCCAAATTTCCCGGTAACTAGTCTATGTGTAGAATCTGTGGCGTAGCTAGGATTGCATTTTAGGAGGACGGTAGTGCTCCACCGGCGTAAATCAAATTTGAGGAGTGGGGGATGAAAAACTTTTTTAATGATTTTTTTTCCCTGTCACCCATTTCATATATATTTTGCGAGCGAGCGAGCCAAAAATAACCAGTTTTCTCCATTTTAATCGCATTTTCGGATGGAAATCCTAAGATTTTGACAAGCGAGCGAAGCGAGCGAGCGAGCCAAAAATAACCACTTTTTTGTTTTCAATAGCATTTTCAAATAGAAATTCTAAAATATAATGGTTGTTTATGATAGATATTCAGAATTTTTACTTACTGATTAATTGAAATATATTTTCTTCCTTAAAAAGTGTGTCTGCATGGGGGGGGGGGGGAGGGGGAAATTTGTACACACCATCCCCCCTCTCCCCCAAGTGGGGGTGAGAGATCCCCCTACCCCTGGAATTTACGCCAATGTAGTGCTCCCTAGAGGGGAGGGTGCAGGGAGGGGGGAGTTTCCCCCCTCCCGCGCGAAGCGCGGAAGCTCCGACGTTTCTTTGAATTATTAGATGTCGGTAATATAGTCTATCTTCTGCGACGTAACTAGGATTTCATTTTAGGAGGACGGTAGTGCTCCCTATAGGGGGAGGGTGCAGGGAGGGGGGAGTTTCCCCCTCCCGCGCAAAGCGCGGAAGCTCCGGCGTTTTTGCGCTGTCAGTTCCCACTCTTCTTACGCTCTCTGCCTGTTATGGGGTGGGGGAGGGGCATATGCATAGCCAAAAATTTCCCGGTAATTAAGTCTAGAATCAGTGGTGTAATTCTCTGCCTGTTTTCAGGGGGGGGGGGCAGAGCCGAAAATTTCCTGGTAGCTAGAAATAGAATATGCGGAGGTAAGCCCGCACCGCGAGTTGCTTGTTGCGAAGCCTTTAGCGGGTGGGTCCCAGGATTCTGGCTTAGGGCCCCTGATGGGGGTCTACAGGGAAAGCCACAGCGGGGGAGCCCCCGGAAACTCCGGGGTTTTGGTACTAAATTTTCCCTCATTTCTTTTGTTTCACTTTGCTTTCTTCTTTTTTTTTCTTTCCCTCTTTTTCCCTCTCTCTCTTCTTCATGTTCTTCTTTCTCCCCTTTCTCCTTTTTTCTTTCCCTTTCTCCTTCTTTCTTTCCCGCTCTCCTTTCTTTTCCTTTCTTCTTCCTTCTTTCCCTTTCTTCTTCTTCCTTTCCCTTTCTCCCTTCCTTTTTCTTCCTTTCCCTTCCTTTCATTTTTTCCCGGTGGTTTGGTGGATTTTCCCGCTGAAATCTTTCAGGGGGGCACTCCGCCCCCCTGCTCCCCCCCCCCCCTCCCCGGTTGTTACGCCACTGCTTGCATCAAAATATAGAGGAATGAGCTCATATGATATTCTAGTTATGGTTTTATAGTGAAATGTCGCTCAATATCTTAGAGGATTGCAAGATAATGGATGCACTCTGCACAGCGCTAGAACATTGTCTACTCCAAAGGTTCCCGTGCACAGCACTTCATGCTTCTCGCATGCACACTGTAATGCAAATACGTAAATTTGAAAATTTACATTTTTTAGGCCTACCTGAGATCAAAAATATTTTTCGCCTTTCAATTGTTTTATAATTATTCAACTTGAGCGAGGAAAAAATTCTCACATCTTGGTTTTTGTGGTTTCTTTGCTATGTCTATCATCTAAAAGCGAAGAAATCTGACCAAGAGTTTTTGAGGGCTTTCCAAATCTGTGCATGCATAAGAGAGAAAGAGAGAGAAAGGGAGAAAGGAGAGAGGAGAAAACAAATTGGAGACTGATTAGCCAACTAGTCACGAGTCAATTAGAGGATAAAGGAGAGCTAGGGTTGAAAAGGGTAAAGAACAGAGAGAAAGAGAAAGTGAAAAGGGGGGGGGGGTGGGAGAGATCATGGATTATGGGTGTCGATCCCGGGGGGGGGGGGGGAGATATCCCCCCAATATTTCGGTCAGGGGGGATGGCCTGTACAATCACCCCCCCCCCCCCCAAATAATTCACCATGAAAAACATGAAAAATTTCATAGCCTCCTATAATCCTAAAAAAAAGTAAAGACAAAGAGAAAGAATAAAGAAAAGAGCAAAGAAACCATTTTTAAAAGGAAAGGAAAAGGAAAAAGCGTTTAGCGCTCGCTCGCATTTTAAGTATCCCAACCGATGGCATTATAATACTGTTTTTATGAAAGCAAATCGGTTTGCATCTTGTCTTTCTATTAAATAGTATGCTATTATTGTTCTACTCGCATTTAATATCTTTTGTTATCTTAATCAATGCCAGTTGATATTTTAATCAGGGTTTATTTAGAAATGAAACTGGTTTGCATCTTGCCTTTCTATCCAATGTACTATTATAATATAACTGCTAGAAGTCGAACGGGAAGAAGACCCTTGACAGAAGAATGTTCATGAGATTATGGCCTGTGACCGGTGGCCTATTCCTATCATACCAAATATGAGAAAGTAGGATACTGATAAAGTGTATGTTATCAAAATCATAAAATGGGAGTAACAGTACTCTAGAACCTAGCTGTTCTCAGTACTAAAAAAAATAGCCCTTTTTCGCTCGCTCGCTCGCTCCGCTCGCTCATCTAGAAACAAGATCAGAAGGCAAGCGCTCTTATATCCCTCAGCAACACGTCCGAATATTGTATTTTACGGCGAGATGTAAAGCTTTTCTCGAATACAGGGAAATGGTACATCATAAAATCCATCTAATTTATTTTGGTGGAAATTCTACGTTTTATTAGAAAGAAAGAGTTTTTGTCGGTACTAGCTCGCTTCGCTCGCTCATAGAAACAAAATGGTTTTAGATGGCAAGCGATGCGCCATAAACATAAAGCATCATTATTTGGCAATTAGGTGATCAAAAACTATTTAGATATCTTAGAGGCTATCAAAGAATAATTGCTTGAGTGTGCGATTAGACTAATAATGCACCCCATGCACCGGCTTAGTCTATCCTTCACGTTTGACAAGCGCGCCGGAAGGGTCCCAGCTTTGGGGGGGGGGGGGGGGAAACACTCTTGGGGGCTACCCCAAAACTTTATGGGGGCCCACCTCAAATGCTTACTACCAGCATACAACGTAGGCCTATATACACCCCCCCCCCCCCCGAACAAGCACATTTATCCCCCTTTTATACATATTTCTTTATATATAAAAGGACAAGTTTAGATTTTTTTTAATCAAGAAGATACTGTTATCAAAAACATGTTAGCATGTTAGGATGGTGTGAGAGACTCAGGAGACCGGGCATGGCAATGGGAGGGTTATGAATGGCATACTGGTAGATTTTGGCGATGGGGCCGACACGTTTGCCCGAAAATCAACTATTCAGTTTCTCAACTTTGTCCGCGCGAGCGAAGCGAGCGCGCAAAATATTTACAGTTTGGGTAGTGAAAATGTACAGAAAGTAATTACTTATTCCGACATTGCCCAACTATGAAAAAATACGGGGCCCTTATGCCACTATATGAGGATACTAAGGGGGGGCAACATAATCCCCCGAATGAAGCCAGCATCTGCCCGTTGCTTCTAATTACTATACGAGGGAGCGTATAGCGACCGAGTACGAAAATTTCGATATTTTAATGCTGAAAGTTTGCATTTTAGAGCACTAATCATGTCAATATGCTCATTTTACATGGTCGCATAGGCCCTATGATCAAAAAAAAAAAATTCTTCCGAGGGGGCCCTGGGGGGGGGGGCAAAATTTCGATTTTGCCCCCCCCCCTCTCTCGAATGATTGGGGCAATTGCCCCCTGCCGCCCCCCCCCCCCCCGCTTCCGACGCCTATGACGTTTGAACCTCCACACCCCTTGCCCTTTCCACGCTCTGTCGCTTTGCTCCGCGGTCGAGGATATTCCGCATGATCAGTCAACTCCCCCCCCCCCCCCAACCGTGAACACAAATCGTGCACCCATGTCATGGATCCTATAAAGTCTTAGTAAAGGATCCCTGGAGAGATGGAGACATCAAGAATTAAAAACAAACTTTTTATCATGAATTAGACTTTCCTTATATAAACATATATTTTGGGAGAGGCAGGGAAAATGGTAGACCGAAAGCCTCAGTCTCTCGATCTGTATGATATTGATTGATTGATTTTATTTTGCCAAGCCTCCAAAACACAACAATGGATATAAATCGAATAATAACAGATCAGTAAGCTTGACCAGGATAACCCACGAAAGCTCGAAAGCTTATTTCCAGTGGGGTCCTCGATATGAACAAAATAATCAATAAGTTAAAATCGTAATATTTACATGCAGAATAGTAATCAGGAAATAATGGTAGTAATGATAATTTATACAAGAATATGAAGAAGGAGAAAAGTGAAAGGAAGAAGAAGAAGAGAAGAAAGAAGAAGAAGAAGAAGAAGAAGAAGAAGAAGAAGAAGAAGAAGAAAAGACAACAAAAACCAAGAAAAAGCAGTAGAGAGAGAGGAGTGATTCAGTTCTGCGGTCTTAGACTCCTCCTCCGCCTCCTCCGCCCGCCTCCCCGCCTCCCCTCCCCTCCCCTTTCTCTCCCCTCCCCTCGTCTCCTACCCTTTTCCCCTTGCGTTTGGAGGAGGGGAACTTATAGCATGACTATGTTTGAATCTTTCAAATGTACAAATCCATATTAGATACAGAAAGAAATCTAAACACCTGCATGGCAGGAGAAAAGAAGGTGGTGGTCTGGGTATTCACAGGATATTTCACTATATAACATCATTCGCTTCTTCCCTCGGACTCTCAAGTGAAAGATTCTTTCTGTTTCCTCTTAAAATGAACAAACCTTTCTATTCCTTTTATATATCATTAGGAAGAGAATTCCAATGCTTTATGGCAATGTAATAAAATTACCAATTACCAATACTACCAACTCTTTCTGGTAAGTTGAAGTTGAAACGGTTGTTTCTTGTATTGTAATTATGTAAGTCGGTAACAAGATTAAAGTTAGATCGAATATAATGATTTGACCTATATGACCTATTTTATGCACGTGGTCCAATACAAGTTGTTTTGATCTTTGGTTGACTTCAAGAAAACCAGCTTCGGAGAGTTCGCTGTAGCCAACGTGAGTTCTGGGACCAGAACAGTTGATGAATCTCACCATTTTGTTCTGTATAATTTTCAGCTTCTTTTGATCAGATTTGTTTGTGGTACTATACCCCCCGGGGGGGGGGGGGTCACTTCGATCCATTGAAGAGTGGACAGCATCCGCGAGAAAAAAAAAAAAACGCGGAAAAGGGGTATTCTTTTCAGGGGTAGGCGCAGAACGCACGGAACTCGAATAGAGTGTCAAAAACGCCCCAAAATGAAAAAAAAGCCCCCTAGATCACGATAATCTAAAAAGGATATGTCCCGGGGTATGTGCACCGACTGCGGGACCGACTGTAACAAGACCCGTGAACGGAAAATCCTATAACTCCTGTGTAAAATATAATGATACAGTGAATTATCTCGAGATAAAAATGGCTCCAAACTTTCAATGGACCCCACTATCACTCTCAAGGTATGAAAATGGGAATATCCTCGTTTCGGGTATGAATATCCCAACAATTAATGAAATACCTGTTTGGGCATGTAACTAGGGTGTGCAAATCTGGGAGATCCACAAAATCCGTGTTTAGGGTGTCCTAGCGGCCTGCCTTGAATCCTCGGGTGCTTTTTAAGGACGATTCTCGCGGATGCTGTCCACTCTTCAATGGAAGTGACCCCCCCCCCCCCCGGGGGGGGGGGGGGGGTCTATACAATGCAGGGTTAGCATAGTCAAATTAACATTGAATAAGAGCAAAACAGAGAATACGTCTGATATCTTCGGTTGTTCCACTGAGATTCCACAGAACAGATGGTTATTTCTGTCTGATAGGAAAATATGGTAACAATAACAGAAAGGACCAGCAAAGAGAGCATTCACTAGAAGAAACTAATGTATGTGCACTGTTATACTTCTAGCAATGTGATATTGTTTATTTGAACCGGGATTTGAACATATGACTTTGAAGGTTTCTTCAACATTTTAAAAAATAAATTTAGATCAACTTTTTATTAAATTATTATCAAAGAATATAACTGCATGGATCTCTGTGACTTTTGACTTTGACAGTGTATGTAGATATTTGTACCAGCAATGACTGACAAACTGAAAACGGAAATGACAACATTTGTTTGCTTGTTTGTTCATTATTTTGTTTTTGTTTGCTTTGCCTTTTCTGTTAGATGACGTCCATTACACCAAGGTGATTTTTAACCTCATATTGCATAATGCATTGCTTGTACACGTAGCAAAGGCGATCTAGTTGTGCAGGCGCGGCGCGGCGCGAGCGCGTTAAGTTAATCATCATATCGCATCGGCGATCGACTCGACTCGATCAGAGCATAAGTACAAGGCAAGGAAATTCGTTTGAGGGAGGTGAGAAATAAGCGTTTTTTTATTCACTTTTTATAAAAACCATTGATAATAATAGGGTGACCTCATAATTTTTCTGTTTCAAGCTTCATTTTTTTTTTTTTTTTGCATTTTCGAAACAAATTTGACAAGAATGATGTCTATCAGATAACCCGGCCATAGGCTAGCCATGATAGCATAGACTCTCGACTCTACTAGACCTACTGCTACATGTAGTAGAGTCTAACGTTAAATATAGATATATACCCAGTTGTTGGGTATCCGGACAGGTTGTGTATCCGGACAGTCAATTTTAAACAGCCATTTGAAAAAGTTTACAAGCAAAATCCCTTAAATGTTTAGCACAAATGTTAGACAATATTATAGAAAACAAATATTGATGATGATTAGCAATAATCAAAGCATATTTTTTGTTGGCATTGTTTAATCCAAAGACAAAAAGGAAGGCTTTATTAATGTTAGGCCTACGTGTTCGGACACCCGACCCCCCATAGTACTGTTAACGTAACTTAGACCTAACTACTAGATCTAAATCCATTTTACAAATCGAAAATCAATGTGTGCATGCGCAGAGCAATGTGAATATTCGGCAATATCGTGTTTCAGGCCCCACCTCTAATATAGTTTGAATGTGGGGCTGATTCCCCCACGAAGTATTAGGCCTACATTTGATTATTCGTTCAATAGTTAATCGATCATGAAACTCATTTTTACATTTTCACATTTTTAACATTACTGGATTGACAACTCCCTAATATATACTCGTGTTTACGGCCCCACCAAACGGGATTATGAACTGATTATCACGGCAGTGGGGCTGATGGGCATCAGCCCCGCTGCTGTGTTAATCACGTTTGGATCCCGTTTGGTGGGGCCGTAAACACGAGTATATATACTGTGCTCATCAGCCCCGATGCTGTATTAATAATATTTGAATCGCATTTGGTGGGGCCGTTAACACGAATATATATAAGAGAGTTTTAAAAGAAGATGATTAAACGTGATGATCGATTAACACATTCTTTTTTTAAAATGTGAAAGTCCGTCGTCTTCTATTTCTGTATTTCTGTCCTAGTTAGCTGTTGTGGTCTAAGTTAGGTCAGAAGAGATAATCGATCATGATGAATGTGGGCATCAGCCCCACTCACCATGCATTAATTGAGTGGGGCCTGAAACACGATTATGCCGAATATTCACATTTTAGAGTGCGGTTCGTTATTATTGAAATTATTGAATATGCATGAAGACATCGCGACATGGATTGAGCTAGGCGCACATGCACAGCTAGCTAGCGCGCTCTGCACTTTGTATGCATATTCAGCAATACGTGAATATTCATGTTATCTCTAAGTACAGAGCACGCTAGCTAGCTACTGTGCATGTGCGGCTCAATCCATGTCGCGATGTCATGTGTTGTTATACGGTACCCGTCATGTCAGGGTATCGATGCATATAAAATAGCCTAGCCTAGCCTAGCCCAGCCTGCCCAGCGCATGGATGCGCGTGTGGACGTGGATGTGGTTGACTGCAGTGCCATTAATGCACGTTATTCAGGCTAGCTCATAGGGCTAGCTAGCTAGGCACGGATCAGATCTTACACACGCACATGCTCGAAATGAGATCGAGAGCTTTCGACAAAAGGCGGGACAGCTTTCACAGCTTTAGACAAAAGGCGGGAAAACTTTCACAAGTTTTTCAGCGCTTTCTAAATTCTTGAGATGGTCGCCATTTTATTGAAATCTATCATTTTTTAATATTATTCAGTTATTTCAGATTCGTGCATGAGAAATTTCATGATTAGCGTTAGAGCGTAAGAAATGGGTGAGATGCGTGAGTGTTGGCAGCCCTGCTGATTTGCTCTCAGTCAATCAGATGCAAGGATTTTCACTAGCTTGTAACAGTTTTTCAGTGAAAATCACTGACAAAACTCTTTCATGAAACACTCTTATTTCCCAGAGAAACTACCCGATGGCACCTGCCCGTACCGGGGTATGTCGTATGTTTTGCCACCTGGGCTGCATTTCATGAAACCGTCATAAGTTTCATAGACATCCCATTGAAACGCATGTTAATTCTACAGCACATGTTTCAGTGGGATGTCTAAGAAGTTAAAATTTATACTAACTTATGACAGTTTGTGAAACGCAGCCCTGATTGTTTCATCATCGTGCATTGCGCATATATCTCAAAGATAGCACTAATGCCAATGCAATGGATGATTTCAAGTACTGTGTTGGAGGCTGGTGTTGGTGTTGTGAGATCACCAACACCAGCCTCAATACCGAACTTTAAATCATGCTGGTGTTGGGATTGACTCCGCAAGATTTGACGTATTTCCGGTAGTCAGTGTTGTTTGCTAGTGTTGAATGTCGTCTGCTGAACCGAGTATCACAGTTCGTGTTGACGATTTACATGCAATTTCCCCATTCACCGACACCAGCCCCTAGGGATCGGGAAATTCATGATTTCAAGTACGGTGTTGGTGTTGGTGTTGTAATCATAATTTTATTACTGCTTGTCCCTCGTGCAGCAGTGGCACTCTTTGCTACGGCCACTTGTCACATGTTGATGGTTAAACCCATTTTGCAGTCAAAACAACTTGGAATATTCAAAACCATATATTTTTCCATGGAAGAGTAATATTTTTCCTCTTGGATTCTATTTCTTAAAAATGATTATGCAATTCGAATCAAATAAGATGTAGATTTATTAGAAATTCTGAGGGAAAATTATTTCATTGCCGAGATTTTTCGCTATAGCGTATGACGTCACTCGGTGTTGAGCTATCGATAAGGTGATCAGTATCGTCCCCCTAAACTGACTGTCGGTGTTGGAGCTCGGTTCAGGAGCCTTTCTACGCTCTCAACACCAACACCGCGCACCGTACTTGAAATCACCCAGTGAATAGAGGAACCTGAACTCACAGCAATATTGTGAAAGTTTTTCAAGGTTGGGTTTATGGTTAAGGGTTAAACCCGGAGCACACTGCACGATCCAACTGCGATCCGATTTTTGAAAAATTTGTTATAGCATTCGATATGAACATTCAAACATACATAAAATCTTCATGATCAAAGTTCTGAATAGTTGTATGAACACTAACATCAAAATTCCGGGCTATTGAGAGCCTCCCTGTAGGAATAAAAGCAAATTCAATTCCAAAATCGTAGTGCAGATATGTCGAGTCTCACGCACTGGCTTGAGACTCCTGCATTGGGGGCTCTTGCTCATCTCCAAAAATCTCTTTTTTCACACCTACATGTACATCACAGCCTATCCCCATATACATTATACACACGCCTGGCGATCTTATGCATTGCCTGCCTAAAACCTCCTGCATTACTGGTGTCTCTAGTAGTGACGTAGTAGCAATCGTGAGATTGGCTAAGATTTGAAGCTGATTCGGCCTTTACTCCGAACACAAGGCTTGCAGTTAACCAGAATTTTTATTTTAGTTTTTCCTATGATTATGCCGAAGTTCAAAAAAGAGAAATTTACTTGTTTAAACTTTCATATTTAATGCAAAACGCCATTTTTTGGAAAATTGGGTCGAAGTCGGATCGTATAGTGTGTGCCGGGCTCTAGGGTTGGGTCTTAAAAGTTAGGATTAGGGTTAGCATAATTTAGGATTAGGGTTAGCATTTAGGATTAGGGTGAGTGCTAGGGTAAGGTTTAGGATTAGGGTTAGGGTTAGGGTTAAGGTATGGTGGGGCCTATATCACGTGTATGCCAAACTCACTGCCAGACGGAATTGTTTTTGGACTTTGAAGGGGGGGGGGTTGTGTGTCCGGAGCTGAGCCTGAGGAAGGTACGTTAACAAAACTGAAGCCTCCTTTTTATGCCTCCGCCCACCGTAGGTGGTTGCCGGAGGCATTATGTTTTCGGGTCGTCCGTCCGTCCGTCCGTCTGTCCGTCCGTCCGTCCGTCCCGTTTTCGTTCTCGCGATAACTTAAGAACCGTTTGACGGATCAACTTCAAACTTGGCTCGTGCATGCATATGGGAGGGACAATGATCTGATTAGATTTTGGAGTCTCAAGGTCCAAGGTCAAGGTCATAGAGGTAATAATACACATAAAAAGGGCTCGTTCTCGCGATAACTAAAGAACCATTTGACAGATTGACTTCAAACTTGGCTCATGTATGCACATGGGAGGGACAATGATCTGATTAGATTTTGGGGTCACAAGGTCAAAGGTCAAAGGTCATAGAGGTCATTATGTACATAGAAATGGTTCGTTTTCACCATAACTCAACAACCATTTGACCGATCAACCTCAAACTTAGCACTTGTATGCATATGGGAGAGACAATGATCTGATTAGATTTTGGGGTCTCAAGGTCAAAGGTCAAGGTCATAGAGGTAATAATACACATAAAAATGGCTCGTTCTCGCGATAACTAAAGAACCATTTGACAGATTGGCTTCAAACTTGGCTCATGTATGCACATGGAAGGGACAATGATCTGATTAGATTTTGGGGTCACATGGTCAAAGGTCAAAGGTCATAGAGGTCATTATGTACATAGAAATGGTTCGTTTTCACAATAACTCAACAACCATTTGACCGATCAACCTCAAACTTAGCACATGTATGCATATGGGAGAGACAGTGATCTGATTAGATTTGAGGGTCACAAGGTCAAAGGTCAAGGTCAAAGATGTCATTGTATAAATGAAAATAAATCAACATGAAGTGCCATTTATTTCTGATTTGGTAATGGCGGAGGCATAAAGTTCGACCACGCGTGGTCGAAGATTCATCTAGTTTTGTCTTTGGATTCAACAAAAACTATTCATTAAAATGCCTAATCATTAAAATTTTTCTATATTATTGTCTAACACAAGTTATTCTCAGAAAATTTAAGAAATATTGCTTGTATTAATACTTCTTTAAATTGCTTTTTAAAATTGACTGACTGGATACACGACCTGTCCTTACTCGGATTATCTGGGTATATATTGACGTTTCTTAGCGGGCGCCCGGGACACATGGGCGCCTAGATTGGACCGCCGGGCGCTTAAAAATGAAAATGCCCAAAATTTTATTCCCCCGAAAAGATTAAAATGCTCGGCAGTAAGAAAATGAAGACACACTGTCTTCCATCTTATCCGCCGATGTGTAGCATTAGCTCTTGTGTGTAGATGAGCATGTTGTGTGTGCACGTGTGTGTGAAACGGCATGTTTGACGGGGACGGTAGCTCGCCCTGACAATGCCTATAGTCATGCATAATGTGGATGCATGAGCGGTGTAGTGACTTTGTCGTTAATCATGATCATGAGCGTATTGAAAAATAGACAAAACACATAGCCCTTTTACAAGGCCATTTTTGGTATTCGGAAATTTATATTTGACAGTTAATCGACAGTTAACAGCCTGAGGAATAACCCCCAACCAACAAAATATTTCCATTAAGATCGACGATAAAGCAGGTTAAAAGAACAGTAACGCTTATACTAGTAGTTGATATAGTTCCAAATCATTCCCTCCTACCTCTTTCTGTGAGGACAAACAAAAATGCAGGGCAAATAAAGTGAAAGTAATCCAAATTTGCTTGCTATTCTCCAATAAATTTTCACGTCATAAATTTGTTAATTCATTACATTATTTTATGTACTTCTATTTATGTAAAGTCACATGGATTGGAAAAGAAGACCTTCGGGTTATAGTTATTAAGTTAATCTTTTTCTTTTCCCGGCATCCATGTGACTCTCCCTATATTCTACTATTGTTTGTATTTGTTCTTTGGTTGTTGATTCTGCCGAATAAAATAATAATAATAATAATAATTCAGAAAAAAATCAATCGCCAAAAGAAGGCGCTAAACCCTGAAGCGCTAAAACCCAGAAGTGTACCGACATACAGTGTAGTACACGAATTCTATTCATTCAATCTACGTTACGTTGACATTACGATTACCGTATAGACCAATTTCACCTCCGGTCTATGTATTTGGCCCTCTATCGGCGACGCCATTTCTGCGGTGGGTAAGCGCGCTGACTGCGATTGGCTCTGTGTACAAAATTAATGTAAGATATGAGATATGCCCTGATATTGTTCCATTTACTTTATTCTAGATCAATGAAATAAAGCATGGATACATTGGTAGATGAGGTAAGACAATGGCCATATCTGACAGATGAAGGTATGATGTATTTTTGTACTTTCGATGGTTTTGCAACTTAGTTTTGTCAGTAAAAGTTTGATTGCAGCATAGTTCAGCCGTAGTAAACGGGAGCCCTAAATCTTACCCTGTTTACAAAGTCATGTTTTCACTCATTAAATTTTACGCCAAAGTACATAATGATAATGTTTCTTGACTTCAAAGTCCTTTCTGTTGATGTTTTTACCCACTGGCGACGAATTCCTTCACATTGCTTACGGAAACCTGTGTAGGGAGTACGGCTTCTCACACAAACAGGCTTCATGAGTCAAAAGCGAGTGAATTTCGCACTCAGTTAGATTCCAATTTTTAAACTTTCTCTAATTCTTGTGGCATTTGAGCACCGCACAGCTGCGACCTGAACTTCCCTGATAATTTCTCATTGCAAATAAATCTGCATATACTGGTCAAAATAGACAAAAATCGAACGAATGTACATAACGCGCTATTGACTTGTGTACTATAAAGTTGGAGTGCCCACCGCAGTATGTCGAACTGTGTCGAACAGTCTGCTGTCCTCTTAATTATTTGTAAAACTGGCATGTGCGAAGTTTAGACTGGTTTTTGAAAACTATTTCAAACTTTGTAAAGCATTGCAGTATGACATCGAATTGTGTGTGATTATGATATCTTTTGATTTTTATGCCTCTGCCCACGGTAGGTGGTGGCCAGAGGCATTATGTTTTCGGGTTGTCCGTCCGTCCGTCCTGTTTTCGTTCTCGCAATAACTTAAGAACCGTGTGACGGATCAACTTCAAACTTGGCTTGTGTATGCATATGGGAGAGACAAATGATCTGATTAGATTTTGGAGTCTCAAGGTCAAAGGTCAAGGTCATAGAGGTAATAATACACATAAAAATGGCTCGTTCTCGCGATAACTTAAGAACCATTTGACAGATTGGCTTCAAACTTGGCTCATGTATGCACATGGAAGGGACAATGATCTGATTACAAACAATTCTTATTCTTCTTCCATCTTCTTCTTCTTCTTCTTCTTCTTCTTCTGACCAAAATCCCATTCATTTAACACATGCTTTTTGTTCCCTCTCTTTAGGTCACTTCCTCATGTCCATTTCATTTCAAATTTCATAGGCATATTCATGGCCATCTCTTCTTGTGCACCTGACTCTTCAATTGTCAAAATCACTCATACATGACCATCCATGTGCCATTTTGTCCATTTTCATGCCTTTCTCTCTTCCTCCTTATCTCCGTCGTATTTCATGCTCCATTCAAAAATAAATAATTTCTTAGAATGCTGAGCCATAAAAACAAAAAAGTAGTATAACTTTGCTGTTTCAATTTCTTTCAAACTCGTATTTTCAGGGAATGTTAAGATTATGATTCCACACATTTGTGCCAATTTTCACGCATCAGTAATTATGCATCATAAATATAGCACTCTCTAAATTTCTGAAAATGCTTGTCTCTTTCCATGGCCGTCATTCCATCATGCACGGGTAAATCCGTACCCTTTTCTGGATGTAAGTATTTCCAGAGATGCCCTTTCGAGGCAATCGAAAAAATATGTACCTCATCACTGACAAAATTGGCCAAAATGGCTGCCCTATATCATGATACTAAAGAAAATGGAGGACTAACTTCAAATTGCTCTCAATTCTCGATTCTTGTAGATAGGCGCTTGGAACTTGGCAGGTTTTTGTATAAATGTATTTGATGACTGTCTGCCAGGTTTCGTAAAAACAGCTGACGTCAGCGCGAAATTATCTTGAAAAACCCTCATTTTCCGATGCCTTACAATATGGCGCCTTAATTTCTTGTATTACACTGCGCGCCATCATAAATAGTCCCAAAATGACCGCAATGAAATTCTCTTTTCATAGATGCCAAGTAAAACCCATGTTATCACACAAAATTTCGAGTAAACTCTAATAGAACGCTGGGTAGAATACAGATTCCACACAGTTTCCGCCAAAAAAGATGTACACATTGTCTATGGCAGAGGATATGGAGGACTAACTTCAAATTGCTCTCAATTCTCGATTCTTGTAGGTAGGCGTTTGTAACTTGGCAGGTTTTTGTATAAATGTATTTGACGACTGTCTGCCAGGTTTCGTTAAAACAGCTGACGTCAGCGCGAAATTATCTTGAAAAACCCTCATTTTCCGATGCCTTACAATATGGCGCCTTAATTTCTTGTATTACACTGCGCACCGTTATAAATAGTCCCAAAATGACCGCAATGAAATTCTCTTTTCATAGATGCCAAATAAAACCCATGTTGTCACAAAATTTCGAGTAAACTCTAATAGAACGCTGGGTAGAATACAGATTCCACACAGTTTCCGCCAGAAAAGTTGTACACATTGTCTATGGCGGACATCGGTAACCCGTAAATGACCCACTCATTGTTGAGCAATCATATGTAAAAGTGGCAGGCACATTCTTGGTGGTCAAATACAGGTCATGTTGAAGCCGGATTTTCAAATTTTGCCTTTATTTAACTGTAAAACGTTATTTTCACTTGCTTAACATCAAAGAGCATAACTTCTTTATTTTACATTATCTGCGATTGAGAGTAGTCTCAAAATGACCGCAATAAAATTGTCTTTCCATTGATACCAAACACAGCATATAACCTCCTTGTACTTTTAAGATATATATATCGATTTAAGGCTGAAAAATATTTGCACGTTATGTATATGAAGGAAATCGGAAACTTGCATTTGTTTCCTATGGACGGCCATTTGGGCCATAATTGTAAAGCTTAGCATTAAAGCATGCACGTACTTGGCATGCTTGCAGTCTATTTTTATGTCCCTTTCACTATTCCAATTCCTACCAAATTGTGTATGGATATTCCTTAACACCACATTTTTTTCACTTGGGACTTCACTTTCCGATATATCTCTTGTGTACCGGCATACCGGCCTTTTCATGCCTTCATTTCTCTCTTCCTCTCTATACTTATAGTCCCTCCCTCTCTTTAGTTATGGTCCTGTATTTTTCTTCTAACAATATCTCTTGTGTTTCTTGGTCATCGCGGTCATCTCCTCACGGCATCATTGCATGCACATCTTTCCAATACGATTGCAATTCTAGTTTCATTTTCGGATTAACAAACCTTATTTCATTTTATTTCAGAATAATGATCATCACCCTTAAATTGGTACTTATATTCTTGACTGAATGACTGGCATAAGGATTTTATTGTCTGTGAGTTGTGAATCCTGTGCTTTAAAGATCTTGAAGTACATGTAATTTTACATATTTCTTTTCACTCATGCATAAGCAGTGAAATCATTAAAATTGTGATAGAAAATTGATTCAAGCTTCCTAGACTATCAAAACATTATCATAATTTCATGCAAAAGAGCAATTTGTTTGAATAGGAGTACTTATTCAAACTGCTGGTTTAATTGTTAGTCAGTAATGGCCCAAGTGTGAACAAAAATTTCTTTTGTTAGTGGCACTTGATTGATAAGACTACCAGGCATCTATCAACATAAAAAACTCTCCGAAATATTTTGAAATATAATTTTGACAAATCTTTCAGAAGTGTAACGTTTTTTTTTAAATATATACATGTACATGTAGGCCCAGTGTAACTATATTGGAATTTGATTATGTATTTAACTGCTCAACTTTGTATGTGTTTATCCGAGTTTGTTGTGGTGAGCAAAGCTGATCTTTAAATCAAACAGTGTATAAAAGAGGTGAATATCTACAATGTATTTGGCCTATATCTACACCAAAGCATACACTGTACCTGTAGATAGGATGGTTATGTCCCAGGAAAAAAAAAATACACTGGGGCCAAAAAGAGCCCTGGAAACTAAAAAAGAGCCCCAGAAATTCTCATAGGGTCCAATGTAAACTGTAATACAATGTAGAAAATTTGGGTGGGTAGGCTGAAAGAGTAGCCCCGGAAAAAAAAAAAAAAAAAAAAAAATTACCTGTTATGTCCTACACGTACATGCAAGTAGACATGTGTAGAGAAGCACTAGATAAAAATACTTGTTTATTGAGGAGGAGGATCTTTTTTGTTAAATGATAAGAGAGAGAGAGAGAGAGAGAGAGAGAGATGGAGAGAGAGAAGAGAAGAGTTCTATCATCGTCAAATCTGGACCCCTATGACTTTTGTTGTTGCTGCCCCCAATGTTCCGCCTACAGCGCCAAATACAGACACCTGGTTATAGTTCTTGTGTGGGCTCTAGCATACTCATGAAACTTGAATAACTTTCCAACTATTTGCCAACTTGTACTCTCAGATCCAACTATTTGGGGGTCAAGGGTCATGTACATGTATGTAGGTAAGGTCAAATAAGGTCAAATGTTAAATTTTCTTGCAAGTTAGTTGGAGTTGGTAACTTTTAAACTGCAAGCCCATTTGTAATCTAACTTGGATGGTGTATGCCTAACAGGGACCTCAATGTTATTTAGTGGGTCAAAGGTCATATGTAGGTCAAAGGTCAAACATGCTCAAAATGATTAATTTGCCTCTTCTCTGCCATTTCTTGGCTGATTTTGATTCTTATAGCTCTGACTGATAAAGCTTGGGGAGGGGTTCCTAACTTGTACTCGGAAATGTGTAAATCATTAAATAATGCAAATTTATTCAAAATTTAAAAAATGATACTGCTCTATTTTGCAACTGATTTTGATTTTGTTTGTTGTATCTGATGGGACTGGGGGGGTTGATGGAGGGGGGTTGTTTTTCATGGATAAACCCTTTTCTGTGGGAGGCTTTGTATGGCATTTCACAATGATCGGTGGGTCGGGGATACACTTCTGTTGCATGGCAATGGAGATCACAATATTTCTAGTTACTGTTTTATCCTTATTTGAAACATGATTTTACAGGTGTACAAATAATTGTTTGATACACTTTATATGTTATCTTCTCTGGGGAAAATAACTATTTGATTGGTACTGTCCTGATATGTTGATGAAACCATGATGTCTGCGTCCTGCTACGTCATCCATACCTGCTTAACTTCTTGATGGAAAGAATCAACAGACTCCAAGTTCAGACACAAAATATTCATCATATGGCTATACCAAAACGGTATGGATTTATGTGTCTGAATGCTGACTAACAAAACGACGTATAAGGAAACATATAACAAAACTAGGGTCTGAGCATCTTTTCGAACTAGAACTCGATAAAGAATCACGGCCCATGTGTGTCTGAATGTAGGAACAGTATAATTGGGCGGGGCTTGACTTTAGTCTGGTTGAAGGAGACACGACCTTGCCATAGCAACATGTGCAGAAAAAAGTGCGCATCTATACAATATTTCTTCTGAGAGGTCGGGATGTGTGTCTGAACGATCTGTAGGCTATACAATGAAAACTTCATATGTTTAGTTTTGGTATCAACGTTATGTGTCTGAACAGAGGATTACATGTAGATAAATTGCCTTGGTAAATGTTAATATTAGTGCTTACTAGAGCTGGAACCCACTCCAATTACATCTCTAGTGAAGTGATTTGAAAATTAGACTAAGACATGTCTGTGGGTCTTATTTTTCTGCAAAGGATACAAGATGTCTGGATAGAAATTGGACATATATGTCTACAAGGTGATGTTACTGCCCAGTCTAGATAGATTATTTTCAATTTATGTTGTGTAGCCTATAGTGTAGGTTTTACCAAGAGAAAAGGTAACATTATGTATTTACCTGATCTGCCTCCAGCAGCTGGTCAACCCAAATAAAATTAATTTCAAGAGATAATTACTGAAAAATCGTAGTAGATTGAATGATAACAGGAATGGTAATACTGATTTGAAATGTCTTTTGCATATCTTCTACATTTGGTTTATTTGATTTTTTTATCAACAATGCCCAGCAATTTTTTTCATGCAGTGACACATCTTACTTCCGAACACTAGTATTTTGGTATTTAGATTTATTATCAGTTTATATTCCACAGTGTAATATATGCCTAATGAATCGTTCATCTCCTTGTCACTTCTAGCATTTACAGGAATATTCAATAAAATCACAAAGATCATCAGGAAAAGGAGGACAGACAAGAATTCCAAGAACATTTTAAGATCTTGAAGGGAGTTTACCAGACAGAAACATCATGACGCTACAATGGACCTTTGTGGCAGCCTTCCTCTACCTGGAGGTGTTCGCCCTTATTCTGCTCATGCTTCCATTTATCAAACCATACATGTGAGCATTGTTTTGTTTTGTATGTTCCTTTGTTTAGTCTTTAGTCCACTGTCAGATTTTTATCGCAGAACATCAATTATAGTTTTGTGTATAACACACACTGTTTGTCACACAGTGTGAGAATCTTTATGTTTATAAATGAAATATGCATTGTGACATTATTGCAATTTGTTTTCTTAATATAAAGATTTAAGAATTTTCTATAATTGATGGTTTGATTATTGACTAATAATATTTTAGCTTTCTGCTAAGTACCCTAATTGGGTAGGAGAACATTGCCATGCCAATTAATTTATCATGCCTGTTTGTGGTACTTACTTGTACACCTTTGAATAACATCCATAGCACAAAGATTGCATTAATTTGCCTTTTGCAATATTCCCTCTCTTTTTCTCCCTCCCACAAACAGAAGTAATTAAGTTTTTGTTTTAAAAGAGTTGACATGAATGAGTATTATGTGTGGAAATAACATCACGTTTATACCATCATCATTCAGATGATTGATTTCCACTCTTGTTTTATCAAGAATAATAGATGGACAGAGTGGTGATACTGAAAACCACAAAAAAGTGTGATGTATTCTAAATTTTTGTCCTATTTCTTTGTTTTGATATAGGTGGCAGAGATTCTTTCATTCTGGAATAGTGAAATCCATCACAGCTTATGCATACATCTATTTCAATGTCTTTCTCTTCATACTGGTCTTACTCTTTCTTGGTAAGTCTTCACATGCCAGTGTTGCTAGAAGTTTGGGAAGAGGTCGTTTTGTCCATACATGTATGTCCACCTTAAACATATCCTGCAATTTTTTCTTCGCAGAGAGAAATGCAAAACATTTATTTTCATAATTTGTTATTCAAAAAGCTAAAGGTTATTGCAATTGTATGATATTATTAAAGTACTGGTACATGTATTGCAGTTACCAGATTTTGTGACCTTTAATTAAAATTTGAAAGCATTTTTATAATTATTTTTCTTGTAGTTAGAAGTCATTGTGACCGTCTGTTGGTTCTCAGATTTTGAGATCTAAAGCTGGAATTGGGAGGGGGTGCATTCGTAGCTGCTAACCACTCATTATTTTGATAAAATAGTTCCTTATTTTGATAAAATAGTTCCTTATTTCAGTTAAATTGTAGCTTTTAAAAAAAAGCATAGAAAATGCTGTTTATTCTTAATTTTGTTTGACAGATTCCCAATCTGTGCTTTGGAAGTTCAGCAGGTACATGTCTGTCACCTATCCATATCACTTTCTACTGATCATGTTATTTGATAGTTTTATGCCTCCACCCACCGTAGGTGGTTGCTGGAGGCATTATGTTTTTGGGTCGTCCGTCCGTCCTGTTTTCGTTCTCGCAATAACTTAAGCCATTTGACAGATCAACTTCAAACTTGGCTCGAGTATGCATATGGGAGGAACAATGACCTGATTAGATTTGGGGTCTCAAGGTCAAAGGTCAAAGGTCATAGAGATCATTACGTACATAGAAATGGTCCGTTCTCACGGTAACTCAACAACCATTTGACGGATCAACTTCAGACTTAGCTCATGTAGCTCATGTATGCATATGGGAGGGACAATGATCTGATTAGATTTGGGGTCTCGATGTTAATGGTCAAAGGTCATAGAGGTCATTATATACAAATTGCTTGTTGTTGTGATAACTTAACAACTCTGTGATGGTTCAACTTCAGACTTGGCTCATGTATGCATATGGGAAGTCTCATAATGGTCTCATTAGATTTGAGGGTCACAAGGTCAAAGGTCAAGGTCAAAGATGTCATTGTATACATGAAAATAAGAAAATCAACAGGAATGTGCCATATATTTGCGATCATCTATTTTTTTTTGTATTTGTATTCATAGCCATGCCCACAAGCATACTCTAGCAGATTGATCCAAGCTATTTGTTATGCTACGCAACTTAGGTTTTAGAAATAGGTTTTTAAATATCTTAACTGTAGTGCCACCGAGAAAATTACTCATGCTTTAATCTCATCTTGTTTGGATTTTGATAATGGCCTTATGTTTGGTTTGTCTCAAAACCTGCTTGCAAAATTACAAAAATTACAGAATGCCACTGCTTTTGTAGTGACCCTTTCTAACAAGCACACTGACTCACATCACACCAGTTCTCAAATCACTTCATTGGTTGTCTGTAGAAGAATGTATTGTTGTGAAGATTACTTTGCTATTTATTATTAATTCAATATATAATTGCTCTGCTCCACAGTCCATGACATCACTGGAGTGCTCCTATGCCGAGCCACACTGGGGGCTTGCCTCACTATAAACACACACAACAATTATTATCTCTGATCAGTTCTTTTTTATTATGGGATAAATTGGCATTTGAACCCTTAAAATTTTGTGGTTAATATAGATGGCTGATTATTATGCAATGTTTCTTTTGCTTTGTCCTCACTTGCTAAAGAAGTAAAGGCACATAAACTGTGGTATGAAATAACTAGAAAAACACAGAGTTTCAGATTTCTCTTATACACATTAGACACACATACATGGAGCTTGCCATACCCTCACTGTCCTTGGCACTTGCATATCATAATTTGCATCATTAGTGTAACGTTAGTAAACAGGTCTATTGTGCAAGGATTCTTAGACTTGGGGGAAGTGATAATGGAAATAATGTAATTACCTATGAGATAATATATGCACTGAGAAGTGAGAATACTAAGTAAAAAATAAATTTATGACAATTCTTGCATGCTTTCTTACAATTCAGATTCAGTGAGAGAAGTAAGCAAATATACTGATGCTAAAGAAGAACTAGATATAGCTATTCCTAATGCAGAGGCCATCCTCAATATGAAGTTGTTTAGGGCTCAGAGGAACTTTTATGTGGCTGGATTTGCTTTCTTCCTCTTCATGTAAGTGTAAATTTTGTCCAGATTTTGACATTGCTTGTGTCAATAATTTGTTGATATAAATTGATATAATTTTGCTGTGAAATGATTATTTTTCTCTAGTATCACAGTCTTCATTAAATACTTCTAATTAAGGTCAAAGTACTTCTATTTAAGGTCATTAATACTTCTTATTAAGGTCATCGCCCCATGCTCCGTCCTATACTAGCGAACTTGGCCAGATCATCGTTCTTAAATCTATACATTTGTTCAAGTTTTCTTCTTTGCATCCGTCATTGACATTATTCTTCGTTTCCATGATACTTATTTCCCAGTTTTTGTCCAGCATCTGAAATTGACATGCTCATTCCAAAGTTAAGAGGCCTCTTTACAGATTTTTGTCCATCATCTGAAATTTGGAGCTTTCTCTACGAGTTTTTATTCATTGTCTGAAATTTAGAGCTTTCTTTTCCAGTTTTTGTCCATTGTCTAAAATTTTAGACCTTTCTTTCCCATTTTTTGTCTATTGTCTGAAGTTTTAGACCCTTCTTAGCCAGTTTTTTACCTTCATCTGAAGTTTATACCATTCTTTCCCAGTTTTGTCCATCTTTTAAATATGCATGCTTTTTACCCCTTTGGCCACCCATACCTTTGCCCTGGTTACACTCTCCTGGGGATTTATTTAGGATACCAGTTTCTTGGAAAAGTGACTTTATGTAGTGCCCACTGGTATGTGAGATCAACAATACAGGAATATGAAGGGGGTTTGGATTATATCAATAAATTTTGCTCTATGGTTATTTTTTGAATATATGGTATTGTATTGTAGTGATGCCAAATGTTCCATTTGTGCAGTATTTTATACTTTTTTAAAGAGAAGATACTGCAACTTTCAAGCAAACTACTGTTATTCGTGAACTTGAGTTACTGTAAAATTCTATATCTATAAACTCTTTTTTCCTGTCATAATACCTTTTTTTCAGATATAAAAATACTGCACACTTTATAAAAAGGTCAACTTGCATCTCTGGTACTATTGCACCATATCTGAAAGGGTTGTGAGGAGGTATTATCTTGTACTGTGTGTGAAACTAATCCATTCTTGTCTTTACTACTCTGAAATCTTACAGCGTATTGAAGCGCATGTGCAACCTTATCTCCAAGGAAGCTACTTTGATAGCATCCAATGAGGCATCAGTCAAGCAAGCCCAAGGAGCTGCTGATCAGGCCAAAAAGCTCATGGATGAGGTGGATGAACTGCAGAAGGTCAGTGTTGAAACATTTGGGCAAGTCTAAGATGTTTTTATTTGGTGTGCTATACGTTACTCAGTGTTGTGCAATTTAAACATAAATTGAAGAAAACCGGAACCCCGTAAGTCAAGTAGTTTTTAAATCAAAGCTAAGACAGAATGAAACAGATCAGCGAACAAAATCCGACACAGAATAAGAAAATTATGCCTATATGAAATTTTCTGTTCATGACACTTCCATAGTTATTGGTGGGTGATATGATGTGTGGAGAACTCTCAATATGTTTTGAACACAGAATTTCACATATTCTTTATTTTCTTGAAGAACACATGTTTTCTGTGCCCTTATCCCAAATATGTTGTGGAGAAAACACTCTTACATGATTATATATCTTGAATTTGGCTTAGATGTGCAAATTTTAAAGCAAAGTGAAATTGTCTGAATATGTATGTACAAAAGATAATGAGAGTTGTCTATTTCGTATTTGAATTCTATTCATGTACACACTTAAAAATGAGAGAAGAAAAAAAAAAAAAAACATAAAATGACATTGAAAGGGAAAATTGAAAAAGAGAAATGAAAATGAAAAAGCAGGACAAATCATGACCAAAAAAGGGTATTTATGGTGATTCTGACAAGGTAAGGGTATTTATGGTGATTCTGACAAACAAATATTCAATCAATCAAGCAGATGATGAAGACCTAAATGAAAAATTAAGATGATTACCAGCTATTATTATGGTATACTACTACAGGATTTGAGCAAACATATATTTAGGGGGTTTTTTTTCTTAAAAGAATTTTATTATAGACGACATGTGTATTTTTAATATCTTCACTTAGAAAATTCCAAAATCTAGGACCATCATACATAAATGTTTTCTTTGCTAATACATTAGTAGAGTTCTAAAGAGTGGTAGGTGAAACTCGTTGGACTGTCTTTTGGGGTAATTGTGAAATGACCAATTTGGGGGGAACATGGCATCAAGTATATGTGGAAGGGTCTTTCTACTCTACGGTTTGTCCCCCCAAAAATTACAATTTGCTTAGTATCGATAATGAAAGAAATCATTTTGCAATATCAAAAGTCATTTTAGATTATGAAAAGATAACTATTCCTCTCCCAGTCAGTGAAGACCCCATCTGATTTGATGAAGTAGTTACGAAGAAATAAAGATTTTCTAAAAGGGACGTCGTAGGTCCTTCCGGTCCACGTTTAGACAGATGGAGAACTCAAAGCACAATGGACAATCCCACTAACCTTTTGAATGGTTTACAACAGTTATGCCAAGAAACTTTAATGAATGAGACAACTTCTAAAGGGGTATCATCAAACACAGTATTCATGGGCAGTGTGTCTATAGAATTACTTAATAACATGTTTTTTTTGTTTTGTTTTGGGGGTGGTTTTTTTTTAGGTTAAGGGATACATGTAGTTTATTAGCTCTTATCCATTGAGTTTCAAGCTCAGAATTTACAACATTGACTAAAGTATTGGGATTTTTGTGAGAATAAAAAAGATAAGAATCATCTGCAAAAAGTATAATCTAAAGGACATTGGATGATTTACAATTTTCATTTGTATAAATAATAAACAGTTAAAGGCATTGGCTAACTTTGTGAGCAGCCGATTTAAAAAATTCTCAAACTAAGATGAAACATGTGTATGAGTACTTGTATTTATACTCAAAAACCCTGAAACCAAACCGTAATTTGGAAGGAAAAGCTGTAAGTTAGACGCAAACCGCGATTTTATTAGCTTTCGTCTCGAGAGACACTGAACTAAGAGGACCGTTTGCACGAATTCAAAAATACCGTTACTTGCCTTCCGCCGCGTGATACGTCAATACACACAGTGCGGTCCGTTGAGTCATGTGCGCATGCGCACTCCTTACGTTGGGTCTATGCAACTGACCCTCGTATATTTTTCAAACATTGGTTCACATTTCTAATATTTAAAAATACTTCCCGTGGATATTATGCTCTGAAACTTTCACACTGGTAGTTTTACACTATAACCCTAATGTTTATCCCATTTTAAAGTAACAAAACGAGATTTTTTTAAAATCATAACAATGTTAGCCAATGCCTTTAAGGGCCCAACAAACTGCCCTGTGGGACTCCACAATTGATGTTTTGCATATTGGATGTATGATCATTCAAAAAATATGTATTGTCATCTATTGGATAAGTAGCTCCTGAACCACTCCAAGGTCTTCCGACGCACCCCATGATGAGACAGTTATAAAATAAGATGTTGTGATTGATAGTGTCGAAGACCTTGGAGAAGTCCAGAAAGATACCAACCAGATGATAACATTTGTTAAAAGCATGCACTACTTTGTCAACAAAATTCACTTAAGCATATTCTGTATGTATATGGTATTTCCAAGAAAGTTTGTTGTCAAAGTTATGCCAAGGAACTTGATGAGACAACTTCTAAAGGGGTATCGTGAAGCTCAAAATTCATGGGCAGTGTGTCTATAGAATTACTAAATAACATATATTTGGTTTTGTGGAGGTTAAGGGATAGTTTGTTAGAACTTATCCATTAAGTGACCTTTTCAAGTTCAGAATTAACAGCATTGGCTAAAGTATTTGGATTTTTATTAGAATAAAATAGATTAGAATCAGTCTGCAAAAAAACAACAACTTAAGGACATTGGATGATTTACAAAAGTCATTTATGTAATATTAAGTAGTAAAAAGCCCAACTAACTGCCCTGCAGGACTCCACAATTGATGTTTTGCATATATTGGATGTATGATCATTCAAAAATATGTATTGTTGTCTATTGGATAAGTAGCTCCTGAACCATTCCAAGGCTTTCTGACGCACCCCATAATGAGAAAGTTTATAAAATAAGATGCTGTGATCGATGGTGTCAAAGGTCTTGGAGAAGTCCAGGAAGATATCAACCAGATGAGAACATTTATTTAAAGCATGCACTACTTTGTCAACAAAATTCAGTGAGGCATGTTCTGACAGTTCTGTATTGTGTTTTTCTCTAGATCCAAACTGAAAGTTGGAAAAAAAATTATGAGTTTTAAAAAAGCTAACAGTCCTACGATAAACACCTTTTTGGTGAATAGATAATAGATAATTTCGTAACTTTCTATGTCTGATTTTGTTCAGTTTTTGCTGATCAGTTTTATTCCATCTTAGCTTAATTTAAAAACTACTGGATGGGAGGATTTTGGTTTCCTCTAACATCAATATCTCATTTCACTTCATATACATGTATATGCTTATGGAAAAGCTCTAGTAGAGCCATCATATATGTACATGTACATACTAGAATTCAGATGAGGTCAATAACATGGGACAAAATAACTTGGACTTGTCTTTCTAACTTTTGAAAATATGTGCTTTTTCATCTGTGTGAAGAAAGGATATGGGTCATCATGTATGTGATTCACTTTACATTTGTAAGTTTGTAATATATACACTATATATATTGTATTTCCTCTTACCTCATATCTTGGGATTGAAATCCTAGTTTTAATAAGCAGAATGAAAGGAACAAGGATCAGCAGTCTATGGTATTTTTGGTAAAATTTTTGTTGTTGTTTTTCTTTTGTAATTTCTCTTGAACTGTTTTCATGTTACCTGCATATTTATTATAGTTGCGCCTGGATCGAAAGTTTTGTATATGTGCGCCTTATAAGTTGATATTATTATTATGTTATTATTAATAGGAGCTGGAGACCAAGACGAAGCGTTCGCGCTCTGGCTCTATGGCTGACATTGTTGTGGCTGCAGTGGCAGACAGCGAAGTCACCAAAGATTTGAAGACTACCAGGGATGATCTAGCAAGTGCCAAAGCAGGTAATTGACCGCTTAAATTCCTTATTTGTTTTCCATATGATGTACCATATTTTCCAGCATAAAGGCTATATCCTCCAAATTTGACACCTTATTTGTGAGAAAAAAATTACAAGAATTCTTGCCTCACAAATTACATATAAGGAAAAAGAACTCTGAAATTTTTGTTGGCAGGGGGTGGTATTCTGAGATTCATTTTATTTCAGATAAAATCTTTGAGATAAAATGCCCTTAAAATCTTTTTAAATCGGTATTCTGAGAACCATTATATCTGGATTTGATCTCATGTAAGACACGCCCATTTATAATGCAATAACCAATAAGAAATGTTAAATCACACTCTCATCCTCCTCAGCAAGTGAAATTGCTTCCCGCCAGTAGGTGGGGCAAAACAGCGCAAATGCATTGTTTATATAAATTTCCATATACTGGTTGCACTTTCATTTAAGTGCAAAGGTGTTTTGGCTGGTATTTCCTTGAAAAATGACCTCATCATTTTCAAGGTTTCAGGATGCTATTTCGAGGATCATTTCAAGGACAGTATTAATCAGCAAAAATCTTTGAATTCAATTTATTTATTCATTCATTTATTTCTGATTATCATACTGGAATGTTGCTAGAGTAATACAGTTGATGATTATGGCATTTTTCTTTATTTTTATCTCAAGACTTGTCGCGAATTTATCCAGAAATACTGTACATAGGTTACCAGATGTTGAGAGATAAAATAGCCCTTACCCTACTGTAAGTTTAATTTTATCTTTTCCTTCAAAGTGAGATGGGCATTAGCGCAAAAGCTGCTTATTTGTCTTTAGGTGTAGGTATGCATGCTGGTGATGAGAGACTGAGATAAAATGAAAGATAAAATCTGAGAAAAAAGTGGTCTCAGAATACCGATTTTATTTTAGAGCTAAAAATGACGCTCAGAATACCACCCAAGACAATTCCAAATGATGCCCTAAGGCTTGTTCGGATATGAGGCGACATGTCCCCGCAACATTTTTCGTGTATAAGTCAGTGGGATATGAGGCTTCAAAAAAAAAAATGTCGCTGAGGTAGGAGACATTTTTTTTGTCTGGCAACAAAAAGCTGTGGACCAATCTAGACCGGCAGCTAGGTGACTTTTGATTAGATGAATGAGGTACCAACATCCGAGTATTGGAAGACCTGGGAAGGAACCACACATATACCAAACTGGGCATGTGCCGTTGTACTTCTGCTGCATGTGGCCCCTGGGGCCTTTTAAAAGGGGCCCAAAAATGTGTTAGATTAGATGAACGAGGTACCACACGAAACCCACCGCAGATTTTGCGGCTCATTACACTGAATTCGGAATGGCCCATGACAGACGAATTTTCTGCGCAAAGTGCCCGGCAGACGCCCTCAAAGGGCCAATTTTTG
Organism: Echinometra lucunter; assembly: GCA_029962745.1. NCBI lineage: Eukaryota > Metazoa > Echinodermata > Echinoidea > Camarodonta > Echinometridae > Echinometra > Echinometra lucunter. The sequence goes on from CM057151.1 coordinate 34,410,490, forward strand.
CATAGAGGCTACATAGAGACTTGGTTAGATGAACGAGGTACCACATGAAACCCACGGCAGATTTTGCAGCTCATTACACTGAATTCAGAATGGCCCATGACAGACAAATTTTCTGCTGCTAAGTGCCCGGCAGATGCCCCCAAAGGGCATTATTGCATAGAGGCTACATTACAGGTTTTATTAGATGAACGAGGTACCCATGGCAGGTTTTGGCGCTCCTCACACAGATAAGATTATATTATTACCATGACAGACGGATTTGCTGCTGTTTTGTGCCCGCCAGCCACCCCCAAACAGTGGCCCGAAGGCACTTTTCGTATGTTTGACCCAGGTCAAACATCCTATACCACTTAAAACAAATATGAAATGGTTAAATCGATCTTACAAAGTCCTGAATGGGCTATGGCAGACGAATTTTCTACTGCTTTGTGCCCGGAAGACGCCCTAAAGAGTGGCCCGATATGATAGACCTGACCCTTTCGCACTGGTTTCAAGTGACGTCCAAGATGCTAACTAGGTCAAAATATGAAAAGGGCCCTCAGGCCACTCTTTTTCACCTTCCCAGGTGTTTCAATACTCAAATGTTGGTACCTCGTTCATCTAATCAAAAGTCACCTAGCTGCCGGTCTAATCATATTCTTAAAAATTTAGCGCAAAATATGTTGTCTTGAGTGTCTGAGCAACTTTTGACAAAAGTCTCTTTTATTTGAGAGTTGACACATTAATGCATGTTCATTAACATAAGTGGGGTGGTTTGTCGCAGCATATCTGAACACTTAAAAATGTTGCAGGGATTTGTTGCGGGGACATGTCGCCTCATATCTGAACAGGCCTTCAGATTTAGTGATTGAAATGATCTTGCACTGTTCATTCCACTCTAGAACTACAATGAATCAGACTCGAAACCAACAATCACATGCTATTATTCTTCATGTAGTCATTGTGTACATTCATTGAGCAATGTTTTTTTTTTTTTTCTTCTGCTTTTCTTCCCTACCAGAATTGGAGAAGACAAAGAAAGAGATGGAAGCGGTAAAAAAACAAGCTGAAGGAGTCTCGGTTGAGTACGACAGATTACTAGTGGAGCACTCTAAGCTACAGGTACAAGTAAACAAGTTTACAATGATTTTTGTCTTGCCTTCATAGCAGGGCGAGACTAAAGGCATCACTTTTTTCTGTCTTTGTCGGCAGCGTCTTCATCAGCTTCGGTGTTGTCAACAATTATGCTGTAATCAAAACAAATTTCTGTTGATTAAAGGTAGAATCTCAGGTACATCTCTTATAGATGCAGGTCAAGTATGAAAATGATTAATTATGATGAGGGACAAAGATCAAGAGGTTTTCAGTGAAAATCACCTCACATGTAATAACTTTTTATACCTCTGAGGTAGGATCACCAAATTCAAATTACAAGTGTCGTGTATCTCTTGAAGGTGCTAATCATGTTTGGAAATGGGTTAGTGTAAAATGTTAAAAGAGCAATGAACTTTCAGTGATATCACTTTACACATGTATGTAATGAATAACTTTTAAGTACCTTTGAGGTATGATTACCAGATTTAGACAAAACTGGGGACAGCATTGGTTTTCTCACTTCAGTAAGAGTAAAGTTTAAGAAATAAACTATAAACAGCATGCATCAACAACATTCTATTATTTCCAGGGATAAACATATGTAACATCATTATTATTGCTTAGGAAAGTAAAGCTGCCAGACCATAGTTCACATTCTCATTCACGAAGCAAGATGCAGGCTAGACAGTGCTTGCCCTTTGCCTTGTTACATTTAGTATACAAATATATACAGCCGTGAGAGGGTCTGGTTGGAGACTATGGTACCTGAAGGAAAATAGTCGCATTCGCATTACTGAGGGCACCATAGTTTAACCAGACCCTCCCATGGCGGTTTATAATTGGTTTATATCGTCATCTTTTGAGTAGAATCTGCACCCTTAAAACTAGAGATTCTCCATCTAGTTTCGAGATAACATTATAACGCTATTTTGTAGTGTTTGCATTGCGCGTGCGATCTAAATTTAACAAAATGATGACATCCTCATCACGCTTTGGCGCCTAAAACAATAGACACGTGCAAATTAATGTCATCACAATCTCATACACACTTTTTTGTGTGTGATGTCATACACTGCGTATAGTAGTACTTTTCATGGCTCGTGACGTCAGATGTTACCCTTAGCAAATTTGCTCATTTGCTAGCTGGACTAAGCTGGTGGGAATTGTATTTTATCACATGATGCACATTGGACCAATTAATTTCAGAGATTCTTATCATGATGGATATAATGTTCATTGTTACAGGTTGCATGCTGCTATTTTAGACTCTGTAAAGGCTCATTCAGATATACAGCCATGAAGCACATTAGAAACAAGACAAACAATGTATTTTGTGTGTACTAAATGAATAGCAAGTGGTAACGAGTGATGCAACAAAGGTACACATACTCACTTACTTGTGTGTTATAAGATATTGAAATGTCATGTGCAGTCCACTTAAGAAAAAAGAAAAGATAAAACAAAACAAAACCAACACCCTGTGTTTGTTGAAAGGGGTTTACCCCTGCAGAAATGGATTTGAACCTGCATGGATTGCAACTACATCGGGTATAGGATTAGGTTTAGGATCATATTATATACATATAATTTGTCCAAGGCTGAATTGAAGGGTTGAATAATTTGAATATTGCAGTGAATAGTCCTCAGAGCAATTGTTGCTTAAGTGTTTGATGTAGATCAGTTTACTGATTTAGGGAAATCAAAACCCTCAATTAGTAGTTTTTAATTAAGACAGAAGAAAACAAGATTAGAGAAAATTTGAACAAAATCAGACACAGAATAAGAAAGCTGTGCCTATATGAAATTTTCTGTATGACATTTTTTGACACTACCATAGTTTTTGATCACGTCATTTTGTGGATAATTTTCAGTATTGTTTTGTACACACACACACCTAACCATTTTCATTTTGCTTCAGATTTACACATTTTCTGAAGCCAAACTCAAGATATATAATGTAGGAGTGTTTTCTCCACAACATATATGGGATAAAGACAATGAAAGCTTGTGTCCTTCATAGGTGAAATTCTCAAAACATATTGAGAGTTGTCCACAAATTATATCAATAGAGTGGTGTGGTAATGTAAAAAACAGAAAATTTCATACAGGATCATTCTATTCCGTGTCCGATTTCGTTCAAATTTTCGCCGATTTGTTTTGGTTTTCTTAGATTTAATATGAAAACTATTTGACTTGAGGCTTTTGGTTTCCTTTAACACTCTAATCTACATCTCTTTACTACTTGAAGAAATATTACTTCTCAATGACTCTTTGCTCCTTCTTACATTTGCAGAAGCAAGTGGCATCCTCAGAGACAAAGAAAGATTCTTAGATCAGCTGACCTCCTCACTGGCAAAGCTTGAATCTTGGACATTGATGATGACGATGAGGAGGATGCAGAGGATGATGATGAACAGGATGATGATGATGATGATGATGATGATGATGATGATGATGATGATGATGATAACGAGAATGATGACCACCAAGTGCCTGTGGGACTGGTCATTGTAGCTGAAAAAATACCAACCCCTGTTTTACAGCAATGTTCTTGTATAAGGCACTGGCAAATAGGTTGGCACTAGTTATTGAATTTCTGTCCTCTCTTTACGCAGTTAGGGTTTTGGTATTTGTAAATATCAGTTGACTCCAGTTGTTTCTGATTATATTTTGCAATTTTATGAAAGCAGTACAGAATTACAGGGGTTTTCTTGTTTGTTTGTTTGTTTTGCTATGATTTCTATTATATTGTAAGATTTTTTTTTCACTGATCATGTAATTTTTTGAAGGTCACATGCTATTCCTGCATATATTTGAAGAGAACATTTTTTTTCACCTTGCATGTGAATGGCTCTAGGGTCAAGACACTTTCATTATGGAAACAATATCAGAAAATTGTTGTCGGTTCATTTTACAACATTGTCAAGAAAGTTTCTTATGAATTTATTACACATTTCTCAATGACTTTGAAGATATATGTCTTTGTATATTGACTGGCCTTTAGGGTTATACAACATATTGCCTGAAATAAATTCTTCGACTAGGAAATATGGATCTAGTGAGGGCAATCTATGTCGTATCACCTGAATGTATGAGTCAGTCAATATTTTTATTATTAACAAAATCAGACATCTAGAGCAAGCTCGAAAATATTGTAAAATATGCTCAAATTTTAAATTGCATTTCAAATATTAAAAGAAAACTATAATTGAGCAAAGTTCCGAACTCGAAAATATTGTAAAATATGCTCAACTTTTAAATTACATTTCAAATATTAAAAGAAAACTATAATTGAGCAAAAGGTATAAAAAGAAGTTCCGAATGCAAAATCCCTGGTTGTGTGTGTAGCACGCATCTTGTGTAGTGCAGTGCTTTGCTTTGCCTCTGGGCAATTTACGCTTTTACCTGTAGGCTGTATACTGTGGAAGATAATTGTGACGTCACAAAAGAAACAAAACAATTTGTAGGAATCTTGCTGTGACGTAATGCTTAATCGTGCAATGGTACGAAAACTGCACGTTCATCGGCAAGCTTAGAAAGCGCGTGAAGTTCCCAGATGTTAGACCAGGGAAGATACAAGGCTATATTGCCCTGTTTTATATCACATAAAGTCCATAGACTTCGTGAAAGAGGGTGATATAAGAAATGTTACCTCTTTGCCCCGTTTGCTTCGAAGACGAGGGGAATACAATTTTGTAAAACCACAGCTCAGATGTCTCATATTTTGCACAATGTACTATATTCTTTTCCTTCCATGGAATGTGTTTGTTGCCAAAACATAAAGTAAACTTTGACATTCAATATGTGATATTTTCCCATTCGGAATTACTTTATGCTTTAATTTTGATCATACTAGAAATTCAAGTGATAATTTAATGCATTCAGAAAGAAGAATATAGAAATGTGTAGTATATTTTTTTTACCTATAATTGCTTGTACTAGTATATAGATAGTCACAGGTCGCACTTCTACATCTTGAAATATATGTATTATGAAAACCAAAAAAGAAACATTAGTAATAAATGTATTGACATCACAGTCACAAGAAGAAGTATTCTTATGATCTTTAAGTGAAAATGTTTGCATTAAAAATGTTATCTTATTTTTTTATAAACAGTTAGTAAAAGAAGAAGAAAATAAAAATAGGGATTGTGGTTAGTTCATCGATTCGAGTTACTATTTTTCAATCAGATAGCCTTAACCCTAAAAAGGCCGCTCGAATCAGGAGGGCTGATTGCCATCAACTGCACAATCCCAACGCAAAAACAGCACACACAATCTACAAAATCAAATGGTTGATTTTTTTGCAAATTTATTGAATTTTATTGTATTTTAATTGATTATGCTAATATATGCATGGAATCAGATAGTTTGCTCCAAATCACTTAATAAAGGTCCGACAGTGCTTATTTTGCACTGGACAATCTACGCAGATGCAAATGCACTTGAAAAGGATTGCTTTTGTTTTTTATTGTTTTTTCAACAAATGTTGTCGGAGACTCTTTAGAATTATAAACATTGTAGAATTAATTCATTTTAATCATTGGAAGTACAAAATATACATACATTTATGAATTTTCTCTGAAAAAACAATTTTTATTTAAATTTACATGAAATCACGTTTTTGGTCCGACGTGCAAGTACAGAATGTTCCGTAACTCAAAAACCATGTGCCTGGGCATTGCGAATGTGGTGTCAAAGGATACGTGAGATTCAAAAGAAAAAAGTCAGAAAATGTTGCAGCAGAATTTGTTCGCGTTGCAGACATATCGCACGAAACATCTAGGGGGCACATTCAGCCCCCCTCCCCCCTTTAAGGATTACAGGGCAAGTCCACAACAAGATGAAGTTCATATTGAAAAGAGTAAATATTTCCAAACAAACCAATAAAAATGTGATGAAAATCAGATTTAAAAATTACGAATTTGTGAATTTGTTGGTAATTTTTCGCAAAACACCTCTTGAACATTTGATATGAATATTCAGTGAGTTGACGATGTCATATCCTTAAAATTTTCCACACATTATGTACACAGAAATGTAAAAGTTGTCCAAAATACTCCTTACTTACAAAATGGTACTGAGTCTAATATGAGTCTAATAATGTGTAGACATGATGGACAAGTTTTCACAGTTTTTTAAAGTGAAAAAAAAAAAAATTTTCTTAAATTTTTCGTACAGATTATGTGGAGAAAAGTGAGGGTATGACATCATCAACTCATCGACAGTCAACTGTTTTGTAAAAAAAAAAATTGTGAAACTTGAAATTAAACTTGGTTTTTTATCCGATTTTCATCAAATTTCACTGTTTGTTTGGAAATGTTTACTCTTTTTATTGCAATGAACTTAATCCTGTTGTTGCCTTGCCCTTCAAACAAATGTAATTTTATAACCCAAATGCCATGTTAAAATCAAGTTTTATTTAATTTGTAGTAGATGACGACTTGCATGTACATGTTACTCATTGGGACTTTCTTTGTTGATATGATATTTGGTTTTGTTTGTTCCCTCTGAATGTAAGTTATATTTAAATGTTAAATGTGTCTTGGTGGCTTTGTTTTCCTATTGTATGCTGGGAAATAATAACTTGCTTTGGAAAGGACGTTTGTATATCTTCATTTTGTCATTGGAATTTCTTGATTAGATTTGGACATTTTTTGATGATGAGTGCAAACTACTGATTAATGGATGCTTATAATAGTTGTAAGCATCCCTCAATTCTATACCATGAGCTCTATGTGAGTAAAATTAGGAGAAACTAGAAATGTATTGCTTTCAGTGCAAACTATGTTCAAATTATTACAAATTATGTCTTGGTATGGTTGAAATTATTTCAATGTAGATTTCATTATGTAAGTCAATATTGCAATGTATGCATACAATGTCTCTGACTTTGTCACCTAGCTGGGCCCTGTTGCATAAAACTTACCATTGATGGTAACTTTGCCATCAGTGGTAACTTCCATGGAAACCTTGAATTTGATTGGGTGTTGAGTAGTATTACCATGGTAGTTACCATTGCTGGCATAGTTACCATCAATGGTAATTTTTATGCAATGGGGAATGTAAGTTTTGACAAATGTGGCGTGCTTGAATGCTAATGATTATTTTTTGATATGCTGGAATACCATTCAATATATGTTTCAAACTGTTATTTGCAGTCTGGTCCAAGTTCTTTGGGAGTGAATCTTAGTAAGGTTATTAATGTATGGTGTCAACCTCAAGAATATTTTATCATCTGCTTCAAAGACTTTCAAGTAATTCACACCAGGGCCCGGGGGGGTCGCTTCCATTAAAGAGTGGACAGCATCCGCGAGAGAAAAAACGCGGAAAAAGGGTATTTTTTCAGGGGTAGTTGCAGAACGCGCGGAATGCGAATAGAGTGTCAAAAACGCCAAAAAAAATGAAAAAAAGCCTCCTTAATCAAGATAATCTAAAACGCGAAAAGGGTATGTAATTTGCACTGACTGCGGGACCGACTGTAACAAGACCCGTGAACGGAAAATCCTATAACGCCTGTGTAAAACATAATGAGACAGTGAATTATCTCGAGATAAAAACGGCTCCAAACTTTCAATGGACCCCACTATCACTCTCAAGGTATGAAAATGGGAATATCCTCGTGGACCCTCCTTTACTTTAGGGTATGAATATCCCAACAATAAATGAAATCCCTGTTCAAGGTCTGCACAAAATCTGTGTTTAGGGTGTCCTAGCGGCCTGCCCTTGAATCCTCGTTTAGGGTGCTTTTTTTAGGACGATTCTCGCGGATGCTGTCCACTCTTCAATGGAAGTGACCCCCCCCCCCCCCCCCCCCGGGCTCCAGGGCCAATTTAACACCCTTTTTTGTTCCCTTTAAAAGAGTGTGATTTGTACAATCAAATGTACTTCTAATGAAACCCATGCATATAGGAAATATAATAATATACTCAACTAGAGCCAGAGTGAGCTTATTACAGGTTTGTGTGATGATGTTATGTCCTAAGAAAGAAAATGGCAAGAAAACTTTTATTGCTTTTGAAGTATAGGCCCATTGGTTCTTTGAATGAGTATTGTAAGTATTGCTAATTAATAAGATAATAATACAAGACAATGTATGATCATGTGTGTGCTTGGTTTGTAATTAAAAACAGGAACACCATGGTAAATACATTGTACTGTCTAGTTTCTTTTTTCTTTTTTCTTTTTAATGTGTAAATGGGCAAGTCCAGCTACATCATCCCATACATAAGCCACCAGGCCACCACACTATTAGTAATTCTGATAATTGTTTTATATATATATTACAGTTGCAATTGTGATTGATGTGGTTACGGAGAGTGCAAGACATTACGAAAATCCCTCGTGGGAGAAGTTTTTGAAATGGAAGAAAGCTTTTGAGATTAAGGATCTGAAGGTAAATCTTGGGAAGACAAAAGTGATGGTGAGTGGGATGGAGGGGAAAGTGTTAGTGAGGTAGACCCATGTGGCATATGTGGAAAGATGGTAAAAGCAAATTCAGTGTGGTGTGAGAAATGTGGGAAGTGGATCCATGGGACCGGGCATGGGAGATGCACAAAGATGAAAAGGGTGACCCCAAGCTTGGCAAGAGATTTTGTGTGTGGAAGATGCCAGAAAGGAGATGAAGGGGTGGTGGAACAGGTGGAAAATTGTGTGATGAGGTGGAGTCGGTGAAGGAGTTCTCATACCTGGGGGACAGGGTAAGTGTGGGTGGTGGATGTGAGGCGGCCGTGATAGCTAGAGCAAGGTTTGGGTGGGTGAAGTTTAGGGAATGTGGAGAGCTGCTACACGGGAAAAGATTTCCTTTGAAGATGAAAGGAATGGTGTATAAGAGTTGTGTGAGATCGGTGATGCTGTATGGGAGTGAGACATGGTGTTTGAGCGAATATGAGATGGGGATTTTGAGGACAGAGAGAGCAATGGTGAGAGCGATGTGTGGTGTGAAGTTGATGGATAGGAAGAAGATTGAGGATTTGATACAGATGTTGGGTTTGAAATAAGCGGTGGAAGAGTTGGCGAAGGCGAATGGGGTACGTTTGTATGGGCATGTGCTGAGGAGGGATGATGAGCACGTATTAAGAAGGGCCCTTTAATTCGAGGTGAGCGGTCCGAGGAAGAGGGGAAGGCCAAAGAAGACGTGGAATATGCAAGTGGAGGAGGAGAGTAGGAGGGCTGGTTTGAGGATGGAGGATGCACTGAATCGTGCAAAGTGGAGGGAGGGGTAGGCCCGGGGGGCCACTCAGATATATTGGTGTACACATGCGTGTCCATGGGTTTTAAAAATACCCCTAAACAGGTTTTAGTACTTCAATGAAAAAAACACCCCTTAACGAGGATTTTGCGCGGTTTCTCGATGAAACTAAACGGGCCCCTAAATTTAACAGGTTTCATATATGTTACCCCCTAAACAGGTTTGTTTAAAATTATGACTCCTTAAACAAGATAAAACTAACCTGTATAGACCAAAATTCAGGATAACCTTTTGCAAACTGACACATTCTTCATCTTATGCTAACTGCAAATCCCTGAAAATGTCCCAAAGTGTTCCGTTCACATAATTGTCGCCGGTATGGAAAATTTACCCCCTTAACGCGTTCGGCCACATTACTTGAAAGCACCCCTTTTTGTTGAAAAGTCAGCCTTCTAGGACCCCTTAACACAGAACGCGTAACGCGCGAATGAAAAAAGACCCCTTAATTTTTACGCGTTTTCTTGGACGCGCATGTCTATACACCAATATATCTGAGTGCCCCCAAGGGCGATTGCCGTGAGGGTGAGGTAAATCTGGGGAGTGTTTCAAGAAGGGTTTTGTCGGTGATTTTCACCGACAAATTTTACAAGCTACTGAAAATCCTCGCATCTGATTGGCTGACAACAAATTAGTCGGTGAAAATCAGCGACAAAACTCTTCATGAAACACTCCCCTGGCCACCCCTGTTAACAGGGACAAAACCGGATTCGAAACTTTTGACGACTGACATATAGTCAGAGTTGGTCAGATTTGACCGATAATGATAAGTATGCCATTTTCGGTTATGTTACATAATGTATGCGTATATATAGTTTTCTAATAATGATAACAATAAAAGAGGTCACACATAAACTATAAAATCAGAGGACTTCTATAGCCGTCAAGAACATGAACACTGCCCTAATGATGTCTTCTGAACGAGGTCATATTAGAGGAGCAAAATAATTGGCTCATAGCTTTTGTCAGTAGTGAGGTCTCTGCTGAAAAAAAAGCTGGCCGAACCAAAGAGCAAATCCACTATTGATAAGATCGGTGAGGGAGATATATATCGGTCATTTCTAACCTTTGGGTCTGACCTACCACAATAAATTTCTATTCATTTTCCACATAATAGTAGAGCCTCAGTAATATTTGGCAATGGTGTAAGACATAATTAATCGTTAATGCGGTCAAATCTGACCACTATACGTTAAGAAAATATCCCTTCTAGAGTGGGAATCTCTGTGAAATGTGAAGTGAAATCATACATTTGATGTTGGCATGTGTGTTCAAAACTCCATAATACTTGATAATGTATGGGATATCAAATGACAAAATACATTGGCCACGCCCATCAGGGTGACCAGATTTTGAATTCCCAAACGTGGGACCCGGCGTGGGACATTTTTGGTCTTGGCTTCAGAGGGCCTTCAGAGGGCAAGGCACAATAATGAATTCGCGAGCAAAATTGTTGAGAATCGGCTTCACTGATGTCTGAAAAGTTGACACTAACCAACAACACTACACAGCGGAATCCCAGACTTTTATTGGAATGGGTAGATTAGAGGAAAGTTAGATTGTTGTACATGTTATTTTTGCATCGATAGGCGGATCCAGGGGGGCCGAAGCGGCCGCGGCCCCCCCCCCCCTATTGGTCGAGAAAAAGAGAGAGGGAGAGAGGGAGAGAGAGAGAGAGAGAGAGAGAGAGAGAGAAGGAAAAAAAAGAAGAAAGAAAAAATAGAAGAAAAATTAATGAATAAATAAATACATAGCATGTAACTTTAACTCATGAAACTCTTGATTACCAGGCCCGTAATTCGGGGGGGGGGGGGATGTTCCCTAGCTTGAACAAAACAAAAACAGGTCGGGCTATGGCAAAATTACCGCTTGCGCAGTGGCGGCACCAAGGGGGGGGGGCATTTGCCCCCCCCCCCCACTCAGAAGCTTTGCCCCCCAAGTTGCCCCCCCCCCAGAAATTTTGAGGACTGAAAAGAAAAATTATACAGTAATTTGTAAATAAGTAGATGTTGTCATAAGCATCATATTCAAGCTGTGAAGTGCTCTAAAATACCATTTTACGCTCTTCAAAACTTAGATTTAAAACCAAAAAAGTGGCTATTTTTGGTTCGCTCGCTTCGCTCGCTCGTCATATTTTTTAATTTCTTTTCTAAAATGCGATTAAAAACAAGAAAAGTAGCCATTTTTGGCTCGCTCGCTTCGCTCGCTTATCATATTTCAGAATATTTATTCGAAAATGTGATTAAAAACCAAAAAAGCGGTTATTTTTTGTTCGCTCACTCGCAAAATTGATATTAAAATATGTGTAAGAGGAAAAAAAAAAGTCCAAAGATTCAATTATCCCCCCCCCCCCCACTCCTCAAAGTGGATTTACGCCGGCGACTAAAAACTCGCGCTTCATGCTCGATTTTCCATACATGAAAAAAAAAATTGACTGCCCCTGCCCCCCAACATTTTCTTTTGCCCTCCATTTGCCCCCCCCCCCCCCAATTTAACAATCCTGGTGCCGCCACTGCGCTTGCGCTTCACGCTCGCATGCTTTTTTTTTTTTTTTTTAGAGTTTTAGAATTACAAAGAAGTATAATTCATTTTATGGGGATTTTTTCCGCTCGCGCTTCGCGCTCGCATTTTTTAGGGGGAGGTTAATTAGGGTATCATCAGTTTTAGGAGGAGTTCAAGAATAAATAACAGACAAAATTGTTATGCCTTCAGGTTATTATAAACCAAAATTTCCGCTCGCGCTTCCCGCTCGCAATTATTACTTCCCAAAAAGGTCCACTATTTCCAAAGTCGAACCCCCTTAAAAATCCTAGTTACGGGCCTGACAGTGACTTACCCCCATAATGTAAAACTGGGGACAGGTATCATTCCCAATAATCCATGATGGATCGCATCGTCGGAAGGGCCAGGGCCGTCGATAACGGGGAGGGTGTGAGGGTGTGACCTGGGTGTGACACCCCCCCCCCCCCCCCCCCCCCCCCACTGCTCAGGGTATCGTCGGTACATCTGCGCTGCCGTCGGGAAAATAAAAAGGGGGAGAGAAAAAATGAGAAGGGGAAAGAAAAAAAAGAAAGAAAATAGGAAAAAAGAAGAGAAAGAGGAAAGAGAAAAAAGGGAAAAGACAAGGAAGAAAAAGACAAGAGAGACAAGAGAGGGGAAAAGGAAAAGAGGAAAACAAGGAAAACAAGGAAAACAAGAAAATGGATGAGAAAAACAGAGAAGAAAAGTCTCGGAAAGAGAAAAGAGGGGTTCCGACGTTGTGCTTGCGGGTACGGTGCAGACGTGTAGTGGGGGGGGGGGGGGGGAATGATGGACCATCTTGGGTCAGGAGGGTTGTCCCGGCTGTACTTTGTCGGTATTCTTGCTTGATCCTTCATCATCCTTTGCAAATTTTGATATTACGCAATGGGATCGTCCAGTTATCAGGTTACCCAGCCCTTCATCGAGTCCGGACTGCATGGAATCAGATACATTTCATAGAAAATTTTGTCGGTCGGTCGCTTCGCCCTGGTAGAAACAGAATGGTTTCAGACGGCGAGCGAGGTGCCCAAATAGAGTCATATTTGGCAAATAGGTGATTGAATGTTATTTACATATCTTTTAGGAGTGTATTTTTGATGACGAAATAACACTTATACCATGAAGAAGAGTATATAATTTGCCTCGCTCGTATAGATGAAGATAGTTTCGCCTTTTTGGCATAGAAAATCGAATATGATATAATTTAGATATCTTATTATGTTTAAATGTATTTTGATGACAAAATAGCACTCATTCTATGGAAAAGGGTGTATATATTTTCTCGCTCGCTGCGCTCCCTCGTATAATATTCACATACGGGATCGTATCCGAAAAGCAAAAGAATTCGGCACGCGAGGTTACCGAATATATGATTTAGATACTGGTCTAAGTGTATTTTGACGAAAAAACATGAAAAAGAATGTATATTTTCCTCGCTCGCTGCGCTCGCTCGTATAATCGGGATCGTTTTGCAATAACAGAAGAATTGGGCAAGCGAGGTAACCAAACATAATATAATTTCGATACCTTTCAGCCCATTGAGTATTTTTATGAAGAATAATCACCTCAATCAGGAAAAGGGGAATATAATATTCTTCCTCGCTCGCTTAGCTCGCTCGTATAATATTTAGATACAGGATGGTTTTTGAAAGCGAATGAATTCTGCAAGCGAGGTGACAAATAGGCCCATCGTATATTTTGATAAAGAATTATCACTTTTACCATGATAAGGAGTATATAATATTTTACCTCGCTTGCAAGCGAGGTGACTGAATAGGCTATGATTTAGATATCTTATTGGTCCAAATGTATTTTGATGACGAAATTACATGAAAAAGAGTGTATATTTTTTTCTCGCTCGTATAATATTTAGACACAGGATGTTTGGGGAAAGCGAATGAATTCCGCAAGCGAAGTGACCAAATTTATGATTTAAAATATCGTATAGACCCATCTGGTATTTTGATGAAGAATCATCACTTCTAACATTGTCTAAAACGAAAAGGATATTCATTTCCTTGCTCGCTGCGCTCGTTCATATACATGTAAAAGTCACCAAATCTGGTTGAAATTGAATAAAAATGTGTAGGAGAGACGAAGGAAAATGTGATAAAGGCACACAATTGAAAGTGCCCCGTGGGCTTTATACGATTTAAGTTGTAGACGTTGATCGTCGGTAATCGATGGCAATGTTTGTCGGTAATCAGTGGCCTCTACACCCCTCCCCCCCCCCCCCCCCCCACTTAAAAAGGTCTAGCGATGCCCCTAGCTGGGAAGGGCAACCATAACATAATGCTCCCATTTTTAAACATTGTTGATGCCCCTGACGGAACTATAACGGTAAATTTTCCGATGTTCTTCCTTCCTTCCCCCGGCGGGCATGCTGACAATGTTGATCGACGCCCTTGGTGTAGACGAATGTTCTTCCGAATACTTCGTTCGACCCCATCAAATAAAATTCTTTATTGGATACATGAACTTGTAAAAACTGTTTAATAAAGATTTTTTTTTTTTCAAAAGCTCATTCTCTGTAATCACTTCGTTCATGGCCTCTGAATTGCAGATGACTCGACTATCTATTTCCAACTTCATCTTCTTCTTTCTGTGCCGTGCCAGAGTCTTTCGTTGGCGGCCATGATTCTGTCCTATCTTGAGCTCAAGATAGGACAAGTTTCAGTAGCATGGCCTCAAGATAGGATAAGTTTCAGATCATGGCCGCCAACGTCAGACTCTGGCAAGGCACATAAAGAAGAAGAAATTTGTCTTCATAAGTTATAAAATCAGTATTGTATGTACCTTAGAATGCACGATTTTTTTCATTTGGGATCTCAAAAATTTTCAACTCGCGCTTCGCGCTCGCGTTATCCATCATTTCCTTTTTGCTCAGGAAAAAGAGTTTTTTAATTCCTTAATTAAGATATAGGCGCATCTACCCCGCGGGGGGGGGGGGGGCTACAAAATAATCTTATTTATTACGCCACTGAGCGCAGCCTTAAACCATACGTTTCTCCTCGGTTCGGGTGGTTTTGAAAAAATTCCGCCCCACCCCCCTCCCCCCCCCCCCCCCCCCCCCCCCCCCCCCCCATTGGAGAATGCTGGATCCGCCCCTGATCTATGCATGAGGATAGGGTCTTAGGAGTTAGGTAGATTCTTGCATGCTGTGCCACAACGTGGCTGGAGCCTAGCCGGAGGCCGAGGTCGAGGCATGGCATTATATTTTGGGGTTTAATTGTCCGTCCGTAATGCATGTCCGTCCGTCCATCCGTCCGTACCGTCCGTACGCTTAATATGCATTATGCATGCCGCCCTTGGCCTAGCCTTCCGATCCCCCATCATCTGATCTGCTGCTTGAACCGCCTAGTCTAATAAAATCAAGTCTTGCATCAAGACTATCGGTATGTTTCATGTTTACGTTCGTTCAGCCTCGCCACGCTACTAGCTGCTAGCTGGAGAAAAAGCGCGCGCCGAACCCTGGCGCCACTCCGTACGGTATACCTTTTTTTACAAGCCTTCCGATCCCCCATCATCTGATCTGCTGCTTGAACCGCCTAGTCTAATAAAATCAAGTCTTGCATCAAGACTATCGGTATGTTTCATGTTTACGTTCGTTCAGCCTCGCCACGCTACTAGCTGCTAGCTGGAGAAAAAGCGCGCGCCGAACCCTGGCGCCACACAGTACGGTATACCTTGATTAGCTGTAAAATCACCTAGCTGATTCATGTGAGGAAGCTTCGAAGCCGAAGGCTGAACATCAAGCAAAGATTCAGGATCAGAAGTAGATCTAAAGTTTATTCAGCTGCTAACTACTGTATTGGAGGAAGCTGTAGTATTTCCAGAGACATTTTGTAAGTGGTAGTCTAGAGTCTATAGATCTAACAAACAGTCACTCATGACAGTTACTCGGCAAGCTTGTACTCACTGTATTAACTCGCAGTCACACAGTAATCCACTTCATCATTTCACGCAAATCCATGGTGCATGGAATGCATGTCTGATGATGTATAATCGAACTTCAAGTTTGAACTTTACTAACGCGCCACCCTCCAGCTTTGCTGCTATTGGAATTGCTTTTTCCTGAGAATTTTCCTTATCATGCAACAGGCATGACAGGGACATTGAGGTTATTGGGAAGAGTTCCTTTTGCGACAGCCACCCAAATTTAGGGAAACGACTTGGAATGATATTCTAGAGTCTAGATCGAGTCTAATTTAGAGGGTGTAGATCTATAGCACCCATAAAAATCCTATGAATATGGTTTATTCCGTCAAAATTAAATGCTTACCTGAGCTGTGATACCGTGCATTTCACGTCGACTTCGGTTTATTTAGTCAGAAAAATAAGAGCAATGCATCCTGGGAGTTTGACTAATCCGGACTTCGGGCTTCCAGCTTATAGTCATTAGGAGACCCTTCACTTTCAGCGATCTCTCGCTAGCGCAGTCGGTAAGGCGTCAGTCTTGAGAAGTGAATGGTCTGATGGTACAGGTTCGAGTCTCGTCAGGTATGCTAAGTCAAGAAACAGATGAAAGAGAATAAAAGTCAAGAAAGGTGTGAAACTGAAGTGAAGAGATGTATTTTTTGACTTAAAAAATTTGGGTGGCTGTCGCAAGAGGAACTCTTTCCAGTTTCACTTCGATGCCGACCCACCTGGTCTAGACCGAAGTTTTCTGTCTCTAACAGTCGTCGTTGGCCTCTTATAATAGGGTCGGCACTCCTCCTTTTTAGAGACAGAAGCGCCCCGGAGCGTTGTGCGTGCAATCTTATTGTGCTGGGCAGCACAACGAGAAAACTACCTCAAATCATCCATTTTCCCCTTTATTCATGAATATAAAAATATCATTATATACTATAGAGTATATGGCTTACCTATTTTATGATTTATTCCTTTTAACTCTCCATTTTCAGGTAAATCCAGGGTCCTAACGTTAGGCCGTCTCGGTTGAAAATCTTGCAGCAGCCAACCTCTATCTCTGTTCCCCTCCGCGCTTTTCGCAGCTCAGGGAGATCAGCGAATTCGCGACTCCTCGCATTTCAACCAGCCATATTCAGACGATCGACCACGTACGTTTGCGCATATACGTACATTTGAAATGCGAGAGCTAGAGTCGCAAATCTAGACCGAAGTGTTCTGTCTCTAACAGTCGTCGTTAACCTCATATTCTGGCAGGGTCGGCACTCCTCCTTTATAGAGACAGAAGCGCCCCGAAGCGTTGTGCGTGCAGTCTCATTGTGCTGGGCAGCACAACGAGAAAACTACCTCAAATCATCCATTTTCCCCCTTTATTCATGAATATAAAAATATCATTATATACTATAGAGTATATGGCTTACCTATTTTATGATTTATTCCTTTTAACTCTCCATTTTCAGGTAAATCCAGGGTCCTAACGTTAGGTCCTCTCGGGTGAAAATCGTGCAGCAGCCAACCTCTATCTCTTTTCGCCTCCGCGCTTTTCGCAGGGAGATCAGCGAATTTGCGACTCCTTGCATTTCAACCGGCCGTATTCAAACGATCGACCACGTACGTTTGGGCATATATATATATGAACAATGTTTTTAATGTTGTTTTGTGTTGGTCGATCGTTTTAATACGGTTGAAACGCGAGAGTCGCAAATTCGCTGATCTCCCTGCGAAAAGCGCGAGGCGAACAGAGATAGAGGTTGGCTACTGTAAGATTTTCAACCGAGAGGACCTAACGTTAGAACCCTGGATTTACCTGAAAATGGAGAGTTAAAAGGAATACATCATAAAATCGGTAGTCTAAGCCATATACTCTATAGTGTATAATGATATTTTTATATTCATGAATAAAGGGGAAAATGGATGATTTGAGGTTGTTTTCTTGTTGTGCTGCCCAGAACAATGAGATTGCACGCACAACGCTTCGGGGCGCTTCTGTCTCTATAAAGGAGGAGTGCCGACCCTACCAGAATACGAGGCTAACGACGACTGTTAGAGACAGAACACTTTGGTCTACACCTGGTCATGATCCTGCCAACCTAAAAAGACGTCAGAATTTGGATCTGAATATAGAGGCTTGAGCTTGATTTCAGAAGCATCCATTAGTATCCATAAGTAAGTATGATGTAGACAGTTGGACGTGGCAACCAGGGAGGGTGACCAGACGTCCCGGATTTTAAGGGACAGTCCGGTATATACGCGTATTTGATCCATTTGTCCCGCGTCCCGTACGACCCTCCTCAGGATGCCGTTCTGTCCCTTATTTCAAACTTACTGTTGAAATAATGGAATATTAGCCAAAAGTAGATAAATTATATATACTATATCATATACATGATATATTCATAATCATATAATTTCAATATTTTTTGCTCGCTCGCTTCACTCACACGTTTAGTTTTGATTATTCATTACCTGCACAAACATAATACCTCTCCCCGCTTTTGTACTTTACTAGTAGTAGAAATGCACAAAGTACAATATTTCACTAAACAAAGACTCATGAGCTGGGTATTAACTTCAATCAAGATCCATATGAATGGCTTGACATCTTCCTGACAATTATGAGAACAGTTTAACAATTTTTGAAGCGATCCTTTATTCTTTTATTAGAAAAGGTGGCGACAAAATACCTGAAAACCACCGAAGTGTACATCATGTCTCTGTACCAACTTTAGTATCTATTTTCTCAAGAAGAGGCCAACCACTGAATGGCAAAGTAATAAGCTAGAAATTTTGCACCCTTTCTCTCTTTTGTCGATGTTGGCCTACTTCGTGAAAATTCTGATCTGCACCTTGGAACTATAAGTGTTTAAGATGTATTTTTTGTCAACCAACCTAATAGAGAAGAATGGTGAAAATATCATTTTATCATTTATAACCTTACCAGAACTTGGTATACTGACGTAAATTGCAATACTAGTCCAGTGTTGTTTTCATTATCTACAAATTTACTTAACCATAAATCTATCAACGAACACAGCCTCCTCATTCGTTTGAAAATAATACAGGACTGTGTCACTGTGGATCTACATAAAACACCTCATCCATGGGAAGAGGTGCAGAAATTCTCATATGGATTCCGCTGAATACACTACCGTAGTTTTGTTTGGCGTCAACTTTTAGACGGATGCCAATGATGATTCTCATGATTTTTGCTCGCTCGCTGCGCTCGCTCGCAATTTCACTAAATATTATGCCTTGTGCTCTGGACTCGAGGATCAAAAAAGTCCTGTATTTCAGTATAAAAAATCTGGTCACCCTGGTGGCAGCGTCCCGAGTGGAACCACTGCTGCTCAGTGCAGCCACAGCGTAGGACCCCAATTAAATCCTCGTAAACTCGTAAAAGCTTTTGGGGGGATCGAGCATTTGCTCATGCCGGACCAGCCCTGTGGAATTCACTCCCACAGGAGCTGAAGAATGCAAACTCTTCAACTTCCTTCAAGGGCAACCTTCAATCCCATTTGTTCAAACTAAGCAGGTACTAGGTTTGAAGACAGACATTATCTTTTTCTTTTCTGTGTTGTAATTTGTTAGGTATTCTTTGTTTATCTGTATTTTTTTTTTTTTTTAAAGCGCCTTGAGCATTTAATCAAAATGGAAAAGACGCTATAGAAATCCTATGTATTATTATTATTATTATTAATTCGTAACAGCTACCGAACGCCTCGCTGAGAGAGAATCAGTGAATCCTCGAAAATACACCCTCTTGTTTCTCCCTTATTTTGGCACCAAAATTCATAAAAATTTCAGATTAGCCTACATCAGAAATGATAATACCCTTCATTTTCATTTTCTCTGAAAATGGATATTTTTTTAAATGCAAGTATTTTTCAGTTCCAGAGGACCGTGGGAAGAGGTGTTTATTTTTTCGCGACACAACCCTAGGAGAGCATGAATATGCAAGCAATTGACATGTTACTAGACTTCAGTGTCCAGGCTAACTTTCTGTGTATTTTCTTGTTTGCGCAATGAGTAGTTTTCTGTCAGTCTGCCTTCAAAAGTCACAATTTTAACATAATACGACTGTAAACTGTCACTACTGCGTATGTGCTTTTCCGACTTTTTCCCTGAATAAGCTAAGTCGAGCTCATTACGTCATGCATATCGTTGCACGTTGCGTGTATATCGACGACCAGCGCAGCACTGCAGCAGCCCCCAGCAAGCAGCAAGCATTCGCTGTTTATGCGAGGCCAAAATAATTGTATGTATGCGTGTAATTTCCTTTCAATTTCCTTTCTGTAAAATTATTCATCATCTGTTTACTGTGCCATGCTTTGTTCTATGCTTTCTGAACCATTTATTTTATCTCGAAGAGCACGGGTCTCGTACGGTTCGCACCACAGATAGTTAAGTTAGCTTCGCACAGTCACACTACGCAGTATGCAGTGTGAAGCCGTGCATGAACCGGAGTACGTGGGACTACACGAGATGAATCTTGAAGGGTTCGTGAATGACATTGCCTTGGATTTTTTCCCAACATAACCGTTCAACAGTAAATTTTGAAAAGATATTCGGAGGGGACTTTCGATAAACTTTGATTGTTCATATATGCAAGCCTCGATCTTGGGCAATAACGGAAAATATGAAAAATAATGTAACTTTTGCGGACTAAAAAAAAAAGAAGCATCTCATTTCACTAATTTTTCATATAATAAAACGTGATTCTGCGACAAATAATTATCATGATGCGTTAGAACAACTCTCATTCTTTCATTTGAAGTTTGATTCATTTCATTTGGTGGTTTCTAAGGCAAGATTTTACAGTTAAGCCAAGACTCCTCCGTAGCGGTTTTACGTAAACAAGTTGTTTTACTTTATGCAAATTAGGCAGCACGGAGTGAAAGCTTTCGGGCAGTTAATTGGGGTGCTACGCTCTGGCTGGGCGGAGCTCTCATCTGCCACAGTGCTAGTGAAAACTCCTACTAAGGCCTAACTTAGTAACGTTTATATCATTTTATGCCTCCGCCCACCGTAGGTGGTTGCCGGAGGCATTATGTTTTTGGGTCATCCGTCCGTCTGTCCCGTTTTCGTTCTCGCGATAACTTAAGAACCGTTTGACGGATCAACTTCAAACTTTCCTCGTGTATGCGTATGGGAGGGACAATGATCTGATTAGATTTTGGAGTGTAAAGGTCAAAGGTCAAGGTCATAGAGGTAATAATACACATAAAAATGGCTCGTTCTCGTGATAACTTAAGAACCATTTGACAGATTGGCTTCAAACTTGGCTCATGTATGCACATTGAAGGGACAATGATCTGATTAGATTTTGGGGTCACAAGGTCAAAGGTCAAAGGTCATAGAGGTCATTATGTACCTAGAAATGGTTCTTGCGATAACTCAACAACCATTTGATGGATCAACTTCACACTTGATTCATGTATGCATATGGGAAGGACAATGATCTAATTAGATTTTGGAGTCTCAAGGTCAAAGGTCATAGAGTTCATTATGTACATAGAAATGGTCCATTCTCGCGATAACAACCATTTGACGGAGCAGCTTCATACTTGGCACATGTATGCATATGGGAGGGACAATGATGTGATTAGATTTTTGGGTCTCAAGGTTAAAGTTCAAAGGTCATAGAGGTCATTATATACATGAAAATTGCTTGTTCTTGTGATAACAACTCTGTGACGGTTCATCTCCAAACTTGGCTCATGTATGCATATTGAAGTCTTATAATTGTCTCATTAGATTTGGGGGTCACGAGGTCAAAGATGTCATTTTATACATGAAAATAAAAAAATCAACATAAATGTGCCATATATTTCCAATCTGGCAATTGCGGAGGCATGAATTTCGACCGCGTGTGGTCATGGATTCATCTAGTTCTTAAGTATGGTCGGGGGTCCTAAAGCTACGCGAGTCCTAAAGCTACGCACCATACAAATCACACAGACGCGCAATACACACAGTCAATTTCAATATCAAGATTTGCATTCATTTATTGCATGTGTGTAGTTTAGGACCCCTTCATTTTTCAGAACAAAATTTGACACCGGCGTTGATGTCGACTTGGAAATATGCATTGCTGACATTCACCCGGTGTAATTTTCTCCACAATCAACTTTGGCATATATGTAGAATCAAGATATAGAAATGGAATTAGCACAAGCCAATTATTTCTGTGACTTTTAGCCACTGAAAACAAAGTGCGTAGCTTTAGGTCCCCCCATCATAAATAAGATTTTGATAAAATATATGTACAATGCTACTATCTTAAATATGCTGTTCGGAAATCATATTCATCTCCAATGTGTTCAGAATCCATCAAATTTCCCTTTTTGCATGCCAATTTGAAGCCATTCCGGCGATCGCCCTTCCGCATAGCAGGAACAAAAACATGAACTTGTGCATGCGCATTTGTAAACTAACAACGGCCTGTGGAAAAGATTCATCATAGATCTGGGAAAATATAGCCTCATTTTCATCATCCTCTTCAAAAATTGTAACAAACATCATCCGGACACAGTTGTTAGTTATCTGAAATTCCTTCATACTGATTTGATATGAAAATAATTCACCATGGAGAGCTGGAGAGCTTGGAACATGTCGGCACCTAACCTTTCCTACGACGAAGTGCGCAGCCCGAACGCATACTGCCGCAGTAAACATTAGGCCTACTAGTCTAACTAGTAGTAGTACTAACAAACAAAAAAACACAAAAAACATACAAATAAGAAAATTTTGGAAAAATATTTGATTAGGAATATGTAATTTTATACGAAATAAAAGAAAAATTTATGGCAAAAATAGGCATTTCTGAATAATTACCATTTTACCAAATAAAACCAAATAACAACAACAACATAGCCTAGATCTAGTAGATCTATACAAATATATACGGCTGTGAAAGGGTCTGGTTGGAAACTATGGTACCCGAAGTAACACGAATGCGACTATATTCCTGAGGGGCACAGCCCCAAAGGAAAATAGTCACATTCGCGTTACTGAGCGCACCATAGTTTAACCAGACCCTCTCAGGGCCGTATATATTTGGTTTATATCCTTCATCTTTAGTAAAAGAGTAGAATCTCGGCACTTTAAAATCAGAGATTCTACATCTAGATTCTAGGGTGCTAATGCACTTTCGTATGGATCCATATCTGATGACTGACAGAATAAAGCGCTGCTGGTGCATGCACAGCATGCACGGTGGTGTGTGTGCGACTGTGTGCTTTATTCCGTCAGGCTTGGATACGAAAGTGCATTAGCGCCGATTCTAGATCTATAATACTAGTGCTATTGCAGTATTTGCATTGTGCGCGATCTAAATTTAACAAAATGATGACATCATCAGCACCCTTTGGTACCTAAAACAATAGACAAGCGCAAATTAAGGTCGTCACAATCTAGTGCGCACTTTGGTGCGAAGTCATACGCCATATATAGTATCCGTGAATAGTAGTACTATTAATGGCTCGTGATGTCAAATGTTACCCTCCATGGCAAATTTGCTCATTTGCATGAAGCTGGTGGGAATTGTATTTCATCACATGATGCGCATTGGACCAATCACTTTCAGAGATTCTTATCATGACGGATGTAATTAGTATTAGATCTACTAGTTAGTAACAGTAACACAGCACTGTACAAGCCAGCATTCAAACTTGTTACGAACTCATGACAAAAAGTGTGATTACATCTCGTACATGATGTAGCACTAGGGTATCATCATTGAAAGTTACATCTTAAAATCAAATGATTATTTTTCTTTTGCTAGTACCGTACTAGTACTTAAAGTACATTTTAAATCTTAAAAGGTGACTTTTTTCTAAATTCCAACTCTTTATTTATTTATTCTTTTCAATACCTTCCAGTTTGCATTTACATAGATCAGAATCATATACACATGTATTGCCCAGCCATATATCCATATATCAGTTCACTTTTATTCGGTCTGGTGTCAATTTGCTATATCTTGCTCTGCAAAACAGAATAACTTTGCTTATTTCATTCAACTTTTCATATTACAACTCTTGTTCAATATTCTAGGGATAGATTTTGTACATAGCATTTTTTAATCAAATTTTAAATCAATTTTTAATAATCAATCTTAATTTATCTATTATTTATTGAACATGACTTTCTTCATTATGTGCAATATTCTATGTATGAAATTTTTATCCTGTATGTCTTGGGAGTAGCAGGTGTGGGGGCACATGCCTCCGGGCAACAGTGACGTACTTCACTTTTGTGCACCCTAACCCACTTGTTGCTCCCTGATCTTTCTTACATGTTCTTTCATTCTCATTATGTATTTGCTGCTATTGATGTACTGTACCTGTGCTTTTTTTTAACTGGTCAAATAAATAATAATAATAATAATAATAATAATAATAATAATAATAATAATAATAATAATAATAATAATAAAAAATTTACTTTGACAACTTACAACTTACCAAAAATGATTTAAGTTCATGTGCACTCGGAAATTCTAGCCTAGGCCTGGCCTAGAGAGGCGTTCCATGGTGTTATATTCCAGAGATGCCAAAGTCAAAGACCAGCAATGCGTGAGATTTTAGGCAGGGAATCATGAGATCGTCAGGCGTTGTGTATAATATCTATGGGGATAGGCTGTAATGTAGATCTAGGCATGAGAAAGAGATTTTGGGGGATGAGCAAGAGCCCCCAATGCGGGAGTCTCACACCTAATGCGGGAGTCTCACACCTAATGCGTGAGACTTGACATGTCTGATATTCTGACATCTCATGGAATGCCAAAACGGCCTGCATTTGCCCCTGTACCGAGGCTTGTAAACTAATAAATATTATGCTCCCAAATCACTTTTTCATGCCTGGTTCATGTACGTCTGTGGATAAAAGATACCTTTCCAGACTTGTGTTCAGTCATGCATGAAAACATGTACTAAAGGGCATAAAACTGTCCATATATGCTTGCATCCGGCAAAAACGTGAATGGAAATAACAATTTACTTCTGTGTCAGAGCACAGAGCAATTATATTTCTTTTAGCGGAATTTTTATATGGTCATTATTCGTCTTAATTCCATGCCCACTTAACCGTGCAATATTGAATACCATGTTGAAAAGTCATTAACACCTCTTCGAACATGTTTCTAGAGAAATTTATTTCAAAATTCTACTGAAAATCCTGCAAATACAGGTTGTTTTTTTCATGTGTGTGCTCAGTCAACCGTGAAATAATGAGTATAAGTCACACAAGATGTATGGAAGTAACCATAAAACACAACACATACCCTGAAGCAACACAAATCCAGAATTTATTCAAGCATCAGTAAACTAAAGTTACATTATGAACCTTGTGAACTTTCAAAAGTGGCCTTTTTGTCTTCTGACTGTGCTCACTGAAGCATGACCTGACGACTCTCCATAATTTCTACACAAAGGGTTGCTAGGAAGTTTAGCTACATACACGTAGACATATGACTAGATTCTTCCAACTCCTCCTAGTTAAAAAATAATTACAGTTGGTTTTGGGGGGACTTACTTTTCGTGCACAGTCTATATATGCGAATTGGTTTCCGCACGATAACTTCAAAAATATTGGATAGATTTGAATAATTTGTGGTGTGTAGGTAGATGACACTAAAGTACAGGTCTGGTTCAAATATCGAGTCCGCAGGTCCAAAGGTCAAAGGTCAGGGCTCATATATGCGAATTGGTTTCCGTGTGATAACTTAAAAAATATTGGACAGATTTTAGTAATTTTGCTGTGTAGGTAGATAACACTAAAATACAGGTCAAGTTCATATTTGGAGTCTGCATGTCAAAGGTCACAGCTCCTATATGCAAAATATGCGAATTGGTTCCCACATGATAACTTCAAAAATATTGAATGGATTGTAATAACTTTGGTGTGTAGGTAGATGACACTACAATTCAGATCAAGTTCAGTTATGGAGTCTGCAGGTCAAAGGTCACAATTCATTATATATGTCAATCAGTCAAAAATGTAACTAAGATATGCCTACTGATCACGTTAACCCATTCGCGACAATGGGTCCACGTTTTGTGGTTTGCCGTGTTTACAAGAAAACTAGAAAGTTTGGTGACCCCAAACTTCGCCTGCCGATGCAGAAAAATTTTGGCCAATCAGAGCACTCGTTACTTCGTCTCAGGACCAACCCATTTTAGACTTATGAATTTTAGAAGACCCTTTATTGGACATTTCATCTCAAAACCGTACGAGCCTGCGATGAATATTTATATATGCTTGTCTCGCGCCAATACTGCCTAGTAACAAGGGCATTCGCGCGCTTGGGCAATATCGATATAGCGGCTATCGATAGCAACACGTAACTTGTAAACCTGTCTTCGTACTTAGAATCCGCCTATCTCAGCTCGCCAATTTCCCATCTATTTTATCTCTTTATATTTTTCTGTTCGCTTCTTCCTGTATATTTTCCCATTATTTGGAAAGGTTTTGTGATATATTTTATTCTTGTGGACGCGTAATTCGTGATTGTAATTAATTTTGGTGAGAATCTGGTAAGTTATGTTGACTTCAGTGAATCATTCGCACAGCGGTTGTTCGTGTAGTATACGTATGGCGTGTGACTGCCTGTGTGGTGTACGTATAAGTGCGAGTGCAGTGATTTTGTAGACGTTGCGTTCGTTTCAGCCCTGTCATTTGAGCTTTGAATTTATGCATTCCTCAATTTTTGGTGTGTGTATTCGAGTGAATATAGCCGTGGTTGTTAATTTTTTACGGATATCTATGTGGATTTGCTTGTTTTGATTGATTTTATTTGACTTTTATAGGCTCTCCTATCTGATTCTAATTCCCGAGCGCATGCTTTTGTTGTCATGCGTGTGTGCGATTGCGTATTGTTGATGTGACTGAGTGATCAACCTCATACCTCTCCTTCAGTCACCTGTGATTATTTTGATGAAGCATTGAAGTTGAGTTTGGTTAGAATATAATGGTCCGATCACTCCGATCTTTTTTTTTTTTTTTTTTACACTAAATTGAATGAAATAATTTTAGTGCTGTGCCAAGTGGCAGGTACTAACTCTTTCTTTTCTTTCTTTTGCCTTTTTTTCTGAAAGACTTAGATCTATGCCCTCTTGGGCTTGCCTTGGCCCCGATGTAAAAAATAAAAATATCCATGTAAAGGAAGGACATGAATACATTTACTAACACTGAAAACAATAAATACAAATTACTAACAATTCCCCCTAAAATAATTTAGGGGGTGGAGGGGTGTATTTTTTGGGAAGGGTTGTTTGAAAAAGTAAATATAATTGTGTACAGTAACATGGCAGTCGAGAATTCAAAGTGAAAAGGCATAGTTTCTGAATCCACCTGAAAATGAAAATCAAAATTAAAACATTTGATAGATAAAATTTGAAAAAAAGAAATGATAACAGTATTTTTCTCAAGGGTGGCATTTTTATTTCCAAGTTCAAATTTATTTGCAAAAAATGGATCTGGTAAAATGCGTAAAGAGGACATGTGCTTCCTAGGACCCCCCCCCCCCCCCCCCGAAAGGCTCTTGCGATTAGATTGATTTGACAAACCTACAAACAAAACACTGTTTACTTGAATTTATACACAACAGGGGAAGCTATTTGTCCTGAAATCTAATATTGTGAATTATAGATATAAATGTAAAACCTAAATAAAAAAATCCAGGGGATAAAAGCAAATCCCTTGGCAGAAACTACGAACTCATTTACTTTATGGGTACTATACAAGCAAAAATAACATTTGAATGTTCATCAACATAAAGGGAAATGATACTCGAACTCATAGCCATAATTCCCACCAGTGTTATTGCATGAAGCTCCTTTGATCATTGTTTACATTTTCGAAGAGACGGAGAGAGAGCTAGCTGGGTGCAGCGCAGGTGTCCTTCAGTCATGAACTGGACTACATTCCTGGCCTGGTCACTAGGCAACGTCGTCTAGTATTTTACCAGACCTTGATAAAGCTATATTTATTTTGTTATGTTCTTTCACGTAAAATGACCTCATCAGACATAGATAAAAAAATCAATAATTGTAATTTCTTTGTATGTGAGCCCATTATAATCCACTTTGCTTCGTTCAATTTGGTAATCGAAGAACTATTTCCATAATTATTCAAATTCATGACTGAATGACGAAGCTATGGTATGCAGTGCTA
Organism: Echinometra lucunter; assembly: GCA_029962745.1. Taxonomy (NCBI): domain Eukaryota; kingdom Metazoa; phylum Echinodermata; class Echinoidea; order Camarodonta; family Echinometridae; genus Echinometra; species Echinometra lucunter. The sequence continues at coordinate 34,438,415 of CM057151.1, forward strand.
GTGCAAGGAGAGATGATGACTCATCGAGCATGCAAGCCTTTCCCATGCTAGGCCTGGCTATCGCGATAGCACAGGACTTTCGCTTCCGCGTACATAACCATTTTGGGACAGGGTGAATGATAAATCTGAAACAAAATCGCAGACTTATAAAACATCCAGCGAGGCCATTTTCGGAAGAAAAAAAAAAAAAATCAGATTCTGCATACAAGCAAAAGGCATTAGATCATTCATTTTATGAGTTTGACTGACCAGATCCGTTACTTCTTTGTTGTTACTTTTTAGTTCCCCCTACACAGAGTAGACTAACCCCCAAAAATCACACCACGTCGGCATGACTGACTATTGTGGAAAATGCCATTTCTCAATAGGGGTGCATAATTACGGATGACAGATAAACGAACTAAATGAGATATTTCTAAATGTAAGAAAAAAAAATTAAATACGATTTCCACACCACAGAAGATAAAAATTTCCAAACAGTTACTTTTACTGAACATTTAGTTTCAAATGAACGATGGAAATCACACTCATTCAGTTTGGGAACAGTCCTGTAAAATTGCATGTCCCCCGTGGGTGAGTATCGTGTCCCTAGACTTATGAATGAGATTGGGCTGGCTTGTTGCCAAAAAAAGTTGCCGTCTTGAAGAGTGGCCCTCGTAATCCATTTTTGTCTCGCCCACCGGAGGTGAAGGCGAGACTAAGGGATCCAAATGTCGTCCGTCCGTCGTCCGTCCGTCGTCCGTCCGTCGTCCGTCCGTCGTCCGTCCGTCGTCCGTCCGTCGTCCGTCCGTCGTCCGTCCGTCGTCCGTCCGTCGTCCGTCCGTCCGTCCGTCCGTCCGTCCGTCACAAACGTTATGAAAGATAACTTGGCAACCGTGACTCACTTTTCAACCAAACTTGGGTTGTAGATGCACTAAGGGGACCTGCATGTTATGGTCCAGTCAGAGGTCACATGGTAAGGTCAAAGGTCATTTCAGGTCAAACGTTAAAGTTTACGTGCAAGACTCTCTTATGACACAAAACTCTGCAACCGTGACTCACTTTTCAACCAAACTTGGGTTGTAGATGCCCTAAGCGGACCTGCATGTTATGCTCTAGTCAGAGGTCACATGGTAAGGTCAAAGGTCATTTTAGGTCAAACGTTAAAATTTACGTGCAAGACTCTCTTATGACACAAAACTCTGCAACTGTGTGACACTGTTCAATCAAACTTGGGTTGTAGATGCACTAAGGGGACCTGCATCTTATTGTCCAGTCAGAGGTCACATGGTAAGGTCAAAGGTCATTTCAGGTCAAATGTTAAAGTTGACGTGCAAGACTCTCTTATCACACATAACTTTGCAACCGTGACTCACTTTTCAACCAAACTTGGGTTGTAGATGCACTGAGGGGACCTGCATGTTATGGTCCAGTCAGAGGTCACATGGTAAGGTCAAAGGTCATTTCAGGTCAAACGTTGAAGTTTACGTGCAAGACTCTCTTATGACTCAAAACTCTGCAACCGTGTGACACTTATCTATCAAACTTGGGTTGTCGATGCACTAAGGGGACCTGCATGTTATGGTCCAGTCATAGGTCACATGGTAAGGTCAAAGGTCATTTCAGGTCAAACATTAAAGTTTACGTGCAAGACTCTCTTATGACACAAAACTCTGCAACCGTGTGACACTTATCTATCAAACTTGGGTTGTAGATGCACTAAGGGGACCTGCATGTTATGGTCCAGTCAGAGGTCACATGGTCAGGTCAAAGGTCATTACAGGTCAAACGTTGAACGGTTAAAGTTTACGTGCAAGACTCTCTTATGACACAAAACTTTGCAACCGTGTCACACTTTTGAGTCAAACTTGGGTTGCAGATCACTAAGGGGAAGTGCATGTTATCATTCTGTTGGACTTCACATGATAAGGTGAAAGGGTTCTTGGGGGACCTTCATGTTATAGTGGTATCAGAGGTCACATGGTAAGGTCAAAGGTCATTTTATATCAAACGTGAAAGTTTACTTGCAAGACTCTCTTATGATAAGTAACTTTGCAACGTCTGCTCCCTTTTTAACTAAACTTGGGTCATGGATGCACTTGGGAGACCTTCATGTTATAGTGGCATCGGATGTCACGTGGTAAGGTCAAAGGTTATTTTATTTCAAACATTACAGTTTACATGCACGACTCTCTTATGACACATAACTTGACAACTGATGGTCAAATGGCAACCAAACTTGGGTCATAGATGCACTAGGGGTAACATCATGTTGTGGTGCTGTCGGAGTTCACATGGTGAGGTCAAAGGTCATTTGAGGTCAAACATTAAAGTTTACCTGCAAGACTTTGCGATATCAAACTTGGTTAGGGATGTACTTGGGGAAACCTTCGTGTTATTTAGTCACGGGTGGGCGAGACACAATCTTGCTATTGGCTTGTTAGAAAATCATTGTCGCGAATCCGTGTCCTGTGGACACAGCACATTTCTAGTTATCTGAATTTTTGAATTTCAACAAATCGAAAGGTCAGTATTAAGACAAATGATTTTGGTTGATTTTATTTTATTTGTTTCTTTGTTTGTTTTTGTCTCGCCTGCGTAGCGGAGCGAGACATAGGTATCACTATTTCCGGTGTCGGCGTCGGCGTCGTCGTCAACAATTGTGTTGTACACCCAATAACTTTCTATAGCTTTAAGGTGGGATCACCAAATTCATACCAGAGGTCCATCTGTTGAAGGCGCAGGTCAAGTTCGAATATGAGTCGAATTTGAATAAGGTCAAAGGTCAAAGGTCAATGAACTTTCCATGACTGGCACTGTGCTATATTGTACACACAATAACTTTTTATACCTTCGAGGTAGGATTGCCAAATTCATACAAGAGGTCCATCTCTTGAAGGTGCAGGTCAAGTTCGAATGTGAGTTGAATTTGATTAAGGTCAAAGGTCAAAGGTCAATGAACTTTCCATGACTGGCACTGTGTTGTACACACAATAACTTTCTATAGCTTCGAGGTGGGATCACCAAATTTATACCAGAGGTACATCTCTTGAAGGCACAGATCAAGTTTGAGTATGAGTTGAATTTGAATAAGGTCAGAGGTCAAAGGTCAATGAACTTTCCATGACTGGCACTGTGCTATGTTGTACACACAATAACTTTCTATACCTTCGAGGTAGGATTGCCAAATTCATATGAGAGGTCCATCTCTTGAAGGTGCAGGTCAGGTTCGAATGTGAGTTGAATTTGATTAAGGTCAAAGGTCAAAGGTCAATGAACTTTTCATAACTGGCACTGTGCTATGTTGTACACCTAATAACTTTCTATAGCTTTGACGTGGAATCACCAAATTCATACCAGAGGTCCATCTCTTGAAGGTGCAGGTCAAGTTTGAATGTGAATTGAATTTGATTAAGGTTAAAGGTCAATGAACTTTCCATGACTGGCACTGTGCTATGATTTACACCACTTTGTTCCTGTAATGACATGAACTTTATAATTTGATACTTTTTAACACTAACATTTTACTTCAGTTCAACAGAGTTCATTCTACAGTTTACTGTATAATAGCAGTGAACTCACTACTCTCTATACCTGAACCAGATTTTGTATTTTACTTGTTACTGTTTTTCATATATTTGTTTATTTATTTATTTATTTATTTATTTATTTATTTATTTATTTATTTAATTTATCCATAACCAAGCCTATGTAATGATAATTTGTGAACTCCCTTTCACTTATTATTACAATATGATTGTGCATTTTTTAAAATTTATTTACTTAATTTATCCATAACCAGGCCTGTGCAGTGATAATTTGTGAACTCCCTTTCACTTATTATTACAATATGATTATGCATTTTTCTGTCTGTGTATTTTGATATATAGCATAGTTTTGACATGCAGTCTCTTCATGACTGCAATATGCAGGCGAGACAACGCTTGGCATTTGCCTTGTTTGTTTACATGCAAAGAAGAGACTTAATTTCGTATTTGAAATGTTGGGAAACTGAAGTGGTCTAATAGTGGTACTATGATATTTATCTGGAGACGGTCCTTGGTGCGCCGTGGGATTTTAGACATTTTTGCTCCCCGTGCCACTACGGACCTTCTCTAAGTTTTGATACAGCCTATTATGTCCTGTCACATTTTGTTCCGTTCCCTCTAGGTTTCGCATACGCACCGTGACTACCGTGGCAAATTTTTTCACTGTTTAAAAATCTGGCCAGGCATCCCTGGCAATCACGGACTGTCACGTTTGCCCATCCCGTCCCCCTGCTATGTGTCATGTTCATCCCTTTTTGTCCACGGTTGCCAGAAATGTGACTGCTGTGGCCGCCAGGAACAAAAACGTAGCATTAATGTAACAGAGAGGTGGAGAGAGATAAATAAATACATCCAGAACTAAGACTACAGACTGGGCTGCCGTGGCCGCCGAGAACATAGTGTAAACGTGCAAGTAGCATAAAAATCTCGCCCGGCATCCCTGGCAATCACAGACTGTCACGTTTGCCCATCCCGTCCCCCTGCTATGTGTCATGTTCATCCCTTTTTGTCCACGGTTGCCAGAAATGTGACTGCTGTGGCCACCGGGAACAAAAGCGTAGCATTAACAGGCCTCTACAAAAAAAATTTGGTTGCCCTCAAGGAAGAACAACTTGCCCGAATTTTCTTTTTATTTCCTTTGTTTTTATCTCATTTTTTTCCAGTAGTAAATATTTTAAATAGGGCTTAGTCATTTAAGGTTTTTGCAAAATGTTAAAACCCATTTTAGTAAGAAAAAAAATGAAGACGGCGGTAACTGATTAAAATAGATCTACAATAATGTTGGATAAAAAAAAGTTCAATAAACAGAGCCTAAAATTCTTCCTCACAAGGAAGTGTTTAAAATAGATCTACAATAATGTTGGATAAAAAATAATTAAATAAAGAGAGCCTAAAATCCTTCCTCACAACTGCCAAAATATAGTTAAAATTCATGTCTCACACCTATGAAATGTCCTTCCAATGTCCATGTTCTCTTAAAAGTGGTTTAATTTGGTTGTTTACTCAAAATAAAAAGAGAAATTATCACTTCCTTTTTCGCTCAGAAAGATCGACTTTTGAATGGTACCGTGTGATGTTAAGTACATCAACCAACACGAAAACACAAATGTGGGAATGTACTAATTATCGTACGGTAATGACGGCTTTACACTCGATCTTTCTGATCCAAGAAGGAACTGATATTATCTCTTTTCATTGTTAGTAAATGACCAAATTAAACCACTTTTAAGAAAATATGGACATTGGAAGGGCATTTCAAAGGTGTGAGGTGTGAATTTTAGCGATGCTTTGCCAGTTGTGTGGAAGGATTTTTCTCTACATTTTTTTAACGGTTACCCGTTTTGCAAAAGTGCAAGTCTTGTGTGTGGACCGACTGGTCGAGTCCGCAATGCAGTGCTTCCACTTTTCAAAATGAAACTTCCTGGAATTTACTCTGAAAGTTCCTGGAATTATACAAAATATCCTGGAATTTTACAAATGTGCTCCAATCTTCCATAAGATGTTTTGTTTCTCTTCTATACGCAAAAAAAATATAGTGCAACTGCCCCCCCCCCCCCCCCTTTTTTTAGATTATCGTGATTTAGGGGGCTTTTTTTTTCATTTTTGGGCGTTTTTGACACTCTATTCGCGTTCCGCGCCTACCCCTGAAAAAATACCCCTTTTCCGCGTTTTTTTTTTTTCTCGGGTAGGCGCGGAACGCGAATAGAGTGTCAAAAACGCCCAAAAATGAAAAAAAAAGCCCCCTAAATCACGATAATCTAAAAAGGGTATGTAATTTGCACCGATTGCGGGACCGACTGTAACAATTAGACCCGTGAACGGAAAATCCTATAACTCCTGTGTAAAATATAATGATACACTGAATTATCTCAAGATAAAAATGGCTCAAAACTTTCAATGGACCCAACTATCACTCTCAAGTTATGAAAATGGGAATATCTTCGTTTCGGGTATGAATATCCCAACAATTCATGAAATCCCTGTTTAGGGTGGGCAAATCTGGGACATCCGCACAAAATCCGTGTTTAGGGTGTCCAAGCGGCCTGCCCTTGAATCCTCGTTAGGGTGATTTTTTATGGACGATTCTCGCGGATGCTGTCCACTCTTCAATGGAAGTGACCCCCCCCCCCCCCCCAAATTCTCAACAAAACACGTTACACTGTCCATGCAGTACATAAGCCTCCAGCTATCAACCATCCATATTCGTGAATGCTTACTACTGTGTATCTGTAATGTCCCATACAGCCACGGCCACCCGGCCTACAAACACACTTAGACAACCAATGAGCTCAGTGTGATAGCTCAGTGCAAATGAACACAGCACACAATCCATCTATTGTTAAATAAAGGAGCCAATCAACGACCGACGTGATCCTTAGCCCCAGTTTCCACCTATTTTCTTTCTTTTTTTAAAGATTTTTTTCTCCAAAATCATAGAATATCCCAGAAAACTTCCTGGAAAGATAACTTCCCGGAAAACTTCCCGGAATTACTCACTTCCTGGAATGATCCTGGAAAATCACAAAACTTCCCGGAATTTCCTGAATTTCGGGAAGAGTGGAAGCACTGCCGCAATGGTCGAGTCAGTTTGGGATCTAGTGAAATGCGACACCGCGGCGAATTAGCGTTTTTTTTTTTCAATATTGCAGCCTCCACAGACCATTTTCGGACAATAAGTGGATATAAACTTAGTGATAAATCATTGTAATCTTACTTCAATTTCTCTGGTTTTTGCCGGTTTGAGATAATATGGAAATTGTGACTTTTTCCACCTTTCTGTAGGCTAATTTGATTTTGAATGCTTTTATTGTAAAAATCACCACTTGCCCGATCGGGCAAGTGAGTTTGACATTTGCTTGCCTGCCCATGATTTTTACTTGCGCCAGGCAAGCAGGCAAGGGGATTTGTCGTGCCCTGATTAATGTAACAGGGAGGTGGAGAGAGATAAATAAATACATCCAGAACTAAGACTGCAAACTGGGCTGGGGGAGGGGGCTGCTGGGAACATTGTGTAAACGTAGCATTAGAGGGTTGAGGGCTGAAAGAAGCTGTAAAATTTTATGAGTAGGATTTTCCCTCATGGTCATTCAGGGAAGAGAAAGAGAGAGAGAGAGAGAGGAAGAGAGTGAGTGAGAGAGAGAGGAGAAAATGTGATGTGGTCACTTGATGTGGTCAGTGACCACATTGCTTACAAATTCTGAACAGGTACACATGTAGACCGAAGTGTTCTGTCTCTAACAGTCGTCTTTAGCCTCGTATTTTGGTAGGGTCGGCACTCCTCCTTTTTAGAGACAGACCCAGTGCGTTGTGCATGCAATCTCATTGTCGTGGGCACGACAATGAAAAACTACCTCAAATCAGCGATTTTCCCCCTTTATTCATGAATATAAAAATATCATTATACACTACAGAGTAGACCTATACAATGTAGCTTACCGATTTTATGTTTGATTCCTTTTAACTCTCCATTTTCAGGTAAATCCAGGGTCCTAACGTTAGGTCCTCTCGGTTGAAAATCTTGCAGCAGCCAACCTCTATCTCTGTTTGCCTCCGCGCTTTTCGCAGGGAGATCAGCGAATTCACTACTCCTTGCATTTCAACTGGCCGTATTCAAACGATCGACCACGTACGTTTGGCCATATACGTACGAACAATGTTTTTGTTGTTGTTTTGTATTGGTCGCTCGTTAATACGGTTGAAATGCAAGTCGCCAATTCGCTGATCTCCCTGCAAAAAGCGCGGAGGCAAACAGAGATAGAGGTTGGCTGCTGCAAGATTTTCAACCGAGAGGACCTAACGTTAGGACCCCGGATTTACCTGAAAATGGAGAGTTAAAAGGAATCAAACATAAAATCGGTAAGCTACGTTGTATAGGTCTACTCTGTAGTGTATAATGGTATTTTTATATTCATGAATAAAGGGGGAAAATAGCTGATTTGAGATAGTTTTTCATTGTCGTGGGCACGACAATGAGATTGCATGCACAACGCACTGGGGCGCTTCTGTCTAAAAAGGAGGAGTGCCGACCCTACCAAAAAACGAGGCTAACGACGACTGTTAGAGACAGAACACTTCGGTCTAGTACACATGTATCCATCCATATGGCTAAAAGTGTACAAGGGTAGAAAAATATGTTAATGCATAGGCGTAATTTCCACTATTAGGCCAGACATCTGGGGCGCGTTTCATGAAACCAACTCCATGACAGTCATATCTCTTGTCGTTGATCTACAGAGATGTCATGGACCTGACAAAGTGTTTCACGAAAGCCTGACATCTCACAAATCCAAGATATCGATACTATCGGCTTAAAAAGGTATCCTTGATCACAATCCACTGGATTTATTATCAATCATTCCAACACAATTTAGACTCAGCTTTGCTCTAATTATTGGAAAAGTATAGAAAACATGAATGGGATTTGATAAACATAATACAAACGATGCATTCATGTGAAAACTATATTAATTGTGACATCTGAGAATTTCTAAAATTAATAAAGGAAAAGCTGCTGTTGCGCTTTGCGAATTTAGATTTGTAATTAAGAGGACACCGTAATTGACAAATTGTTGAAAGCAGACCCATATTTTGTTTTAATTTTTTAAAAATACTGAATTGGTATATTCTGCGATTGAAATTTTGACATTATTTCATTAACAAATAAATTTTATATGATTTCAATAAATATTGTGGTTGCAAAGAAAGGAAATATGGAAGTTTATACGTGTTGAATTGTCATCGTACTTACGGGCCTGTAAATACAGACTGCTCCGTTTTCTATGGGAAACTGATGGAAGGATAATCAGTATTAATCACAATTACTTGCTGGCAGTGGCGGCACCAAGGGGGGGGGGCATGGCGGGGCATTTGCCCCCCCCCCCCAGAAATTTTGAGGACTGAAAAGAAAAATTATACAGTCATTTGTAAATAAGTAGATGCTGTCGTAAGCATCATATTCAGGCTGTGGAGTGCTCTAAAATACCATTCTCCGCTCTTCAAAACTTGAAAATTTTCTCACTCGGTCGCTGTTGGCTTCTTCTCACACTATAAGTTTGTAATAAGTTTATATCGCTTGTTATTATAGTAAGGCAGACATTTCAATGTGTAATACATAGGCTAATGTAATTGTTAAACTAAAGTACATGGCGTGTATTCTGTCGTCAGCAATGTGTGTGTTAGGGGGGGGGACGTACAGAACAAATGCTCAAAGTCTGCCCCATTGGCATGAATCCCGGGGGATGGGGGATATATCCCCCCACTTTTTCGAGAGGGAGGATGGTGTGTACAAACATCCCCCCCCCCCCCACTTTTTAAGAAAGAAATGATACTTGAATTAATTAATTAGTAAAACTTTTAATCTGTCGTAAATAACCATCTTATTTTAAAATTTCTATTTGAAAATGCAATTGAAAACCAGAAGTGGTTATTTTTTGGCTCGCTCGCTTTGCTGGCTCATCATATTTTAGAATTTCTATTTGAAAATGCGCTTAAAAACCACAAAATTGGTTATTTTTGGCTCGCTCGCTTCACTCGTTCATATTTTAGAATTTCTATTTGAAAAAGCGATTAAAAACCAGAAGTCATTATTTTTGGCTCACTCGCTTCTCTCGCTCGCAAAATAAAAATTAGAACATTTGTAAATTTGACTGCCCCTGCCCCCCCCCCAACATTTTCTTTTGCCCTCCATTTGCGCCCCCCCCCCCCCCCACTTTAACAATCCTGGTGCCACCACTGCTTGCTGGGGGGTTAAAAAGTCGCTAAGACATAGGTTATTTCACTTATACTTTTATATCAACATCAGTAATAACTGGTTATGGAATGAGAGTCTGGAACTCAAGAAATATTTGTATTTAATAAATAAACATTCCTTATTTTTCGCTGCCCGCGAGCTGCCCATTGCCGACAAAAAGGGGACCTGTGATGGCGTGCTAAAAAGTTATGACGTGTTCGGAGGAGCCACAAGTCATTTGTCAGGGAAGTTGTCGCTGGTCTTGGCAAAGACGGCTTTGTGAAACACCTAGCAGACAAGATGACCGACAACTTCGAGATGTCGTTGATCTTGTAGTTATGAAACGCACCCCTGCTCTCCAATATCTTTTATTCATATACATCTAGGGCTTCAGAGCTCCTAGTACTGCAAGTATCTCCCCCATAAGTCTGCTACAGGTCACGCTCCCATCCAGTGGTTCGCGCGGGAGGGGGAATCACCCCCCCCCCCCCCCCCCCCCCCCCCCCCCCCACCTGCCCCCATCCTCAGGAGTGGCAGCACATGTCCTTGATGTGTGGATTTTTTACTGGGGAGCAGCCTGTTTACTGGTACATGTGAACCAATGAATGAAATGTGTTTTGGCCCCTGAAAATCAAAGTACAAAACTTTTGGTCCCCCATCATATGTAACTGAGACCTTTTGTATAAACTCCCTCATTTGAAAGTTAGATCTAACATTGGATTAGTACAAGTCTAATGTTACATAGTCCGTAGGCATTGAGACACCACCCAATGGCAAAATTCATTTCAGTCATTCACAAAGTGTTCTTGTGATCCTTTCTTCTAGCTGTCTTCATTTTCCAAGTTTCTGAGCCATACACCATTGCTTACAAGCCTCGTAGATCTTGCCCTTTAACCATTTAAGTCTTTTAGAATTCCTTTGGTCACTTGAATCCTGACTTTTACATTTTTAAAGAAATATTTAATCATCTTGGTCTTGGCTGAATATTGTCAAACTTAGTCACAGACACCGATAGCAAAGCCCAGGCAAGACAACACATGGTTTTTTTAACTTTTGCTCTAATGCATTGATATTTCCTGTACTCTACTTACAGAGGTGAAATGAAAATGGAAAGGCGGCAGCCCAGAAAGTGCAAGTCAATCTATTCAAATATGAGAGTGACTGAAAAAGCTGAATCTCAGTCTTCTGGATCTCAGTCTTCTGACTTGATCAATGGCTGCAAGAAATTGGGTAAGAAAATCACTGATGCATGTATGTGCAGTGTGCAATATGAGGCATGTGTACTTGTATGCCCCTTAGTGTTAGAAGTGCGTACCACCCCCCCCCCCTTACTTTTCAATTTGAATGCAGAGTGTAGACTCCTGCCGTTTAGAAGAAAAGCCTTATACTCGGGGACCCCTAAGAAGTTGCACTACATGTAGATCCTTAGAAATGAATCATTACATAACCCTAATTATGACAAAGGGAGATTTCTTGAGGATGTAGAGAGAACTAATTGATCAATTTCGGATTCGCAAGTCCTTTTGTAGTTCAAATGATAGTTAATGGGCATTCTTGGTAGACTGTATTGTGCTCAGATATATTTCCGCTAGGGCTGAGTCATTAAGGTTATTTTGCTAAATGTTTAACCGTTTTAAATAAACAGGCCGTTTGGTTTAACCGTAGATGAAAAAAAAAATGAAATTTGAAAAAAAGGCCTTCCTCACAACTGCCCAAGCATTTCTAAAATTCACATCTTATACATGTACCTTTTAAATGTCCTCCCAATATCTGTATTTCCTTGAAAGTGGTTTAATTTGGTTATAAACTAACAATTGACCTTATGCATATGACGTCAGAATCTCATTGCGCCTCCCTCAGAGGCTATAGGAATACGCTTAAACAGAGTTGTCAGAGATGCGCCAGCTGCAGATCACAGACGCGTGCAAGGCAATGGCCTCAGCCTCTAAGATGGCGGCTTGATGACGTCAGTGCATAAGGTCTATAATAGGAGAAATTAGTTTCTTCTTGGTTCCAAACGACCGAGTTTTGAATGATACCGTATCATACCGAGTACATAAAGGTGATCATAATAATTCAGATTATTATTTTTTCAGTGGGGAATATTGAGTAGAGAATGAATTTCTACACCAAGAAAGACTGAAATTTATTAGGGTTTTTTCTTGAAACTCCACCAAAATTGCAGTACAGTCCCACATGTATATTTTCATGTTTGTTCATGTAGTTTTTGATGAAGTCAAAATTCAATCTTTTGGAGCCAAGAAGGAAGTGATTAAAAAAAATCTCTTTATATTGTTAATTTACAACCAAGTGTAGGTACTTTTGAGGAAATATGGACATTGGAAGATCATTTCATATGTGTGAGATGTTTAATTTGGTAATATTTCTGAAGTTGTGAGGATTTTTTTTTTTTTTAAGTTAACCGTTTTTTAAAACAGTTAAACGTTTTTGCTTCTGGCAGTCATTTAAATGTCAGTTTAAATTTTTTACTCAGCCCTGATTTCCACCCCTGGCCACTGAATTTCAACCTGCTTTAAAAACATGCTCCATCTTTCATTCATAGGGAGCAGTCCTGTAACTTTCACAGTTAAAGCTCTCTACCATTGGTCTTTAAAGCCTTCTAGTTTGTACAGAGGGAAGAGTAGCAAATGTTCAAGATATTTTGTGAAGATTATTGCTGCCATAGTTACTATTTACATCTAGGGCCAATAAATCCAAACCACAGAGACTTACCAATTGGATTCATGATAACCCGGTATTGAAATTCAGTCGTTCAGTGCTTCTCTTTTGCCATTTTTTCCACACTAACCCCTTTTTTTTCTTTGTTTCTTTTTTGGAAGGGAGGGGGGTCCAGGTTGAAGTTAGGGGCTTATTTTGAGTAGTTTTCTGTATAAATGTATTTTTGTTCTCATTCTACAATACACAAAATTAATGTAATATGTGACAAAAATAGAATGTATAATTCACTTTGCAGAGGTACATGTGAAACCATCTATCTTCAAGTACAAGTGTCCACCTATGAAGCGAAGGAGGCCCAGCTGTGAAGAAGATGACTCACACTGGCTTTTGGGTCAAAGACCTCTACCTCGTGTGAAGCAGGTAGCAGTTGAAAGAGTATGGACACCTGAGGTGGTTGAAGACTCTAAAGCTGATGTCCAAGCTGAGATTGCTGCAGCAACACCGAAAAAGAAGTCAAGCCCAGCAAAGGCAAGTCCAGCAAAAGCAAACCCAACAAATTCAAGCCCAGAAGAATCAAGCTCAGAAAACTTCAACCCAGATAACTCCACAACAGATAACTCAAGCCAAGAGAAGTCAATCCCAGATAACTCAGGCCTTGCAAAAAGACTAGATTCTGGCCTGGGGAGTGAGATTGGCAGTGGCAGTGAAACTATGGAAGTGGATGGATGGCCTTCACCTATTGCTTCCAGATCATCTGCATGTGATGATAATCCGGGTTCAGAAATCTCAGAAGGTCACAGTGATAAGTCACATGGGGTCAGTGGTCATGATGATATTGAGACAGAACACTTGCAGGCCATGGCTAGTTTAGAGCTTTTGAGATCAAGAGTTAGAGAATTGAAGAGAACTAGATTAGGTGAGTTGCATCATTTGAGCATATTTCTGAACACTTGCATCCTTAAGATGTATTTAATTCCTTCACAAATGAGAATATGGGATGTGAAAAATTAGGACTGCAGTTATGGTTATCAAAGGCTGCTTGCTTTCCAGCATTTGATAAAGTTAAGCCATTCTTTTGCAACTCCAACTGCTTTCATTGAACTTAGACTGGTCACACTCATATTAATTGTAAAATTAATTCAAATTTTAGTTGATACCTTGTAAGGTACACTGCAGTATGTACTGGTATACATAATTTTATTTTATTATTTTTTTTTTACTCATAGCTCTTTCTCATATTGTTATACTCCCAGCTCTTTCCTTGCAGCTGCTATTTTTTGTATGTTGTCTTTTACCATTGCTCTTTTTTTTCCATGTACATCATTTTACTGATACAGAGCTGGAGAGAACAAAAATGGAGTTATGTGAAGTGCGTGAGGAGGCAAGGAAGGACATGGAGGAGCTGGAGAGAAGAGCACAGGTCAACATGACAGCAGCGGTTGAGAGGGAGGTAGAAGCTGTCAAGAAACAGGCCACAAAGGACATAGATGCTATCAGGAAGGAGAGCAAGACAATTCAAGAGGAGCTGATGAGACAGGCAAAGAAAGACAGTATAGCCATGGAGAAATTGGCCAACAATCAGTTGCAGGTAATGCCCTGTTCAAATAACATGTTAAAAACTCAAACCTTTCCTGTAACTTGTTGACTACTGAATTTTCTCATTGCCACAGGCTTAACCTTAAAATCATTGGGCCTTTTGCAGTGTCTCAAACCATTGAAGGGGGATCATTTTGACCCTCCCTCCTTCATATCTCTGCTGCCAATCGCGCGATCACCGCGAAAATTTGCAAAAAGGTAGAGGGCAAAGTAATCCCCATGACTATTCAGTAAGATTCGTCAAAATTTTCATTTATTTTTATATGAATTGATAAATGCTAATTCATGCGTGGAGTCGTGTTTTCACTAAATACCTGATAAAGCTCAGTTTGCTAATTTTTTATATGGAAAGTTGTTGTGTCATCCTCAGCAATAGTATTTGCTTTTTTATATTTTTTCCACCAAAGTGTGTGGCGACACTTTTGTGACCATAAAAAGTGGATCGGGGGGGGGGGGGGGGGGGGGGAGGGATGCCAAGCAGTAGTGAGTGATTTAGTTCATAAAACTTTATAAAGAACTTGGGTTAAAAAACAAAAACAAAAAAACAGATCTACATGGAAACTGCTACCCAGAAAATTATGCAAAAAGAAATTCCACGGGGAGTGCCTATGGTAAAAAACAATGCATTTTACTTGGTTTTGTGGTATAATGGTTAATTCTTAATGAACCGGGGGGAGGGGGGGGGGGTCTGAGGCCCCCCTCAACATTTTCTAAGATTGTGCAGCAACCGCATGGAATTTCAAATTGTCAATTCATGATTTTTTTATTCCCCTCAAGTCTTACACACATTTTGATACCATTTTCATTGAACTCGGATTTACCTGTCAATTGTTACATAACAATTAGTATGTGCATGTCATGTAAAAGTGCTATAATTGCATATATTCATGTACAAGCAGAAATGTGAATACAAGTTTAGGTGTATTTCTTCATGATTGGGAGATAAGAATCAATATCGAATGTTATAAAGATCTATAAAACAAGCAAATTTTCGTGTTCATCGGAGGTTGGATGACCAAGATCATAGTCAGTCAGGTGCCCAAAATAACCCATTACAGTAAGGGTTAAGGCTCTGGAACCCCAGACAAGAAGTCCTTGGTTGGGTCCTTACTGCTGAGATTTTTCTTTATCATGATCCAGGTGTACATGTAACTGGGTACCTGGCAGCATTGGGATAAAAGCAGTATTGATACTGATGTAGCTTTCTTCGGTAAGAAAGTCCCAATTAAGAATAATAGTACAGGCACTGGATCATGCCTTTTATTCTTTTTCATTCAGACCCTTCGTAAACAAGCAGACAAAGAGCTGGAATTGGAGCGTGCCAAAGCCAGAAAGAATGAGCAAGCTGCTGTCCAGGCTACAGAAGAGAAGCTTTTAAGAAAGATGGACTCCATGCAGAGAAAGATGCAAGGGAAAGTGGACGCAGCTGAAAAGGAACGAAAGAAAGCAGTGGAAGATGTGAGGAGAGAGGCTAAGAGGGAGATAGAAGGTTATCAGAGGACAGCAGAGCAGGCTGTGATGAGGTATAACAAGCTGATTGCCGAGTACAATGTCTTAGAGGTAAGTTGTACACTGGTAGGGTGTAGGTCGTAAGACATATACTCCAGCAATAGTTGCTATGCATTCATTTTCCTTCACAAACCAAATTCACTATTGGAGGCTTTTGGTAACACAATGTGGTAGCCAGGGAAAAAAATACACGGGGGCTTGGGGCGAATTCGCTCCCGAAACACCAAAAAGAGCCCTGGAAAACTAAAAAAAGAGCCCCTGAAATTCTCATAGGGTCCAATGTAAACTGTAATACAATAAAGAAAATTTGGGTGGGTGGGCTTAAAGAGTAGCGCCAGAAAAAAAAAAAATTAATTTTTTCCCTGGTGGTAGCCTTATTAAAAGTCCATCGATACCTTCACCTTCACCATTAGCGACATATGGAAAAATCTACTCAACAGACTAGTACCATGACATTAATCCCCCCCCCTCCCCCCCACCTTCCTGTCACATCATTGTGATTCCTAAACTGAGCAACGGACCCTACAGGAAACCATTAACAATAGACTTGGACATTGCGCTGCAATTTTCATACACTTACACACAGTGGTGCTCCCCACCTGCAAACACGACCCCTTCCGCTAACTGACCAATCAAGAGCCTGGAACCGTGGACACCCAGGATGGGACACTGACACCACGCACGTGTATATACCGCTGGTACTGCACTTTTCCTCAAGTTTATATGATAACGGTGAATAGAGTATACAGTTAGAAACAGGTGGAGACGGACACTTTCCTTTACTGAAAGAATTTACCAATAGTTCTTTTCACAACTGACTACTCCAAACTTTTGTGACTTATTCACAACTTTTTTTATCTCAATCACTCTTCCTCCTTTTCTCTTTTCCATTTCACCTCATTACATCACATTTTCAGCATTCAAAGACTGAAAACAAAAGCCTCCAGTGATGAATATTTACTCACCACGGAAACCTACAGTGAACATCTTGCTTACCACATTTACTAGCTTTCCTGTGGACAAGACACTGTAGCTGATACAACCCCTGACACTAACCTGAACCTTATCCTGAAACCTGTGTCCAACCTTATCCACTTTTTGTCTCGCCCACCGGAGGTGAAGGCGAGACTAAGGGATCCAAATGTCGTCCGTCCGTCGTCCGTCCGTCGTCCGTCCGTCGTCCGTCCGTCGTCCGTCCGTCGTCCGTCCGTCGTCCGTCCGTCGTCCGTCCGTCCGTCACAAACGTTATGAAAGATAACTTGGCAACCGTGACTCACTTTTCAACCAAACTTGGGTTGTAGATGCACTAAGGGGACCTGCATGTTATGGTCCAGTCAGAGGTCACATGGTAAGGTCAAAGGTCATTTCAGGTCAAACGTTAAAGTTTACGTGCAAGACTCTCTTATGACACAAAACTCTGCAACCGTGACTCACTTTTCAACCAAACTTGGGTTGTAGATGCCCTAAGCGGACCTGCATGTTATGCTCTAGTCGGAGGTCACATGGTAAGGTCAAAGGTCATTTTAGGTCAAACGTTAAAATTTACGTGCAAGACTCTCTTATGACACAAAACTCTGCAACTGTGTGACACTGTTCAATCAAACTTGGGTTGTAGATGCACTAAGGGGACCTGCATCTTATTGTCCAGTCAGAGGTCACATGGTAAGGTCAAAGGTCATTTCAGGTCAAATGTTAAAGTTGACGTGCAAGACTCTCTTATCACACATAACTTTGCAACCGTGACTCACTTTTCAACCAAACTTGGGTTGTAGATGCACTGAGGGGACCTGCATGTTATGGTCCAGTCAGAGGTCACATGGTAAGGTCAAAGGTCATTTCAGGTCAAACGTTGAAGTTTACGTGCAAGACTCTCTTATGACTCAAAACTCTGCAACCGTGTGACACTTATCTATCAAACTTGGGTTGTCGATGCACTAAGGGGACCTGCATGTTATGGTCCAGTCATAGGTCACATGGTAAGGTCAAAGGTCATTTCAGGTCAAACATTAAAGTTTACGTGCAAGACTCTCTTATGACACAAAACTCTGCAACCGTGTGACACTTATCTATCAAACTTGGGTTGTAGATGCACTAAGGGGACCTGCATGTTATGGTCCAGTCAGAGGTCACATGGTCAGGTCAAAGGTCATTACAGGTCAAACGTTGAACGGTTAAAGTTTACGTGCAAGACTCTCTTATGACACAAAACTTTGCAACCGTGTCACACTTTTCAGTCAAACTTGGGTTGCAGATCACTAAGGGGAAGTGCATGTTATCATTCTGTTGGACTTCACATGATAAGGTGAAAGGTCATTGGAGGTCATATGTTACAGATGTTTTCAAATTCTTGAATTTGCTTTTCCTCTGTCATTTCTTGTATTTCAAACGTTAAAGTTTACCTGCAAGACTCTCTTATGACGCATAACTTGGCACATGTTGCTGCAATAGCAACCAAATTTGGGTGATAGATGCACTAGGGGTACATTCATGCTATTGTGCTGTCAGGTCACATGGTAAGGTGAAAGGTCATTTTAGGTCAAACTTTACGACCTGCAAGACTTTCTTGTGACATCAAACTTGGTTAGGGCAAGGGATGTACTTGGGGAAACTTTCGTGTTATTTAGCCACGGGTGGGCGAGACACAATCTTCCTATTGGCTTGTCTTTTATATAATTAGAATGAAGCAAATGTTTTCAAGGCAGATGTTGGATCACAGAGAAATACATTGATATATGAAAAGAGTAAAATTGAAGCTTCACCCCTATTGATACCTCTCTGGTCTCTGACCCCATTAAGTTCCAGACATGCTATATTACACACATGCAGAGATGTCCAATTCTTCAGCCTTGTCTTGAATCAAACTTTCAGATATATACAGTTCATATACCAAGGAATTAACCATACAGGCTTGTGCAGATATGACATGACATTTTTAGTGTTCAGATATGGCACTGCAAACCACGCTACTTATGTTAATGAAGGTGCATTAAGGCATCTTTACCCTGATCATATAGAACAATCTTGGGTAGATATGAACCTGTAAATTGGATAGTAGCACCTGCCTATTTATGATGATCATTTTTATATAAGTATTTTTTTTTGTTAGGTGTTATTGATCTTGCTCGTTTCTCTGATATTTTGTTACTTGCTCATCTGTACAAAGACTGATGGTCTCTTTTGATTCTTCCTTTTTATAATTTTTTTTTTTATTTTATATTGTTCTTAGTTTGTGTAATGAGCATTGTTTCCATCATGTAGCCCTTCCTTGTAAATAAACACTTAAAATCAACATGTTTAAGAGCACCGAACGACTTTCGTTTGGAATATGTGTTAATTTGTTAGTATTACCACTCTAATTTCCTCACCTTTCAGTACTTTTTATGAAGTCTTGGTAAGATGGAATTTTCTACCAAATAATTTTTACCAGAATCTATTTATTCTGGTGAGCGAACTTTCTGTGTAAACACGTAAGCAAATTCTTTGCTTATATTTGTCATTACAAGAACTCAAGATTGTTCAGAAGTAATTTTCAGATAGTTGAATTGTCATTCCTTTTAGAATTGTAAAATTAGGATTTTTAAATCAAAAGTTTAAATGTCATGTCTCCCATGTCAAGATGTTAGATATTAAGTGCATATTTTTTTTCATTTCGATTCGAGCTAGGTGCTATATTCTTCTTTTTTTCCTCGTCTGTATTGTTTTACAGGGACGAATAACAGATGCTGCCAGACTTCTTAGTCCAGTGAACGCAAGGGCATTAAAAGATGGTACATAAAGCTAAGACTGGAATTTCGAAACAGTCCAGTAATATGTGTCAATATACAAGATTTGAACTTGGACTTCTTTACACATGTACATATGGGAGATCCCGTGTACGATGCAAAGATGTCACCAGTGACTCTGAGGTAAAGTGATAGAGGCAGAAGGCATTATGTCTGCTAAACTTGAAAGTAGAGCCTACATTGTCCTGTCTATGAGCTCTGTGCCATTGAAGTCAGCCTTCTCAACAAAATACCTCCCCCTCCCCAGCCATTTTTAATTCCTTTTTTTTTTTTAATATTTGCTATCAATCCTCTATGCTATGGCTGGGTAAAGGGGATTTCTTTTTCATGTATGAATTTTGAGCGGCTAATGTAATTTGCGATGATGTTAAATACCACCTATTATAAGGAGTACTTGTATAAGTTTTTTACTTATGGAGGTTCTTTTAGAGATATCTAAGATGAAAAAATTCCATCGTGCCCCCTTACTATCATACCATGGCCTGAATAGTTGTACCTCACAATTTGTACATAATTTAGTTATCCTGTAACCTTGACTTTTGAATTGGTGAAATATTTTTTAACAAGAAAAAAAAAAAGAAATAGCCCAATGTTATTCTCAGCCTAAATAGATATCATTTGCACATTATGCCCCGAATTCAAGGAGGTTTATTTTACACTGTGGTCTAAACCATTCTTTTAACCTACACCGTGGACTAAAAGCACAAGTAAGCATACAAAGAAGTGCCTTCTCTCCTGCCCCATTGGACAAGAGGACATGTGTAGTATGTAAGTTTAAACCATGGTTTAAATGTAAACTTCTTTTGTGAATTCAGGCCAAAGATTCTGAATTTGAATTTAATTCTATTTGAAATTTAGCAAATTTCTGCACATATCACTTTATTAATCAGGTATTTTCTATTTTTTTTTTTTGACCATCATAAGATTTTGGTGCTGTCCTAGAAAACATTTATAGAATAGTAATGTGTGACGTAGGAAAATTGTACTCAACATCAAAATCAAATACGTTAGGTAGGTTAAATGATTTTATTTATAGGAGAGGAGACATTTAAGTGTTGATGTACAGCAGTCATTCAGATATCTCCAATTACAGTGCCATAAGAAATCCAGTAAAAGTAAGAAATTTTGAGAGAAGCATCAAGACCAAAAAGTAGGACATTTCAGCAATATACTGTGTGGCCATGTGTAATTTGAAGCCTGTATTTGATATCCTAAAATTCTGTGTCACTCAATTATTTTTGAATTGTACACCATGGTTCCCTTAGGCTTACATGTGCTATTTTTGCATTTGACTGAGAAGCCCGTCTCTTTCACTCTAATTCTGTATGATGGTATTATCCTCTATCAATAACTGTTGCATTAATGAAAGCATAGATTTCTCTTTCTTTTTTCCTCTAAAAAAGATGCGAAATATGTTAAAGCTCATGTACAGTTTTGGTAGTGAGTATTGGTAAGAATCTGATAAGATATAGTCTCACATTGTCCTCCCTGCATGAAAAGATGTGATGCGATATGATTTTCGATGAATTTTAGTGTTAATATATGGGAACACAATAAAACGACTACACTCTGCCCTTTGCTAGGACTTCTGAATCCTTACTGCTCCATGCTTTATGGTCACAGCACTTAATTATGTTTTTTGTGTAAACAGAAACTTTCATTGGTTTCACACGTTTGCCGGCACTGTGTAATAAACTCTGACTCTGACGTTTAGAGTTTTACGTTGCTGACCCAAGATCAAAAATATTTTTTGCCCTTTATTTGTCAACTTGAGGAGGAAAAAACTTCACAGCATCTTAGTTTTGTTAGTACATGAATCTTGGTACTTAACAGCTTAAAGCAAAGAAATTTGACAAATATACTAGTGTAGATTTTGAGAGCCTACCAAAACTGCACATGAATTTTAAGAATTTTTTTTTTTTGTTCCACTCTCAGTACTAATTGCTTTAGGACCAATTTTAGCTACCAAGTCCTTTCAGTTAGCTAGTGTCGCAGACTCCAATGTTGTTTCAGTGTATAGTGTACTAACCTGCTGAATACATTGCTTTGGGTGACTGGGGCTAGAGTCTATCTTGGAAAATGTGTGTTGTACCAAAATGAAATTGTGCTCAACAAGATAAATACATTTAGTGAAATATTTGCATCTTCTATTTGTTGTTGTTTTTTTTTTAAAGATGTAAAGTTATCCAGATATATATTTTTTTCTTAAACATTGCATGTATAATTATAAACTCAGGTATGCCTTGTTGATCAAGACTGCCATACTTAGTAATCTCCCCCCCCCCCCCCCAAAGATAATAAATAAATAGATAAATGAATAAATAAATAAATATATAAATAAATAAATAAATAAAAAATGAATAAATAAAAAAAAATAATAAAACAAGGAAAAAAATGAGCAGTGCATCCCAGGAAATCTTGGTGGTGAAATTCCCTTTTTAGGGAAAAAATAGTTTAACCCTTAAAACATAGACTGGAGTTCTGGTCATGCTATCATTATGTGAAAGAAACTGATCCAAAGCAACCAGAAGAGTTAGATGGGGTCATCCCTATAGCTAGAAGGTCCGATAGACCAACACCCAGTAGATAAAAGGTTCGATAGACCGAATATATGGGAGGGTCCAATAGATAGAAGGTTCTATAGACCAAATCGCAGGAGGGTTCAATAGTCCGAAGGTTCTATAGATCGAATGACCAACGGGTCCAATAGTCAGAAGGTCCGATCGGTAGAAGGTTCGATACACCGAATCGGCAAGAGGGTTCGATAGTCTGAAGGTTCTAGGGGTCAGATAGTTAGAAGGTCCGATAGACCGACATTAACGTAAAATACCGCATTTTTCATGTTCTTTTTAAAAATGAAATGGTAAATGGATGTAAACCTCTGAAATGAATGAGGGTCCGTTGGGTCCTGAAATCATTGTCCACTCCTCTGTGCATACATGGCTGTGTTTAAACTGATCTTCCCAAAACTTCTCAATATATTATGAACACAGAGACCTCTGTGACCTTTGACCCTGTGACCCCAAAATCTAATCAGATCAGTCATTTCCATAGATGAGGCAAGTTTGAAGTTGATCCGTTGAATATACTTCTCAAGTTATCGCGAAATACGGGACGGACGGTACAGACTGATGATCCGAAAATATAACGCCTCCACTTATTTTACTCACTTTTTTTACCCACTTATTATTTACCCACTTATCATATTACCCGCTTATTTTACTTATTTATGTAATTGTCGGTCTATCGGATCTTCTATTGGACCCCTTTGGACATTCGGTCTATCGGACCTTCTGACTATCGGACCCCGTTGGACATTCGATCTATAGAACCTTCGGACTATTGAACCCTCCTGCGATTTGGTCTATAGAACCTTCTGTCTATTGAACCCTCCTGTATATTCGGTCTATCGGACCCGCTAACTATCGTACCTTCTAGCTATAGAGCTGTAACCGAGTTAGATTAGTTGTACATGTATATAAACACAGGTGTCTAGTGTGAGATTTGGAGATTGTGCAAAGAACCATACACAAATCAGGCAAGAATGTTGCCCCCAAACTTTTCAGCTTTTTCTTGTCATATTTCCAGTACGAGGCCATTCGAAGAGCAATCCTTTCTAGGGGACATTTTTACTGTGATGTTCTTCCTAACTGACATGAAAAGAATGAGAAAGCTCACAATTTTTTCTTTCTTCAGCTTTCCCAAAACTCAAGCTTCTCTTTAAAAGCTGGTGTGGTTGTCTCTCAACCAGGAGGTATTTATATTACCGAGTCTCTGTGCATCTGCGATACAAACCATTTTAGATACACTTTGGCTTATCTTGCTCAGTATAATAAACTTCTCGATATGAGTGGTATTGAATTGTGGAGGGTGTGAATATTGAATGTTGCATCCAAAACTATGTGGAAGAAGCATCATGCAAAAGAAATAACTCATGGTTACTCCATATGTGTTCAGATTATAGTTGAAACTTTGCAGTTGTTGCATGCAGAGGCATGCAAAAGAATAAATGATAAAAAATATTGAAGAGTTGATCTAAATGTTTGAAAACAAGAAGTCTTTCTCTCAGTACATTAATGAATGTAAACTGTTCTTATATGTATAATTTCTGTATTTTCATGATTGAAAATTACAAAGCATGAAAAGATTGTAGCTTTGTTTGGTCCCCTGAATTTTATACATGTACATAGACCCACAGAACGTGATGCCAGAGGCATTTTGATGTAGGGTTGTCAGGTCCGTCCGTCCGTCCCGCTTTCTCTTTAACACTATATCTCAAGAATTGCTTGAGGTATGAACTTCAAACTGGATGCTAGTATGTATTACCATAGGAAGACGAGATGCTGATATATGCAGGTCAAAGGGCACAAAGGTTTGATTTATGAAAATTCAGGTGTTAGCCTTGTTAACACAGTATCCCCAAAACCATTCAGTAACTTGTTCACCATAGGAAGATGATCTGATATGAATGGGGGTATGGAGGTCAGATAGAGGTCAGTTTTTGAAATTTTAGGTTTTGGCCTTAAGGCAGTATCCTACAAACCATTTGAAGTATGAATTCAAACTTGGTATTAGTAATTATCACCACAAGATGATCTGATTAGATTTTGAGGGTAACAAATGTAAGTCAAAGGTCATAGAGGTATTTGTCTAAAATTTCAGGTTATATTTCAGCCAATTCCTGCCAATTTTCTATGTATGAACTCTTCACCGTGGTATCAATTGCCCTTTTCTACAAAAGCCAATTGCTGCCACTGTAAAAAAAAAAGTAGTAACTGTTTTTTGGGGAAAAAAAATCCTTAACTGTTATTAGGAAAAAATACAACTGTTTTAAGGGGAAAAACTGTTTCTAGGGGGGGAAAAAACTGGGGAAAAAAACTTCACCTGTTTTTCAGAATAAAAAAATAAAAATGATGCGGCATATTGCTCCTGCGATAATTGCTCCTGTCTGAAAAAAACTGAATATCTCTGAAGACATGGGGTTAGGGTTAGTGTTTTGATAGGGGGTTGTGGTTCAAAATGATGTGAGGATAAGGTTTGGGGTTAGGTTTTATGTTTTTACTTAACGTGCATATTTTCCATGGAGCAATTTTCATCGGAGCAAATGTCATGAGACCGAGAAGAAATTGCAGTCTGGAATGAGAATATTGCTTTAATAATTGATTATGGTAATAATAAATAACAATAATGATGACTTCTTTGATAAAAATGTATTTAATGCATATTTTATTTATATTTTAATGCTTTATTTTTACATCTTTTTCCCTGAAATCATATATTTTGCGACGCTTTTCAAATTGGCTGTCCGGCTGGAATCCGGCCAAGTTGCATCCAGTGGCCATGCTTGTAACGATGATGAAACTGCATATTGAAGTTAGTGCAGTGCCAGTGCGCGCATGATGCCAGGATAATTTTTTTTTTCCTGAAAAAGTGTTACTATAAATAGAAGTTTTTTTTTCATTCTGAAAAACAATGTGTTACTATAAATGGAATACCGGTAGCTTTTTTTTCCCTAAAAACAGGGTTTTTTTCTTTTCTTTTCCTTAAAAACAGGGGGGGTTTTCCCCTAAAAATAGGGATATTTTTCTCAATAAAAAGTTGGGTTTTTTTCCTTTTACAGTGGCAGCAATGGGCTTTTGTACTTTTCAAATGAATCATCATAAAACTGTGCTTTGTGCTGTTGTATTTCTTGCATTTGTATTTTATTCACCTTTATTGATGGACTTTACTTGTCTTCGTCAAATGTTGATTACATTTTGTTGTATGTGGACATGTACAAGACCAGTTGTGCTTTATCAGTTGTACTATATTACCATTAATCAATTGTACCATATGTACCATTTACATGTAGCCTACCTGCCATTGTAATACTTGAGTTGGCTGAGTATTATATTTCAGCTGAAAACTAAGTAAAATGCTTAAAATTCTGATTTAGATATTTATTTGATATACCAGTCCACTGAGCCCAGGTATTTTGGTCCAGGATTGATTTTAACAATTCAGTTGATTTGATGAAATAACAATGAAGCGATTGTCGCCATGGATATGTCGTATGATCATTTATTGATTTGTAGGTTCAGTATGTGGAGTCAGAAAAATAAAAACAAACAAGAAGGACATGTAGAAGTCAGTTTTGAAAATGTTTATTTTATGTAAATATGTTTCGCATCTCACACTGTTATATTGTTCTTTTTTAATGAAATAAAATCAGGTACATTGATTGTACAAACCTGACAATAATGCTTGCCACTGCTTTACATTATGGTAAGACATAATAGAAGGCTTTATATATTTTCTAGATTAGATACAATCATTATATGTAACAACATGTACAGATCCATCACCTTCACACATAAATTGGCATTTTACCTATCTAGAATAAATTTACAGTGATTCAGTGCACTAATGATAGCATATTGGTAACAATGAAAAAAAAAAGTACAATGGGCCACCTATCTGGCAAAACTATTTTGGAGTGCAAGAGACATACAACCATGACTTTGTATTCCTGAATATTACAGAATTCCAACCTATCACATAAGCATTATAAACTCAAGTGGGTCGAGCCTATGGGTCAAGCCTAGCTCAGGACATTGGTATCGAGTCGAAATGTGAACCTTGTACCACTTCCCCATTGTCCAGTGACCTACCCACTCTATCTGCACACACATGTACCGGTAATCATACACACATTTCTATGTGTAATTTCTAATGTGAGGAAAAAAACCTCGGCAGAGACAGACGAGAATACACCAGACAGTGGCCTGTAATTTCTCATTTCCAAATGCTTTTAACCACAAAGGACCTATACCCATCAGTGTGCATGTTATGTTTGTGTGGCGCGTGCGCGCGTGTGTGAGTTTGGGGGTGGGTGCATGTGTGCGTATTTTTGTGTTTTAACCCTTGTATATACGTTTTTTATTCATTGTACCATACAGTTAGTTTATGTGTTATTGTGTATTATATAGGGCCCTGCTCACAAGCTTAGGTTTTAAAGGGGTCCCTTAAACCATTCATTTTATGATGTAATCAAGTTATCAGCTATTACAAGTTATGTGTTATTACCAGTTTCTTTTTATGTAAAGATTATATCATGTTATGTTGGTTTTAAATAAATATTCACTAAAATATTCATAGCAGTTTCCGACACATTCAGAAAATGTCTTCCACATCTTTATCTCAAGACTAACATGTGTGCCAAATTTCATGAGCATTGCTTGAAAAATGAGGAAGTAGTTAGGTCCATAAGATTTCCCTGTGATTTATTGCAATAATGTGCCCTTACCATGGCAACGTAGTTTACTACACATTTGAAATACATGTCTTGCACATCTTCATTCAAAGACCAATATGTCTGCCAAATTTCATGAGCATTGCTTGAAAAATAAGTGGTTTAATCCGCAAAATTTTCCCCAATTTATTGCAATAATATGCTGTTACCATGGCAACATATTTTCCAACTTATCAAAAACATGTCTTGCACATCTTTATCCCAAGACCAATGTGTGTGTCAAATTTCATGAGCATTGCTTGAAAAATGAGAAATTTTTCCTGATTTTTTGCAATAATATGCCGTTACCATGGCAACACAGTTTTCGACATTCAAAAAGTGTGTCTTGCACATCTTCATCCCAAGACCAACGTGTGTGCCGAATTTCATGAGCTTTGTTCGAAAACTGAAGAAGTAATTTGATCCGCAAGATTTGCAATGGACCAACCGCCCGACCGTACACAGATTCCTATATGTACCCCCTTCAAACTTTGTTTGGCAGGGGTATAATTAAAAGTTGAAGGTTTAGAAAACCATTGTGCTTTTTTTTTTAGCAACACAAAGTATATACATACCAGTATTCTCTAAATTGTGCATTAAAATGAGCAGAGCCATCCAAGATGTATTAATGATGGTTCTGATTTCCTACTTTAAAAGCCCACCAAAAAACTCCATATACAACTTAAATTGATGTCTGTTCTAACCATGAAATGGAAAACTTGGTAATTTGAATGTACTGTACCTTGCAAGAAACCGATTTCCCCGATTTAATCAGTGGTTTTTTTTGTTTGTTTTGTTTTTTCATTCACACACTTTGAATGGATTTCATCCAAAGGTTTAACAGCCTGTTTATCTGTTATTATCTCAAATTAGAGAATTTTCATGTCAACAATGTAAATTTCCATCAATCAAAATATAACTTTCCATTCATGGTTGCAAACAGGGATGCAATTAAAAGTAAAACAAGATTTTCTCTTTAGAAATATAGAATACTTAATGATGACTGGAAAAGAAAGAAAGATTGGCATGTCTTTCTGTTGATGCCCACAGTGAATGAGTTGATTATTCAGGCACCATCATTAATTAGAACCTGTACAAGTTATAGAACCTGTTCAGAAAGTTTACAAAGCAGCATCACAGCATAACCCTTGTAAAAAAATATCATGGGTACCATGGTAATTTGACGAAATTACCATCAATACCATGAAAGTACCATGCAAGTACCATCAAATTACCATGATTTGATGGTACTTGCATGGTACTTTCATGGTATTGAAGGCACCTTTTTACAAGAGAATGCTTGGTTCTCACCAAGATTACTTGTATACTGTTACTGACAAGACTAGCACATGAATATTTTTTTCTCTAAATAAAGTAAACTATCATGATGCATATAGAGTACTGGAAAAATATAAAAGCTTATGGATTCACTTAACTCTGTATGGATTCATTATTTTGTGCAAGTACTAGAGACATTCACAACCCCACCCCCCCCCACCCCCCCCCCTTTTTTTTCTGAATGTGATACTTGATATCCTTGATATATACATGTATTTGTTACAAGGTAAGTGGAGACTACATCAAACCATCAAAAAATATTTCTTCTTCCACAAACAGAACGGCAGTTCCTATGCCATTCATAAGCAAATCCTAAATCTAGCAAATGTATCCAAATTTGTGCAACCTTTAAGAATTCAGCTAAACTTAAAAACTTTACAGAACTGCTTGTTCTTCTTTTATATTCACTGTCGCTCAAATGTCAAATACAGCATCAATCTGCATTTCTTAGAATTAAGTGTTCACATTCCCATACAGCTATTTGTGCATTTTACATTGAATCAGCATCTCATGAAGTACACTATTGTATTGCACACTGCATTAATGTACTGCATTTCATATGCAAAAATAATATTTCAGATATTGATCTTTTTTAGTTAGATAAGCTAAGTGTACATGTAGATATATATTATTTTGCATAATAATTCATTTCATACATATTCATTCCACATTTTAGTATAATATATCCAAAAATATATACATATGCTACACATAAAAATCCATGTTCACAATGCGCCTGCAAATGCACTCCCTACACATTACATCACAATACAGAAATTAATGTTATAATGACTTGACGAAAATGAGTACAGATCACTCATGAAAAACAGAACACATGAACTACAAATATATTCACAAAAAATTTACCACAGAAAGAAATAAATGAAGCTCAGATTTGCACATCCATGGAGATTGACATTTTGAAGAAATGACAATAAATTCACCACAGCACTATCATGTCGTGCATCAAAATGTGGTATTCAATATCTTCCCGCTGTGCATTTTATTGAATCCAAGTCAGCACATAAGCAATGATGATAAGTTGGAAAGGATTTAACGCATGGTCATGTGGTATTCTGCCCTTTTCTCCAACAAAATCCAAAAAGCATAAGCCCTTCTTCTAAAGTGGAGAAAGAAGCAGCCAAAGTGGGTCTACATCTCAACCCAAAGAAGACAAAGTACATGTCATTCAATTAGAAGAGAGCACTTACCAGGCACATAAGTGGGAAAGAAATAGAAAAGTTGAGCAATTTCAAATACCTTGGTAGCCACCTTAACAGCTCAGAAAGGGCATTTTAAATTTTAATCAAAAAAGCACAGGCATGGAAAGTGCTGGACAAGATGAAGAAGGTTTGGAAGTCTAATATTAACAAGGAGTGAAAATAAATTTCTTCAAATAACTGTTGAATAAGAGCTGCTCTACAGGTGTGAGTCATGGACATATTAACATATGGCTAGGCAACTGGATGCTTGCTACACTGACTCCTAAGAGCAGCCTTAAATGTCAGGTAGATGCAGAACACCACACAGTAATGTAGATCTTTATCAACTCTGTCAAATATCTCGCACGATAAGACAGAGAAGAAAAGACTGAAACTAGCTGGCCACTGCTTCAGGAGAAAAGATGAACCTCCCAATTTCTATTATGGACATCTTCACATAGATAGAGAGGCAGAAGAGAAGACCAGAAACTTTCATAGATGTGCTAAAGAGAGGACCCGGCCCCTAAAGCTCTGCCATTTTGTCCAGATCCATTAGAAGGCTGACCTAAGCACCCATCATATTCATGATCAAAAATGAATAATTCATTGTGTAAGATGCTTCTGACTAGTAGCAATTATTTGTACACGTTATGAAACATTAACGCATCAGATTACCTCATGCGCAGTTAATGCAAATAAATGCACAACAAATGCGCATTAAATCAAAGTGTCACAATAAAAATGATACGTGCAATAGATATGAATAATGCAACATTGTTATCGATATCATGGCAATAACGGGTTGCTTATCAGACCCTTCAAATGATCCGAAAGAGGCGGGGGCCTAATGCCATTCGCGTAATGATATCCTTGCGTGCCGCTTTTCATCTAGTAAATTTATGATATGTCTATGGAGAGGACACAAGACTGGCAATCAATGACTTAGGGAAAACAATGCTTGAGCGGAGGTCCTGGGCTTTCATATAAGGAACCACAAGGACTCGGCTAAAGTGAGTACACTTTTGAACTTGTTTAATATGCAATACCAAATATATTTTACCTATTCTAACATTCCTACTCATACTTGTGCATTACAAGTAATGCTCAAACTTGACTACTCCTAAAAGCACAGACATAAATCACACACGTATAACTGCAGTCAATATCACACACGTATAACGCGTCAATTTCCTACACATCACAGACTCCCTTTTACATCAAACAGTGAAAGAATGTTAAAAACATATTTCTACACTTGCTCACTTAACATTGCTTTTTTCTTTTAGATTCCCAACTCCTCCTGGAGGGAAGCTTGCAAAAAGTTATTTCATTTATCTTTTCTTGTGTTAAAACGCAAATGACATCCTCCTTTGCAATTTAAAGAACAGTAAAAAATCTCCCTTCATTATTTCAGAAGTGAGATAAGACACATAATAATCGCTCATACTCTGAGCATATGAACACAGCTCACTGATTGTATTGATAGTCAAGCTGTAACTAAAAACTCATCTCATGATAACTACAAATAACAATAAGAACATGTAAACACGGTCCAGAAATTATACAGAAGCTAAGACAGAGAAACTGGAATTTTACCCTGATTAAAATGCATGAATTATTCCTTGAAATACAAATGGAACACTACATGTATAACTTTCGGTGGAATACAATATGCACTACAAGAAAACTACAGAAATCAGTTGAACACTGCATGTGATTTCTAACAGCAACAGACATAATTAAAAGCACTAATTTATTGACGTTTTAGATAAAGAAATAGGGGTATTATATAGTTGCAAGCCAGAGGCCTCTCTTTCCTACCCTTTTTTTTCTTCTTCCTCCTTCTCTTTCTTCTTTTTCTCCTCTTTCTTTTTTTTATCACTTGAAAAATTATGGGGCATTCAGAACATTGGTATCAGAGGAAAAAAAAAAAAACAAGGAAAGAAGTTAAAAGATATTACTGCATATAGGCCTACATGTACCATTTCAAATTCATCACATCATTTAAGAAAATGCCATTGATTTTCACATGTACTCTAGGAACAGCTGATATATCCTGGACTTATTCTCAGGTTGTTATGAGTATCCTACCGTCACTGTCTGTCGCGTATCTGGATAAGAGTATCTCTCGCCATCGATATATCTGCGCAAGAATTTCCTCCACAAGGAAGCTAAAATGTGGTAAAATGTGGTGAAAACAAATTCTTTACATTGTGGAATTGTAATAATTGATTATTCGGATCGGTTAGCTTTATGTAGATTTAGAGTGGAAACCATAGACTACCTGTAAGTGAGGGACGATATCTTCCTGATCAAGAGTTAATAAAATTGTGCACCTTGTTGTAAAATGAATGATCCAGGTGACGAGTTTCATTTTCTTTTTAAATGTCCGTTTTTTGAAACAGATCGGAAAGCTCTGATTAATTCCTTTTATGCTCGTCCGACGAATGTTTTGAAATGAAGCAGCTTTTTAATTCTAGAGAACAAAAATGTATTAAAGAAATTATCACGATTCTGTCAAGTCATAATGTCCAGATTTGATGTCTTCACACTTATTTCCTTTACATTGTATACATATTTTGAAAGATACTACTGCCACTGTTTGCCATTAAGTACCTATTTAACTATTATTTAGTAATAGTATTTGATCATTAGTTAGTTAATTGAAGTTGTTTGCCTTATGAAGTTCATGATTTGTAAATAGTATATATATGCTTTCGTGTTATCTTTATATCTTACTGTTTGTTATTCTTCCATTGCCCCCTGGCGGGGCCGTTCAAGAATAAAATTCATTGTCATTGTCATTGTCATTGTCATTGTAATTGTAATGAATTTAGTGTGTATACAGAAGGGGTGGGGGATGGCTGGTATGATATACTTCAAAATTCAGTATTTTGGAATATGAAAAATATTCCATTAAAACATTCAAGATATTAATTAGCATTCAGGAAGCTCTCCATAGTAAAATGAAAATATGAAATGTGTAATATAGGCAGATATATTGGTCAGAAAATTAATATGACATTACTAATGATAAATTCATGTCTAACTCTAATGAAATATTCCCCTAGTTATAATCCTTAACCCTAAAAAGACAGGGGGGGGGGAGGCCATCATGGCCCCCTCAACAATTTTCGCCGCGAAATTTGAACTGCACATTTCAGGCCACGCCACTTCCTGACTTTTTTCCTTTAAGTCTTGCGCATCTTTTGACTTCAAGTTTATGAAAATCGGTCATACCATTACCGAGTCACGTGACTTTTTGTGACCTCAGTCAGCCCGAAAAATTTCTGAGTTTTGTGTACAAAACAAATGGGAAAATGCATTTCCTCATATTCTTCCATTATCTTCTATAATTTCTTCTTTGAGCTGTTATTATCATCTATCTAACTGAATATCGGTCCAGATAACACCCTGAAACAGCAAACTTGAAAAAACAATAAAAAAGTTTAAGTTGAAAACAAAGCAATACATAAGAATTTGCAAAACATAGAATACATAAGAATTGAAATCACTTTAATTTTTTCTTTCCTAATGTTTGTAATGTTTATAAAGAATTTCTTGCAAAGAAATTTCATCTCCAGACCACTTTCATTACTTAATTATCACTCAAAATGATATTTACGCATATAACTAGCATAAATTATAACGTAAGTTTGAAAAAATAAAGATTAGCATAAAAATAACGATGGATTTGTTTTCTTTATGCGATCTTAAGGTCTGTGCAAATTTTTTGCATCGATCGGTCATATTGCGGCCAAGATATTGAGGGGGGCCATCATGCCCCCCCCCCCCCCCCCCCAGTCCTCAATACCTTCAAAATAGCCCAGTCTTTTTAGGTTAAGGCCTATTCCTTTGATAATTTGAAAAAATTATTTAGGAGATAAGTTTCGTTTTAAGTGTTACACTAATGCTTAATAGATGAGGTTGGAAAATACATAGTAAATGATCATTATACGTCTCAAAATCTGCATCTTGAAATAATCAAAGTTTATCTCTCAAAGATAAATGTCATATGCAATGAAATTAAATCAAAATTATGTGTATATTAGGAATGGTTAAGGTTTGCATAGCACTGCATCTGCTTATGTTTATCCATGGGGTTTTTTTTCATCTTTTTGAAACTTACTTCATGGACTGTTCAATGTTAGTGTTATCCTTTACAGAGATCTTGTTCCATCCGATGAAGTTATTGTTGTTACATAATTCTTTAATCTCCTCTTCTTTGACATTGGGTGATGGTAGATCTATCTGGAATGGAAAAGATAAGCAATGGAATATAATGAGTAGAAGAATATGCATAATTCAAACAAGAGCAAATTT